>CM065053.1:132711333-133911333 GCA_032883995.1 Coronaproctus castanopsis
ATCCACTGCTGGATGTAAGCGTTACCCTTCCTTTTCCATTGTACTCGGTCCCAAGCATAGTTCATCCATTTAACTCCGACTGATTTTTGAATGTCGTCTTGCCATCGCGTACACGGGCGACCACGGATGACCTTTTCTCGGTGTCCATTGCGTTATTCTTTTGGTACGTCCGTCCTTCTAGCGACATGACCAGTCAAGTTCCATTTTAATTTAGCTACGCCTTGTATTACATCCACCAGCTTCGTTTGCTGCCTTATCCACGTATTGCGTTTTCGATCCAGCCTCTTGATACCCAACATTATTCTTTCATGGGCCTTCTGCGTTACGGCCAGTTTCCTAACAACATATTTTGTCAGGCACCACGTTTCCGCTCCGTATGTGAGCACTGGGAGGATGCACTGTTCATATGCTTTCTTTTTTAAACAGTTCGGTATAATACACTATTTAGCCTTCCAAACGCTATCCATTTTAATTTCTTTATACATTGCTTCTTTGTCTACACCGTGATTACTTGGCCCAGATACACGTATTCATTAACTTGCTCCAATATTTGTCCATCTATTGTTATTTCTTGTAACAAGTGTAACTTTGACATGACCTTCGTTTTATCTATATTTATCTCCAATCCTACTGCTTTAGAGCAACTATGAAGGTCATTTACCATATCCTGTAAAGCATGTGCGCTATTACTGATTAACACAATATCATCGGCAAAAACGTGAATGATTGAGTTTTTTCCCATCTATATAACCCCTAACATGTTACTTCGCGTTTCAGTCCAATTGCTGGATGGCTGCCTGGCCAGTTGTAATTAAAAATATATTAAAAAAAAAAAAAAAAATATTAATACCGTATGATTTCCAGTTTAAATTTCTGAACATACTTTCCAGGGATGCTACGAATAATTTAGGTGATATATTGTGTCCCCTTGCCTAATTCCTCTTTTTATTAATATTTCATTTGTTTTAATCTTCAATATTGGTCTAAAATATGCTTTATTGTGATTAACACTTCATTATTCAAATTAATGTCTTACAGTTCGTTTCATTTGCAGACATGCAATGCACCGCTAGTTTGGGCTTTACATATATAATAATATACAAAGGATATATATAATAATATACAAAGGATATATATATATATATATATATATATATAAAATATAAGATATATGTATGTATTAAAATTAAAAACGCCGGTTTAGCAAAATAAAAAACGAATCGGATTATATCGGATCGAGTAAGCCACGACGTTTCTAACGTATATGGGTAATTTAATAAGTGATTAATTAGATATTAATTAATTAAATGCGTTATTTAAATCTGAATCTAGTTTGTTTTGTTTTTTTTTTAATTTTCCAATCGTATATTTCAGGAAAATTATATGTATACAGACGCAAAAGACTACTAATAACGAAAAAAAGAATTAAAGTTAATAACAGGAAAATTATTCTACATATATATTCATAGACATGTAAATAAGTATTTCAAAGTTATATTCAAGGGCAACAGCCAAGATGATAAAACGTAGTCTTAACCATTACCGTGAAATGTGTCGCATGTACAAACTTAAAAAAAAAATAAAATAAAATATAGCAAAATTAAACATTATTGTAGCATAATATTAAAAATTATTCTATATATGTTAAGCTTACTTTAACGAGTTTATACGGCATAATAATAATTAATCTTATAAATACAAAGTTTTTACTTACATATAGTGCGTCAGTAGGTATAAATTAAGATACAATATTTAAATATTAACAACACTGGATAAATAACAAAACCCGTAATTACTATAATTATAATTATTATCGCCGTTAAAATCGTAATCGTTATTATTATAAATGTATATTATTATTATTATTATTATTACTAATATTATAGCATTATTAAACATTAGTGTAACTTATGATTAATAAAATTTACCATGTATATATTATACATATACATAAACACATACACTCGTATACATAGATATATTAAAAGGATTGATCATACGCTAATTTCCTTTTCATAATAATATGAAAACGTTCAACAAATGATCAATAATTTTCACATTCAGAATTAAGGGTACGTTTTCGTTAATTTGGTATTTGCTCCTTATTTCATTGATGGCACCAAATTTGAAGATAGTATGATGTATATTATCAATTTCTTTGAGATCACCACCAGCAGTAGGGTGAAAGGGTCAGCTTGAATCGATGTAAATACTCTCTAAAATTACCCTGCCCAGACAGAAGCTATGCATTAAAAAAAGTAATTTCAGATTCTGTAATTTAAGTCTACAATTCATGTTTAGAATGAACATGAATGTTTTCTTTCATAACGTGTACCAACACTCTGAAACATTCTATATTCCAAAGTACACGAAGATATTGAACTGTTTTATAACGTACTTATGGCTGCACTTTAATATCTTATGCAGACGATCTATGCTTGTTTAGGATTAAGCATTGCTTAAAAAGTATCTGCAGTATACAAAAAACTGTAGGACACAATATCTGAATTAAGCTTTACTTTTGCTGTGGATAAGTGTGAAGCTACCATATTTGATAGCCAAAAGAAGGTAAACAATTTTTAGAAAATAGCACCTGTTTCTTTAGATCATAAATTAAAATTTCTTCCACATTTGGAATATTTAAATCGTAAGTGAGTTTAAAATTTATGATAAACTCCGTAGTTTGATGCCAAATAACTATGGACTCAGACACTAAGAGCGGATTATTTTATATAAAGGACTGATTCGGTCTATGTTTGGATATTGAGCACATATTTATATTGATCATAAGATTCTTACGACTGTTGTCAAAAGCCGAAGAAAATATCTATCGAATATATCGTCATTGTATAAAACTGCCCCTCCGCATCGACATGTGTTATTCCAAAAATCTTACCCCCGGATTTATTTCTTATTGGAAGTTTAAGTGAATACAGAATTACCCTTAACCTTAACCTTTTTAGTTAGATCATTAAAATTTTTTCTCAATCTAGGTTGGAGAACAATTTTTTAAATATATATATATATATATATATAAATTGCAATCTGGCTTATGTAGCCAATAAGCAACTGGAATGTGAGATGTCATTCAACTCCGAACTACCTCCCCAATCATTTAAACCGGTGGGGAAGATCTAGGGGTGTATGATAGTTTAATCTGCGAGTTTCATTGACAGGATTTAATAAATCTATCGCCAGATGGTTAGGGTGGCCCTGTAATCTGTGTAAGTAATCTGTACCAATCTCGAACTACTTCGTGCACATTTGGTACTTTTAGGTGTTTATGCAAATTTTCGTTTCATATACACCAGGATGCACCGGCTATTATCCTTAGTATTTTATATTTGCACCATTTTTATATTCGATATTGATGCTGTCCCACAGAGTGATATGCCATATGTCCACACCGACTTAATAACTGCCCTATAATCCAATAATTTCGATTTTAGAGGTAATTCGGAATTTTTTCCCAGGAGTCAGTACATGTTCCGCAGTTTAAGTTTTATTTCTTTAACTTTGATCCTGATGTGTTCTTAACTTTGATCCTGATATGTTCCTTCCAAGTCAAGCGGCGATCAAGCCATATACCCAGATATCGGACATTATTTTCCTGTGTAATCGTACCATTAAGATCAACAGGTGGACATGTGTTCCACCTAGTTGTAATTGTAACATGTACGGACTTAGATGAGTTAATTTTAACCCTCCATTGTCGTGCCAAGATGTCCAAGTCGTTCAAACCGCGCTGTAATTTTTCCGACGCCGCTAAGAGATCATTATCCCGCGAATAATGCTGTATCATCGGCAAATGGCGCCATCTCCACATTTGTATGTACGGGAAGGTCGAACATATATATTAGAAAAATGATTGGCCCCAAAACTGAACCCTGCGAACCCCAGCCGTGACAGGATAAAATTTTGATACATTACAACCGAATTTAATTTGAAAAAATCTATGTAACAGGTATCAGGACAGTAGCGTGTAGTACGGATGTGGCCGAGTGCATTTTATTTTTGAATGTAACCCTTCATGCCATACACGATAGAAGGTCTGACTGACATCCAGAAAGACCGCAGAACAATACTGATGCTTTCAAAACAATTACCTATGTATTTTTGCACTCTATGAACATGTTCTATTGTAGAATGCCCAGGACGAAATGTAGCTGTTTTATTAATTCAGGCAGCAATGATTTTTTTAATACTTTTGATACTATCGGTAGACGGTATGACGAAGCATCACTAGTAGGTTTACCTGGTTTTGATATCATAGTTACTTGAGCGATTTTCCATTGTGATGGATAGTAGGCCAACCGTATGATAGCGTTGAATATTATGGTTAATAGTACGGTAGGAATTTAAGCATTTTTCCAGTGATTAGATCATATCCTCGAGCTTTGTGCATTGATAAATTACCTATAATCACTCTCTTAATCTGGGACGGAGAAAAGGAAGAGACATTTGGAAGGCAGTTAAGTCGAACTCAATTTGATTATGAAAAAAACTCCGATCCGTTATGGGGTGAATGTGGCTTAAACACATCCTTTAGATGTAACCCAAAAACTTCCGCCTTTCAAGATCGCTACGTGCCCATTCGCCATTATATTTCCGCAGGGGTGGAATCACTTCCTGTGGCCTCTTAAGAGGTTTAGTGGCCTTCCACAATGAATTATCGTCATTTTTAGTGCCCATGTTGGAAAGAATTGATCTTAAAGTGTCATTTTTACGCATTTTCAGTAATGTTCTTAATCCTTTGGTTATTTTATTAAGAACACTTTTTTTTTAGCCGGGTGCCTTTATATCTGCACAGTTTTATAATTTTTCTTTTGGCATTAATTTTTTCTCTAATAATGCGTGGGTAGTTAATATCGCAACTAGCAGTCTCCTTTGGAGTTCTTAACCATGCCGCTTTTTGCAATGTGTCATTAAAATATTCAATCGCCTCAACAACATCGTCGCCTATTTTTAATGGTATTTTGAGATCAAGATTCTCTTCAATCCAGCGTGTGTAAGAGTACCAGTCAGTTTTATTATCATAAAAATTTAAAGTTAGTTTTCTTAAAGTATTATAGGAGAGTGATCCGATGAAGAATCAGTATAAAGTACTAATACCCTTACAAATGAAGAAATCAAGTAAATCTGGTATTTTATTTGTCCGAGGGGGCCAGTGTGTAGGATGACCACTAGAGAACACTGTCAATTTTGACTTTGATACACACTGAAATAATTCTCGTCCTATTCGCGTTGTTAGTTTAGAGCCAAAGAATGTGTGCTTAGCATTATAGTATCTACCTACGATGAATTTATTGCCTAATAAGTTGAAAAATCATAAAATTAGGGGCCTGTGCAATTTTATATCTGGGTGGACAAAATCTGGGTGAGATTGTTAAGTTTTTACCAGTCTTTTCAATTAATTTTATAGTTATTGCTTGAAGGTGAGATAATTGAAAACAGCTGAATTCATAGTGTTTTACATTACTACGTACTAGAATTGCTGTGTGCCTCTACGAGATTTACTACTTGGGTGATCAGTCCGATAAAAATTGTAATTCCTCAAAGCATTATAAGTTTTTGACGTAAAGTGTGTCTCTGCAATTAGCACTACATATAATTTTTGACTAAAAATAAACATTTCAAGCTCGGATTGAGGTTTTTTCAACCAGTTTATATAAAATGATTAGTTTGTTTTGAGAAATTTTTGTTTTGTATAGTTTGTAAATTTTATACGTCAGTTCTACCAAACACCGTTGAGACCTGGAGAATTGGAAACTTGATATAATTATTAATTTTTTCCGTTACAATTTTAATAATCTAATTATTACGCTTCTGCATCGATCGTTTGCAAGAAAAAAACTATTTTTTATTTTTGAATTGGGGCACCACAGGAAAATGTTAAAAATATCTCGGACGAATAAAACTAAAAATAATAAAGTGCTCAAAAAAATGGAATAAAAAGGAGCAATAAAAAATCGAAGAAGCTGTCATCTGAATCCTGAGGTCTTAGCACTTTTGTCAACTGATATGGATATAAGAAAGCTCAAGCGTTATACATGCCTCGCGACCTGGTCGGATAATAGTCAACAGAGCTTAGCCACTGGGCTATACATCTGCACATATTACCGCATTACATGATTATCGCTTATTTAGATTTAGATTTAAGATTGTAGAAAAATAAACATGAAAGCGTCATTTTGAAGTGGCGGGGGGTGGTGGTGGTAATTTTGTTCACGCGATCTGAATTCGAATCTACCGAAGAATACTTCGTTTGGTCGGTGTTTTTTCAGTCATCTGGGTTAACGAAAATCATTTTGGAGTTTCGAGTTGATTGGACTTTGATAACAGAAATTTGAATTTATTATTTATCTTGTACTCTTCCGCACTTTAAGGAGATATATAATTTTTTTTTTAGAAAACTAAAAAGAACAAATTGAAAATTGAAATTCCGATCCTGGACGTTGGCTTGTTTTATTATTACTATCCTGATAATTGCATATAATAATGGAAATTCACAAGCTTAGAGGGGCCCCGCTGCCTGCGCCAACACAATGACTAGTAATAGTAGGGCAATTTCTAAAGCCCGGATTATAATGATTATTCTTTTGAACAGCTTGGTGTATTCTTCAAATTCTTTCTATCAATACATAGATACTATATGTATATAGCTGGATATTTATTATTATTCCACTAATAAGCCGGTTAAGGTGCGTGTAGTACATTCTTCATTCATAAAGCCGTCCTGCTGCGATTATCTATCATCGTCCTGGTTGCCGCAATATGACATAAACGATAAGCACGCAACCTTCTCAATTGATAAACATTATGTCAACCTACTTCTTAACTGTCCCCTCTTCCAGATTTACTTTCCTCTGTCTACTTGTTTTATTTTTATTTTTTTCCATCTAATATATATATATATATATATATATATATATATATATGTATGTGTATATATATATTCTTTTATATTATTCGCATCATCCCTATATACTGGTCTTTTAATACGCGAATGTTTAAAAACCGACAAACATCTGTTCCGCTTGTTTCAGCTTTCTTCGGAAACCGTGATCACACCCTTATTTTAAAATCTCGATAATAAACGCATATAGCCAGGTTATTATTACTATTATTATTATTATTATTATTATTATTATTATTATTATTATTATTATTATTTATGATAATAATATTATTGTCATCATCATTATCATTATTTATATTTTATTATTATTTGATTTGATCTATGAACCTCATCATCAATATTATCATCGTGTAGACATTCCCTAACGGAAATTAGCGGTGTCGATTTTTCAGCTGTCAGATATTATTAATAATAATAATAATATTATGATTATTAATATATTGTTATTAAATCTTCTTTAAGTTTTCTTGTGATCTTAAAATTTCCATATATATATATATATATATATAAAACACCCGTCTCACTAATATGTACAGTATAGATAAATACATAAAGTACACACATATGTATACCCTAATAAATTTTAATATAATAACATTTTCACACGTGAATTAATAAAATATAAACAATTCAAAAATTTATATGTACATTTAACTTGAGAAGATACAAAGTTACAATTAGTTTTTCTAAGCGAAGTCCATAAGGTTTTATATTTTCCCTTCCCAAAAATTAATTAGCTTCGCCGTTTCGTCAGTTAGCTGTGGAGCCCACAAACTGTCAATTTTATTCACCTCCAAATAGTGGACACCTGAACAAGTGTTAACGATCTTGTTCTTCCCCGCATTCGCATCTTGAATCAGTATTTAGCCCCATTTGTTTAAATTTTCCTTTGTACGGTCGGATGTTGTAGGCCTATTCCGTTGTTTCCATTTTTCCCAACTAATCGTGTCGGACTACAATATGCCCTCGTTATCAACCACGTTTAGTTGTTGCCATAGTTTCTTACGGTGTTTCGATTGCTCGTATAAAAGTGGTATGGTGAAGTTCCAAAAGTCTTTTCTGAATTTAAGTCATCCCTTCGAAGTTGATTGCCCGTAGAGCGTGCGGCGCTGATCTTTAATCGCCAGCGTTTTCGTTCTCGTTTCTGCTACTTTCCTACATATTGATGGTGGACGTACAGATCTCCAATCGCTGTTGGTTTTAAGTAACTGTTAACACAGTGACCACTTTCTTGTGTGGATTGATTTGCTCCAGGCTGTGCTAGCATGCTACTTGCCTACAAATGACAAGGCCAGAAGTACTTCTGCCATAACACCCCATTTCGTAGAAACGAGTTTGTACAGTAAATTATTCCAGCTTCATTATTTTTCTCGAGTGTTTCGCAGTGTATTCTAAATGTAAGTGTTCGGTCTAAGATAACTCCTAGATATTTTTTATGCCGTATCTTGCATACGTTCCAGTAGACATTTGAATAGTTTACATCTTGCTTTACCATTGTTTAGATGGAAGACACACACTTTCGTTTTTTTTCGGGGGGTGAGTCTAAATTCTTCGTTGTAGATGCTCTTGAACTTCTGTATAGGTCCTGTCTTGAGCTGCAACTGCCGCCAGGCCGTCTGCCGATATGAACCTTCTTGTTTCAAATATCTTTGGCTGATCGTTAGTGTAGACATTGAAAAGTGTTGGGGCTAATGCACTACCCTATGGTAGGCCGTTTCTTTGAAGTCTCCAGCTGCTTTCTTTATTCTCTAATTTCACTTTTAATCTTCTGCCTGTGAGGAGTTTTCTCAAGATAGTTGTTAATTTGTAATCTTATTTCATATCATATATTTTTTTAAACAGTTAGCTATGGTTCACTATATAGCGGCAGTTAGATCAATAATACTCCTGTGATTTGTTATCTTGTAATCTTTTCTAAATTGATCAGGTTCAATATTTGATCGCTATTGCTCTTTCCCAGTTTGAAAGTTCTCTTATTCATTTTATCATTCTAAGAATGATTCTTTCGAGTATTTTCATCATATGACTCAGTAGAGAAATGGGTCTATAGCCGGTAGGAGATTATTGATCTTTACTAGGTTTCAATATCGCAATGATATTAGCTCTTTCCATATTGCTAGTTGCTCTCCTATGATTCCATCGGGTTCTGGGGTTTTTCGGTTATTCATAATTTTTATAGCTTCTTGTATCTCGGGTGCTGAAATTTGCTCCCTAAAATGGGTTTTATCTTTGGTTTCATCTCGGATTTCACGTTTTTTATTTTCCTCTTCGGTTTACTTGCAAACAGCTGACTGGCTATATTATTATCCGTGACACTTGTTAGCTCAGTTTTATTTGTGCGTTCACCAATTAGCTTTTTAAGTCCAGGCTTTAGCACTGTTTTGCTTCATATCAAGTGAGTTTATCAATTCAATACATCTTTCTCTTTTTTTGTGTGTATGGTGTCACTAAAAGGAGATATTTAACGACTTTGGATGTATTCGTGTAGTTTTCGTTGAGTTTCATCGCTTAAACCTGGAATGAACTGTTTTCTATGCTCTCTGGGAATTGCTTTGATTGAGTTTCTGTTACCGCATCTATTTTGTTTAGGTCAGCAGCAGTCTGAATTTATTCTAATTTTCCTTTTTAAAATTAAATCGATTCTTTGGAAAAAAATAGAAAACAATAGTTTATTCTCTGTATTACTGGAAATATTGTCAACTAGATCGGTCTGTGTCGGATTTTAGGTATCGGATTCTTAAGATCTTTAGAGCACATGACAGCAATTTTTCCCGAAACAAATAAGATTGTAGTCTCCCTTCCACCGACAGCTCTTAAAAGAATGAGGTAAATTTGCATCATGCACCAACTCCATTTGTTTACTTATAGTGCATGAGATCACCGCTCGTTCACAATTTTCCTCACTTGTATCATAATCCAATTCTGTTCCATAGCTGTTGAAGTCTTATATTTCCTTGTTGTTAATGTTTTTAGTTGATGGGGCTCCAAACTTATTTCTTGGGCACATAAAAGTTGTCGTACACTTTTCTAGTTCAAGTGTTATTATTTCCATGTGGTTTTCACAAGATTTGTAAACGGAGGAAATGTTTATTTGCGATGGGTTTCTCGCGGAGCAGGAATATCACAATTTTGTTGTTTACATGAGTTCGATAACATGCTTGATTTTACATGCGTTAATCCTTCAACATTCACACGGAGATGATCGTCAAAGTTATGTAAAAATATAATTTATTAAAACTATGATAGCCTGCAAAAATAATTTACAGCTCATGTAGTGTATATATATATATATATATATATATATATATATATATATATATATATATATATATATATATATACTTGATTACTAAAAATAGTTAAAATCACTAAATTTATTTTTAATTATGCGAAGCTTTTCGGCAATTACGCCATTGTCAAGCTATATACAGTTAAAATTAATTAATATAAAATCATAACATATTAATTTAAAACTAAGTTTACAATTTTACACAAAAATGAATTATCCTTATATATATATAAAATTCTGACATGAACTTTTATAAAAAGTTATTATCGAGTTCAAAACGATGTCATACAGTTCCCTTAAATGACTATACGTGTTAAGCTTACTCTTTACATTCACAATTTCACCGTTTATATTGAACTAATTGAACTATTATTTGAGTCGTATAAAATTTGACTAAAGTTTCTTTTTTTCAAATAACGTTAAATTAGGTTAGATTAAAAAATTGTTTATTGATATATCGTTCGCTAGTGTTTGTTTTAAATTCATTAAAAATTTATAATTCAACTAATTTAAACTTTTTTCGGTAAGTATTAATACAGATTTTAACGATAAATACGAAATATCTTCTCCATCGAGAATACGCGGATAAATTAGATAAGTCTCCTACTGTATTCGACATAGCGATATTTGAAGCACACACACATATATATATATATATATATATATATATATATATTCATATGCATTACCTTTGTCGACGATTTTACCGAATAAATTTTTGCCTTTGAAAAAATTCCTCGTAGAACAATTCCAACGTCTGTTACGAAATTGGTGTTGACATTCGTGCACGGCCATATTGGCAGCTTTCGATATGGCGATCAGTACTCCCGGATTTTCTCGAACTAAGCGTTTTTGTTTTCTCCTTAAGTTAGTCATTACGGTAGGATCCATACGTACTATTCCGTGAGAAAGCGGTAGTAAATTGTTCGGTTCTCCGGCTTTCGCTATACCCCTGGAACGTAAGAAATGAGAAAATTCAACTAGAAATAACGATAATAACGTCGTATAAAATTGAAAAATTAACGATGGAAATTTATCGATAAACAAAGTAGATATCGTTATATAATATCTGGCATTAAGAGCAGATGGTTGACATTTCTTATCGCTTAGTAGAAAATGAAATAATTCTAAATATATCGATATTTTCCGAATTTAAATGACCGACTCGCGTTTAGTTCCTAATTTTTCTAACGCGTAATTGATTACTACTGCGATTACGGCAGTTTTAACAAATATCTCTAAGTTGTTTTGGCATAGCAGAAACAGAAAACTGTACAGCGTAAGTAATTACGCAGACACGGTTTATACGGCAAGGGTGCCTATTATGCGGAGGGATAGTTTTCAGATTGTAATTAGTAAATATCGAATGTTCAGTTTAAAATTATATAAATATTAGCGAATGCAAGTAAAATATTGTAAAGCAAGTTTATATCAATTTAATTGTATTGCCACTTTAAATTTTCATAACGTAAATACGTAATTATTAAATAAATATATCGTTACGAAATTAAATAATAAAATAAAATAGAACTAAAACGAGAATTTCTTCGGCATGTTTAAGCGAAATAAGACGTTTGCTCGCAATTAAACACCACCCGGAACAGAAGTATGTATATATATATATATATGTGTGTATATATATATGTGTATATATATATATATATAAAAGAATGTTATACTTATTTTTATAAGGTATAAGAAACCCAACGATAAACACCTCACGTAGCAACCTAGAGTGTTGATCTTAATCTGCCATTATTTCTGTTCATTTCATTTATTGTCGGTTTCTATATCCAACGGCAGCAGCATACTCGCAGGACTTCATTTACCGACTTACGTTCAGTTGTCATCGTTATTTGTCTATGTTTTCACTATTATTATGATTATAATTATTATTATGATTATAATTATTATTATGATTATTACGGGTTTTTTCACGCTATCTTGGACTATATCTAATCTTCTTAGTTTTCTCATGGCTTCTTTCTTCGTATTTTTTACTTTTTTTTGTATAATTTTTATTTTCATTCACGACACGACCTATCTTAGAAACTCTAACCGGAGGTCGCAGTCTTGTCTGGGGCTTTATCGTGGGAAATGTAGAACGAAAAAATAATTCAAAGGACGATATTCGCCCCGTTTATAACTAACGCGCAATTAGTTAGCTTATTATCAATTTTTCGCCCAAAACAATCTATTATACTTCTATCATTCTCTCGTTCGATATGTTGGTGCTGTTTTCAGTTTAAGATTAAATTATTATCGACCATCTTGTTTGTTGTCTTTTCGAATACGCTCGTTCTTATACTTTTTCGGATTATACTTTTTCGGATTGTACTTTTTAATAGTCCCTGCGAGGAATAAAAAGGAAAAAAAAATATTTTCTAAAACTTTTAAATTAGATTTTAGATATATAAATACACTAAATATGGCCCATCGTGTAAGATATAATTAATTTTAAAAACAAAGTAAACGAAAATCCTTTCCGGGCAGTTTTTACCTACGAGCGTTGACGAAAATTGTTCTTATCAAAATCTATGAGCTATACTACTACTATATGTAAATCCAACTTAACGAAATAAATAAAATAAAAATACTTTTATTCGTATAATATATATATATATATATATATATATATATATATATATATATATAATATATACACATTTAATAGAAATAGTTTACTAATTTCACGGGCTACCGTATCATTATGATAGATTTAATAACAATGGTGTAGCCCCGGATCTTCTTTTGGTATATCATTCACCGTTCTGCAATTATCGTATTTTTTCCTCTCGGCCTGTTGGCTAAGATCAAAGTGTACCATCTGTTCTTATCAGCTTAAAAATTTTTTTTGAAAAACCAATTTTTTACCGAACGAAATAAAATTAGAAAATATTATCACTCGAAGAATTACATTGATTTTTTCATATTTACTTCCTTCGTTTAGATAATTCGTATATAAATGATGAAATATAAATAATCGCATTTAATTCTCTTAATGATGCGCATTATACGACTATACACACGTAGACACAGGTATATATATATATATATATGTACAAAGGCCCATCGACTTTAAAGTTGGTAGAAGACGCCGCATGACGATCCTCATAAACCTGAAGATTGATAAAGGCACTCAATGTACATCAATACGGCATAATGCTCTTCTTCGCCACCCTATTATTGAGTTAACGATCAATTGAACGGATGACTGAGTTGAACGGAGATTCTTTTAGCGTTGAATATTCCACACTAAAGCAATACACAACTACGCCGCTGAAAGGTCCAAATGTCTACATATTGGCACTTCTGATGGGTAAAACGAAAATAAATAACCGATTCCTTGCAAATGGCACAACAGGTTGATGGCACGGTAACATAGACGAGATGAAATCTTTCTTAAGAAGACTCGTCAAAATAAGCGCTCATTAACTTAATGAGGAAAATGCGCAAAGAAAAATTCTATACCGAAAAATACATAAAATGGATAGTAGAGACCGTAAAATATGTATGTTCGGGGTCACTCGTAGAAGATGTAGGCAGACTGACACGAACGAGATATGTTTCCAATAATTTTGAACACATCGAGGAAACGCGGACTTTGAAAGTTGTCACATCAGAAACTTTAGATACAGCTGGAAAGTTAAAAAGTATAGATTCCGAATAGGTTTTACATTACAAACCGATTAGCTAATCTAGCGTTATGGTATTTGCGGGAACTTCGTGGAAGAACTAATCATACGACGAAAAACGGGAGGTAACCCACCTCAGAGACGAGTAGTCACCTTATAGCAAACTACTTGTGAAAAAATGTGCGACGAACAGAAGAACTGATGGGAATTAGTACACTAACAAAGATGTGAATTATAGTTATAACATTCCTTGGGAGAACTACGACTAATAATAATAAACGCACACGCATATATATATATATATATATATATATATATATAACGAAAGCAGTTTAATAGTAAAACACACTTACTGGAAAAATAGTTTTATAATGATATATGTGGTGCATGACATATTCGATAACTAAATACATGAATTGAAATCGTCATTTATAAACAACTATTCACGATTTCCAATTTATAAAAACCGGAAATAAACATTTGGCTGCTAGCAGTTTCATTAATATATATATATATATATATATATATATATATATATATATATATATATATATATATATATATATACACGAATGTTAAACCTACTAATATTGTCATTGCAATTTGATAATGGGATAATATAGAGCAAACTATAACCGTCCTCAGTTCCAAAAAAAAGTGTTACCAGATCGAAGATAAAAGTCGGGGTAGATAATGGCGCATGAAAGAGAAATAAGATATTTTCACAACCAGAACCTTTACCATACTTAATAATAATATAAATCGTACATTACTAACGTTGATGCTAATAATAAAAACACATACACATGCATAAACTTTTATATGTGTGTAAGTGCTACGTACTATGCATGTACAAACATACATTCGCGAATATTATTTATATATTTTCGAGAGTTTATCCGTCCCATCTTTATCTGCATCTCTCTGTAGTATGTTTAATATATGTACACGTTATAGGGGGCAGGTTTTATATTAGCAGTTTAAATGTGTCCTATTATTTCTCTCAAAATGAAGTCTTCTATCTCCATGTATTAGAAGAAAAAAAATCGATGAAAAAAAAAAGATCGACAGTTACTAGTAGAAAAAGAAGGTAGAACTTGGAGGAGGCTTGGATATTAGCGACAGAAATCCAGGTCGTAAAATATGACCACCAACCGTCTTTTTGAATTCTTAAATTAAGATGAAAACCGTATAAAAACTACTAAAAATGTCACAGCTAAGGATTATATTATGTAGTGTGTGTGTACCCAGCTTCTGAATACCTTGACCTATTTTTTATGTTCACCGTGAGTATAGGCAATATGCGTATAAAAACTGACCTATAAAAATTCATTTTCTCCGACAACAATATTCTTGAACGGATGTTAGGAAAATTATTTTCAAATTTTAAGATTTACGTCAGTAGAATAAATTCCGACGATTTAAAATCTACCGGCAGAATGATGATTATTCGTAATAATGCGCGTGCTACGTTCATCGTCACGCTTCGAGTAGTCTCGATCGATTAATATAGGAAAAATAATTAAATTTTATTTTTTTTAAATTTCCTCAGAAAATTTTATATAACGGGCGTTTACTATAAAATACCGCTTCTTATGTGAACTGTGTAGATAATTTTCGATGTATTTATACGAAATATTTTTAAAATTGAGATATTTCACGTCAACCGGAAAATATAAAAATTTTTATTAGTATTAAAATTAACATAGTGACTGAAATGATTAATTAGAGTAGGCAATATAGATTACGATTAAACTCCGGTAATACGTCCTGCGGTATACCGCTTGTGTTTATACGTTAACTATATAATCGCCCTAAATTATTCGCAATGGGGTAATTACTTCGTTGACAGAAGTCGAAAAATTGTTCCGCTTAATCATAACGAAGATGTAGCGGTATTTTTTAAAAAGTTTTAAGTCAATTTTAGTGTACGCGGGTGCGCTAAGTAATTATACTTTTTCAACCTGTCAGCGCTTTTATATAATATAGAGGTGTCTAATAATATAAATAGCTAGTCTACTGTGTTAACGAGTCCGACTATTAAATATCGCGTATTGAATAAATACGAGCGAGTTTTATTCGAAATATGTTTCGCGTGTTCAACGTAAGCGAGACATCTATTACTCCTAAATATTATATACGATTATATCTACAACTGAATTCAATAAGGTGAGCGTTCTTTTAATGAATAAGTATTTAGTTTACTTTTCACAGCATCGAGGAGCAATATCGTCAGGCCTGTTTCTAAATAGTTCATTTCGGAAAAATCATTCGGAAATGAAAGAAATAAGTTTCATATTTTCTCGGTACAATATCGCCGAAATTTGAAATTGAAAATTCGTTTATTAACACATTGTTAAACATGTGTAATCAAAGTTAATAATATTTATAAAGAAAGAAAACTTATAAGTAAAATTACCTGTAAAATTTAGAATATAAAAAAAAAACTGCTACTCTATTTTAAAAATAACCGAGTGTATATACACACTGTTCTCATTAAAAGGAACTTATAAGTATTTTAATTTATTTGTTCACATTAGAACTATATAGCTTTACTGAAAAAAAGGACGTGTTTTATACGCCCGTGCTTATATATCTATATCACCGAAACATGCTGTAAGATAATCGGTATATTTATACATTGAATTAGTTTATATATTAAGCCTACATGTCAGACTAACAGTCCGATCTGTTAAGGGGAAGCGGAGAAACCGAACTGTTGATCTAAGAGTTATATTATTATTCTAATTCCGTGATAATTTTTTTCCCCCTATTCCGTGTAGGCTATCGAGTAATAGGTCGCAAATGTTTACAATCGTTATAAATATTTTATTAAATACTTAAAATAAAGCCAGTAAACGTAATTTAAATCGTGTACTATCCGATCGAATCAGAAACGAGCGAAGGTTGGATCTTAGAGATGTCGGTATTTCTTCGGATCTAGCAAACAACCGAATTGAATGGAAATGCGATCTATTTGTTTGGTAGACCCTGAGCCGACGGGGAAAAGGCCGTTGACGAAGAAGAAGATTGTGTACCGGAACAACTCGCCTTACCAGAAGATTAATTAATTAAGATAAGTAACAAACAAAAAAAATGTATTACAGCGCATGAGAAAAAAGAGCGAACGAACAAAATGAGCGTAGTATTAGATAACGTTGAAACTAACGATTAAATATGAAAATAATTAATATAACACGATGTTAATAATTAGAACAATATTAATTAATAAGGCTCATTGCAATAAATTATGTTTGATACGTCTACGTGCTTACATAGCTGCCTGCAATCGTAATCACCTATTAGTGAGATAAACTCATATACGGCAATCGTAAAAAAATTTACTATGTTAAGAATGTACTCCTTAACACGAGGTAATTTCAATGCTGTTTCCCAACCGCATCAAATTATTTGACAATTTGGTTGCCTACATGTAAAGAAAATTTGCTCCGGTGTTCGATGGTTTGATACTGAGAACTATCTTCAACCGCCTTAGGGATTACTTTCGATATTTTCGATGATGTACAGAAACAACAAAGTTGAAGCATCGAGGTTATTAATAGTTGTTAATCTTACTAAATCTTATCAAGGTCGAAAGATTTTTTTGTTTTTAAGAATTGTGATCAAATTTCTTATTTTCTTAATTGTAGCTAACGCTAGATGAACCATTTTACAAAGACCATTTCCATATTTTGCAATATATACTAGATCGCGTTGCCGTTTTATCTTAATAAAAATAGGTCATACGATCGCGATGACATAGTGTTGATAAAGATTTGGAATTAGTAAACATTTTAGTAATTTTTCAAAAAACTTTGATCGCTTACATATAGAGAGGTTAATTTAGTGTTCAATATAGTGTTACAGTTGACAATTAGTTCAAGACTTTCGGTTGAAAGACGGTGGAATCTCTGATACTTCCGTCTAATTTAGTTTTTAATTGATTCAGTTACTCGCTAATGCGGAACAAACAAGATTTGCTGCAGTTAAAATTGATAAAATAATCTAACCCTCCTTATCGAGTTCGTCGTCTATTTTAACAAGACTGCAAAGTAAAGTATCAGAAACGTAATTACGGAATATTTATCTACTCGACACGGCGGTAAAGAATTTCTAAGTTTACCGTGAAAATTATAGTAAAATTTAATTCAGATAAAGAAACCGAACTCAAATTGAATTTTTAACTAATGCATGTTATTAGACACTATCACTAAGGTATAATATTGGGAAATTAAATTTTCAGTCGTGTCTAACATATAGTTTCCTACTGCATTATTCAAGTAACGATCCGAAGCTCTACGACCTGCATCGAAGTCAGCCGTAATAAATTCGACACAACTTTGAAATGTCATGAGCTTCGGAACCGAAATCGCCGCTGGACAATATACTGACACTGCACTACACTATATTGTAATTAGTTGTTTGAAAAGACAATACCGATAACTTCAGTTTGTTTCAGGGAGGAAGTAGAAATAGGCGAATGGATTAGTATCGATTAATAAAGCATCACTACTACCCCTTTGTAATTCGCTAATATCTGTAGATATTTGTAACCTGTATATTGTATTCACTTATTAAAATTATCGCTCTTTCCGATTCTAGTAGCGTAGATATCATTATTGGTAAATATTATTATAAAATATATTAAGAATCGCATTTATTCAGCATATTTGTACTTTATACAATTACGACAAGGTTCGCTTTGTGTTCAGAAATGATTTTGTAATGCTACCGAAACATTCGTTGTCACATACTTAAATAAAACGAATATACTATATATATATATATATATATATATATATATATATATATATATGTATTTGTGTTTGTGTATATGTTATGTTTAGGCGCATGCGTGTTCCTGATTAGGGACAAAATATTTAATGAGTTTTCATAATGAAAGACATCTACATTAGCATGCAAAAAAAATTAATCAAAACAAGACGAACGCCCACATACTGCGGAACCAACATTTCATTTTTGAAAGCTTGAAATATTTGATGAGATTGATTTGTTCTACAACTAGCCGTTAAACATTGAACGGTGGTCCCACATTCCAATGGTTGCTGTCATATTTTTACACAATGTAATAATAATAATAATAATAATAATAATAATAATAATAATAATTATTATTATTATTATTATTATTATTATTATTTTGCTAGTAATGGGAATAACGATAATCATAAGCTACCTGATCGACAACAACCAATAAAGGAATTTACCGTCAATTATTTAAGTGCATCGTTTTTTTATTTTATTTTATAAAAAATCAAAAAAAATCACATTAAACATTTGTAATGTATGAGTTTATTTGTAAATGAATTTTATGTTTAGGAAAACTAATGATGTAATTTGTGTACATGCACATACATATATAATTTATATTTACAATACACATGTATATAATATACACTCATGTCTATGAATACACACATACACACACACACACATATATATATATATATATATATATATATATATATATATATATATATAATATATAACTAAAAGCTTAATATAGGTTCTACGCAGGCTAACCGTGTACACTACAAGCACTATATTAAGTAGATGTAGAAAAACACCCAAATTTTAATTACCTATTATTTTTTCTGGAAACATTAAGAACGCATTACTCCAGCTAAGTTGATGATTTATAATAACCCTCAAGCAACAGTTCGATAGACAAAATGTAAGGAAATCGTAACGATAGTAATAATATTCCGAGCCAGCCGTAACTCTACACCGAAGATTCTGGCTAACCCGCAAAATAGTAACACCGAAAGAAACTTTGTTAAACGGTGCTCGAAAAGTCGTTCTACCAATTCATCATAGTTGATGGAAAATTATCGGAACGTTATTGCTGCGAAGAAGTGTTGAATTCGAGTGGACAATGAAATTGTTGAAAACATCAGTCAAGTATCATTTCGTTTATTGACGATAATCATACTATATATATATATATACATGAATACATATAATGTATACATGAAGTGTTCGTGTTTAAAAACACGCGCATTAAGTTAAACCTGTCGCATCATCCATTTCAAATTGAATACATTCAGTCACCCCTACACGACTGCATTTATAGATACCTCGTACAATTTAACCTTTCCATTTAACATAAACTTAGTTTATATATATATATATGTGTGTGTGTATATATATATATATATATATATATATATAGCTATACTCCAATTTAAAACATGGCAATCCGTTATAAATGTACCATCAACTGGACTCTGATCTTCATCCGTCATTATTGTTGGTGCTGTCAAAAGCTCTTTATCTCTTATCTTTCGTGACTCCGGAAGAACATCGCCAACCAATTGAACACCTACCAGTCCTGTGCGTGTTCTATTTCCAGTCCACCTTAAGTTCGCTTGTTCTTAGGAATGAAATAATCATCGCTCTGATGATGCGGCAGAATACGAATACAATTGCTTTCAAATTTACATATTATACTTACGCATCCGATCATACATATTCACATATATACACACACACACACACATATGTATATTTATTGATACATATTTAAAGTATTAACTGATTGAATAACAAAGAGACGGACTACATGGAAATTGTTATGTAGTGATAAGCATGAAAGTGATAAAAGATCAGATACACTGTCGACGGTTAATCGGTTTGATTACCTATAGAGGTACATGAAGACTTCATTTTATTATAACTGAAATATTTATGGCGAACACGGAATTAATGTACGCCTGGATTCTGATTTCATACTATGCCGTATCATCATCACGTGTTCTAACCTATTTTAATATTATAATACTCCTCGCGGATTTAATTTTATATCGCACCCACACACGTGTAATATATCCGATTATATATAAATAAATATATATATATATATATATATATATATATATATATATATATATATTACTTATATTCATTTCTTTTATTTTTTATCGCGATGTTAATTTATGAGAAGTCGAAAAAAAAAAGATTTTAAAAAATCTATATTTCAATAATTCATTTTTTTAACGGGGCCCGAATTTTTCAATTGTTTCAAATTATGTCCCGAAATATCTTGTAGTCGAACTGTTAAAAATTGATACTATATTTTTAAGCCGAGTTGATCATTTCGATAAAAGTAATAAAACATTTAATATTTCCGGCTATTTGCTGAAAATGCAGTAAAATAAATGTTTTCTTCATATTTTTGAGGCAAGCGTTATCATTCAGCAATATTTTTGTTACTTCTGAACTGTCATGAGGGATAGAAGCACCCAGTAGCGCATAACTATGATAACTAGAGCGGATGGTTTACTGCTCTTTAATCTTCTCACGTCATTGGAAGTATTTAACCAAGTTATTAGGACGGCCTTCCAGTCTACCTGTGTATCTGTCCTTGCACGCTGTTTTATAATATTTTCTAATATCGGATACGTACTAAGGAATTTTTATGTGTAGAGTCGAGTTGGTTATGTACCAGAGGCCTAATCATCGGTAAGTTTTTTAATTTGAGCCGTTTGTATAATTCTAATATTTGTATTTTTATAGTTCAATTCCGTATATGCTCAGTTTGGTCGAACGGCAGCTATATATATCAGTTTATTGTTCAGTTTCAGAGAGCTATTTCTGTCTATGAGCATATATGTAGAGGTATGTATAACGACATGCTTAATTGTGTATGTAGTTATTGCGCGAACCAGTGTTGCTGGAATCGTCTTTTCATCTATATAGTACGAGTTTCTCTCTCTCTTTTTTTTTTTTTTTCGAACATAATACCGGGCACGATACAACCGTCGACCAAAACTAGAAGAATGTGCGACCCAAGTGAAATTCCCAACTATATTTAAAAAGGAAACTTTCAGTAGGACGAGCCTGTGGATATTTAATTTGAAATAAAGAGAAAATAAATAAAGTAGAAAAAAAAACCGTACACTCGTTGTTCCATCATTGCGCGATTGTAGAACTTAATAATATATGTAAAACGATGGACATGCATCAAGACGAGTCCGCAAAATGCGGTTTGTTGCGAATATTGTAAGCTTTTACATTTAACCCTCTTACTTCCAGTCCGGTAGAATACCAGACAACCTGTCAGTCAAACGAATAGCCTGTACAAACACCGGTGCGTAATGAAATCCGATTTTCCAACCAACCTATCGCTTCCAGCGTTGGGTGCTGCTAGCAGTCGTAAATATTTTATACGTATATATATATAGATATATCTGTATAGATATAATATATTATAATTATTTACGTATAATCGGCATTATCTATTTCCGTCTTTCTTATTTGTACGTTACGTGTACGAGTGCTTTTTTGTTGCTTGCTCGCTAGTTTCGCATTACAATTACGCGCTACAGATGACATTGACAACACCCCGATGTCTGTACGGTCGCGTCGATAGCATTTCGCGTCAGAGCGCCGATTTATTTATTACGTCGCGTAAACAATAAGACGGAAGATACGACTGGTGAAGAGAGTAGGCTACCGTGCGCGCGTATATGTAGAATAATTGCGTATAGTCGCACAGGCAATCTGCTGTCAATGTAGTTTTATGCTTATCCCGAGGTGATCCGACCGCAGATTTCAAACTACTCGAGAATATCATCGGATATTTCATAGGTTCGTCTGGATGAGCAAGATAGACATTTGTAGTAAACGGTACTATGGACGAAGATGCGCTTGTCACCATTTTTCTATTTACGGAATTTTCCAATTTTTTTTTTTTTTTTATTTTACCTTATAGCTTATAGCTTACCGTCTTCTTAACAAATGACGATGATAATGATGATCAGAGTAAATACGTAATTTGTAGATAGAGAAATATTTAGAAAAGGTTCGCTCATTACATTTCTGACTATCTCTTTCTTTTTCCATAGATAAATAAATAAATACAAAAGTACATATTCATACATATACATATATAATATATACGAGTGAAAGTATATTTCCTCAAAGCTGAAATTCCTTTACGTTTATTATCTTTCTCGCAGTTACTCATTTCGCTCGCTCATATTACAAAGTCGTATACAACCCTCTCTTTTCATCCGTCACTTATCAATAGGAAATCGTTTCTTCGGACGTCCCATACACACATTCTTCGTGCTTTTCTTTATTCCATATTACTGCCTATACATTAGCATTGAATAAGCCGATGAATTAACATTTCGCATTACACGATGCACACATACACAGTGAATTCTTGAGGTTATATTATCTTTCTTAGAAATGTTTATAATCCACGTGATACTGTCCCGAATCTTCTATTTATTATTCATTTATATATATATATATATATATATATATATATATATAGTTAAATTTAATTTAAAGGACGGAATACGTTTTATTTTATTTCATTTTCTTCTTTTCTCCAGGGATGTTCGTTTTATTTACAATATTAGAATTATTCGGCAGCGTGAGACGTGCAAAAGTTCGGTGTAATTTGAAACATTTCGTTCCGAGCGACGTAAATTGGCTCGTCCGCGTTCAAATTTCCGAACGCGTCTAACATGATTTTCAATTTATTTTTAGTAGCATTACGAATTAAATTTAGAGAAGGGGTTAAAAACGCTATTAGCGATGTCTAACATCTTCCGGGGTTTGTATTTTCGACATTTTTTACGCCAATATATCGACGAAGATTTTACACCAGTTATATTTTTTTGGAAAAAGATTTCCGGGAAACAGGATGGTGATAGTACTTAAAAAGTGTATAGAATACCTGCACAGATATAAATAATAATAATATACGGGAAAATTAATTATTTTTTTCGAATCCCGAGCATCGCAAGTTAAATTTACTTGGACAATATACTGCTAGTCCCTATACTTTCGATATTACGCCGAATTCCGGCTAGTTTACATTCCACCGTACTTACTAAGTTTGTGTTCATTCTTGCGCAATTTAGTCCAAATTGGCTAGCCTGTTGCTGGCTTTTCCTGTTATTTCCATCATTTCTACTGGTGCCTTTAAAGCCGCACACGTGTTGCTTTGGAATCCCTGTCTGTCGCGTAATGAGAAAACTTACCTTTCAATTTATTAAGTCGCTGTATTTTGGCAGTACATAGGATGTGTGCATTTCGATTTTGTTTTTTTTTCTCTCGGTGTCAGCGGCGACCATGCTCCTTATTTCGGGGTAGTGTATGTCACTAATAATAATGTATAAATTATGTATATTCGTTAAAACATCCAGTGAGAAAATACAAATATCAACTTTTTGCGAGTGAGAAGACTGTGCCCAAAACTGAGCGGTATATTTCGCGGCAGACGTACGTAAAGCCATCGCTGAAGTACGTACAGTCGTCCATCTCGTTGATGATTAACTTCCGCCGGTCAATGTCGTTCTAGCTGAAACTTTTTTTTTTTTTTTTAGTATTTTCGCACTGTTTCCGATATGTGTCATATATCGGATTTTCATGGTGTTTCAAAGTTATTCCAGAGCGCATTTAATTTCCGCCTGGATTCACTGTTTCTACAGGTGCGTACTTTTGTTTTATCCCGGCTAGGAATTAATAAATTATCTGCACGGTATAAGTATATAATACAACAAACTAGACTGACGGATGTAGTGAAATGTTAATACAATTGAAATGGAGCTGAACGAGTCGTATGACAAGAAAAATGAAGAATAGATGAGGTAACGCAATAGGTAACCGAGAGAAGTCTGTATACACACTCGATGGTAGGATGACGTAGAAAATATTTTCGAAGTGAAATGTATGAACGAAAACCTGCGATCGATTGTGAAAAAAAGGGCACCGTTTATATCCAGCAGTGGACTGATATAAGCGCATCGTCATCGTGATATATATGTATATGAGTGTGTATGTAAGTATCGCGTTACAACTATTAATTTAATCCAAAGTAAAGAAACAAAAATAATAATTTTTTTTAAACCATATTTGTATTCCAGACAACGTAATTGTATTCCGCACGTCTCTTTATTCGCGCTATTATATATATTATGATTCGAAATTAGCGTGTCGTGTGCAGCAACTAAGGCTAGAGGCACGAGGGAGAGAAAGTCGAATCAAGAAGTAGGGACGGAACATGCGTAAGAACATGATTTGGTAAGTATTCATCTTCGAAAAGAAGTGGAAGTGAGGAGGGATGGTTGAGAGACAATTTGAGTGAGAAGTATAAAGGACACAGTCAATGAGGATATGAGAAACGAAAAGCGTGACGCTACACACGGGTCACTGAATAGCCGGAGTTTTGTTGATCAGGCGTGAATGGCGAGTCTTGTATCGGCCGTAGTTTGCTGTGGACAACGTCTTTTCTGCAGCTTGGAAGCGAAGTGGTCCAAGGTAAATCGAAATTCTAGATTTAACGAAGCTTATTTAATGAGGAGGTCGATGGCCACTTTTGTTGTCACGAAGCAAAAAGTCTTGATTTGACATAATTACGTACATCATTAGTTGGAACTGCGACGTTTCGGATCGGCAACAATGTAGCCTTTTCCTTTATTATCTGATAGTTCGTTCCTGGAATCCCGGCATGAGCTGGAATCCACAGCAAGACTAATTGGCTGGGTTTGACTAATAATATACATATTCATTTAATTAAAATTTGTACTTTTAATACATTTTCGCACGTTTTAATATTACTCGCACTAGTGAAAATTTTTATGGTATACCCGGAAATATGATTAAAACGATGGAAACTTCAGCTCACAGACGTCATCTGTCGATCATATTTTGAATTAAAATAGTTTGTATTCGGAAACTAGGTAGCGCTTTATTATAATTTGCGAACAAGAAATAACCTTTAGGCGATAGCGTTCTATTCAGTCAACCGTAATATCAGATGACGTTGATGCGTTTAAGTGTATATGACACATAAATTTGGAAAGAAGTTCAATAGGTTGGAAATAATAATTCAGTCAACTACTCACTCACTTCTGAATCTTTCTAGATCATATATATAGTGTGTTTATGTGAAAAAAATTAAATTCCTATTCAATAGAACAATTTTTGTAATCGATAGTTTTCTGCGAACATAGGGAACATGGTACGCGTCGTATAAATTGAAATTAAGAAACGAATCACACTTCAAACAGCAGAAGTACTCTTGCTTACCTGCGTTTCAAATCTTCACTTAAACAGCGGATACTTTCACGGTTTTTAACTCATTACAACTAACGTTTAAGCGCACAAAATACGAGTTTGTTTAAACACCAACACACAAACTCCCTCCCGTGTGTATAATATAAAATGCAAACATGTTTAAACATCGTCCAGTTGTTAACGATATTCATCGAAGCTTGAAAATAGAGAACGAATGGAATAAGTTTTGAAGAACTATTAGACCGGTAAATTGTAATTTCTTTCCTATTCAAACAGCGTGACCGACCGATGGTTAACTCTATCAGCAATCTCTGCAACAACGCGTTTTGAAGAATTTCTGTACATACATTTCCAGAAAATTGCTTTTAATAAACTTTCGATTCCTCGTTTGGAATCTTTTTCTCTGTTCGGGGTTTTACTTAATATGTCGCCCGTTTCAGACTCGACACGTCGAAAGAAATTGACAGTGTCAATTTTAAATCGTTTTGACGAAGATTATGTAGTACCAAAGTAGTGGACGTTAATTTTAAACCGGACGTAATATTTTCAAACATAAATTCTCGCAGAATTATGGGGAGAGCGTAAATAAAGCCATTGATCGTATAACATATACAAATGTATGTTAACGCGGGCACACGCATAAATATATATATATATTAGATAAGTGTGCGAACATGTGCATAGAGGTGTCCCCATATATAACTACAGAAAATGCTATTATAGGATATGTGTTTTTAGAAATAATTCGTATAAATTATATAATGCATTTTGTATTATATTATTTAATTTAAATAAACTTCAAATGATATATTATTTAGAACTTATTTTACTTAATGAATTGCTATATTTGCCTACCCGTGCATACATTAAATGCACAAATATTACCTTGAAAATCGCAATAAACATTGTTTTCTTAACGATCGAATAGAACGCGCAATATGGACAAATTATAGTATTTGTTACCTGTTAATTACTCGCGTTGTTTTTTTAGAGTTTTCTTGAAGTTTGCATAATTATATATATATATATATATATATATATATATATATATATATATATTCATCATCACGTTGCGTCTTTAATTCCTAAAGATTGCATACACCAACATATAAAGTTAAATTGAATATCTGCCCCTATAATCGTCTGCTCCTTGCGGCGGCCACTATGGCTTTAACAGATTTTGGCTCCATTCCTGATGTTATCATTTCCAGCCTCCTCCTTCCCAGCGGTGGCTTGCCTTCAATTTTCCCTTATACAGCTATCCTTCCTCTCTGATCTTGTGTGCCATGTATTTTCTTTTCCTCTTCAGGATGTCATCTACCAGGATGAGATTCGCCACATGCGCCTGAGCGTCCACATTTCGAATGCATTTAGTCGCTTTATACATTCCGCGTTTAAAGTCCATGTCTCTGAGGCATATTTCGCTACAGACATTACGTAGATATTATATAATTTTATATTATTATTAAATTAAATTTTTAATGATTACTATCATATACATTTTTTTAAATACATACATACATATATATGTATATGTATGTATATATGTTTTTTAATAAATTAATTTATATATATAAAATACATACTAACCAATACATGTATATACACGTATAAAAACACAATAATATATGTGTGTATATATGTGCGTTACGAAAGAAATTTACATATACCGTAGACTCCCGAATATGCGTGGTACTTTGGGTGACATGGCAACCGCGGATAATCCGCAAAATTTTTAAAAGGCCAACAAAACAATTCAAATCGACGGAAAAACCTTTTTTTTTAATAATATGACAATGTGTACATGTAATACACATTTTCTGTAATTTATAAAGTAAAGGTTTTAAAAGTTGCCTGTTATTGTCTTCAGTTTTTGTTTTTTCGATATTAAACACATCTTCTTTACTTCAGAATGAAGTGTTTTAGTACAATTTTCGAAGCCATTATTCCTCCAGATATTGAATAAGTTCTTCGATGTCTGTTAGAGTCGCGTCGTGGCTTACTTGCTTCTCCGTCTTATCCACCTCCTCACTATCCTCTGAAACTGTACATGATGCTCTATCGACAATTTGTTCATCAATCAGATGTTCAAAGCCTAGATTATTGGCATCGCAATTAATCCACTCAACCATGTTTCTCTTATACCCATGATTTGATTTTCAAATATTTTCTAGTCGATGCGTATATATTTTTATTCATTGCATAGCCTAGCGTTTTTATTTCAGAAATCCGGAAAATTAAATAATGCGGGACGTCTTAATCGATAATCTGAACGGCGTTTTCCTCCATTACCATCTCTATCAATTTCGAACGTAGTAATTGTTGGGTGCGTATACACATCAAGATCGTGATCCGTTCGTCCTAATCATTTTTTGACACCGATGACGGTATTGTTTTCGACATTTGTTTTTTTAAACCGATTTGTCTTGCATATATATGTTCGATATATCTTAAAATAATTGTATTTTTTTCTATCTTCCGTATTGATTTGTAACGTATTCTTTAAAATATTCGCCATAAAGCTTCCTCAAATTTTTGTAAACTTACGGACACGACGTCCATTATATGGTACATGAAATTTTAATGCTAACAAAATTGTTTATTTCCTGGCTGACATGAAATGTCTCAATTTTTTGAAAATATTTATTTGAACAGATTACAAATTATCCAGTTGTCTAAGAAGCTGCATTGTATAATGAATAACCTGTATAAAATTTCTAATTTTGTGTCAAAATTTCATGCGTGACTGAAAGGGTTAAAACGATTTCACGATTCCGATCTTATGCTTCGATGTCTGCGAATATTCCCTATTTTATTTAATCCGTACACATTTATACGTGTGTATATATAGACATCATCGGATATTAAAGATTCTAAATAATCTAAAAAAGAAAAAAATTAATTTGAAAAATGTGCAATTTAGTGATTTTTTATTAAAATAAACAACAAAAAAGAAGTTATTGATTTTTTTCCTTTTTTATGAAAAATCACAAAGTTTTTCGTCTGTTAGGCCCATTATCGAGTGAACATTTAAAAATAAACAATATAAAATGAAAAAAATATTAATTCAATATTATAATTAAAAGAATAAAACAGCTAAATGAAGAACAATATTAATAAAAGACATTCGCTGCCAGATTGTTTTATTAATACTGTTCTTTATTTCGCTGTTTTATTCTTTTAATTATAATATTGAATTAATATTTTTTTCTTTTTTTAAATGTTCACTCGATAATGGCCAAACTATATAAAAAGACCACGAATGTTTTCGGCTAAGTCATTATCAAGTGGACGTAAAAAAAATAAAGTATAAAAATGTGTAATAAAATATATACAAAAAGTAAAATGTAAGAAAATAAGATTGTTTTATAAATAAGTGTTTTTCCATATTTTCTTACATTTTATTTTACTCTGTGTTTATCTTTTGAATATTTTTTATAAATTGCGATCAATATTACATTTTCATATTTTATGTTTTACGTCTACTCGATAATAACTTAATAGCCGAAAAGTTTTTTGCGCTGTTATTTATATATAATATAATAAATACGTAGCGATTTTAAAACTACTCGTTCGTTGTTAATTTGTTTAAAATTCGTTAGTTGTTTTAATTAAACGATCTAATTTAAAGTCGCTATTTGCAGTCGGACGTTGAAACTCGCGATCTATATAATTTGTCTTATAAACACCGTCCAAGTATTTTATTAACACCACCTTGTCATACGTCTAATCCTTTTCCACCGATAGGAAAACCTTCAAATCAAATAAAAATCTTTTTTTATAATAAACGAACATTTTAAAAATGGCAATGAAGAAACAAAGTACACTATCTACTTTTTTTTATTAAACAGCTTTTTGCTGACGTTTTTCAGCTATTATAAGGATTCTCGATCGACGATGGTCGATACTCGATAACTCCAAGGTCGCGTGTACGTATTCCGGGAATTTTTGTCACCTATTTCATGTACGTATGTATATTATGGTTTTTACCGAGTACATTGTAAATTTTAAAGGTAAACATTATGAACGTTTTTTTTTGAGTACACTTTTCATAAAATTGCATCGAAGATATTATCTTATGCAATAATAATAATACCGTGTTATTAAATAGTATAGTGAGAGCGGGGAGGAGATCCAGACGGAACTGTACACGAAATAAAGAACGACGATGACGATTATAACGGATTATTGACTCGAAACTTTGTAATCTTATCTGAAGAATTCCAAATTTTCGTGTAGTTACAACAAGATCTCATACTTGTACTTTTACACAAGTGGTCTGCTGTTGTTGCTGCGCTCCCTCGTTACCATCGATAATAGAGTAGGATACGCGGTTGACTTCAAACTCAAAGCTTCATCAGCGGCGGCTACTTTGAACTTCCGCCCGAGTACTCGACTACGAGAGAAAATTTTGTTTATCGCACGTTCGTCCGGTTGAAAAATTATTTTCACTCTCGCCTAAATAAAAACTCATTTTAAACAATTACCGTACTACCGCTTAATATTAACAACAAGACTATTCAATATTTCAGTCACGTGTGTTTGCGACGACCTCAACCCCATCCATCAGTTACAGTGTTTTCTAAACGATACCTGAACTTTTAATACAGCGACAAGACACAAAATCGAAGAACACTCTAATTAATTGCATACAATCTCTTCTTTACAAATTATCACAAGATACAGATCCAGTATCCCTCTTGTGGGTTCCAGGTCATAAGGCGATTTTGAGTGGATTATGTTCCCCTACAACCTATAAAGCCCCGCCGTCCCCAGTACTCAAATAATTCTTCCACCTAACTGGCAACAGAAGTAGAATTCATACCACCATATAACTTCCTTCTTGCCATCAAATCCAATGTAGGCTTCTGGGAACCACCAGTCAATTTAACCCGTTCCAACTGCATAGCAAGGCTCCGCATTGGCCACATATCACTCTCTTATGATCATCTTCCTCAACGTACCAACCCCACGGATTTTTGACCCTTTTGTTTACTCCCAAACCTCTCTCTTATCTGCCATATTTTACTGTACTGCCCTACACTTCTCCCTTACCAGCCCAATAACCATCCGCGTACTCTATCTTCTTTCCTTCAACTATTCCCTCAGTTATGCAGTTCCTTTCCTCTTCCAGCCTCAGTTACTACATCTAACTGTTAAATCACTAGTGCCGTAATAGTCTCGGTAGTTAAACACAGCACTATATATAAAAAAAAAAAAAACTTTTAATAGTAACAAAATTATCAACAGCAGTTGATTGACACGAAATGTGTCTCAATTAAAAAATATGTTAAAGTTATTAAAAATTATCGATGTGGAATCACATAAAAGCTACATTATTATATATTAATTAGAAAATATATAAAATAATTAATTGTGAAGTTCAAAATATATGAATATATATATATATATATATATCTATCTCCCGCGGAGGTAGTTTGTACCTTCCGGGGACGGAGCTTTAACCGCAACGAGTCTGGTCCACGGGTGGCGGATAGTGGAACAGCCTACAGATATGTAGATTAGCTACTAATAAGACATCAGTCAAATAAGATAGTCGCGGGCTAAAAGCGACTATGCGACTATTGGTGGAAAGCCTCAAGTAGGTGATTCCAATAGTGACAGGGCAATGAGACAAGAGAATGTGGACGGGCAACTGGAGGAACTTCCTACTAAAAGTCCACAAAATCCTACCACTGTCTCACCCTCAGCGAGATTTGGTCGCTGTCAAAACCTTACAACGCTACCTCCTCAATAGCAAGCCGCTGCCTTGCGGTCTGGATCTTATACAAAGGCCAGGGTGCCGCCCCAAAATACCAGCTTCCTTCCTTCCTTATTCTTGTTTTGCTATCATCTATTTGCTTTTATTTCCTTGCCTTCCTTACCTCTCTTTCGGCACTCACTGTATTTTCTTGCTTGCAGAAATAATAGGGAGCTAAGTATCATCCAAAGTTACAAAAATATAAACAAGGGAATTATAATATAGATCGATTAAGAGATAAAAATATCTTAAACAACTTTACATTAGTATTAACCACCGGTCTTCAAAATTCAGTATCCTTTTCCATGTCAACTATAGAAAAACAGTGGGGTTGTATAAAAAAATGAGATAACGCTGGCGTGCAAAAACGTCCTCGGCTGTAAAGTAAAACGATCCCAAGGTTGGTTCGCCGACAGTTCAAAAGAGTTATTGGTGAAAAGGAATTAACGTCACAACTGCTTAAGTTATATAAGCGATTCTGGGAAGAAAATGTTCTACCGAAAAATTTTTTAATGCAGCCATTGTTTGTATATATAAAAATAAGGGGATAAAACGAACTTTTTTAGTTATCGAGGTATATCTCTACTATCAACTGCTAGTAAAATTTTGAGCAAAATATTTCTAACGCTATTGCAAACATTAATAGATAAGTATCTTTCTGAAGAGCAATGTGGCTTCCGATAGCAACGAAGTACCAAACACATGATATTTGCACTACGTCAAGCTAATGGAAAAAAAATTAAAGAACAAAATGAAAAATTGTATATGGCATTCATTGATGTAAGGCTTTTGATACGGTAAACAGAGATGCACTTCGGAGATTTCTAAGAATAATTGGATGCCACCGAGACTGCTGTCGCTTTTACAACAGTTACACGATGATATGGATGGTAATTTGCGAAAATGGATTTACAGATCTCTTTAAAATATCGACTGAAGTTGAACAAAGATGTGTACTTGCGCCTACGTTGTTTAACCTTTATATGAGTATGGTTTATATAGTATATAAGCAAAAGTTTTTAACGTCCGGAATTAAGATAGAGTACCAGTTCGACGGAGGATTATATAATCTGTCGAAATTTAAAACTAAAAGCAACACAAACACGTTCATCGTGCAAAATTTACAATATGCGGTAAAATTATTACACGAAACATACAAAGATTTTGGTCTATCTATTAACTGTAACAAGACAGATGTTATAGAAATAGCTGCAACTAACAAAGTATATATTATCGACGGAAATATATTAAACAAAGTGAAAGAATTTAAGTATGTGGGAAGTATTATCAGCAACGACGGCAGTCTAGATGAAGAAATTTTGTATAAAATTAGAAATGCGATGATATGATATAAAAGGCTTTGTAGACGAGTTTTTAATAATAAAAATTTAATAACAGCTACTAAAATGACCGCGTATAAAATTATAATAATGCCGGTGGATTCTTCGGATTGCCTGGAAAGATCACATATCGAATGAAAAGGTACAGAAATGGCCAACCGTTCTTCAATTGAACAGCAACTAGCGAAGCCTCACCTAAGATGGATTGGCCACGTAATACGGATGGATGAAGAACGTATTCCGAAGCGCATGATTTACGAAGTAATAAATAATAGTAAAAGGCAAAGTGGCCGTCGAAAAGTTCGATACAAAGATATGATTACAAGGACAGTTAATAAAGCAGGAATGAATCCGCGAAGAAATATTACATGGGAAGCAATGGCCAAAAATAGGATCGAATGGAGATTGTTCACAGACGACATCGTGAACCAGCGGCTTGTATACCGAAAACACAAAGAAAAAGAATAAACAACATATTGACATCGTCGCCGGCAGAACCGAAATCCGATACTCGCTTTGCGATTTCACGACGTATTTTAAAATTGGACTGGTCTCGCATATGCGACACAAGCATTAAATAATAACATGAAGAGTGTGATAAATGACACTCATACTCGTAATCGAGTAAGCTAGAATAATAATAATATTTATAAAAATGTCGGGCCGGATCACATGACATAGTTGTATTCGTTAGATCGTATTTCATAATCGATTATAAACTAGGGTTGCATAATGAGGTGATTTATATTGCAGTGTAATGGCCGCTTCAGTAGCATATACTGCAGGTCCATGAATATCCGTTTACAGCTCTTCATGAATTTTCCGTTCGCTCCCTGTACACAGTACTGATGGTTTCTACTATCAGGCGATGACTCTTCGTCTGTTTCCTCTTTTTTGGCCTGTACAGCTTGGGAGGTCCTTCTGGTAGAATACACTACAGCCGACAAAACTCACAAATTCCTAGGAACACGCAAACCCTTCCAGCGCGATTATTCTGAACGAGGAAAGAACAAATGACATGGTACTGGAAAGTAATGAATACATTGAGAAGAGTTAGTAGATAGGGTATCTTTCCGTCACAACAAGTCGCAAATAATCAATGAATGACAAGCTAAAAACAATAAAAGATACAAAATAACTAGCTGAAGGCCGAACTAATGAAATTCTAATGGCAGTTTAAAATGATCGAACATAAAAGATTATCCACCAATGTATGAATTGAGGATAAGAAGAATATACAATAACAAAATAGATTCCGTTCATATATTTTATACTTATTAATTGCTTTATTTCTATGTATGTACGTGCGTATATATATATATATATATATATAGATTATCGTCACCTTGTTTGTTGCTGAGCATCGTATGTAACCCATTGTACGGTACTATTTATGAATACAAAATGTGCTAACATTCAAACTATAAATTATATGCAACGCAAATGCGAGCACATACGATGTTATAAGGAGTAGGGTCTCCTCTTCCTTCTTTGTGAATGTGATATATATTATTAAACGTATTTCGGATTCTGAAAATGACAAAGTTAAATAAGAGAAGGATTTGGTGTTAATTGTACGTGAAACTTGTTACAATAAAGTTAATTCAAATACAGGGAAATCTTTCTTTCTAAAAAGCGAACACAGAGATACAAACGCCTAAAGTTATAAGAATTAATTATTCGAGAGAAAGTTGAAAGGAACGTGATTACAATTATAGAAATACTACCCGCGGTAATAAATTAATCCGGCCGATGTGGAAACTTGTAATTAAAAATTGGACTTCGAGGAGCGGGATAGTGTAGTTACAGAAAATTATTCACGACAAATGTGGATGTGACGTGGATAAGATTTAGAACATATTATAGTTTGCTATTTACAGCCATTGAATTGTGAAATGGAAAAAATTATTAACGTAATTAGAATATCGTACAAAGTAGCTAAAAGTGTTAATTATATGGAATACAATACTAAGTAAGCAGATAAAAAGAATAAATTAGTATACGAATTATATATATATATATATATATATATATATATATATATATATATATATATATATCAGGGCGAATATAAGGGAGGCCCCATCCAAAATGAGGAAATAAAGAAATAACGAAATAACAACGTACCGTAATCTGAATTACAGTAGATCCCTAAATTCAGCGACTCATGAAGACTGAATGAATCTATTATTGTAAATAGCAATTATCTGAAGGATATTGTGTTCCACAAATGATTGTAAGTTAATCTCTCGTTTTCCTATTTTTAAACCAAATTTAATTTAACAATTTTGGTCGAGTAGTTTTTGAGTTATTAAAAAAACAAAAAACCCTCCGTCTTCCTATATAATTATTTAATTTAATTCGTTTGATACATTATAATAAAATGATTTTTTACATTGTCAAACATTCAAAATTATTGCATATTTTACTCTTTTAGTTCGGGGTAAGTGTCTGCGAATAGGTGTATAATACGAGCGGCAGGCAGCAAGCGGTATCTTTCCCCCAAAGATATAATCTATATCTCTAACTGATATAAATATATATATATATATATATATATATATATAATATCTATATTTGCATGTATGTGTGTCCAACAATTTAGTGTTTGTTCATGGTTTTTTTTAAAAGTATTCGCTGTAATTATCTATACCAAAAATAATTCAAAAATGATTCGTGTAAAATATCTAATCACGTATTTAGTCAACGGATTAACGAATCGTATTTGCCGTCAGAAAGGCAGATCGTCCTATATAAAGATAATTTTCTTTTAAACGAACAAACACGCGCTCGTACTACTAGCTATATGCTAACATTAATTCACTCAATCGCGAACGAGCGCTTAATAATACGGTTGTAAAATTTTAAACAACCATTTAATACCACACACAGAAAACAGGAAAAAGAGCTAATTTATCTATGCTTGAATTTCACAACTGCTGGCATTTTGTAGATGATGCTGCAATTCTTGCTACCAGTGTTGACCACTTCGACGGCAGTTCTAAATAAAACGTTCGAAGATCGCTTTTGCTTACTTAATATTTAATCGCTCGAAGCCGATATTAAATAAAGATAAGCACTTACACGGTTCATGCGAATTTCGATAATGTACTAAACTGATTTTGAGAAAATTATCGTATTTTAATTTACGAAGTTGAGCTGTATTATTGATAACCTAAACGAAAGGTCGGCTTTACTTCTCTTTTTTACTAGATACGCTGTTCTTAAAATTAAAAACCTTTCAGCTCATGCCGGGATTCAAAGTAATGAACTAGCAGATAGAACAGCAAAGAAGCCTGTTACATTGTTGCCGATCCGAAACGTCGTTGATGTGCGTAATTGTGTCAAATCAAGACATTTGCTTCGTGACAACAAAAGTGGCAATCGACCTCCTCATTAAATAAGCTTCGTTAAATCTGGAATTTCGATTTACCTTGGAAGACTTCGCTTCCAATTTGCAGAGAAGACGTTCTCCACAGCAAACTACGGCCGATACAAGACTCGCCCATTCACGCCTGATCAACAAAACTCCGGCTGCTCAGTGCCCCGTGTGTAGCGTCTCGCTTTTCGTTTATCATATCCTCATTGACTGTGTCCTTTGTACTTCTCACTCAATTTGTTCTCTCAACCATCCCTCCTCACTTCCATTTCTTTTCGAAGATGAATACTTACTAAATCATGTTCTTACGCATGTTCCGTCCCTAATCCTTGATTCGACTTTCTCTCCCTCGTGCCTCTAGCCTTAGTTGCTGCACACGACACGCTAATTTCGAATCATAATATATATAATAGCGCGAATAAAGAGACTTGCGGAATACAATTACGTTGTCTGGAATACAAATATGGTTTAAAAAAAATTATTATTTTTGTTTCTTTACTTTGGATTAAATTAATAGTTGTAACGCGATACTTACATACACACTCATATACATATATATCACGATGACGATGCGCTTATATCTGTCCACTGCTGGATATAAACGGTGACCTTTTTTTCAAATCGATCGCAGGTTTTCGTTCATACATTTCACTTCGAAAATATTTTCTACGTCATCCTACCATCGAGTGTGTATACAGACTTCTCTCGGTTACCTATTGCGTTACCTCATCTATTCTTCATTTTTCTTGTCATACGACTCGTTCAGCTCCATTTCAATTGTATTAACATTTCACTACATCCGTCAGTCTAGTTTGTTGTATTATGTACTTATACCATGCAGATAATTTATTAATTCCTAGCCGGGATAAAACAAAAGTACGCACCTGTAGAAACAGTGAATCCAGGCGGAAATTAAATGCGCTCTGGAATAACTTTGAAACACCATGAAAATCCGATATATGACACATATCGGAAACAGTGCGAAAATACTAAAAAAAAATAAAAAGTTTCAGCTAGAACGACATTGACCGGCGGAAGTTAATCATCAACGAGATGGACGACTGTACGTACTTCAGCGATGGCTTTACGTACGTCTGCCGCGAAATATACCCGCCCATTTCTCACTGGATGTTTTAACGAATATACATAATTTATACATTATTATTAGTGACATACACTACCCCGAAATAAGGAGCATGGTCGCCGCTGACACCGAGAGAAAAAAGCAAACTAAGGCATTCTTCTTCGCGTCCGCTTTTTCCTTCTACCCTCCCCATTTTTATATTCTGTGAAAGTGTGCATTATGACAAAAGGGTTAGAAGCTCAAAACAAATAAACGGAGACCAGCAATCGATACAACCTTGTCCGAAATTAGCGATTTTTTTTTTCAAAATTCGCATTTTGATAAAAATGATCAGTGCTGAAAAATTTAAAACTGTAATTTTAATTTATCAGTCACCGGCGGAATGTGCCATTCTCGTTTTTTCCTTTAATTCTACTTCTAAGTAGTCGAAATAAACCCGACCGATTCTAATCTAATCTAATCTAATCTAATCTAGCTGTGTATTTCGCTATTCTGGTTTTTTCCTTTAGTACCTCTAACTAGTCGAAACAAACCTAACCGAATGTAATCTCGCCTAACCGACCGATAATTTCGCTCTATCACACGTTCGTAAACATAATTTTCAAATCATTATTTACGAATTTCGGCGCATCGGGAAGTATTTTTACTTATTCTAAATTTAATGTTTTAATAATTTTCATAACATAAAACGCATGTATGGTCGTATAAATTGCAATCCAGCCCAAATGAAAACTTTACCATAATGAACGTACAACAAAAGTAACGTCCATCTCTCAGAGTTCGATTAATACAAAGGAAACAATTATTTTACAAGGCGGTCGGTAATGAATTGCGAGAAGGAGGAAATTTGGTAATGCCAAATAATGTCGCTCGTTAAACGTAAAATTACCGGTTGAACATATTAATAGATGAGAGATCAATTGTATGTCGAAAACAAGGCATTGTACGTAAAGAACTACATCTCAAAAACTTGATACAAATAAAGTCACGAAAAATTTAAGCGATGCGAATATACATAATGTTCTTGAAAATGATAAAATTACATTTGAAAAGGGAAATAATTACAGACAAAAATAATGATAACGCGTAAAATCAAAGATTCTATCATCCATCTATCTATCTAATATATATATACCTATATAAGTGGTTGATATCGCAATTCTAAAAACGTCTAATTTAATCAATATCGCAAGAAATCAATAACTAGGTCTTAAATCTCCAACAAATAAAGAACATACAAGTTCACAACGAAATAGGAGTATGCCAACACGTAAACGATGAAGCCAGGGGGTACCGCATGGGAAATACGAACAAAAACCGGATAAAAATAGAATAGATACGAGTTCGTCGAATATGTAGATCGACGTATAGTCAATTAATTACCAATAGGAGAGCGGTAAAGCAACTCTCGGAAAATGAGGCTCCGAATATGGGATTTACGACCGGAAAATTATAACATCTAAGATGATCAACTTCAATCAGCCCGATATAATAGTAATAATCGGAAAGGAAAGTGAGTCTTCGTTCCGCTCAATCGAGAGTTAGAGAATGCGGGAGCCATTATAAAACTAATTAAATATACCACGTCCACATTATGAAATCGAGTGGAAATTAAGTGACGTCAGAGAAGTCTTACAAACACGGCAAATGGGGAACCTAATCAGTTATAATCGGAGGAAATAAGCTACGTTGCTGCATATTCACGTGCGAAAGTCTCATCATGCTGGATGATTCCGTAATTCCTTATCTGGCTAAATGTCCGTACAGAATTTTTGAAATAAAATAATAATAATATCAATAACGAATAATAATATCAATAATTAATAATAATAATAATAATAACAATATCAGTAATAATAATAATAATAATTAGGATATTAATAATAATACAAAATAATTAAGCTAATAAATAAAAATACAATCTAAGTTATCGTAATTTATAAATCCTGGCAGATGCCATAAAATAAGTTAATTGTTTTACTCGTAACGTTCAACTCGAGCGATATATTATCGATATCTTAGTACTTTTCCGTAAATTCGGCTATCCAGGTTAATATTGCTTCAATACTTTTATCGAAAAGTTCATGTCATACCTTTCAAATTTATTTATTGAATTATTTCATTTTTTTTTTTTTTGTTATTTACGTATTCCGAATTAACCTAAATAATTAATCGGCATAGCCGTTATTATAAATACGTAAAACGAATCGTTGAAAACCAACAGTTGAAACCAATCGATCCGTTGAAAAACGATAATGTTGCAGTTCCAAAAAAAAAAAAAAAGAATATTTCGTACAATTTTGTCATTTTAAATTAATTAAATTCATGACGAGGCGATCGAGTTTTAATAATATACGAAAAACTTCCTTCAGTTAATGTTCGTAACCTGGACTAGATTGATCCACCACTCTGCTGCGGCTGTTTAACTATATATTCGTACATATAACTTGGATATACGTATTGCAATACTGGTTCTGGCGAAAAATTACTTTTTCGATAATAATATAACCTCTATTTCTTATCCTTATGTATACACGTATTATATAATAAGTTCTATTACAGTACTTACCACCAATTACTACCTTTACCTCGTCCTGGTTTGATGGTAGTGGTGACTTGTAAATCGCCGAGGCTCCAGACAGCCGTCAACATAGCTACCCGTAAAAGTCGAGACCACATGTCCTTCCGATGATTACATTTCATCGATTACGAAATGGAGAGTTCTTTTTATTCAATTGCTGGTCGCACGAATTTCTTTTAATAATTATCGTATAAATATATCACCGGAATTTATATTTTCGAAATAAATTACGTATATATATATATATATAATATATGTATATAAATTTACTACCGCGACTGTAAATAAATTTTCTATAGTTTATTTAAATATATCGCAGAGATCAGAGCTTATATTTCACACAATAGGAAAAATCTATGGACTTCCTATCTAATAATCCGGTCAATAAAGGCGAATGAATTAATTCGAATTATTAATTAATTAATTAATTAATAAAATAAAATAAAATAAAATAAAATAAATAGTTCCGATTCGATCGTGTAATGTTATATTATCGCGGACAAAAAAACGATATCCGATTCTAAATTGACTATCGACTATCGACCATCGGTGATCGTACTAGTCGATTCTGACGATCGATCCTCGATCATCAACAACGTCGGGCCGGTTAATTCCCTCCACAGTCTTGGCTCTTGGCCGGTTCTTCGAAAGAGGACACATTTTCTTTCACCTAGTACATAGCGCTGTATCGCTACGCTCTAGCCGTACCGACTTAAGAATTGTATAAGATCCGGATACCACGCCTATTTCTGTTATTCGATACGCCTCTTTTAACCAATAAAAACCAGTTGCGCGCGCAACTTCTTAATCTTACCAATACGATTATTATTATTATATATCCCCTTTATCCGGTTTATTTCTTTTATTTGTTTTCCCCCGAAAATTTCTAATAAACAGGATTATTTTTTATCATTATCGACCGATACCGGAAGTACGGTCGTCGATTCACTTCCGGCGGTAGGGGGACACACGATGATATACGAATGAGGAAATCCTATACTGGATTATTTTCTTTTAAGAAATTTGTAATATTTTATTACTTTTCGTAATATAATACCTATATATGGTAATTTTTTATACAAGACGGATGACAGAAAAGTCTCGCACGAACCAAAAGTTATTGTTACATTTATACATAACAAAATAATATGTAAAAGTTTATCGCGATAAAAAACGAATACATATATACATATATGTATGTGTGTCATCTATAGTAACGCATGTGATTAAATCGGAATTTATAAGGTTTTGAAAGTTTGATCAAAAAAACACGATTCAGACAAAATGCTTATTTCGCCTTCGGTAAAAATTATTATACGGTAGCCAAGTGTCGTTTATAGAAACACAATTGAATAATTTACCTCGAATATGCTTTCTTTTACCGTGTACCAACGCGGTGTGTTAATTATTCCGTTGTTCTAAATGCGCGGAGATAGTTTGGTGAGAATAAAGAAAAATTTCATTTATTTCATTAATTGTCCTATAGGGAAGCGTAACGAAGAGCGAATGGAGTTATATAAAGAACGAGCATGAGCTATATTACAGGTTGAGCAAGTGGATCGGTTTTAGACAGCATATATGAGTGAGTCAAACGAGTGTGACCTGTCACGAGGAACAACATTATTTCATGTAAAATAAGCTGAATAGGCCAAACTTTGTCGAACCGGAAAATCTTGCTTGTCATTTGAATTTATGGAACACAAGCAATATCGAAAAACATGTTGATGGAAGTAATTCTGTAAGAGACACGAAGTTCGCAACTCGATCTGTTTCTTAAATTTTTTTCCATATCCCTTATGTCCAGGAGAATCCAGAGTATACGAGTCTGCAGACTTTGATTGTTGATTGTGAAATTAATTTTCACGCAGGTAACGGACGCGTACATCTGGAATTTTCTTTCAACTTTTTGATCGACTGACAACTTCCAGCTCATTTTTTTAGAAGATGCAATTATCGAAATTGCGAAAGGAATTCACCGATATCCGGTTCAGATGTGTTACGGTTTCGGGGACGAGTAACATTGGACATGTCTAAATAAAATTAATTCTTAATATAATTAATTTTTTCCTTATTTCTTCGGTGACTAAATTTAAGTTTAAAATTACAGATATTAGAGAATGAAAATAGAAATATAAAATGGACTATATAGAAGCGATAAATTTATAAATTTTCATAATTTTTTTGTAATCATTCAATAAATATGCTATCGTGAAACGAAATCATCTGAAATTCGTACGTGGACTACTATATATTGTTCAACCGCAGCATAGCTTTCAGTCGTTATAATTCCGGATATTGTTTTCTTTTTAATACCAATTTCCATAAGACCGAACATTCCAAGTTTGTCTTGGTAACAAGAATAGTGTTCCGCAATATCCTTAGTCCAATCCTATTTAATATTGCCATAAATGATATCTTAATTCAGATAGTATCATCAATAAGAGATTTGCAGATGATTTGGTTATCTTCCTACCATGTAGTAATGTACCACTTGGGTCAGAAATGCTGCAACTCTGCTTAAATAAACTTCTAAAGTGGACGGAGGTATCCGGATTTCGCACAGCCATAGACTTCTGTCGAAAACGCTGTTGTACTCATAATATAGTTATTTACTTAAATAACAAAATCTTATCTGTGCGTTATAATATAAACTGATACGGCTGTTACGCGATAAATATATAATAGTATATTTATCTGTACTTTTATCGTATTTTGTTCGTTCTTTAATCGATGATAATAAGTCGTTCGTTTAATAGACTATCCGGGGATTCCCCTGGTGGTCTCTATCGATAAGATGATCACGCGTAGCGCGTCAACGAAGAAGCAAGGTAATTCCACACTTGCCGTTACCGTATCTAAATCTTCTACTAACACTACGAAGAATAATCACACAACTCTACACGTGTGTGAGGATGCAAACATACACTCGGAACTTATAGACGTTAATAACGAGACTCCTTCTACCTCGGCTACTGCGTACGTTGGCAAGTCTCGTAAAGAACAAGATGACACATCGGACAGTATGTCTCAATGGTTGAATGCTGCAATTTACAATGGCAACAGTACGCCGAAGAAAATAAAAACAGATGAACCCTCGGTAATCGGGGTAAACAAATTACAATGTTCTGTACACGAGCAAAAAATTACGATACTTAACCAGGACGCAAATATTAAATCAATTATTATATATATTAAACAACAGGTTAAGTCTACGTTTAAAGTTAAAAACTACAGTAGAATCAAAACGTCTTTATTTGCTTCCTCTGAAGAGGATTTCAATTTCATTATCTCTCACTTAAAAGCTAATTTCATTCCTTATTTTACTATTGTCCCTCATTTTCCAAAACCGATTAGGATGATACTTAAAGGCTTACCCTCCTCCTTCACAAGCTCCGAGGTTGAAAATGAACTAAAACTACTGATTAATGTATTATCCGTAAGCCAATTTCATAAGAAAACTACATCGGATTCCATACCTTTTCCTGTGTACTCTGTATTATTTCCACCCGGTACACAACATCCTCGAATATTGTATATTGGAACACTTTTCTCTTGCGTCATAGAATGAGAGATATATGAGCGACGTAATTCCACTTTACACTGTTATAGATTTCAACGTTTTGGGCACGTTTCTCATAATTGCACACTACCTGTACGTTGTAGTGCTCAGAGTCACTCAATTGCTGAGTGTTCCGAGAATGATACATTTAAATGTGCTAACTGCAATGTTGATCATCCGGCTAATTGGGAAGAATGTAGCATTGCAAAGAAAGTACTTAACTTTAAGCGTCATAGATCTCCAGGATTGCTCCATGGCTCAGAATCCACTCGCTCTCAACACATTCCAATAGTTCAAGACCTAACATAACTGTTAATGTACCTAAGAACAGACCGAGAACTTATGCTGCTGCGGCCAGAGGATATACACAAAATAAGAGTAGCAGCGTGTCTGACGATTTTTCATTTTCTAGTTTTCTAGAATTAATTCGTGAGTTTGATTTAAGTTCTATTTTTAATGTAGCTAAAATTATAATTACTAGAATTAAATCATTAAATAATAAGGACGTTTTCAGTGCAATTCAGGTTATACTGGAAACCATTGTAGACGTATTTTAAGGTGCCTAATACTGAAGTTATTAGACTAGTTGCTTGGAATTGTAATTCAATTGCAGCGAAATGTAACGAGCTGTATAATTTTATTTGCGCCTATGATATTGATGTAGCATTGTCTGAAACCAAGCTGGATAATAATTTAAATATTAAATTTCCAGGATATAAATTTTATAAAGCTGACAGAAGTCGCAGAGGAGGGGGAGTTGCACTTCTTATTAAACAGCATTCATATACTGAGCTTCTCCCTACACCCCGTTTATCTTATGTTTAAGCTATTGGCGTAAATATCTATATCAATAGTGACGGTAATTCTGCGAATAATAATTCAGTTATTAATAATACGAGGATCAACACTATCGACACGAGAAATAGAAATAATCGATACTCTCTTTTTGCCATATATAAGTCACCATTCCATCAACTCTTTGGCAATGATATTCGAATTCGGATGCGGTTTAATCACAAAGTACCGCTGATTGGCGATTTCAACGCTAGAAGCAGAAATTGGAACTGTTTTAGTGAGAACTCCGCTGGAAATATCTTAAATGATTTATCATTTCAGGACAATTTCCATATAATAACTCTCAAAGAACCAACATTCTTTCCTAACGAATACTTAAAAATAGCGTACTGGATCTGGCATTTGTAAAAAATTTAAGCATTTCTTCCCCTGTGTCAGTTAATTCCTCCGATCATAATCCCATACTCACTACTGTCTATGTCATCAAACAGCTGGTAGAAGTAAAACAACTAGATTATCAAAACGCAAATATATTACACATTTAATTCTGAAAACAGTTAATTATCACATTCCCGAAAAATCCTTTACATATGCTCCGACTGTTAAGTATCCGTCCTATAAACTCCTACTCATTAAAATAAAAAACTACGTTAGACGAGTATGGACAAGAAACCGTAGTTCTTCAAATGCACCGTTAATTAAACAAATATTGTACTTTTTAGTCAAACTTGTTCGTATCTTGTAAGGTATAAAAATGTTCAGTTCAACAATTTTCTCGCCAAGCTCAGTTATAAAGATAATAGTTTGCGGAGAGTATGTAAAACTTTCACCAAACGCAGTTATTCACTTCCACCAAACGCAGTTATGCACTTCCACCAAACGCAGTTATGCACTTCCACCAAACGCAGTTATGCACTTCCACCAAACGCAGTTATGCACTTCCACCACTTTATGATCATTTCATAAAAGATTACGTGTATAGTGACACTCAAAAAGCAGAAATCTTAGCTTGTCAGTATTATAAAGTGCACGGCCAGAACTCAAACTTAGCCTCAAATTATCAGGTTAGAAAAGTTCGATCTGCTGTCAAGCGATACTTACAAATTCCTACTCACGACTCCGATATTGCTTTCACTAAGCCGGATGAAATATCTAAAATAATTGGCGGCATGAAATCTAAGTACTCGGTAGGGCACGGTAATATATCATTGTTTCTTATTAAGTGATTGATGTACAAATACTTCCCAAGTTTAAATGAAGGAATTAAAAATAAATAGTTTACCCGAATTTTTATAATATCTGAACTTGTCGTGATAGCATTAAAACATATTTTTAAAAATGTGAAATAGGTATATGTAATTTTACGGTCATAGTTTATCATATACTGTAATCGTGTAATTGTAACAAATGACCACTTACTAACTATAAAAGTATTAATACAGAAATGTGAAGATATGGATTAGCTCTATACATTGCCTTTGTGAATTATGAAGAGGCATTTGATTCGGTTTGAGACATGGGTAACATTAAGAGCACTGGATAAATGTAGAGTTGACAAGCAATATATTCGAATTATCAGGAATCTATACAAATCAGCTACGGGCGACATTTATCGCCCAAACTATTTATATATTTAGGAGCTTGAATTGGGAAACAAAGGAAGTAAAAATAGATAGAGAATATCTCACCTACTTAAATTTAGGAGAGGGTGTTGAACTGTTCAGTAATACAGACAATGTTACTGGAACTAAATGAAACATCCGAGAAGATAGGATTGAAAATAAATCTGCAAAAAACAAAGATAATGTCTAATACAGCTGGTATGATGCCAATGATGATAAATGGGAACGTGACAGAAGTAAATTATATATATCTGGGGCAAATAATTAGAATGAAAAAAGAAAGAATACTGTGTGCAGAAATATCAATAAGAATAAATCTTACATGGATAGCGATTGGATGAACGACGCATTCCGTAAATAAGGATTTACCAATCAATCTGAAAAAGAAAGTATACGACCAGTGTATTCTAACGGTGAGTGGAGACATTGGTATTTACAAGAGGAATCATAAATTAGGAAAGTGCAAACAAAGGTTAATGATGAACATCCGAGTCAGAGAAAGACGAAGCCTCGCCTAGATCAGACAACAAACACAACTGATGGATATTATAGAGCACATGGCCACACGGAAATGGAATTGGACTGGACACGTCGCCCGGAGGGATGATAGGTGATACAAGAAAATAACAACGCTATTGTACGCGTAATATTATTTTATATTCTCACATCCGCGAATTATTTTGTACATCATCCTAAAAACGTTAGTTTTTTTTTTTTTTAATATTTAAACGCGTATTACAATCTTACGCTAATGTTTCAGTATACACGACTAATTATTAATTAAAAATGTATAGAATACTAGTTTTGTTTTTTGAATAGCGCAGTTGGTAACACTGCTAAAATACTGCGTGCTCCACGATTAGTGTCTGTACACACGAGAGGTTTGTTTTTGTCCAGTTCCAGTTATCAATGTTATCATGGCAATCTATAAGGAGAGCGCGTTTTGCGTGGAACGTTATGTTCGACGTGAATCGATCATAAGAGAGTTTCGAAAAGAATTATTCAAAAGTTAGACGATTTTTTCCTAAGATCTGAAAACTCGGATATCTGAAGAAATTTCAAAAATTCAGCGACCTATGCTCGAAAAAGTCTTCGAAAATTTTGTAAAGACTGAATGAATGTATCGTTGCAAATGACGGTCATCTGAACGCAATTGTGTTCCACAAACGATCGTAAACTAAACTCTAGTTTTCCTATTTTTAAATAAAATTTCATTCAAAAATTTTAGTCAAGTAGTTTTCGAGTTATACGAAAAACAACAAAAGATCATCCGTCTTCTCTGGGTCACCCTATAGCCCATTATAACATATAGCCCATTATAACATATAGGTCATATTTTTAATTTTTTAATCTTTAAATAATTCGCGCACCGAAAAATTTATAATTCCGCGTTCAAAATTCAACAAATACGACTGAAAAACATTCTTCGCATAATAAAAAGGAACGCCTATAAATTTTAAAAAAAGAAAATTAGGAATTTCTTTTTGAATTTTCTTTTTTAGGAAATATAGAAGAATATCGGAAAATTCGATTGTGATAATAAATTATTGAACCTTACTCGTAATAGGAAACACAAATATCGGAATTCTCGCGGACGGATGGGAATTATAAGGTGAAAACAGTAGGTGGTGTTGTGCGATGTGTGGTAAAATGACAAATGGACCAAAGTTAAGAAAAACTCCCAGGGAAGATGCGTGATAATGTCTGTAACAAATTATTCGCGTTAAAAGTTATTTTTCATTTACTATATGTATTAAAAGTTTTCTACTACATACTCGCGAATGATATTGAAATATCGTGCTCCGCGATATTCGGACTGGAGATCACCCACGTCAAAAACAAGATACTTCCGCCACCTGCTTGTTATTTTATAAGGGTACTTACACGTATACCGGAACCAATCGCAGTCTGACAAGTAAAAGCCGGAGCGAAATGAATATAAAATATTATAATTTGGAAAAATGTCAAATTCTTTCAAACGATAAATTAATTTATAAATGTATCGATAAGAAAATGTTACATAGAAGTTTTACACCAAACATATCTATATAGAATAATATGTATCCGGGGAAAATTACCCTCTTTCCTATCGGCAGAATTAATTCATAACGAACTTACAAGCGTCTTAATAAACTAATTACACTATCACGTTCGACGATTATAAGAAGATTCGAGATTTTAACACTTTTAAAAATTTCGAAATTTATAAAATTTTACGAGCTTGCGACATAACGAGTCGACCCCGGCTAACGCGATTAAATAAATCCGCGAAAAGGTTAATTTTTTTTTAAATGGATGATGCCTTTATAGCCTACCCAACGTGGTACTGTAAACTCATATTTCTATAATCTCGGACAGCTTCTCTAGAAATATCGCTATGTCCGGAAATAGATGTAAATTCTCAAGATGAAGACGGGACAATATAACGGAGGACTGTTACGAGACGCGCGCAGTAATTTAAGAGGTATAATGATTTTGCAGGTTCAGCATGAAGAGGTCAGTAAGGAGTTTCTCAAGTTGCATAAGGAACTAAAAAAAACTTCCCAAAAAAGTAATCGATAAACTACATCATGTAGAATTCAACAAAAACAAAATTACATTCTGTGCAAAAAAATTACAAATAAATAAATAAATACTTATTGTTTAATTATATATATATAATTTAATTTCTCAGGGAACGAATATTAGTTTTGTCACTTCGGAATAGTTAAACTACACGCACGATTACGATCGAATTATAAACGAATACTAATATTTATTGATATGTGAAATTCGTTTATCATTCAAAAATATAGTTTCCATAAAAAAAAAAAAAAAATCTTACGTCTGTAAAAATAGTAAAAGAAAACATTCAGACAAGTAAATCATGTAAAAATTAAACTACAACTTTAGAAACAAATTTATGTTGTTTCTTTTTAACGAGATTTCTAAAGTAGTTTTTTTTTTATCTATTCGTTCACCAGTTTGTCGAATTAGCAAAAACGTCAACCTAGCCCGACGAAATGATCAGGATGCCGTCCAACTATGGTTCATTTAAAAACGCACAATGAAAAAAGCTGGAAAATTTTTGATTATTATTATTATATTTTATTAATATACAACAACAAATTAGTTAAAATCAATAAATTTCATTATAAAAAGCCCACAAAACTTTTCGGAAGGAAGTCATTATCAAGTGGACATAAAAAAGACGAAAATAACAATGTACAATTTGTAAAAATATAAAAGTGAAAAAGAAAAGTAAAATAAAGTGTACTTAGTTTAGGTATACGAAGTCATTTGGTCGGTCAATATATATATATATATATAAGTATATATATATATATATATATATATATATATATATATATATATATATAAGTTAAATTATGAGTTACTTTGTAGTAGAATAAAACGATCAAGTTTCTTTTATCATTATTAATTATTATTATTATTGTTATTATTGAATGTGTATATAATTTGAGTGGAATTATAAAACTTATTATTAATCTATTTAATGTAGACAGTAGTCGCTTATTATAGAATATCTTTGTGGACCTGGTACACGTGCAGAATTGCGCATAACCGGGTTATATGTTTACATAAATATAAAGTTCTCTATTACGTATAAGCTTCGTTTAAATATAAGTTCACATTTTTATTTATTTTTAAATTTTTTGTTTTACTTTTTTGAAGAATGTCATATGTTATGTTTCGAACTGGTTTCTTTAATAGTATATTTTATGTTTGTATATATTCAAATGTACTGAACAAAAATCAAATAAATGGAAATTGAAATTATTATTATTATTATTATTACTATCATCTTTGTTTGTTATTATTTAAGTTGATTATTATTATTATCATTATTGTAGTTATTCGAATTGTTATTATTATCGTGTGTTATTTTCGTTATTAAAGCTTATTATTATTATTATTGTTATTATTATTATTATTATTATTATTATTATTATTATTATTATTATTATTAATATAAGTTCACACTTTTATTTATTTTTAAATTTTTTGTTTTACTTCTTTGAAGAATGTCATATGTTATGTTTCGAACTGGTTTCTTTTTTTATGTTTGTATATATTCAAATGTACTGAACAAAAATCAAATAAATTGAAATTGAAATTATTGAGATCGATATCGATGGCACAATCTTCAGTTATGCTGATGATACGGTATTTATGTTAAACTCCCGTTTCCCTGAAATATGGAGACGTGAAGAAGGTTTCTACATGGCTGCGCGAACATAGATTACATTTAAATATCGACAAAACCAACTATATGGTGTACAGTTTCCAACGTTGTTTTTTCGAGTTTACTTATGTATGTATATATATATACATGTACTTTTATTCGCATTAATTATTATTATTATTAACTGTTCTTATTATATATAGTGTCTCGTTTTCTTAAACGGCCTCTTCCGTTATTTTAATTGTTTCTGTAACCTACAGATCGTGAAAATTCTGCGCACATGTAGGAAATTATATGTATGAATATTTTTCAACTGTAATTTCTCTTAGAAATATCGTGATACTATAATTCTTTTTATTGTACTTATTTCCACTACAATTATTATTTGGTTGTATTTTGTATATTTATATCATGTGATGGATTTAAATAAATTTGATTTTATTATTATTATTATTATTATTATTATTATTATTATTATTATTATTATTATTGTTATACTACTTTTTACTATTATCATCTTCAGTGCTTGAATAAACTCGCAATACACACACACGTGTATATACATATATGTATATATACAAATAAAATCATCATTATCAACATTTAAGAGCATGCTCTTGCCATTATAGCTAGCCAATCCTGTTCTCCAATTCGTTTTTGTTGGCTGCTATGTTCTTCATCTCTTTCTACGTCATTTGCATTCTTTTATCAGAGATCTTCCCCTTTTTCTTCTGCTTTCCAAATTTTATTCGATTATGACCGCCATGAACGCGTTATACCGCAGTATGTGCCTAGAAGCCTTTTTCGTCTCTGTCGTATTGTTTCCATTAGTTTCTTTTTTTCCATTTACCATTTTCAACACCTCTAAATTCCCTTTCTTCTGCGTCCATGGTATCTTCATCATGCCAGGCCAATCCCACATTTTGAACGTTTCCAAGCGTTCTTTTAGATAATTCGCTAACACCCACGTTTCTGAACCATATAATAATATATTCTATATGTGAAAGTTTTCCCCGTATTTCTACAGATTTTCATGTTTTTATTAAATAAATCTTTTTTTTTTTTTTTACAAACGCTAGTTTGGCTATTGCCAATTCTTAGTTTTCTTTATGCATCTCTTCTTTCTGTATTCGTTATTATACTACCTAGGGTTGACTTTAGGTTAGGTAATATGTTATATATACATATATATATATATATATATCCAGCTCAACGTGAATTTAAAAAATCGCCAAAATATCTACTCTTCGCAATTATTAAATTATTACAACTTCTGCCAGAAGAAATTTAAGAAATTTGAGTTAAAAATGATCACGTTTGAAGGAACGGAACAATAATAGACGTACGGAAATAGAAACGATCATTAAAATATATGTAGAAAGTAAGCGAAATAGACAAAATTATATTGAAACAACTATCCCCAATTGCATGTAACAGATACGCTAACAGAATGCTGTAATAGCGATGTAAAAGTTTCATGCTTTTAAGATAGTAAAACGTTCTTCCTACTTATTACATTCATATCGAGCAGATGTCTAGTTGTCAATGTAAATGTGTATATACATATATATACACTTATACTCCAATATATCGATACCATTCTCAAATGTTGTAATATCATTTAAAAGGTATTAGTTTATTTCACTTTAAAACACGTGGTATCTATGTTGTGTACATATATATATATATATATATATATATATATATATATATATATATGTAAGGTATTGTAACCTCTTGTAAAACTGATTTATCTGCTCATTTCTATCTTCTACTTTTAAAATACTCAAAGTGCCAATTCTTGTTAAGTGCCACGTGCCGTTTAAATTATAACATACACCGCGTCGACATCTTGCTTTTTTTTCTTTTTGTAAACGAATTAGGCTATACCTCTATATACTTACCGAATAAAGAATTACACACACGCCGTTATCAAATAACGACATCATTAATTATTCGGACATCTTTTCGTCTTGAAACTATTCTTAACTTAAAATTAAGTGATTGACTTTCAGCGATCGCACCCGAAATATATATGTGGTTTTTCTAATCGTCCTATGTTCCTCATCCTTATCGACTAGGAACTACGAACCGGAAGAGTAACTTTTACGTATTCATGATCGTTGCATTTATATTCTTTATAATATAAATTTTTAAAAATGTTCATTTATATTCCGTTTATAAGTATATATATTATATATATATATATATATGTGCAAAGCTTCTGTAATACTATGAAGCATGGTAATAAATAAATTCGGTACATAATAGAACAAATTAAATTGAAGACACTGAATTTTATCCAGGTACCGTATCTCGTGTTTCTTTTATAGTTGAGGATAGTTTAGAGTCATCTTTATTTTCATATACGGGGATTGAATTTCGGAGGCAGGTAATCAATGCTGACGTAAATTCGCTTAATTTAATTTCTTAGTAACCTACATCGCTATTCCCTTTTTGATTTCTTTTTATTAATACTTCATATTAGGTAACCTAAATATTTGATGAAGGTATTGTGAAGGTTAAGCCATGTATTAGAGCAGTCAATGGTACGAAATTCAGACTATGAGAAGTGATACCGTTGTTTCGAATTGAAATCGTACATTTTAGGTCGTCAGCGAATTGCTCTCCGGGAAGTGTGAATTTGTGACAACGACCAAATCTACCCAAAGTATAATTCATAATTCAGAGACGATAATATAGGAACAAGAGCTTTATTTAATCCGGAATAAAAAATTGTACTATCATGTACAAGTGGTAAAAAAAAAAAAAAAACAATAATAAATAAGAAGTATAATTATAGAATAGAAGCGTGCTTAAATTAATGAGCGATGAAAATAACACGGATCGGTCGTAATACAAATTTTGGGAATGAAGTATAAACATGCACTTCCAGTTGGCAGAGACCTGAACTACACGCTTTCGCTATGGAAAACTTATAAGGCAAAATGTATGTTATATAAATGTGGTATAGTCAGTGTGACAAAATTCGCTTTCAGGCTGTAATCATTGTAATAAAGATTTTAGCGATAATAGAGCAGATCAATTAGTAACTGAACCGTTTAAAATTTGCAATACTTTCATCATCGCATAAATAAATCATCGTAGAATAGATGTGCACCTAAGACTAGGTATATGGTATACAAATTAATTTAACCTCATAATATTGTAAAACAGTTTGTTCAGAGTTCCATCAACTTAATTGGACGGGTTCCGGACAATCTGTTATTTCTACCGTATTTGTACTTCTTTTAAACAACATATTTACCTCACCGTTTTTACGAACTGGGCGCCCAAAAAGAGACGAAGAAACTATCATTTCTGAAGTAATATTAGCGCCCCCCTAACAGCCGATTGGATGCTATATAATAAAATAGTAATAATAATAACAATATTATTCGCAAATATTTCCTGAAAAATAACGAAATGCGAAACTTGGGTCATTTATGGGCACATTTTTAACGCATTCTAAAACATTGAACCGGTTTATTATCAATTTCGTCTTCGACCTCCCGCTTGTTAATGATATCGTTGAGTATTCGTAACGAATGAATTTAACCATTTCAGTCATGATGTCCACTATATGGTACATGAAATTTTGTTGTTAACGAAATCTTTTATTTTCCGCTTGACGCGAAGTGTTTCAATTTAAAAAATATTTATATGAATAGATTGAAAATTATCTACATTGAGAAGCAGTATTGCATAATAAACGCCGATATAAAATTTATGATTTTGTGTCTAAATTTTAAAATGTATGACAGAAAGGGTTAAACCGGAAATAGGTGACAACGTTAAAAAGGATTGAACAAGAAATTACGAATCATCTAAAACAATAAGATAACGTGAATAATACACACACATATATATATACACATATATATATACACATATATATATATACACATATATACATATGTGTGCACGTTCGAGAAAAGATTTGAAACGTTCTAGGCGAAAGCAATTCTGTCTAGAGTGGAAGAAAAAATTAATTAAGGTCCGTTGAAAATGATCACTGGCGTGACGAATGTTGTTTTGATGGTATTTCTAAGAGTCTGCCAGACAGTTCGACGATGTCACGGTGCAGGCATAGGCAGTGTGATAGAAAAAGTAATTTCCATTTACCGACTATAGGCAAGTTTTCATTCTTGATGAACGTTACTGGTTGCAATTAACCTATACATCGAAAACTACAAATGGAAAATAAAATATGCTGAAAAAATAAACTAGTGTAACAATCATTTACCACTACCATTGCTATGGTGTAGCGAGGTAATAAAAACAAAGACGTATTATTGCATAAACTGCTGCTGCAACCTTTTTGTTCACAATGCAACCTGACCAGTAAAATACAAATTTGCAATGCTTATTCGATGACCGGCGAAAAATAAATTTGTGCGCGTTCCTAAATAGTAGTCCAACCATGAATATACACATACATATATATATACACATACATACATATATATACACATACATATATATATATGTATGTATAAGTATATTAATGTATTTATAAAGAAATTATGACTCGATGTCATGGTCATCGTGTCAAAATAAAATTCAATCGCATTCATTCTTCAGTTCTCCGTGTGATTAACGTTAGACTTATACACACTTATTTTAAATCTTCCGACATCTATTGGTCAATTATCATTACTATTATTATTATTATTATTATTATTAATTATTATCCCTATTGTTACTGCTGTAATTATTATTTTCATCATTATATATATTTATGTGTATGTATAAATGCATATATATATATACAGACATACGCATGTATACATAATTTTCGTTATTTTTGTTGCTATTTATAGGTTAGTTATGAGACATATTTTTATTTTATATATTCGCTGTAATAGCAACATGATGCATTGCTCTTTATAATATATATATGTATTATGTGAATATGAGTTTACGTATGTGTGTTTGTATATGTTGTGTATATGTGTGTGTGTAGCGAATATTCTTTAATAGTTCCTTCATAATTTACACAAATTTGCACATAAACGACATATGTCATTTTAAAGCTATTATTATTATTATTATATTAACGCGTGTTTATGTATGTTCTTTTACGGGCATGTATGTGTGTATGTGTGAATAATGTTTATAATTTCGAATATTTTGTTTTGCGTTATTTTTTATACTACTACGTCGTCGTCATGTTTATGTTCGCGGTATCTACATAGTAAGTTTATACATGATTTTATTTCCTCCGCGTTCTATAACAATTTATCGATTAATTTATTAATAATCACCCGTGCGCATAACGGGTTCTTCGACTATAAATGTTTAGGTAAATGTTATAAAATACTATTATTATTACATGACAGAATGTATTATTTCGTTTAATTTGTTCGTTATAGCATTTACATTGTAAAAATGTTTGAAATATCTGAAATATATTTGATTTAATTTGATTATTATTATTATTATTAAACTAACAAAATCGCTTTTTCATAAATTTAATATATCGATCGATGTAGGGAAGAGTAGATCAGCACAAGTTCCTCAGGCGGTGATTCCATGTCTCAATAAAACTCGTAAGAGATTCCAGGCTATTTACCAAGGATCTGCAGTATTCAGTAATTACATGCAACAAATGAAGTGGAGCATCACCGACTTTTACGCGATAATTAATAGTTACATCAAGATGGAAAACTTTATAAACTTTACACCGCGAGCTGATGTTTTTGTACAAGAAAAACCACAACATTGCAAATTTTCAGTTTTTAACTTTAATGTTTTCGATATAAGTAAAATTATTATTAAATTACTGTAAAAAAAAAAATATACTAAAATATCGCCAAGAAATATTTGTGAAACGCGAATAAAAATTTTAATAAAATCAATCGCGATAAAAATAAATTAAAAAATTATTATTAAATCCACATTATCAAACATTTATTTTAACATGTTTTTATTGATTCCTCTAAATATATAAATGTTAAATGACGGGGAAAAAACAAATAAGAATATATATGTAAAATACACACATATATATATATGTATATATATATATGTGTGTATATATATATATGCATAAAAAAGCTGAATGGGGCTGTCTTTTACATGGATTTCTTAAGTATAGCGACATGAACATATGTATTTATTTGTTTTCTGTTTAAGAGTTCTTGACTTTTTTCGTAATTAAAAAATATTATATACAACAAATATATACGATAATAAAATTTAGAAAAATGAAATATATATTAATTTCGTCTCTATCTAAAAAGGGCCGATTAGCCCTTTTTATCTTGTTAATACATTTATTTGGTTGCATGTACTATACACAATCATATACGCAATTCACATACGTGTATTTAATCATAATAATAATAATATACGAAAAAATCAATAAAAAACAAATGATAATAATAATATTAAAATAAAAATATCGGACGTAGCGAAACGATAATCGTACAAGATTATAAAGAAGAGAGAACGGTCAACTCGAAAGTTGGTAGGAAACGTGAATTGATAATCATAATCAACCTAAAGATTAATAGAAGACGAGTCAAACGGCACATTCTGGGCGGTAAATATGAGATGGCGGTTTGTCATATTGCCTTCTCCTTGCTTACCCCGCTTCTTTATTTTCCAAGCAAACTGATACTTCCAATTGGATGGGTAGCTGTGACCATTGGCCTTTTTGTCCATGAAAAGGTCTCGTCGCTGGAAGTAGTGAACGCTTAATCATTACCGCTACGTCGATATATAACATTTTCCAGCGTCTATCCACGTTTTACGTATGTATTATAAATAAATTATATAATATATATTATGTGTGTGTGCACTAACAGACGGAGAGAGATAATAAACTTTGTTTAATAAATATGACGGTTTTGTTTCTTGCAAACAGGATATCATTTTGAAGCGTTCTGAGAATTAATAATACGAATTATAAATAAGAAGCAATAGCAAACATCGTAAAAAAAACCAACAGATAATAATGGAATGTCCTCTATTGTAAAATATGTACAACTTTCCCCGAGCGAGATATCTGAATTACGAATTCCAAACATCCGGTGCGATGCTACTTCCTTATTGAAATATTGTGAGTGATGTCCCGCATCGAGAAGTGCTAATAACAATTATCAGCTATTCAAATTCGGTCGTTAAAAACGTCTTTTATAATTTTGAAAATTATCGATAAGATTGATAACATTTCCGGGCAAAAATAATTAATTACGGAAGTCTTAGTATAGCAGACTGCTGAAATTACTTTTACGATGATCATGACGAAACATTACGTACCAGGAAAATACCTTATCAGAATTATATATATATATATATATATATATAATATATATATAATGAAAAGTATAAATTAAATATGTCTAATAGGCTTAAATACCCGAAATCGCAAAAAAATATTTATACGAATACATACGTAATAAATATTATATTTAGTAAAGTCACGTGGTCGGTTACGTTAACATTCGATATAATGCCTATTAATTTAAATAATAATAATAATAATACTAACAATAACAGTAATAAATTAAACGGGAGAAAGTATAATTCGGTATACTAACAAAATGAGTATACAAATTATTCTTCTTCTCCTTCTCGTTAAGCCATCATCAGTCGTGAGTCGGCATAGCTATTAATTAGACCAGGAAAGCCTGTCGCGTTTTCTACGACCAATAATTTTACCGTATTATACAAAATGGAACGGATAATTATGGTAATTCAGGTTTCTGGTTCGGACGATATAAAACACCTCAGCTTGATTTGACATTTTATTTCTCTCTATTGGTCGCCTAATCTAGCTATGATATTTGCCGGCGGAAGATATACAAAATTAAACTTGAAAATTACGTCCTAATTTAATTTTAAAGTTAACGAATTTATCTACGAGAAACGAAACTGCGAATCAAGTTCTATCGCTGAACAGTAACATTGTTAAATGTATGATCGACGAAAATCGAAAATTATATCGTTCATATATTGACGTACCGGCGTCAATGGTGCATCATCCGAGCGATTAAGTAGGATGTAAAAATTTTCGATGAGAAATTTTTAGAACGTAGTAAAATAGGTTAGTAAAATAGGTAAAATTTCAATAATTCGTAGGTATGAAAAATAAAATAACTCGAAATATGATTGAGTTTAGGTTTTTTCTATTATATGTACGTATATATAAATTTATAATTTTATGCGCATATCAGTGGCGGATTATGACGGCTTAAGCCTATATTAGCGATTGGATAAAGTCTTAAATATGTTTCTGAAGCATATCGCGCACGAGTGTAGAAATAAGTTATTTCTATTCGATTAATTTACTACGTAGTATCGCTAGATTTAAGGAAAAAATTCAGTTTATTCAATTATTTATTACAACTACCGGAATACCTAATTTTTAGCGTAGGATAAGCGAGATTGTATATTTTATTAATAAACGAAAGCACCTCATCGCGCTCCGACCCGTAGACTGAGTACAGCATCCGCACAACACAAAAATGAACACCAGCAATAGTATACTACCACACACGCACGCGTAAATATAGTACCTTATATTAAACACGTTGGCTACATCGCAAATTGTTTTATATTTAATATTAAAATGTTAATTAAAACGTAAAGAGCATCTTACGACGGGGGTAAAATAGGCGAAAAGCCGAAAAGAGGGATAAAAGAGATATGTTTTTAATAATAATAATAATGGAAATTGTAATTCAAACATATATATATATATATATTAATATCTTAATAATATTATACATAATGTCGACGAGCGTGAAGAGATAAGTGGATTGTAAACACTTTTGCATTCCGACGTGTGTCCGATTGTATACATGTACTTGGCATGCTTACGTCGTTGTATATGACAGATACGGTGAATATGCTTTGTGAAAATAGCCATATTAGTACTAGATAGAATAAATAACGCTACTTGGGAGTGTAGATGTGTATGAAAGGAAGATGTGTATAATTGGAGTACGTATGAATTTGAAATATTTAATATAATAATATAGTCGGTTTTTTTTTAACGTGGTGGCGGAAAATCCATAATGGATGGTCCAAAGACCTGGTCGTGTGAGACTGCTACTCGCTAAAAACCACTACACTGCTCACGCTATTGACTGAAATCTTTACCACACTGGTAGACTGCTTTCATCATTACTTCAGCGGTACGGGCATAATAATATAATACTTGATCTACAAGCGAAAGGTTGACGTAATGTATAGTATAATTAATATGATCGTAGAATTGATGTATTGTAATCTTGATTATACAAATATATGATTTTTTAGAAAAATCATATATATTTTTATAATCTAAATTATTTTTCTGATTAACATCGTCATTTATATTATATCCGTTTATTCTAAAAAGTAAAAAAAAAAAATAAAAAAATAAAAAAAAAGGTTTTAAAAAATTTGACCACCAACAACGCCATAAAATTAGCGGACGGAAATGTGGCGCCGTTACCTATATAGGTATATTCTCGAGTAACAAAATTCGTCGTTCAGAATCCATTGCATTTTTATTGACTTTCTCAACCCCCAAATAATCATCCTGACTTTTTCTTTATAATCTTTTTAGTCGGCTATTTTTTTGTTTGAGCTATTTCTAGTATGTCGGTGCTCTCCCGCCGAGGTATTAATTGAAATTCTGTTTTTTTTCCCTCAGATTTCATCCGTGTTAGTCGCATTTCAGAAAAAAGGACCACACCGCATCGGTCTTCATAATCTTCCGCTGAACATATAAAATAAAAAAAAAATCTATTAAAAAATCAAAATTATAATCGCCATTTAATTTTACGCGATCCTGTATGAATAAAATGATTTTTCTCATTTTAATGTAGTAATTCTCGTTACAGACTGAATGAAAACGTTTGAAAAATAAACGAACGAGAAAATTATTAATAATTCCGAAACACAATCGACCTCTGCCTGAAACTCGTCAAAACGGTAAATTTTATCTTTCAACATTTCATTTATGCAGCTATCATAATGTCGCTTTATCGCGACCGTTCGATGATTTAGCTGCAATTGTGCATGAACTATAAAATGATGTAGGAGCGCACTAACGCACCACCTTTACTGCTGTCGACAAGTACGTGCAATATCGATGTCAAGACACATCGTAATTGCTAGACAGTTTTTTTTTTAAATTATAAATGCAATCTGGCCTGAGTGGCCAATAAGCGATTGAGATTAAAGCATCGTCTCACGTGTATAGTGGTCATCCAGTTAAAAACCTACGGGAAGACAAGCGGCTTTAGTCGACATAGTCGTTTAACATCGTCGATGTTAAGATTATTTTACATTATTTTACTCCTCGTCTGTATACCAAAGCAACCGCAGATTCGATTGTAAGTTTTGTAACGCTATAACGGAATCCATATGATTAGAAGAACACGCTCTGTCATCTGTACATACAGCAACAAGGCAAGTGTAACGGAATTGTGAAATACTACGCCGAAATTACGATATTATTAAAGATGATGTAATTTGACTAGATAATACCAGCGGATTTAAGTACCATCGGAACGTTAGAGTCAACCGATTTGATTAATTGCACGAATAATATAATCTATCTAAAAAATAAACAACAAACTAAAAATCGCAAACATTTTTTCATTATTGAAAAATCACAAAGCTCTTCTCGGCTGTTAAGCTATTATCAGGCGAATATAGTAAATATAAATTATATACACATTTGAAAAAATATAAACTATAAAAACTATTACTTAGATATAGGATTGACAAAAATTATCGATGCGATAAAACGGTATTTTTAAATAATCTGATAGCGAATGCGATAAAGCCAATCATTATTAAAGATAATCGATCAAGAAAAATCACAACTTTAAATTCGCAACTATAACAATTATATATAAAATTAAATCAAAAATCACGATTAAATTGTTTATAATAAAACAAATACTAGAAAAAAGTTAATACAAAATATTTAAAAAGAAAATTATAGATACATTTACTACCAGATTATAGACCATTTTATCACTTTGGTTATTTTTGTAAATAGGAATATTTTTTACATTTTATATTTTTATAAATTTGTACATATTTTTATAATTTATGATTTTTCATAAAGAAAAAAATTTTTACTGATTTGAACTCCTTTTTTTTTGTGTTGTTTATTTAAAAAATCACTACATTTCAAACTTTTCATAATTTATATATGTATATATATATATATATATATATATATATATATATATATATATATATATATATATATATAAATGATATATGGAAGAATTATATTCATCTTACGATTTTTGAAAAAAATATGAAGATTATAATTACAAATTATTTTAAATATAAAAATAATAACGAACATCGCCGTTTAAGGCATTTTTCAATTTTAAAATAATTTTTGATTTGGTTTATTCGTTAATGTTTTATTTTTTCTTTAATTTAATTTTTTCCCGAAAAATACATTGTAAATTTTAATTGAATAAAAACGAATAACTTCATTTCAAATAGAAGAAAACGAACCGCGAAATTTGAAATATGTATTTTAATTTCAAGGTTATTGTTTGGTTTTTTTTTTAAACTTAAGTCGCGTAATATACGTGGACGTTTGTATTTTTTGAATTTTTTGCTTAATTACGGTTTCTTATAAATTTCGTTCCGTGTTTTTTGTTTGTTTTTTTTTTTCTTTAAATTTTAAATTTTAAATTTTAAATTTAGTCTCGTTCGATATATTTAAATTGCTTCCTTATTAGCCGATAATTCGAAATATATATCTGGAAGAGAATTATTTTCTCCTATTGCATTTTTAGACTGGTCTTTTGTAAAGATGCGAATTCGAATTCAACGAAAGATACTCGGTAATAAAGTTGTCAGCGTTTATAACCATCGTTGTAAGAAGATGTCGGGTTAGTTAAAAAAAAAAAAAATGGAATAACCCAGGTGTAAACATAAAATCACCTTTCGAATTCGATTGTATTCGTACTGTCTTACCGATACAACAACTTTAATCTTATGCCCACCCAACATGGCGCCATAGTTGAAAATTTTTCTTTTAGTAAAATCCACGTCAGCCGACAACGTTAGAAATATCACCGAGGGTGGCCCATCTACTCCACCCCCAACTCGCAGCCACGCAACCATTTTTAGCGTTTTTCACGGTTATATCTTTGGTGAAAATTTATTATTTCCATTTAATTCCCTCCCCCCCTTCCGAAACAATTAATACATAATAAGAAATAGTAGGTATTATATATCTTTTAGCTGTTGACTAAATTCTTTAAAACGGCAAGAATACAGTCCGAATAATAGATAAAGAAGATTTTTTCTATAAAGAAAAATCTATCGGACAAGACCTTTCCGACATCCATACTATATAGCGACGTAGAAATGATGATTATGACGATGATGATAGTATTAATAATGTAATAGTAATAACGATGATATTAATAACTATTAGCTTATAATAATGACGATGACTATAGTAAAGGTATAATGGACGTATTTGATGATACATCTTCAACCGTAATAGTCTTAAAGGATGATATTGTTGTAGCATTATCGACGGTGCAGTATTCCGAGCGAGGCATCCGATTATTATTATAGAAAACCTGTGAACCGATCAAATTTTACACTGTTTTGAACACATAGCCAATATCCACCGGCTCTCGCATCGAATTCAACATAAGCTACTCTCGTTTTCAATAAAAACCTGACAGAAGACATTTATTAACAATCTTCAATAACCGTAAAAGCCGCCCTCTTCTTGACACCATCTCGCAACCTTACTAGAAAGATTATTATGAGGAAATTACTCCTTTCGTACGAGATTTTTCGCTTCGAGATTTCTTTGAAATTTTCGAATACCGGTTATTAGCTTACACGTTTTGTCGTATATAAAGTAGACAATATCTTACCGTCAAATAATATTCCATTTATAGATTTTATATATATATATATTATATATATATATAAGTTATGAATACCGTATTTACCGCGTATCGATTGTTATGCAAATAGGACACCAAAATAAGAATTATAATTTGAAAAATTTTCAAAATATCTAAAAATTATTCGATAAATCCAGTATCTTTTCCAGCTATTTATTCGTCTTCTTTTACAACCTTTCGTCCGATATTCTCCACTTCTGAAACGTATAAAAGACATTCTTTTAGAAGTTTTCGAAATTATAAATGATCTTTAATTTAAAATTAAACAAAATAAAAATACATATCACCGAGATTACAGCTACAATTTTATTTTTATCATTTAAAAAATAATTTCATTTATATTAACTGCAAGCTGTGACCAACAAGATCATCTAACAGTCGTAACAGGAACGGTATAGTGTCCACCGGTACTTATCGAGTATGGTAACCACGACCTTAGCTTAGGCCTGGGGGTTTTCTACGACTTAATCATCTTATATCGGCGGCCGTGTTCAATAGAAGAGTATTTGGATGATTTTCGTGCATATTACTAAATAAACTCGCATACATAAGAAATGTTAAAATCGCAGTGAACAAGCTGGTTTGCTACATACCAAGGAGCATTCGTTATCAGCCGAAGAATTTTATTTTAAGCAGTCTGTATAGTTCTTACATTTATCGACTTTGCACAACCCCACACCCCGTATGTCAAGATAGGCCTTAAAATCGCAGTATAGATAAGACGCTCGTTATCTATAGACAGCACGCTATTTCTGTCCATTAACCGGTATAGTTTTTTAATACGCGCATCTAGTTCCTTCCTCTTCATTTGAATATGATTTCGATATGTTCGTCGGCTATCATCCGAGTAACATTTTGCGTTGTTGATTCGAACAGGAGAATATACAGTTTTTCTGTTAGTAAACTGTATATTTACAGATTTGTCCTCATTGACTTTGTCCGTAATTGGTTAGGTTACTACGAAGATGTTTCTACTCTCGGTTCGAATAGCTCGTGAAAAATGTTTTTAAAGAAGGTAAATGATCCGATCCGCAAGATGAAACCGGACCGGATAGGACTGAAGTAAAATTCAACGCACGCGAAATAAAACAATCGAAAAATATAACCGGCTATCTTATTAGACCGAGTAAAAAGTAGCTAGAGGCTGCGAAATTGTTTCCAATATAGCTTATACGCAACGCAGAAGTCGATATTAACTCTGTGTTAGTAAAAAATTATATATATATATAATATAGATATGCGTGTATGTATGTGTGTGCGTGAGGCAAAGAGACAAACATAATAGATTAGAGAAAGAGCGCGAATGTACGATACGCTAGGATAATAATTAAAAAAGAATAGTTCATTATAGTCGTCTAATAACAAAATAGAATCTCAGTACAAACTGAGCAATATAACTAACAAAATTGTAAGACAAATGCAAGCTGTTCATTAGGCCAAGACTTACATGATTGCTCTTTTACCTCTGAGGTGGTCCACTCTGTGTTATACGTCACAATCCGTATCAAATTCACACACACACATATATATATATATATATATGTGTGTGTGTGAGAGAGAGAGAAATAGATACTTATATAAATTATTTATATAATGGTTTACAAATTTATATATATATATATATATATATATATATATAATGTTAACAGTCACGTCAAATTCATATACTTAGATAGATAGATAGCTAGATAAATAGTAAGATAGATATACAGAGAAAGCAATTGGTTTCAAGAGTGCAGACTGAAGGTGTAGGAGGAGAGAGATAATGAGTTAGTTAGCAAAAGTAGAGGAACAACACGAGTTCACTCACACACACACACACATATATATATAAATATTTATGGCAGATAGAATAGTAAATACACATGTATTACATCTAGGCATAAATATAATACATAAACTTGGATGTACTATCCTAACGGATTCACGCTGTGCCATATATATTTTTTTTTACCGGCGGTGTGGCCAGTTCGTTAACAATGAGTCAATTAATGTATATCAATCCGTTGTTGGAATATTATGCATTATCACCATTACTTATTTTAATAATATTTTTTCCTAAGATTATAATATATATGTATATATATATGTATATATATATATATATATATATATATATATATATATATATATATATTCTCCAGCAACTCATCGAAGTCACCCACAAGAAAATAATTTCCGTACAACGTACAAAGGATTAAAACATTATGTATTGCTCTACATTTCATTGTTAGATTGTAATTCTGTTGTTCATCATCATTATTATTATTATTATTACACTATTATTATCATTGACTGGAGTATATATTGTCCAAAGCATATCGCTGTTTACGTTGTTATGATTTTCTCTCATTATCACATCTATATACAAATTAAACACATATGTATGCGGCTAATATATTAATAATGTTATATCTCATTATTTTTCTGCTCCTTTGGCCATAAATCCTATTCATTTAATTTCGTCTAATTGGATTTATAGCGATTTTATTTCTATTTCTCATGACCTTTATCCGCTGGTCTTTAATGTATTCTAACCGTTATTATATTTTCCTAGTACGACTATTATACACGATATACGCGTACTACACTTGTACATATTGTAAGGATGTGATAATTTTACCGTTATACATATCAATCAATCCATCGATGTATCAGCCCTTGGACTGGTTCGTACCTATCATCATCCGATTACTCTATCCTTTTTCCGTTCTAATGTGTTAGTCTTTTCAGTTTATTAATATTTGTTTCCTTCTTTATTTTGTTCACCAGTGTCTGTCCGGTCTTATTTTCGGCCTGCACGCCGGTATTTTTCTTTTTATTATATATATATATATATATATATATATATATATATATATATATATATATATATATATAATTAAAACAATACATTAAACCCTTCCACCACTTTTGGAAACTTCCCATAACTGTTGTAGGCTGAATTACTCGCTAATTACTATTACACAGTTCATTCTAAAAACTCTCATACAAATTGTAACAAAGTTAAATCGGCTGTAAAAAATTATTGTCGTAATATACAGCTTAAACTCATACCTACAAGCTGATCACTCCTTTTGAAATACAACATATTATTAATTAAGTCGAATCAGTCAACAGGTATTGACAATTTATCCGATATAATCATTAAAAATTTAACGCCGTAAGTAATTATTGAAGTTACTTACGTAATCAATATGGAAGTCCTCCAACATTATGCCACTTCCCAAATCCGTTGAAAATGAACAATTTAAGCAAGGTAGCCGAGAGGGTTATTCATCGCAGGCTTAAATCTCAAACAGACGGAAAATTGCTTATTCCGTACGAACAGTAAGATTTCAAATCCAATCACTGTCTACAACTGATCAAATTGCAATCATTTTTGTGAACATATTTCAGATAAAATAAGCATAGCGCTATGTCGCTAAAGCGTGTACGGCACAATGTGGCACGATGGTATTATTATTTTAAAATGAAATTTCCGGACTATCTAATTACTCTTATTAAACGTTATTTGAACAATACATCGTTCACTGTATGCATTTCCGGTGAATTCTTCGCTATGAAAACCTGCGCGGCTGGTATCCCACAAGCAAACGTGTGCTCGGTCCATTTCGGTTCACTTTATTTCTATACGACTTTCCTAAATTATTTTCAGCTAATTCCGCCTTATTCGCGGACGATACTGCGTTATAGTTCATATTTGTGATAAATCTTAAAAAGGTTTAATTCGTGCGACACGCTATTTTAAGAGCTGACAAATTAGTATTAATTCAAACATAACTAAATCTTTCTCAGTCGTAGACATCCAACAGCACCTAACAGCGTTCTCGTAGCGAATAAACCTATTAATTGGACTAATGAAATATCTTGGTGTCTATCTGGATCGCCGTCTAAATTTTAATCGGCACTTATTAAAGCGAATAAAACGATATTTCTATCCTATCTTTAACCGAAAATCCTTCCTGAACTATCGCAATAAAATGATTTCTTTATAAAACTTTTCTACTCTCGGTAATAACTTACGCGTGTGTAGTTTTCTATTTCAAATTCAGCATTAAAACAATTGCAACCTATACGAAAATGCATATTGATTAAGTCGAAATGCGAAAGAATCTTATTTGTGCATTAAATTACCTACCCTATCTTAAGATATTACACCTATCATCCGTTAAATTCTTCATACAGCGTTACTAATCCACACATTAGGCCTATTGCAGATTACGATTCCGGGTGACTAACAACTATTACGAAGTATAAACATCTAAAACGCAACCTCTTATATAAACGATCCCGTCAATTGATTTTATATAGTGTAAATTTTACTCTGTATTAGAATCGATGTTATCTTATTACATCGTATAAATGATAAATTACATTTAATTGGTTTTACAGGTTTTAGCGGTATTTTTTTCTCTGTTAATTTTCATTATATATTTTTAAAAAAATATAAAATAGCGATGATAAATATATCGCTATCATTCACCTTGGTAAGGTATTTTCACTGCGATACATCGTCATTTGTATTACTGCGTGTAAATTTTACTATACAAAATATACCGTTGTTTCTTGTTGTTGCGTGTCGAATTTAGTAACGAACCTATAAAATCGATCTAGAGCGACTTTTAGCGAATGAAAATATCACACCTACGACTGGTTAATTTTTTTCTTTTAGAACGTTATAGAAAAGAAATCGTTTATTTCGTAATATTCAATTTTTTTATGTCCAATTTAATTATTAATTGCACGTACAGCTATAAAAAATCCCCAAATAGCAAAAAAATAAATAGTATTTATTTTCTAAATTGTAGTTTAGCTTTCGCGAAATTTCGGGTAGAGACCACCACCCGGTTTAATAACTAGGAAGCATTCATGGATAAAGTTAAAATCCGAAGAAACAGTTCTTTATTTTTATTATTTTTTTTTAGGCTTTCTCAGAATAAACATTTCGTTCATTGTAGACTGTCCTTTGTGACACAGAATCTCAGATATCAGCGATCTAGCAAAAGGTTATCCATTCTTCTTTATACCGAGTATTTATTTGTTTATTACGCGTATGTATACACGCGGAACGGTTTCGAAAATGATTAATAAAAAGAGTCGAAAAAACTACACAATAACAGAAGTAATCGGTACACTCTAGCGATGATATAAGCCACTTACGTGGAAGCGAAAGATGATTAGTAAATAAGATAAAAGCCGAGCACACAACAGATAATCAATCACTATGACCGAGTTGAATGGATTATTTCTTCCGATGTGGTAGCGTATATTCTCGCTAATGGAATGTAATGTGTGTCAGGTAATCTATCCGAGATGGTAATATAATGTAATGGTTATGTCTGTATACATAACAAAGCACCGAAGCTAATTGTATCACATTCACCACTAACTCTACTTCGCGTTTAATACGGCTCTTTATTCTTTACCCCTATTACATATATATATATATATATATATATATATTATATATATAATATATATATATATAATAATCCGATCTGCACCTAAGATGATCTAAGGAATAACATTGGTCAAAGATGGCAAGCGTAAAAAGACAAAGAAACAGTGCCGAACCTTAATAATAATAATTCCGGAACATGAATAAACAAAAGTGAGATGGAGCAGTCACAAATTAGCGGAAGGTAAAAAGATGAAGTCTTCATTATCCAAAAATTCCCCAGATACACTACTCACCTTCGTCATCTGCGGAATTTACCGATACGAATGCCGCCTGGGTTCTCATTCACACGTATGATACGCGTATTTGTGTGTGTGTGTGATACGAATTACTGGCCAAATAATGATGTAATTTACTCGGCAGTTATAACGTTTTTCGCCCCCCCTCCCTCCGCTTACCCGAAATAATATAAAGATACGCTGGCGGTCGTGCACATTTATACACGTTATAAACTGAATGCTTACAAACTAATGTAATACGATGTAATTTACTCAGAAGTTAAAGTATAAACATACCTGTAGATGATTTATATATATATATATGTGTGTGTACGCGTGTGGTTAAGCCGGTGTAAAAATAAGAATCTTCAAAACTGTCGGCTTCATCTAAAATAACAGCGTAACAATTTTCTTCTCAGGTGTGGGTGCCCGAGTATGTAATTGCTGCGGTTTATGTTCACACCGATGGGGTACAATGGGGCGTGCCCCAAATATTAATCAAAGTAGCGCAACATTTGTGTTATACGTATAGTCCCTCTATATATATATATATATATTAATATATATATATGTATATGTATATACATATGATAAATACATATGATAATAATGCGTAATATTATGCTTATTCACAGTCTTCTCACTAATAACCTAACTACCTATACCCTAGGGAGAGCTTCTTTCTGTTTAAAACTCGTACACGTATGTAGTACTAACGCATGCCGCCTTCTTATTCCGACACACACACACGCACGCACATAGCTACGTACTAATTTAACCAACGGGGCCGAAGATCTCCCAAGATTAACCTGTGTGTGGTCTTTATTACCTCGGGGCGCTAAATGAAACGCCTCTCGACCCCCTCCCCCGTCTTATAGAATTCTATATTTTTTTTCACCTTAATACCCCTTCATATTTTAAACGCGATTTAAAGACGCACGTAAATTTCTGTCGCTTACCTATCTTTTACCTGAGCTTACCTATGTGCATTCAGCTACCCGCAGCTCGAAGTTATTTTTTTCTCGTGACTTTAACTTCGTTAAAATTAGATTTAAATATTCTTTATGTTTTTTCACGTTTTTATTTTACCGCAGATTAGGACGAAACCAACCATTGTTGTAGATAGAAATAGTTCGCAATGAAATTGTAACATACATGTATGCGGTGATGTAACCATTTTATGCAAAAATAAAAAAGTTGCAAATCGGCAATCACGTTTGATTCGGTTTTAAATCAAATATAAGGAATATAATTAACAAATTCTAACCATAAACAACTTAAACGTATAGTTCATTTTTACAGTAGCATCAGTTTATAATGGACGTTATTTAACAATCCCGTTAACATCAGCACTGATACAGCACCTTCTAAACGACGCATCCTGAACAAGCCAATATGAGGTGGTTTGTCATTGTTTTCTATACATATATCTATCCATCTATTTTGTGTTCAGTCAATTCCGAACGTTATGTAGTGATCTGTGTAGCGGTTCTGAGCTGTAGGGACTGCTATCGCTGCCGTACCAAATTGGTTCTGCACGCTATCAGTCCAGCTGGTCGGCGTTCTGTCTCTTCCTCTTTCATCAGTTACTTTAGCAAGCGGTAATATTTTTTGTAGATTTTCTACTCTTACAATATGTTCTAGAAATATTGTGGATTCGTCTTTCGCTCAATCTGTGTAATTCTATAGATTCGTTTTGTCCGTATTGGGAGATTTGTTCTTTTTTCAATCCACGATACACGCAACATTCGTCACTATATCCACATTTTAAATGCGTCAATGCATTCCATACCCAATGCTTTAATCGTCATTCATTTTATACATATATATATATATATATATATATATATACATGCAGTAAAGAAGGTTCTATCAATTCAAACGCTGGTAGTGGTACGTCACCTGAATGATTTTTGTCCATCCGAATATTGATATCGAGCTAGTAGCTGTTCGATATACTCCTAAATACCATTTGTGTGTACATGAATACAGTTGTTCGGTTAGCGGAGTAGCGTATAAGCCTTGGTGTGTGAGAGTGTGTGTATATTTTTAACTTAGACTTCTTGTTGTTTTCGTTTTTGGCGTTGATACGCGGAAATCATAATGTATGTTATCGTTCCATACTATACTCTAAAGTATAGATACGATATTTTCCGACAGTACACAAGTGTCGAATCACTTGCAGCCCCCCACATTTTAGATCCGAAATTCTGCACCGCTTTCAATAACACGTTTTAGAGTAAAATTTTACACTGCAACGAGCTATTGGAGTGTTTATAGTCAGTTGATTTTCGTTTTTACACGTGTTGGTCGGGGTGTAATCCGAGATATCGTACTTTTCGCTAATTTAGTATTATTCGATAGATGAATTTTCAGCTTTAAGTAAACCAGACAAGGGCTCGATTTGTATCTTACACAACATAAAAACCGTTATTCTAAATGTCTTAAGTAATCCTGCGTATACTTAAAAATAAACCGTGAAATGTAGAAGCGATATTATAATTTTTATTTTACCTATACTGGACTAGCATTATTTTCAAATATTTACACTAACGAGACGTGAAAGTAAACAACTTGGTCATTGCACAAGTACGGCGAATCTTGTTACACACATATACGACATTAAGTGAAATATAATATTGCAGGCGAAAATTTATTATCGGTCTATTTTCAAGTAGTCCTCTAGACTAAAGTAACGATAATAAATTTTAAATATTTTTGATATTTAAATATTTAATCAATACATTCCTCGATATTCACAACGTCTGTCATCGATCATGTAGATCAAATGATTTTCTTCATCATCAGCGTTATTTACTGATCAAGCATTTCTCCTCCAGTAACTATTTATTAGTGAAATATTTTTGCCATATTATTTTCGCGTTTTTTATTTCAGTACTTAATTTTTTTTTTATACTTATTACGTATGTTGTGAACGAATATCACATATTTTTTCTTAATACGAACAAGACAAATATCGAAATTTTCACATTATGACCGGGATACCCTAAAGAAAACGCATGGTTTTGTTGTTTTTTGAGTAACTCAAAAACTGTAATCGACCAAAATTTTTGAATGAAATTTTATTTAAAAATGTGAAAATGAGAGATTAGCTTACAATCATTTGTAGAACACAATATCGTTCAGCGTCATTTGCAACAGTACATACTGTTTAGAAAATTTTCGAATACTTTTTCGAATATAGGTCGCTGAATTTTTGAAATTTCTTCAGAAATTCGAGTTTTCAGGTCTTCAAGATCTCGTGGACGGTGTTTTGTAAACGCGGCACTTAAGGTGTTCTCGCTAAAAAAATCGCGTACCTTTGAATGCCTGTCGAGACTTTCTTTTCACTGTCGTAATCGATTCACGCCGAAAATAACATTCCACCCAAAGCGCTCGTTATCGGATGCCATGATAATTGAAACTGAACAAAAATAAATCTCTCGTGTATATACACTATGAAGTACAAAGTTTGCGTTATAGCAGTCGTATCAACTGCGCTATTGCAAAAAACAAAACCTTCCGTCTCTATATCTATACAAAGAAATAAAAAATGCTTATAAGATTTGGCTTTTTTTTAAACTTCGAAATGATTTCACATGTATATTGCAGACATGTAGTCTTTAAATTTCCGTTTTTTGCGAACTATATATCTCGCATATATTAGCTAATGTATTCGGTACTTACTATTCACGTTCATTAGTATACTGGCACTCGTTAATCTGTAATATACTTAGTACTCGATATTCATTAAAGTAATCGATCCTAGTATCCGATTACAGAGTATCGATTTCTGAAAGTATAAGATACTAATAACTAGCGTTAGTCTTTACACGTAATACATTGAAGTACGTACTTACCGAAATTAGATAACAGAAAGAAATTAACGGATCGATTGGACGAATATAAAAATCCTGCCAAATATTCGGTATATATCACTTCGCATTAAGACATTGTACGATAGCCTGTGTACTGGTTTAATTACTCCGTGGAAAGCCTACAATTAGAAATAAACGTTTTCCTTATAAGTTGGAATAAATAAATGCAACAAACTTATAACAATCAGTGTGAGCAAATTATTTTTAAACTCTAAAATTGAAAGTAAAAAAAAAAAATTAAATAAATAAAAACGCAAAATTCCAAAAGATTTTTTCTCATCTATATAAAGTTGACTACACCTATGAGATTCTTTCAACTGTGCACGATCACGTAAATATGGACTTCAGCCTAATCCCAGACCTACTTACTTGATTACTAAAACCAGATCAGTGATATTTCTTCATTTTAATTTGCTGGAACTGACAGCTTGTTTCCATAAGTTCATGGGGAGGTTACTTTCATATTTCTCTAACGTCGACATATACCTCCTGATTGATAGTTATATTTCTTTAGATTTGACATTAAGGTCTTGATGCAATGTTCGCTGTTGTGTATTACTTTTAGGCGCACATCCCATTAATTCGACCGCATACGTTTGTATCGGTTTCGGAATCACTTGATAGAGCAAAATTGGTTGGCAATTTTTAATTGTAAGTAGTTCCTAAGCACACGATTTTCATCTAGGTGTGCTCGAAGTTGTTTGACGGATGGATTTTTATCTGATATACGAACGAAGTATGAAAATGCATTCTGTATACAGGGCACCATCCTGATAGTACAGCTCATAGAGGTACCATGGTCATGGTAAAAACTCACATAGGCAGTATAAAAATATCAAATGAACATAGTCACCATCAAGACAAATCGAGGTGATCTTACAGTAGCGGTAACTATGTACCACAAATTGAATTTAATGCTATGTTCAGAGAACTCGGTGAGACATTCATATGTGGTAGAGACTACAATACTAAGTCTGCCAAATCGGAATAAAGAATAACTAACAAACCAGGACGAAAACTTTTTCGCGCTCTTTGTGACAGCTCTCTCGACGTCCTCACTCCAATGTCTCCAACATATTGGCCAAACTCCAACAGATTACCGATATATTACATTTTTTTTTGTAATACGTGGACTGCATCAGTATAAAAACAAAAACAAACAATGCAATACTGTAATCGATCTACCCTGACCATGTTCTAGTGTTAGACATTTTGGATTTCAACACTAAACCATCCTATAAACAACATCTCAGCAACAGACACATAGACTGGAACTCGTTCTCTAGTATAGTTGAAAATAATATAAATCTGAAAACTAGACTAAAGTGTGAAGATGATATTGACCTGGAGGCACAGTGTCTATTATAGATTATCTAAAACGCATGTAGAAGTTCAGAAAAGTGATCAACTGCAGTCAGTAAATGAAAATAGCAAATCTTTATGGGTTAAAACGAAAAAGTTGCTACCGCAAACTGCTGAGCCATTTAATATAAAATTAAGTCATCTTAAAAGTTTTATACAATTTAGAAAACCATTTAATAATCATTAAGTTCCCCGGATGGAATTCAAATGCACGGTGTCTCCTATTATATTTGTGTGATACATATAATCATTATAATAGTTGCTTCCTCCAAGTCAGGAGATTGCATATATTCATATTATTCGCTTTCTTGAGAGATCAATTATCTCTTGTAAGTTCTGGTGTTCGTTGTCATTAGTTCTATCCATCTTCTTCTTGATTTTCCAGTAATTTTTTCTTGCACTGCTACCATGAAGATTCGATCATCTCAAATTTTATGTGCCAGTTACTTCAATTTTCCATTTTTAACACCCTCCAGTTTTTTTTTTCTGCTTTTACCAATACAGCGGAATTTGTCATATATTCTGTCCATGATATCTTTATGAGCCTTCCATAGCTCCACATTTCAAAAGAGTTTATTTTCTTTTTGCAGTCTGCTCCCATTGTCTACATTTCGCAGGCGTATTTTGGCACACTCCAGATGTAACATCTCATTATTTTTTTCCTTAAATTTAGGCTCATGCTTTGGTTTCCAAGCACCTTTTTCATATTGTTAAATGCTGTTTTCTGTTCTTATCTCATTGCAATCTCTTCCATCTCTATTTATTTTCACTGCCAACACCCAAGTCTCACCCAATAGTACCCAATGGCACCCAAGTCTCAACCAACAGCACTCAAGTCTCACCCAATAGCACCCAAGTCTCACCTAATAGCACCCAAGTCTCACCCAACAGCACCCAAGTCTCACCCAACAGCACCCATTAGCACCCAAGTCTCACCTAATAGCACTCAAGTCTCACCTAATAGCACCCAAGTCTCACCCATACCTTGACTTTCAAGTCTCACCTAATAGCACTCAAGTCTCACCTAATAGCACTCAAGTCTCACCTAATAGCACCCAAGTCTCACCCATACCTTGACTTTTTTTACTATTGCTTTTTGCAATTCCCATCACTTTTGTTTTCATGCCTTTAATTTTCATACCATTTATGCCTGTATTATTTAATTGATTTTGCATATTTATTCCAATGTAAATGTTTTATTATGCCCAAATCATTATCGTCTACGTTATATTTCTGTAGTATTTCGACCATTTTACTATGATTAACATGATCGAATGCTTTTTCAATATTTATATATAGTTATAGATTCTGAAGTGTTCTTCTTGGAGACTAGGCACTACATATAAAAAATATATATTCCATATGGATTATAAACACACTCTTTATACATATTAAAATATATGTTTATATTATGTACCCGAAATATAATTGTAAGTAAATACTACTGCTTACAGTTTCAGTAATGTAGATGACGTAATCATCTATAAAGTTTGTATAGTTAATCATTAAACTGATAAATATTTCTTCATTAAAATGGACAGCAGATGATGGATAAATCGGATCGGATTTACCAACAAAATAAATAAAATTAAATTAGTGTTTAAATACCTATGATAAAACTGATATGTATTAAAAAATAGCTTTTTTAAAACAGAATCATACTCACCAAATTTGACAGCGAAGCGACTCCTCAAAATTTGAAAAAAAGAATTAATCCATTTTGCTCAAAATTGGGAACATTTTAAAAAAAGTCTCACAGTTTTACGTTACGAAACAGATTTAAATGACCCTGAGTTTCCGGACGAAGATTTAGACTTGACTAATCAAGAAGAAGAAGACGAATTGAAATCGAACACCGAACATTTTAAACCTGAAGTATGCGGTTCTCCTTCTTCCAAATCTTAATGCAAAAATTGCATATTATGTGCTGTTGGTGTATTTTAGAAAAATATAGCCTGATTTCTACATCCTATGGAGTAATAGGTTTGGCATATAAATATTTCGCTACACAATCCATTACCCAAGTTGCTTGTGAAAGGAGCTTTTCAAAACTTTGGTTTATTAAGAACCGATTACGTAGTACAATATCGCAGGAGTTACTTTCTAATTTTACGCTTGTCTATCGAGAAAAACATTCTTGAAAAAATTAGTAACGATCAAATTATTGATTTAACCGCAGCAAAATCATTTTGACGGAAAAACTCATTTTTTTTAAATAAGTATTTTTATTCTTTGTTTGCCCTTTAATTTTAAACTAAAGAGTTGTACTTTTTTCAAATATGGTTTGTATTTTTTAAGTAATTTTTTAGTATCTAATTCATTCATATATTGGGGAAAAAATGGGTACAAGCCGAGGGTTTTTTATTATTTCGTTTTTACTTTTTAATTTTTACCTAAAATCCGAACTGATCCGTCATTTTTTTAATTGTAAACTAAAATCCAAAGTATTTTTTTTATTATTATTTTTTCAAAAAAGCTTTTTTCCCAAATTATAGGTAATAGATAATCATTAATTTGCATTTCATGTGTTTTTTATTGTTGTATTTTCAAATAAATAAAAAAAAACTGAAAGAATCACGAACACCCCCCCCCGAAAATTTTTAAAATACGTCCCGAAAACTAGAGCTGGTATGAGCTTTGCCCGGTTGACTGATTATGAGACCATCCGCCCCTGTATATAGTAAATAAATATATATATAAAATGCACGGTAGAGAATGTTCACCAAATATTAGTATAAATATATATGTGTGTATAACTGTATGTCTGTATACACGCTAATGTCCCAAATCACATTTGAAAATTAATTTTTACTGCTACCATTGCATGTGTGTGTATATATAAATTTTAAAAAGTGTTGCTTACCATGATATTGCGCAATATATATATTTATTATATATATATATATTTATTTATTATATATATATATTTATTATATATATATATTTTATTATATATATATATATATATATATGTATATATATATATATATACATATATATATATATATATTATATATATATATATATATCACTAATGTCATTGACCAAATTTGTAAATTGATATTGTGACTTCATTATAAAAAAATTAATCGTTTTGCTACAACCGCAATTCCTTCATATTAGGCTAAATTTTCTGACGTATACATTTTTCCACCTTTTCTCACGTAACATAAAATATGTGCTAAACTTTTCGAGAATATATACATTTAACACGCCCGATTACTGCACGTGCGCTAAAGTATATACATATAAAATATGCACAGTAAAGAAATTGGGTATCAGACTAAATATAAATATAAATAAATATGTATATATATATATATATATATATATACCATTAGAAAGCAATGCGGCCAGTCCAAAACCTAATCGAGGGGTGTTTTGAAAATCCAAAATTAAACTTCAGGATAAATATTATAAACAAAATGATAGATCTCCACGTTAGTTTTCATTGGGCGTCAAACTCGACGACTTATCTATACTAGAACCTGATACCTAGGAAAAACCTTGCAAAATTTCGCCCCCAGTTTTCTCTTTATCCATTCACTTACGAAACGTGAGTATGACGCGTTTTAAAAACACTACAACTTTCGTATAAAACATATTTTCCTATTTCAAACTGTTCGCAAATTATCGCGAAAAATCGATAGTCGACCTGAGTAGTGAGTGTTTGGTCCCCTTCACGTAGATCCCCGGTTCTGTTATTTTTACTTCGGAATGCTAGAACTTGTTTGTCAATGTCGTGTTGAGTGGCCGTCAGTTTAATTTTAACTTTTATCATGCTAATTGAAATCATTAGACCTATTAATTATTTTTAGCAATGTATGAACGAACAGGAACTTATCAAATTTGAGTAATTTCATCTTTTTTCGTCGATAATAAGTTCACATACTTTTCACGGTGACACTATGATTATTGATAGATAACGATTGCTTGTATCGACTCATAAATACCAGTGTGCGCTTTGTATTGTCGTTTTTCATTTGCTGCGATTAATTTTCATATATATTTTTTTAATATGTACATTTAAACGATTTTTTTTTTTTGAAACTCGGTCGAAGAATTCAGAATTTTTGAATCATTTTGAATTACTCAAAAACTATAATTTAGTATATTTTTTCTGATTTTATATATAAATTTTATATTTTTAGTCATTTTTACATTTCTAAAGTTTTCATGTTTACTTTTTTTAACAATAATTTTATCTTAGCGTTTTCTTTACATCAAAAGCTACCAAAATTTAAGCTTTGTTTTATATGGTGATTACAATCCATCATCTTATAACTTCGTTATCGATAAATTGCAATCCTTTATTGCGTATCGACTAATAAAAACATTTCTACAGAAAAACAACAAATAAATATTAGAAACATAAATAAATGAAAAATAAAATAAAGAAATGATAATTAGCAGAAGAAATTTTTTTAGAAAAAACCGCGATTATGAGCGCAAAATTACTAAAATAAATAATAAAAAGATATAAATAATAACGCGAAAAAAATTACAAATTAAAAAAATGAAAAAATTTAAACATAAAAATGAACGAATTGAACTTAAATATTGACACAGATTTTTCTGTAATTAACTTAGAGTAAATAAATATACAAAAATTTACCTTTAAAAGTATTATAGAAATCTTGCTCTAATCTTACATGTATATATTTGATATATAGTAATAGTCTGAAATCATAGTTGCCAATAGCAAATTTTGGGAAAACGAGAGAGTGTAATCGTTGGAAAACTATAACTGATTATGCATACACTTTATTTTAGTAAATCGACTGACGTAGAAAATACATCTGAAATGCCTGTTTTGCATTAACTATAGCTGTTTGTATTTGAATCGTAGATAGAACAAAAGACTAGTCAAGAGGACATTAGGACGGGACGAATCAATACTTTATACATTATCTACTTATTTTGAACGTGATTCGCGATTAAACATATGGTACATATTGGTTTGTGGGTCTTAACGCTTGTAAAATTTAAATACTGTAAGAAGTGCAGCATTTTATCAATAACAATGGTACATATTGCTTTGTGTGTTTTAACACGAGTAAAATTTAAATACTCTTAACAAGTGTAGCATTTTATCAAGAACAACACCTAAATACCAGATCGAGCTAGCCCACCTAATTTTCGAACCAAAAATAATTAATTCATCGTGATATATCTGTCTTCTATGGGAATAAATAACTTCACCGAACGAGCGAGTGATCAAGCACTTCTCCACAGCCGGGACGGACCTGAGTCTGTGTGCGCAGTGTACATGAAGGCTAACATAAAACAACACGCGCATACCATCAGACAATGCTAAATTAGTCTAGCTCTAAACATCATAAAGAACCCGGAGGATAATTTGGTTGCCTACAAAAATATGAAAAGTACTTATTAATTTACTGAAGTTTCTTACCGAAATTATAAAAAATGTACAAGTATTAAATAGTTTTTATCCATTACATTTGTTATTAAATAAAGTAAATTATTGTATTATATTAAATAGTTAGTTTGGACGGTGGAGATTTTCATTATACTTAGAATTTTTAACAATGAAAAAATGTAGTCGAACGAAAACACGCGACAACAATTGAAGTTAATCGAAAAAAATACGCTTTATTAATTATAAAACAGTTATTTAGCGTAAAATTTGCAAGTTAACAATTTTTTTTTTAAAAATAAGATTACAAATTTTTACACCGAGTGAATTTTAACAGTTTAGAATAATTGACACGACACTTAACCCTACGAAATAGGTTATAATCTAAAAGTTGGGTATTACTAACTATTAAAACTACTAATTCACGTAACAATCTTTATATTAAAAGTTACATTGAATTTATGAAATTAGTGATATGATTTCTGTTTCAAAATTCTCTTCATTTAACATTTTGTATTATAAATTTAATAGCAAAATTAAACTAACGAATTCTTTGAAACCAATTATACTCCATTTATTTTTTCAATTAAAAAAAATTAAATTATAAAAATAATTTAATATTACCAGCGTAATTAAATTTTTCCATCATTTAACAAATTAATTAAACCGATCAATCTATCTCTACGATATTTACAGTTTATAATAGCTTCAATAGTTATTCAACCAATTTTCAGTATTATAAAATGATTTTTCAAACAGCACTGCCACTATTATTATACCGGTTAAATATTTTGCGAGCTGCGAAATAATGAACATGAACGACTTGACAGGTTTTAAATAATTCGTGTAAACTGTTATGCAGTTTTAATATGGAGGGTACACTTTATATCAATCATTTTTATGCGTTACTCTACTTTTCAATAATAATAAACATATGAAAATAAACTAATGGAATTTTTACCTATTTCCGAATGTACATTAATCTTATATTAATTTTATCGATATCTAAACTACGAGAAAAAAAATTAAAATTCTAAACATACAGCACATTGAAATTCGGCAGTCGATAAAAATAGCGAGTTACGACACAAGAACAGAGAAAAATAATACGAATATCAGACAGAAAATAATTTTCCAACAATAATTGAACATTATTAAAATATCATTTATTTTTTGTAAACGTCCTAGAATATTATAAACTTTCAATAAAATTAATTAGAATTAATGCTGTTCTAATCAAGTTATATAATTTGATATGAAACACCTTAGACTTTTTTCCAACGTAGTACACACCGTTTCGAAGAAATTTTTGTTCACTTTCCCTCAATAATAAGTATCTTATAAAATGGTATTATCTAAAATACCTATTGGTGTAGATAAAGATAAATCCCCTTTTCGGTTACAAGTGTTGAGCGCTTGGAAACTTCCTTATCAGATAATGGTGGGAATGCTTCGTTCACCACGAGGTGGTTTTGAGAGTTACATAGGTCGGGTAGCATTTGGAATTTCTGTAGGATGGGTATGAAGAATATCTGCATTTTCGCCAGCTGCAGCAGTCGGAAGCTTTGTGACCCATTGAGCTGCACTTAAAGCAAACTAAGTCATCGCAAGTAAGAAATATTTTATAATCGCGTTCTTTGTATGTAAGAACGAACGAAGATGGCAATTCGACATTGGATAGGTTTGAGATACAGCAGGATTGATGTCTCCAAATTATAATGTACCCGAATTCTTCATCTAGAGGTTGAACTCGTAAGGGTGCTATCCTTAGTCCAATCCAATTTAATATTGTCATAAATGATATCTTAACCGAGATAGTATCACCAATAAGACAATCATTATTTTTGCATTGTCTGAATCAATCCATCGATCTGAAATGAATCTTACTGGTAAATCCAGAAACAGTCGTTGGACACAAGTAATATCAATACTCAAAGACATCGAAGTAGAAGTTCCTTTTGTTTATCAGAACTATATGCCTCGTTGTCGACGTGGAGCTCACTGAATGTGGAAGTATATCTTTTGTTAGTCCAAACAGATTTTCGCAATAACCATTCTAGTATATTAGATCAATACAACGACTACCAAATGATTTTCACAGATGGTTGTCAAATTCTGATATAGGATGTGCAGTAGCATCCTCCAACGAAATAATAATCAGATCTACCTCCACATTTTTCAATCATCTCGACTGAACTTTATGCTATAAAACTAACTGTAATTTATATACAAGATTCTGTTGGCAGAAATTCTAAGTAGTCTGTCATTGCCATCGACTCTCATTCAGTAATCACCAGGCATTATAAGCATAAAAATCAGCATCCGGTGGCCAAAGAAATAATCGGGATCCTATTTACCGGTCTTTCCCCCTCAACAATTATTTATATGGGTTCCAAGTCACACTAGTATTGCTGGGAACGATCTAACAGATACAGCAGCTAAAGAGGCGGCTTATATGCGGCCTGCTCCTGATCTTCTAATAGATCCAAGAGATATCCGCCGCATAATAAACGAACAACTCCGCGCGAAATGGAATATGTTGTGGTTACCAATTACTAACAACTTACGCTCATTCAAATCTGATACTAATTTAAGGCGATCTCCTCCTTCGTTGACACGCCATGAAGAAATATTCAAACGACTCTCACTCATAGTCACTTGATCAGAAGGAGAATCACCATCGATTTGTTCCTGCGGCAATGTTAAATTAAACACCTTCTGCTACACTGTCAAAAGTACAAGGCTAAACGTATCCGATATGGTCTTCCATCAGCATTACAACGATTTTTGCAGCCAAATGCAGCCGGTCCAACAGTACTAAATACAACCGGGCTGTTTCAACAACTATGGCTTCCGTGTCCGTGCCTCTGGCCTCGTAGCAGTATACGACACGTGATCATCATCATTCTATTGGAATTATAAAAATTCGACTTCTTTAGTAAATGTTGCAATATACACCTATATAATTTTTATGAAAAAAAAAATATATATATATGTATATAGAAGCAGATGAATAAATACGGTCTGATTTAAAACTGTAACGCTATTTTCCAAATTACTTATTCGCGTTTATTTATTAAAATCTTTTCTCCATTCGTAACGCAATTATACAATTACGCGCAATCGATGTAGTAAATATTTACATCTATTAATACATTTATTTTATAATACAATTCACAACATTAAAAGTAACGGTACGAATTACTTGATAAGGACAATACATTATAAATCAATTATTGTTCCTCGGTTTATACACAAATCAGTTCAGCATTTTTTCCATTTATATCGTATTTTTCTTTATTGCAGTTGAATAGTGATATCAGTTCTTCTTTAAATTTTGTGTGATATTCGTTAATTTGTTCCTCAGTAGGATTTTCACATTTCGGAACGGCGATCGGTTTACCGACTAAATAAAATATATTAATTAATAAAATTAAATTTAAATTTTATAATACTCAGATTATCGGTTAATCATTCGCCCGATAAATAATGTACTAATACTTTATTTTTAGTTAGCTTCTAGTAATAATAATAATAATAAGGTAAGACTAAATTACATTACACAACAAAACAATTATTAACGTAACCACTTAAAAAATAACGATCGATGACGATAAAAAAATTATAATTCAACCTGTTTTTTTTTTTTTTTGTTTTTATTAAGCATCTAAACATTCCTATCAAAATTCTTATTAAAAGATTATCTATAGATGTCAAAGTAATAACGTCCTACTTAAATGATTCATCTGCACGGAACAGTTCTCTAATCGTTAATTTTTCTAATTACCGCGGTTGAAATATATAGTCTTAAGATAAATAAGGCAATCTGTTCACATATACGGTTTTTAATCGTATTGTTAGAATTGGTAGTTCTTTAACTTCTTATCTGTGTTCGTTTACTTTTACCTAGTAACCTTTTTTTATATCTTATGTAACAACGTGGTTATTTGCTTTTACGTTGCAGTTGTTATTTATTTATTATAGATATTATTATGCCTATTTACACATGTCTGTTATACGAAGAGTTTCACGTTTATTATATTCAAAATACAACAAATATTACCGTAATATTATACAGTGAAAAATCTAAGTTAAAGGTTGGTGTACCACAGGGTAGTAATATATCGCCACTATTATACCTAATATATACGAATAAAATGTATGAAGTACTACAACATTAGCTTTCGGATTTGCAGATGATTTAGCATTAGTAGTACAACATTGGAATTTGGAACAGGCCAAAAAATTGTTACAAAGAGATATAAATGAAGTAAATAAATGGGTACATGCTAAAGGATTAAAAATAAATACTAATAAAACAAAACTAATGTGGATCAGAAGAATACATAAGGTAGGTGTAGAAGAACCAATAATTATAATACATAGTGAAAACTGTACACACGGAAAAGAGGTATGTAAATGTCCACAAGTTGAAAGAGTAATAATGCATAAATATTTGGGAATATGAATGGATACTTTTTTTGGATGGGACTATCATATTCAGTATTTAGTTAAGAAATTAAGATACGTGGTCCCTATAATATATAAATTGAAACAACATGTTACCGGTCATATGTTACAAGTAATTTATAATGCAGCATGGCAATCACGCCTAGAATACGGCATCTCAATATGGGGACAAGCAGATAAGAGTAAACTAGTGACACTACGTCATCTATAAAAAAGATGTCTGAAGTTAATACGCAATGTTAGGAAACATGAAAGATATGCAATAAGGGATCTTTTACAAAAAACAGATACATTACTCCTAAAAATGTTGTTTTATTATCGAATATTGTTAGCATTTAAAAAAAGTAATAAACAGTTAGAGAGGGACGAGCAAAAACATTATAACACTAGAACGATGAAAACATACAAGGAAAAACGGTGGAAAAGAGGGACAAATAAATTATACTATATAGGAGGAATACGTTATACCAGTAATATATAATAAAATACCACAAGAGATTATCGAACAGAAAGTACTAGGGAAATGGAAAAAGGAGATGAAAGCTTGGTTAAGAGAAAAACGCATTAGAGTAAGTAATAAAATAAATAACAGTGATGAGAACAGAGTTATGTGTAGAAGTCTCTAGCCGCAGAATTACTGTCTTACAAATATATATAAGAAGATTACAAATAGAGATGGGATGGAGTCTTGGTTTGAGGTCGGATGTTAAGTATAACATACAGGAGGGTAGAAACAAATTATTATTTTTTTTCTTTAATTCAATTAATTTTGTAAGTAATTTAATTAGATTTAAGGGAAAATGTATTTATTTAGTATAAGTACTAGAATATTTAATAATTGTATATTTTGTTAATAAACGAGAACACTCCTCCGCTGGTTTACCGTCCTGTAGAAATCCTTCATAGCATCCGCACAACACAAGACACACACTAATTAAAAGAACACAACCCATGGATTACACACACATACATTCAACAATAATATATAATCATACACAAAATGAACACTAGCAACAATATACTATATACACACGCATAATACTTTATATCAAACATGGAACCGACATGCAAATTGTTATATTTTTAAGATTATAATGTTATGGGAAGAGGGGATATGTTCTAAATAAATAAAAAAAATAAAAAATAAAAAAAAATAAATAAAAAAAAAAATGATAATTTACGAGTCATTTGATGCCTGTACAGACGTTCAGTATCACAAATTAGTCGAAATATATATTCTAAATGCGCTTCGTTACACCAAAGTGAAAAGTCATCCTATATTATTTTAGTTTTAAAATATCAAATAACTTTTTCAATAAATGTTCGTATCGCGATAACACGTTTGTTTCCTGGATTAATTACGAAAATTTATGTATTAATTATAAATACGAACGCGTTAATTATTACTTTGTAAATTTCAACGCTTCTTCTCAGTTGCAGGTTTTTTATATGAATTGTTGTTTATTACATCGTTAATATTTAGTTATAATAAGTTTTTGTTTATTATAATAGTTAGGATGTATTCGGTACACCATTTTTAGCGACATACGCTGTAACTTTTTCTAATAATAATAAATGAAAATTGTTTAGCAGATCGTCTAAGATTTTCCGATAACTAAAACGACATTGTAATATAAATAATATAGGATAATAATGTATAGAGTCCGTCGAAATTTTTCCTATATGGCTTTAATCATTAATTTTCTACGATATATTAGTGTAAAGAAATTACCAAATGTTAAAATTACATATTTCATCGTCCGTATTTTAATAACCTATCGGTAGTGCAGTGTAAACGCGTTGCATTTATGATATTTCGCCATAATTTTAATTTTGAGTTCATTTAGTACGACTGTATTTCGGCATTATCAATTTTTTTACCATCATTGTTTGATTTTTCGATCAAGACATTTAATTTTATGCCAATTTTATACATATATATATATATTAATTTATAAAAAAAATAATATATTTTTTTTCGGTATTCATATTTCATGAATTGTCTCCCCGTAAATCGAAGCAGATCTAATACATTTAGTCAAAATCGGTAATAAGTACGATTAATTACATTTCTTTTTGTATTCGTTTTATCATATACATACCGACAGATGTAACAGGCCTTCTACGCGGTAAAATGCCGAAACTATATTGGAAGATACCTCTACCTTTCATACACACCAAGGTTACACCGATCCATTTTCGTACGAAAATCTGGATTTTTTGTATGGTTTCGTTTTGCACTTGATCGTACAATTCATTCTCGCCAAACGTGTACGCCGGCACTAACGATGCCCTTGGAAAAATCGATTACATCGAAATTAGTTTAATCGGGAAATACATACACTATTATCGCAATAAGATAATCGTACAACAAACTTTTCATCATCGCATAATTTCTAATTACCTGGAAGAACATACTGTGGTGTAAAAACCACTCCGTATAATACTGCATTGTGCGTAATTAGTGCCGCGAATATTTACGCGCCAAATATTATTCGTGTTTATTTTTATCTAAGCGTAATAATAAAGTTTTTGAGCGCTACGATAAACGGTCATAATTTTACAGAAATATAACAATATCCTCATCAAATATTTATACAAACGTGTACTTTTTATTATTTACGTTATGCGCATAATGGAATTTTTAAACTTAGTATTTCATTATATAACTAAAAAAAATGTTACAGAATTTATAGTAATGTAACTTGTAATGATAAAACTTTTATTTAATGAAATCCAAAAAAGAAAAAATTACCTACTTTATAGCGAAATTAAAACACCGCGTAAATACGTGTATATTTTTCTCCGTTGTTTAATGTAACAAATTCTTTTACTAGTTTCGTTTTAATCGAATTACTCTGCTATAGTCGCGCAGCATCTGAAGCGATATATTCTAACACAGCGGCCTTCACATATTGCAGTTTCATCCCCCGGCTAATTTGACTTCGGGGGTTTTTTTTTTTTTTGAGTTTTTTTGTAAAGCCGTAGTAGTTTAATTCTTTCAAATTTAAACTTAATCGTATTAAGCGATAATTTTTTTCTTTCAATTTCAAATTGTTACACGCGTTGTGTTTTTTTAGAGTACTTCATTTCGTCGTTAAATCGATAAATTTTAAAAAGAACGTTGTAAACAATTTTAATCCATTAATTTTAATCAACCGTATTTACAATTTGTATTAAAAATATGTTTTAAAACGCCTAAAAGAGAATAAAAACGTAAATTAAAGTTACCACGTGAAAGACGAAATCAACTTTTTTACAGACATCATAAAAATTTCGTTACACAGAGACGAACATTTTGTGGTAATGTTCTTCTGAGAAATTCGAATCTCGAGAAAAAATTGTTAAATACTAAATGAACTTAATTCCTTACAAATACACAACCGCCGAGAACAACATGTATTTAATGTAACAAGTACCCAGATTTTAAAGCCAATTTCACAAATCCTTTTCTGCCATTAATAATGATTTTATTAGTTCCTGGCACAGCAAGCATACATTCTGCCGCTCCTCCGACTTCTAATATCACTGCATTATTTTTGTTTTCTGACGTTAACAAACAATGAATATTTTTCCCAGATGAACTTGAAAGACCTGAAAAATATCAACACCGAGATGATAAAAATTGCATAAATTTTAGTTGTTAAAACGCTTATGTTTATGTTCTACGATCTTCACGCTATCGACAATGGCCGCCATAAAAATAAAAGTCTTTAAGTGTTATCTCCTTAATCCGCTGTCTTGTTGTTATGCATCACAAAGGCTAGAGATTCGCATCGAAAAAGTGATAATGCAGCTGTATCATTACTGGTTCCAGGTTAAACATATTTTCTTCTCTAGAGACTGGATATTGAAGTTTAGCCAGCAGTTATATACAAACCTAATCGACCGTGAACTGGGAATCTACTGTGATAATATTTAGTAAAAAATATTATTGTACTGACCAGATTGGCAATGGCGCCGTGGTACCACCAGGAGCGTATGAAATTAGAGACTGAAACAAAACTAAGATTCAACGAACTGATGATAAGTACGCAGAAAATAAAACACCAATAAATAACCTATAACTCCGCTGAAAAGTATGTATGTAATTTACGCATTATATGAAACATGTACAATAAAAAAAAAAAAAAAAAAAGGGGTAAACGCAAATATTCAAAATAAATTATAAATAAAACAAATCTGTGTTTTATAATATTCCAAATAATACATAATTTTTCTTCGAATTTCATTTTTAAATTAAAATGTTTACGAAGACAATTATTTGGTTAGGAAACGGAATGAGTTATTAAAGTGAAATAAATATAATAATCAAAATGATTTTTAAGAGCATATTAAAAACATATCACGATATAAATACTATTAAATTTTGAAAAAATGGCCGGAGAAATTAACCAGATTTCCTAAAATTATTTCTGTCAGATACAAAAACACACTATAAACGCAATAACATAAACTAGTAAATATAGTGTGACATTTATATGAAATACATCTGGTCCCTGAAATGGTGGATTTGTTCTAAATATAAATGTCCTATAAAAATACCTAAGGTTCATAATCTAATAATCATTTTACGCGTGTATTCTCTTAGTATAAGAATATGCAACTCTTCAGCACTTCGAAGAAGAGTTAAATTTGAGTGAAGATATGGTTTTATTTTATTATTATTTAAAATCTGTCAATATGCGTCGCTTAACAACGAAGTACTAATGTAGGTCGAACTTACACATATAGTAAAATTATAAGATATATGCTGATGACGTAGTACTCTTCGGAGCAAACGGTCATGTAATAGAAATGAATCGACTACGACAAATATGTGAGAAAAGTGGTCTTAAAATAAATGCGGAAAAAACGAAAGTTATGTATAATAAATATGCGGAGATGACTGAAGAAATAAAAATAAATAGTGTAACAATCGAAACAGCGGACTCGTTCATATACTTGTGCCATAATATAGTGGCTAATAATGATATGAAAAATGAAGTAAAAAGGCGCATACAATTGACATGGGCCGCTTTTGGTAAATTAAAGAAGATATTAGAAGAAATGAAAATGAAAAATCTTTATTATATTTTTAAACATAAACCGAAAACAATTTTCTTTCATAACTTAAAGCTAAGTACCTATACATAAACCTTAGCAATTCTAAATATGTATAATTACAAAACTTATAGTACACTTTGAAATTACTTTAGAAATAGTGCAGGAAAAAATGAAAAAAACCTACAAAAAAGACACACCCTGAAGGTAACAAAAATTAAAAAGTCAATAAATCAACAAAACGAAAATCAGCGTTTTTAGACATAATTTAGCTTAAAATATCTGTACTTAACTAATAATTACAAAAATCTATGTTTTAATCTACGATGCTTATACTTAGTATAACGTATGCGTAGATGTTCCATATTGTAATTTCCTATTACACGTATTAGTTTATTTTGATGAGTTTTACAGTTTTCGTAAAATTTTTTTGAGATTTTACTAATAAACGAATGTATGTAAGGGATATTTAAATGATCGTGTAGATTAGAAATTTTAGTATATCGCGTTGCATTCAACGAAATTCTGCAGCAATGATTTTGAACTACTTGTAGTTTCCTGTATGTACTATCAGACACTGATGACCATACAGGGCAAGCATAGGTTAATCTAGGACGTATAACAGCCGTATAGATTAATTTTTTGTTTACGTAACTAAGACCCGATTTTCTGTTAAATAATGGAAAAAGTGTATGCATAGATTTATGCGCTTTATCTATAGCGAAAGTAATATGGTTATTGAAAGTTAATCTGCTATCTAAGATAACTCCTAGATACCGAACCTGTTTGACCCAAGGAATTCTTTTAGAATTTATTGTAATTTCAGTTAGCGGTAGTGGTCGTCTCCGAGTAAATAGAATTGCTTCTGATTTTTCTTCATTTAATTTTAAGTTCCATCTGTTGTAATATTTAAATATTTTAATTGCAGCCTTTTGCAATCGGTTATATATTGTATCTGTCCTATAAGAGGATGTATATAAAGCAAGATCATCAGCATACAACGCGGCACTAACGAAAGGCAGTTCTGGAAGATCATTCATTAACATTAGGAATAAGTAAGGCCCGAGTATACTTCCCTGAGGAACCCCGGCATTTAGTGTTTTAATTGACGATTTTTCGAAGTAATTCGTAACGTAATATGTTCTCTGACTTAAGTATGATTTAATCAATTTAATAAGTAATATTGGAAATTTAAATTTAATCATTTTATATAATATTCCATCGTGCCAAGCTGTATCAAAAGCTTTTTCAACATCGATTAACAGCATTCCCGTGTGTTTCTTGAGATTAAAGTTATCAGTAATAGTGTCCGCTATTCGAGCTAGCTGGTGAACCGTAGAATGCTTAGGTTTAAAACCAAACTGCTCATCTCTTAGAATATTATTTGAATCAGAATAAACTCGTAGCCTGCGCAAAATCACTTTTTCCGCTATTTTGCTTAAGTTTGTTAACAAACTAATTGGCCGTACGTTATTGATATTACTGTTATCTTTACCTGGTTTTGGCAACACTATAATTTTAGCAATTTTCCATTTTGTGGGAAGATGAGATAACCTGAACATACTATTAATAATATTAGTAAAATAAATAATGGCTTTGTTCGGTAGATTTTTAATCATTGCCACAGAAATTCCGTCGTCACCGCATGATTCCTTATTTTTTAACTGTTTAATGTAATTTTGAATCTCAACAGGCGTAGTGAAGGTGTTTGCATGTAGATGTACATTTGCTGAATTTATTATCGTATTTTTAACTGTTTTGGTCACATTATAATAGTGCGTTCGTGGGACTTTAGTTCCGCAACTATCCGAAATATTATAAATGTGCGAAGCAAGTAGCTCCAATTTTTCTTCAGTTTTGTATACGGATATTTGATTGATCGAATCATATAGTGGTGGTAGTGATAATACCTGTCGATTTAGGTGATTAGTTATTTTCCAAAGGTTGTTAGTACCAGGTGGAATGGGCGCAAGTAGATTGTTCCAGTTTTTGTTTTTCCAGTTGTCTAACAAAAATTTTGTAAGTCTGACAAGCATGACATATATAGTTCTTAATATTTTGTATGAGGCCGTAAATTTGCTTTTATTTGAGTGACGCCTATAATAATTTTTTAGAGAGATAATTTTATTAATATAATTAGGCACGTTAATCTTTTTATTACAAAAAATATGTGATGCTCTCTTAGGAATACTTATGTCAGCAGCTGCCAAGATTGCGTTAGTAAATTTAGTGATTCCTTCATCTAATACGGTATCATTCTCAAAAGTATCGCGGAGATTTAATTCCTGCTCAATATTTCGTCTGTATTCAGACCAGTTTGCATGTTTATATAAAAATATTTTTCTTATGGGTTGCTGTAATGTGGCTGCGTTTGCAACAGGCATTATGTAAGAAAGAATCGGGTTATGATTCGACGATAAACACGACAATGAAACAGGAATAGTAATTTTATTAAAACGTCTTGTTAATATTAAGTCTATTACACTAGGTTTACCATTTTGCCAGTCTGGGAAAAAAGTGGGTTCTTCGGGAGATAAAATATTAAAATTAAGTTTTAATGAGGCATGCACTAATAATTTTCTCGCGAAATTATTGTTATGATTATTAAGCACACTATGTTTCGCGTTTAGGTCTCCTATAATTATTACATTATTGAATTTATTAAATAGATAATTTAAGTCATGTATAAAATATCTTAATCTGAAAATACGTATGAGTTTAAAAAGTAAGGTGTTTAATCAATGCGTCCTACCAGTAATGGTATACGCCACGGAAACATGAAGCATAACTAAAGGCACCTTAGAACGAATAAATAAAACACAAAGAGCAATTGAACGGAAAATGTTGGGAATAACTTTACGAGACAAGGTAAACATCTCTGAAATAAGGAGGAGAACTAAAGTAAAAGACGCTACCCCAGAAATCTTAAAAAACAAATGGGGATGGGCAGGACACATAGCTAGATCGGATGATAACAGTTGTACGGCCAGATCAACTAAATGGCGTCCAATGAATATAAGAGAAATGGGTCGACCACGTACACGGTGGGAAGATGATATTAAAAAGATCTACAAGGACTATCAATGTATCACATAGAAATATATGAAAACAAAAGGAAGAGGCCTACATCCCGCAGTGGATTAAAAACGGCTCGTAAAGAAGAATGTTTGCTGTTAATAGATACAAATTACGAGTGGCAATCGTATCAAAATATATGCAATAATTTAATTATTCGATGATTAAATTAATCACAACAATATTAGCTTCGTAAATTCAATCGCATTAGTTCACGTCTAGTCAATCGTAAATCGTAAATTGATAGGCTAAATCAAAATGTAAAAGCACAACATGTTAGGAATTCATTTCACAATGCTTAATTCGTGCTGCTGACGTACGTACGAATCATTAAAACGAAATAATTTTTTCGATAAAATATAAAAAACCACACAGACTACATCGTTGCGTTAATTTAAATTTTATCTACTTTACGTATGTGATTATTACGATTCTATATAAAAAATTGCGCAGGTTTAAATTTCAACCAGTTACGAGTATGTAAATATCTATACATGAAAAAACACTATATTTAATATTACACGCGGAACAGATAACAGAATATCGATATTGGTAAATATTATGTACAGATAAGTAGTTGCCTACGAAAACGGCACTTTATGATGATTTGATAGATCCTACACAAATACTTCCTAAGAAATATTTGCTGCGTCTGATCAAATTAAGTATATACAATAAAGCTTTTTATGTTATCAACAATTAATCGCGCAATCTTAAAGTAACTTTATTTTATTTTAAGCAAACGATCTAGTAGATCGAACTTCTTACGAATTATCATAATTGTAACTTTTTCTTGAATATTAGAAATCACTCGAATTCCCCCACGTGGTGTTTTCTGTACAATTATTTCAAAGTTTTTACTATCCTGTACAATTTATAGTCGTTTAAATCAACATTTTTCTTTAATTATGAACGAATCCAAAAACGATGTATTTATTTGTTTTATTGAAGGACATGAAAAACTACCAACAATTTTAAATTTTCGGAAATATTTAATCAGACGAATTTTTCTATCGTTACAAGCGTTTAATCGTTAATTTTTCCAAGTAAAATAAGTTTGCTCAGCTGTGAGTTTATAGCAAGTCAAATTTTCATTTTATTTTTTAGTGTGTACGAACCTGAGACAATTTATATGATTTTCTAAAAGTAACTGTTATACGTTGTAAAATTGTTTTATCACTTATAAAAATGTATCTATATATAAACCCATATACTTGTTACGCATAATACGAATTAATTTAATTACCTATCGACAAAAGACCTTCTCTAGTAATAGGCATTTTCAAAAGTACGTCCAACAGAATCGGTTTACACTCAAGTTCTGGAAACGTTTCTTTAAAGTTACGGTCCACAATAAAATTCGATAACATTCCACAACTGATAACGCCATGCGGAAATAAACCGAATAGATAATTAGAATTCGCTGGTAAATCAACGGTTTTCACCATTTTTGCAGGAAAATAATCACTGATCGATGTGACATAGTTTTTAATAAAACAAGATCTGTAATAAGGTAGAAATAAAAATAACAAGAACTTATATTTCAACATAATTTACAGAGAAATTAAAAAAAAATAATAATAATTACGTAGCGCCCCGAAATGGCTCATCGTACAACAGAATTAATATAAAGACGGGTAATATATAAAAGAAACATTTATAGCAGGAATAATTGGGAGTTCCATATATTATATATATATATATATATATGTATATATATGCGCGTGTGTGTTATGATCCAGCAGGTGACTAAAGCAGATTACCTGTTTTTTTAATTTTAACCATACACTGTAAGCTAATAACAATTGTTTTTAAGCTTAGATTCGGTATATTTCATTTATTAATTATTTTGAGTTTATAAGAGATAAAAATATCCCCATTAAAATGAATTCCAGATACTAAATTGCTTTAATATAAATTATAATATAATAAGCGTTAGGTTAAATTAACGCGTACAAATCAGAACTTACTTTCTTCCACCGGTATCGGGGGTTTCTTTGTCGTATACGTACCAAACAATGTAAGGCAACAAAAATAGTATCATAGACGGATAGAATATGATATAGACGCATATTAACGGCGTGAGAAAAAATAAAAAAGGACCTAATATCAGAAGAAGTAGGATACAACATGTTTCCCATCGTCTTTTTAACGGTATCCATAAAGGAGCAAATTTGATTCCGCATATATTTACACTTTCTTTTTCGTATCCCTGAAATAAGTTACGCAGATTTATCGAGATTAATATTATTTTAATTAATGATTACATTTACAAACGATGAAATATAAATTGGATACGTTATTTCGAAACGTAAATATTTCACACGAACTGGGTAGAGTATACGTATAAAGAACATTTCGGATAAACTGCTAATTTCAAAAACCTTTGCTATTATTATAGTTATTATTGGTTATATAAAATCGTACTAGTCAATAATGTAAACGATGTAAGAGTACGAATACACACACACACACGCTACTCGAATAAGACTTGAACGGATAAGGTTTCATGCGGTATACAAATGTAAAATACTACCTGGGGGTTTTTAATTTTTAAAAACCATTCCTCAATTTTTAATAACGTTACGTTTATTCGAAGCTGATAATTCTTTTTAGTGTTCCCCAGGATTTAGTGCTTAGCCCTCTTATTCAGTCCGGCCATAAATGACATCATATATAATATAACTACGTCAATTAAATGTGTCTCATTTGCAGATGGCTTCGACATATTCGTTCCCTGCACCAACGTTATACAAGGTCAATTTTATAAAAGCAACCAACCGAGTTAACACTTGGGCAAAAAGTAATGCAGTCATCTTATCCTGTACCAAAATAGCAGCTATGCATTTCTGTAAGAAAATGTAATCAGGCGCTTTACATCTTTATAAACAATATCAATATCCCTACTGCGGAAAAAAATATCATACAAGACCATTCTTCCACCATGGCCAAGCTTCTCGTCCTACATTGATTTATCTCTCCACATTTACTTCACTTGAGGCTACCATAAGTTAATTCCAATATTCCCCGTTGAACTAAACGAACCGGTTACTTATATTCGTAGACGGCTCCAAATCAAATATGGCCGGATATACAATGACTATTAATACGTTACTACCAAAAACAGTTTTTCCGTTCTATCTACAGAACTATATGCTATAAAACTTGTTGTCGATCTTGCATTAAAGTTAAAGAAGCTCTCTCTCATTTGCACAAATTCTGTTTCTTCACTCTCCTATATCTCACAAATTCACAAGAAATCACCAGATCCCATCGCATTATACCTGCTAAAGAAGAAATGGTCGAGAATATGGAATGAATTTCCTAATTCCAATAAATTGCTTTCAAACGCCGGAGTTCGGACTACTTCATCAACATATAGCCGGAAAGAAGAAGTAAATAATTCATATCCTCCATCTGTAATGTATGCTCTGTTCCTTTATCCATTAACAATCTTCTGGTAGAATGCAAAAAATTCAACCTATTCCAGTCCCAAATACACCTTTCTAGCTCTCCTTCCGAAATTCTTGAGGGCAACGAACGAAAGATTCAGCTCCTATTTCGTATGTAACATCTTGCATGATATCTAAACTCCATTTATTTATGCCTCTGGTCAATGCTGCAGTACACGTTAATGGAAACAATACATATATATGATTTCAAAACAATGCCCACTGAATCTGTATCTCCACGCTAAATTCGGTAAGTACTAACGAGCGTGTCAGACTTATTATTAACGCTTGCCAAATATAAACATTCCGCCATCACATTTTACTTTATACATTATCTTCGCACCCGAACAAGCCGAGCAATATTATGTTTATTTTAAAAACAATTAAAAAATGGTAGGTAATATTTTTTAAAACATGAAACCTTTTTTCGATTTTCTTTCTAATTTAACTTAATTACCAAGTAAATTGCACGCGGAATGTTACCCACGAAAATTTGTTTTTTAAATTTCTTTCACAGCTCACAAATCAATACAGATAGTTACATCGTAATTTGACAATTATTATCTAATTTCTAAGACTGAATTAAATTGTATAATGTTTTATAGCGAAAGTAGCAGTATTGGAGTTATGTTTTTTGAAAGAAAAAATATTAAATATTTTGCTTGTTTTATCAAAATCGTTCAAACTTTTTTTTAAAAAGATAAATACCGTAAATTAATAAAAACAGTTTAGCGTTTTAATACAGAACCGCTTAATAACAGATCAAAGGGCGATTCAACAAGTTTAAAAAAAAGAATTTACGTGAAATCGACATTTTTTTATTCATAATCGCGTATTAATGGATAGCTATGGTACGAGAGAAACGTCCGAATACAGATCAGGAAAAATTATACTTTACAATTTAAAAAAAAAAAAATTAAAATAAATGCAATTATCTAGTAATTTCGTCGAATCAACTTCTTATATTTATCAGTCTACTGATAAGATAACCGCTATTTTTATATTAATTTTGGTAATTATTTTTCAAGATCATAAATATATAAACTGTAACTACGAAATTTACAATATCCGCCGTGTGAGATTTTTTTAAATTTTAGTTTTAAATTAATTATTTAGATATTTTAACCTTTTAATGCTTACGAAATTTTTATAAATCTAAATTCACCGGAAATAGAGCAAACAAAAATTTTTCAGTTAAGCATTATACAGAACGTGACAGAGATATGTAAAGTATTTAAAAAAAAATTATAACGTCAGACCAAGTTAGGTCAGGTTAAGAGAAGAAAATATCGTTTTGGTATACTTTACCTAGGATAGTTTTTCAATCTTAAAGATAACGCAACTTAAATTACGAACTTAATTTTCGATCTCCGTTCACACTTTAAACTTCGGCCAGCGGTGGGTTTTATTGAATAACACGAAGATTTTAGTCGTTCCGGTATGTATCTGTTTGTTAACATAAAAATTCGTCCCGTCCGTTATAACGTTCGCGTCTATCGTTATTTCATTCGACTCGATCGTCTACAGATAACAACGGTTGGATGTACATCATCTTGTACGGTTGGTAGGCCAGATTTGATGTAGTATGTTCTGATAAATTTAAGTTAGCAGCCTCGCTTTGCAAGATTGCAACCGGATTATGTTTTATTCACACAGCCTGTCTCTGTGAAGTTTTTTTAAGTTTAAACGATTTTTAGACAGATGTTTTAGGTACGATGCATTATTTCGAAAAATCTGTTCAAGATTAAAGTTGCTAATTGAAAACCAACATACTGGCCTTCCGACAGGAGGAAAAAACCTGATCTCGTAGATTTCTTCATTATAAAAGGAGTTGCAAGTAATTACATAGACGTCGAGGGTGTAATTGATCTTTCATCAGATCATACCCCCGTTCTCTTGACGCAGAGTGCAACAGTCATACGAAAAAATAAGAAACGACACCTCACTAATAATCTAACAAATTGGGATAAATTTCGGGAAGAACTAGATCAGAAAATAAATCTTAGAATACGATTAAAAACAAAACAAGATTTGGAAGAACACTCAAAAAATTTTATTGAAGCAATTATTGAAGCAGCCAACACAGCTACACCTGAACCAGAAAGATATAAATCAAAAGAAATCACATACCCATTACAAGTACGACTCAAGATCGCTGAACGAAGACGAGCCCGGCACATATGGCAAAAAACTCGGAGTCCATCTGATAAAAATAATATCAGCATTAATTATAAAACGGACGAAAAAGTGATAATATTTACACCATATGAGATAGCGACTGAAATAGATAATAATATGAATCCTCGGAAAGCTCCAGGTATTGATGGCATATCCCCAAGAGTGCTAAAAGAACTAACAAAAAAAAAGGTATAATTATGTTGACATATTTGTTTAATGCTTGTCTACGTTTAGAATACATGCCACGCTGTTTCAAAATAGCGCAAATCATTATGGTAAAAAAACATAACAAACCAGACGCTGATGTAGGGTTATACAGACCAATTTCATTATTGCCAACTATATCAAAGTTATTCGAGAAATTATTACTCAAACGACTGTTGCCTATGGTTGAAGAGTATATACCAGTACATCAGTTTGGGTTTCGACGGAAGCACTCCACAATTGATCAAGTGCACAGGATCACAATGGTAATCAATAGAGCATTTGAGGAAAAAAAATATTGCCCGGCCGTCTTCTTAGACGTAGCGCAAGCTTTCGATAAGGTATGGCACGACGGGCTGACCTATAAATTAAGCCGAATTCTGCCAGGTAACATCTGCCGTTTGCTCATGTCTTATTTATCAGAAAGACAATTTAAAGTACAGCAAGAAAATGCTACTTCCGCATCCTACAACATAGAAGCTGGAGTTCCGCAGGGAAGCGTTCTCGGTCCCATCTTGTATCTTCTATACACAGAAGACTTACCAACGGATGCGCAAACGACGACAGCTACGTTCGCCGACGATACAGCTATATTAGCCGTTAGTAGTAGTCATTCTGAAGCTATAAATAAATTGCAAAACTCTTTGAACAGAGTGCACGAATGGGCATCAAACTGGAAAGTTAAAATCAATGAAGAAAAATCAACGCATATAACTTTCACATACCGACGAACAGATGTGCATCACCAAGTGTACTTAGGTGGTAAACCTGTTCCACAGGTTGACTCAGTCAAGTACCTTGGTATGCACCTGGATAGGCGGCTACCTGGGAAATACATGTCAGAATGAAATGTAAACAAATAAAGAAAAAAACTCAGCAGTTATATTGGCTTATTGGACGCAAATCGCCTCTAGACGTAAGGTACAAATGCCTACTGTATCGGCAGATCATAAAGCCAATATGGACTTATGGTCTGCAGTTATGGGGCTGTACCAGCAGGTCTTCTAGAGCAAAGATCCAAGCTAGACAAAGCATAATACTAAGAGCAATTGTCGATGCATGCCGTTATTCGAGAAATGATGATATTCATCGAGACTTGCACATCTCGCTTGTAAACGAAGAGATTAGAAAATTCGCTACAGCACACGAGAAGAGGCTACACCAACATGTCAATGTGGAAGCTACCAATTTATTAGATAATAGTCAAGACATCAGGCGTCTTAAAAGGCGCCACCCGTCAGACTTATTATGAAGTCATTAAATTCTATTACATAAATAGATTAATACAAACTAATTTTCGTAGTCATGGTCAATGGACTACTGACTTCAACCCATGAGCTGGCTAACAGGATGATCTTGTTAGTAAGCTACACTGTACTAAATTTGATACTTATTTAACTTCAATGAGTTAAGATCGTATCTTTATTAAAAATAAAAAAAAAAAAAAAAAAAAAAAGTTGCTAATCAATCGGTCAGTACGTGTTGATTCGTTAAAAGAGCGTAAAAACTTTTCTGTGTTACACTTTTCAAACGCAATTAGAATAATTTCCCTAACCCGATCAGAACGATTAAAATTTTGTTTTTATTTATTTCGGGATCGTTGAAAAAAACACGAAATGTTTCAATTCCGACCTGACATTTCTAAAAGTTGTAATAATACAAAAATAATTATACAATAAAACCAAGTAAAGCTTATTTAAATATAGATTAGAAAAAGGTTGAGCGAAAAAAGTATATAATAAGGTAAGTTGATTTTTTTATCACGTCGAAACAAACACACACACACACACATATATGACAAACACGTCGGAAAGTTTTGGCTGAGTAAAACACAGAATCGTCTAGAATGAAAACAACTTGGAGAAAAACATGCAGACGTCTGATGGTTGGAAGAGGTCAATGCTCGACAACGAGCTTAATTTTCCTAATATAAATATAGTTTTGTCATATTTAGTACAGCAAATTAACATAAAATAACTAGTATGTGTAATATTATAAATATATGTTTTTTAAAATATGGAAATAAAAGCAATTGTAATTATATATATATATATATATACATACATATATATATATATATATATATATATATACATACATATATATATATATATATATATATATTCGCGAGACGTGTGTAATACATAAACGCACGGTGTTGAATAAAAACGGAATATAATTTTTAATGCTATTAGTCGGAAGAATGCAACATTTTGAATAGATCGAAGTATTTATACTTGATGAAAATTAAATAATGACGACTTACCTTGTACTCAATAGCCATAATGTATTTGCTTTTCAATTCGTAATATTAATATGAAAAATTACGGTTCCTTTTGATAAAAGCCTAAATTAAACTCGGACTGACTAAGAAATAACGATAAGCACAACTGACTATTAATTAATAGACATAAAAGAGTTCGTATAAGTAGAATATAAAGTAAGGAATAGTTATCTTATCAAGTGCAGATAAGATTTTTACAAAGTATGCTAAATCTATTTTTCAACGTGGATAATATATAATGTATCGATTTTCGTACAAACGTATATATAAATTATTACAACGGGATCAGACATGCTTTAACAACGCCATGATACGTATTATATATGTATGTATATACATACTTATCGACTTATAATTATCAATTTCCGTTACTGCTATAAACGATGGATTATTCTTGAAAAATATGAATCTTTTCATATACTACTTTACCCTAAGTATAAACTTCAAACTTTGTAAACACAATCGAGGTTTCATGTACTAAATTCATCGAAGTTTGGCCCGGATTTAATTTAATTCATTCTTCATCATTCACGCACAACGCTTCCAAAATAAAGCATTAAGAACTATCACAGATGCACCGTGGTATGTAAGCAATCTTACATTGCACACGGACCTAGGTGTTGTTACACCCGTGAAAGATAAAATACAAGAAATAGCTAGTGAATATGGCGATAAACTGTATTATCACACAAATATTTTAGCTGTTGCTCTGCTGGATAATTCGACAGAAGACGATTAAAACGAACAAAACCTACGGATCTACTATTCAGCAATAAACACAAAAAGTATTAAAATATGTTTAGCCTAAAATCCTTATCGCTGGATAAGGAATTTTACAAGTCAATCGCTGTTTGTTTTTCAAAAGTTTGCTAGATAGCCTAGTGGCATAATTGCAGAAATTAAAAAAAAAATGTTCTTCTTTCGCTGTATGCTTGAAAACCCCCCAAAAAGTCAAATTACTTTTATAGTTTCATATACGTACTTGCTAAGTCTTCATCGTTTCCGCGTAATTCGCGACAAACAAAACCATCACTTTTTCGCATTATTAAATCGGGAGATGAGCACATGTTGACTTCGTATAAAAAAACTGAAACGAACAAAGCAACGAATATTAAAAGAAACAGATATTTAAACAGGTGAGAAAACTAGATTTTCAATGACGGTTTAATTACTAGCAATAACGTTACTCTTAATATAAATATAATGATAATTTTAACATGTTCCAGATAAGAACATAAAATGGTGTAACCATAAAGGATACAAACCGTACGATTACGAACGTTATAAGAGTAGTAACTTCACTGGATTCTAATACACCGGTTAAATAAAGTATAGTACACACGATCAGAATTTAAAACATCGTGGCTTTTCGTACTTTCGTAGTTATTTCAAATATTCTAACATCAACATTACATTATAAATTTTCTACATAAAATCGTACATTTTAATGATTAGAGGGGGTGAAAGTATAAAACGTAATATTTTGTATATAATAGCGTTTTTTTTTTTTTTTTTAATTTTACGATCTGGATAATTTTTAATACAAACATTTTATTATTATGTCAACCAAAAATGTTTCTTATTATGAAATAGGCACTTTTTCAGCATTAAAAATTTATTCACTGCAATTGTGACTAAAAGACTTAAAATACTAAATGATTTTTACGTATAACTAAACTTAATACTACAATCGCAAAACTCGTATAAAAACATTCATAGCACTAATACAAAAATAATTACATTATTTTGTCTTGTATTATAACGATGTTAAAATCGAAACTTATCCGTGTAAAAGCATTTACTTACTAAAAACTTGATACACTGATTATTGATTTTTCATTTTCGAATGACTGCTATTCTGGAGTAAGGGTTAAACTCTTGTCGACGCTGAATTGTGGTTGTTCTTAACTTAGTGTTTTGCAAGAAATTTCGTTATCATTTATTAATAAAGTGAAATTTATTTAAATTAATATGGAGGTAATAATGTCGATGTTTTTTGTACATTCGAAATATCTTACGTATCGGTCACTATTTTTATATTCTAAACAATAATCATCGATACAATTCTTCTATTCAAATTTTATAAAACATCTATGAATGAAAATATTTGAAATTTACAATTATCACCAATTAGTTTAAACATTTAATCGCTCAATTCGCCTATTTTTACGAAATCTAGTAACATTATTAAGACTTGATTCTTTTCTTTAATAGGGTGGAGCTAAACGTGGACGGCGTCATAATAATAAACATAGTGTCTAGTTTTAAAAATGTACATTTAACAACGTATTCATTTAGTTTAGATGAAAAGAGTGCAATTTATTTACGACTATAGATTCGTAAAATTAATTCTAGTAATTTGGACACCTTAAAAAAAAATAATAATAATTTGTAAAACCGTTAATAACCTAATACTGATTTATTTACATTCTTTAATTAGCCGCAACATTATAAACAATTGCGTTGAATATATTCTTTTAAACTTTTGTAAATGAAATTTGAAGATTTTTCGTACACTATTTTTTCTTACATATATAAATTGGTACGTAGTTGTGATATTTTACAAAAATTTTCTGAAAGTAATTACATCGAAAAGTGTTTTATAACTTTCGTGGGTTACTTTTATTTGTAAGAAAATTTTACGTAGAATAAGACAATTAACAATTTAAGAACGCTAACCTAATTACATCTAATTTGTTCCGAGACATCGGCATAAACTATATAAATAATAAAAATCTTATTAATTCGTTTTTCTCTAGCATACAAACTATAGAGCGGGTTTCTTCATATATATATTTTTTTTAAATAAATATTATTTATATAATCTTTTTTTTTTTTTTTTTTTTTTTTATAAAATGTCGCACACGCTAGAATAACAAGAATCCTCTGATAGTAAATAAAAGTTTATCTATAAAGGAGTACATCAGATGTGAATGGAAAAAAATGTCTTCTCCTCGTCGGACGAAACTGTTGCTGATCCTCGCACTAGGTTTATCACTTGTAGCGATTTTTTTTATATATTCCGGTAAAAGTACTTGTCCTGCAATAGATATTAAGAATCTGCTTCAACAAGGTCACGATTTTATCTATAATCCTCAACATTCCAACGAATGGACTACAATTATTTTGGAAGACAAAGGTATAATTAAATGTCGTTTTTATTACAAAATTTTGCATTTTTTCTAGCTTAAAACCCGTACAAGTTAATCTTAACGGTATTTTCCAATATAATTTAGAATTTACTATTTTATCTTAGTGAATATTATAGAAGAAAAAAGATTGGAGAAATTTATGAATATGTCTTAAAAACGAATATCGTAATTATTTTCTACTCTCTGATTAATGAATAGTGAATTAATTTCAGTTGTGATTAAACATCGGTAGATGCGGTTATAACTAGCACTAGTTGCTACGTAAGCGTTTAATATGTTAAGCAACATAATTTACTAGCGTATTTTTTTTCGAATGAACAGATTAAAAAATACAAATGATCAAATAGATAACTGTAATAAATAAATCATTATAATAATAATTCTTTTAATCTAATCGGAATTTTAATTTATCTAATTCGCTTTGTAAGACAATATCCGCTGTTTGTGCTATCGGTGTAATGTCGACTATGACATATGATATACGTCGACAATATTGTATATCGAAAATGTTTTTCGTTTATTTTTCTAGTTAGATAATTATCGAATTGATCTTTACACTAAATATATTCGTACGATTTGAAAAATGTAGAGATTTTAGAAAGAAATAAAAAACAAAAAAGAAGTTAACATCATTAATTTTTTTTAAAATGAAAAATCACTACGATTTTCGACTGCAAAGACATTATAAAGTGAACATAAAAGATATAAATTATAAAAATATACACAAATTTATAAAATGCAAAAAATTACTTAGACAATTTACGAATTTTATCAAAGTATAAAACAGTATATTTAAATAATTTGATAGCGAATGCGGTATACAACACAATCAGCGATATAAAATTTATGTATAAACAAAAACACAATAGCAAATAAAATGATAACTAAATAAAACATCCAACAATATGAAATTTATACATAAACTTGCTATTCTATTTTTTTTTTTATGTATAATTTTATATCGCTGATTGTACTGTTCCACGTTCACTATCGGATTATTTGAAACTACATAATTTTTGTAAATTGTGCATCTAAGTATTTTTTTACATTTTGTATGTTTATAAATTTCCGTATGTTTTCATAATTTTTACATTAAAACAGACAAAAAACTTGGCGATTTATCATTTTTTAAAATGATTATTAATGATATAACTCATTTTTTTAATTGTTATTTATATTCGTGCTTCAAGAAAATGTGAAATATGTTCTTTCACCGAATCATGAAGATAATTTAAAAAATTAGTAGTAAAAACATCGTATTTATTCTTATCTTTATTATTAATTTTTGAACCGCAATGTATAGCTTTCAATAAGCAAAAATCTAAAATACTGTTATTGATCTAAATAAAAGACGATTATATTCCACTTGATAAATGTTATTATTTAATACGTGAATTTGATAGATAATAAAAAAATTATTATAGCAATTCGCATTTTAATTATATTGGTAAAAAGTCATTTTCATTTTCGCGTAAAAAAAAATCGCATTTACAGTTCTTAATTTTAAAAAACCTCGCCCAATCGCAGTTAGTATACTCGTGAAAGAAAATTTATCAAATTCGGCGCTTAATATTTTGTTTGAAACGCGCTTCAAAAAGAGAACGAATAATTTTGAAATCAAACATAACCCAACGTTATAACTAATCTATCGAAATTACTCTAATCGTAACAACCATTTTCATTTTTTTTTTTTTAGAAAATAACTGCCTATATAATCATCGAGAAAAGATATATATGCACGTAACTGTATAAAGACATACTCGTATATTACATTTTATTCATACGATATCAGAACTAACAAATTATCTCAGAATAATAAACATATTACTAATATTTCGAAATTAAAAGCGGGTTTTAACGAAAATCGCAAGTAATCGTATAAAATTCGCGCGAAAGTGTAGTAATCGCATAAATAAATTTCATTAAAATATATATATATAATAAATTGAAAATACAAAAACAAATTATCGAGGTTAGAGTTAATTTTTTGTTTTGTAATTTATATAGAAAAATTAAAATATTATAATAATAAATAGATCGGTTACTACTTTCCATATGATTATTCAATTTTTTTTGTACATCATATCTCGTGAACTTCACGTAAAATTAATTTTATAAAAAACTCCATAATGCGCTGATAGATGATTTTTTTGATAAACAGTCTTCACACATTATTTCTAGTTGATGTTTTTATTTTATTTTTTTTTTTAGATATAATTGGTCCTATAATATTGCCATATTTCAACGGCACGCAAACGAATGTAATTGTAACGAGTCGAGATCAGCTATTTCATCCTAAAGAAGCATTAATTTTTAACTGCTTAGAAAAAGATAAATCAATTTTAAATGCGGAACCTGCAAATGGATATGTACCCTCGATAGGAGAATATGCAACTTCAGTTAACATAGTTGATAAAAAAATTACGTGGGAGAGACATTTTGCATATGGATCTGTGAATATAGATTGCTCAAAGAGCACAATAACACCAGCTGATGATTGTTTAATCGTGGTAATGAATAACAGTATTATTTCCATAAATTCAACGACAGGTACGATACTCATTTTTGGAAATAATTATTGTTACACAAACGCGCACGTATACATATATAATTTATTTTGTCGCAATAGATGTGGGTTTATTCGAATTGTTTTTATGCTTAATAATTTTAGGTATATATGGATGTAATTTGCTAAATTTACATCGAATAATTTGCTCAATAGAGAATGATGCTTATTCAGTTTACTAATACAATAGAATATATTTAAAAATTCTCAAATATAAATTTTTATTTATTTTAAAATTAAATTTCAATTATATATATATATATATATAGTTATATCTTTCTTCTGTCGGTATCTAAAGATCTTTAGATTTGATTAAGTGAAATACAACAACGATTATTTAATTGGGTTTAAGTCTAATAACCAAAATTACCCATTGTGTGCACTGTTAAAAATTCAAAAAAAAAAAAAAAAATCAAAAAAGAAAAGAAAAAAAGACTTAAAGACTAATTTTAGAAATAAAGACGTAGGTGGCCAGAGCCGTGAGGATATCGTTGTTATTCAGGGCCAATAAGTAAGCCACCGAGTAGGGGGGGTAAATATTTAATTGTAAAATTTTTTTGATAAAGGTACTCTACCTCTGGTATACAAATCACAAGCAAAAATCACATGATTAGCATCGGCTATATTTCCCGCATGCATAGGGCAGTATAAAGATGGAGTGAGATTAATAGAGTACAAATGGCTAGGAAGGAAATTGTGGTTGGAACGAAGTCTGACCAGGATTGAAAAGAAAAGTCGAGCTGAGAGATTTTTATGAGGCGTAAGAACGAGGATGGATGTGGAAGGGAGGTTAGGTTGGATGTATCTATAAAAGTTAAACCGTCTTTTACAAAACATAGACTTCCATCGATGAAGAAGGTCCGCTCGAGCAGATGCTACTAAACAGGAGGAGGGAACCCTCGGAATGAGGATACCCTCCAATGCACCAAGTTTTGCAGCCCGATCACATACTTCATTACCCTGAATACCCTCATGGGCGGGAACCCAAACGAAAGATACCAGGGCATGGTTATTGTATAAATAAACTAAATTTTCTATTACGATAAAACATGTTATTTTTTAATACATCCCTATGACTAAAATAAACAAATAACATTTCAAAATAAAAATATACTTTTTTTTTGTATATTTAAATACGAATCGGATACTATTAAAAACCATTACATACATAACTATAACTACTTCAATCGTGTTGAATTTAATGTCGGTTTTAACATTTAATATTTTTGTGAAAATTAATTTTGAAATTTTTCTTTCGGAATCTTTTCCTTAAAATAATTTTCGAATATTTGCCGAACATCCGAGACATACCTTAAATGGAAACGACGCCCGAACATATAAAATTTTAGTCATATTTACCAATGCGCATGCACAAATTTTAATACATTCGAAATGACCATGTCAAGAAAAATACGATGAAAACAAATTAAAATTTACGAAATTTTATACGTCATCCAAAATTTCAAAAGTGGTATTTTCCATAGAGACCATTTTAAATTACTTAAAACATTACAATACGTCCGGTGTATATAATAGTGAGCATGGGAGAAATAACTAAGAAACGTCTTAAACTGTCATATTAAATATTCCCGGGTTCCACATTTTTACTTAAAAGCGAGTACTCGTTTACCAACCAATTAGATGAGTAGCCGAATTGGCTAGATTTTTACCATTAAAAGAGGTTGTAGTAGCAGAATTACCGTTACACCACGAGACTTTAAATGAATATATATGATTCAAATATCATTACCTTCGGGTAAAATATCTAACATCGTATAATCTTGCGATAGTAAAAATTGATGTAATTCCGACAAATTTAACTACGCAACGCATATTCGCATTTAAACAATAATATAGACTTTATAAGATAGTGCGATTTTTATTCGTGTTATCAATTGATAAAAGAAATGGGTTTTCAGTCGTCCAAGCGAATATATTTCAAAGAAATAACCTGGGAGTTATTTTACAAAACTAATCTGATAATTCCGCAAGTATAAGTGATTACGTAGAGATTGTTGAATTAAGATTCAAAATTAACCCTCACACGAGTAACCGATTTTAACGTGTGCAAAATCTGTGTAACAATATAAATACGATTATTTACATAAAAGCATACGGGCGTAAATACAGGATACACACATAATTGTTTGTAGATAGTTACATTTTATTTATTTGTTCGTAATAATATATTTAAAAATACACACACACACATATATATATATTACTGGCAATCAATTAATAAATTATTTTATCGTGATTTCATTATGAAGGAATAAATGTATGGAAAAAAGAGTGGAATAAAAATAAAAAATACGATCTGGGCAACGGTACGTTTCCAATTGTCTTACCGGATTTAGATGGTAACGAAGCTTTTGAATTGGCGGCGATACTTAATTCGCGAAAAATTATCGTCTTTTGTGGAGCGGAAGCGGTAAATTTCAAAGAAGTAACAATCGAAAATTGCACTTCAGTTAAAAATTTGGATCTAAAAAAACCGGATGAATTACACTACACGTGCGTTACTAGCGGTAATAACGAACCCGATGATAGCGGTAAGAACGTAAAAAAAAAATCTAAATAAATACCTTTATTCGAAACGAACGTTGTACAATATAATTGATTTCGCTAATAAAAAAATTTCGGAAAAAAAAATATATAATTTGAAAATTATATTTATACGTATAAATTGTACCACGCATATTTATTTAGTCTACATTTATTTAATCGCCACCAAGAAATATATGGAATGGAACAAAAATATTCGTTGATATTCTAAGGATTGATAATAAAGATATTTACGTGTTTAATCGATTTTTGAGGTGTCGGATAACTTTAGGGAGTTATCGTTCGCGTATTTATATTGTAAAAATATTTATAGTTGGCAATGTATATTTAATATACTACCCACGCACTTCAAGTAAAAGCAAAAAAACAATAAAAACCGTTTAAAAAATATAGATGCTTTTTATTATACACCACCGAAATTATAACAAACAAGCATATAATTGATTATTTCCAGTTTCACGTATATCAAAAATATATAAACTTATTATTTATAAAAATTCTTGTTACAGTGATTTCATCAAGTTCGGCGCTGGCGAAAGTATATCCTCCTTCATTATCTACATTTGATCCAATATGATCATGAGATGAATAATCCCAATAATAAAATTACATTAAATAATACACATATTAAAATAATAGATTAATTTATTAGAAATTATAAAAAACAGAATGGAAAAATATATCCAACTAACCCATCACCGACTAAACGGTAGAATATATATGGCGGTGAAATTTTTAGGTTTCACGCTTGATTCTAAACTATCGTAGAGAAATCATAGCAGACTGTACCATATAAAGCCACAAATGTCTTAAAAATCGTGCGACGTGGTGAGAAGATCCTTTACTCTTTCGTTTGGTTCGATTCCGATTAAATTATTGTTAACGCTGTTTGGCAATGCATCCGAAGCACATATGCATAAACTAAACACAATTCAGAATTCATACATGCGTTGGATTCTCGGTGGATTATATGCAATACCTCCATTATCTTAGGAATGTGACATTGAGCCTATTTATCTACAGATTCTTCGTCTTTCATATGAATCTTTTTAAAATATGCGACCTTTCCTAGTCACTACTTTTTAAGTTATCCCGCATCTCTAACTGTCCCTTCTTTCCCGATTCGCCAAATTTCAGTTTGCATTTAATTCCTTGGTTGGCCATTCATCACTATATCATTATCCCGATCATCTTCCTTTTTTCCCAGTCGATTTACTATCATATAAACGTGTTTCAGTTCTCTCTCTCCTCAACGGATGAAATCAAATTTTTATCATTATTTATTTTTATTATTTTATTAATTGCTTGCAATCTGAAGCATGCTGGCAATATGTTATCGAATGAACGCTGTACAATTACAGTTATTCACAGCTTCTCCCCTTATTAGTTTCTAAAATCAGAGTCTGTAATGCAATTCAGTTTGGCAGGATCTTTTTCAAACGTCCTAATCGTATACTATTATTTATTAGATTGACAGCTATTGGATTAACGTATTGGCCTAATCGTTGCTTATAATTCTGGCTAAGAGATCTGATGGTTTCCTTTACCGTAGGTATTTGTAAGTCTCTATATAAGTCATCATTCTTGACAAACCAAGGTGAGTATATTATACTCCGTATCGCCTGGAATCGTTCGATGATCTTAAAGTTAGAATTGCTTGTTAATCCATAGATCTGGATAGGTCCAGATAGGTTTTAAGAATGAATTACATAGTAGGCTTTTATTTTCTACCGATAATGCAGAATATTTATTCATCAACCAATTCATTTCTCAAAATTTAATATCAAAATGTTTTCTTTTAATAATAATGTGTTTCGTCCAAGTTAATATTTGATCTAAGTGCAGTCCAAGGTATTTTACCTCGCGTCTGGCAAAAATCACTTGTCCGTTAAGATGAATATGTACACATTTTCCTTTATTTAACGTGAATAATACGCAAGCTGACTTTATTCTTCCACATTTTAAACCACTTGTCTAAGCGAGTTAAGTGTTGCTGAAGATGTTTAGTTGCCATTGCAAGATCACTGTTGATAATATGACTGTATCGTCAGCGAACATGACCGTTGTATTGATGTTAACAGGGAAATCGGAAGTATAGATACTATATGAAATTGGGCCAAGTACGCTACCCTGCCGTACACCGGTTTGTATAGAATATATTCGCGAGTGTACTCCATCTATGACAACCTGAAAGCACCTATCAGTTAGATATGATTTGAATAGTAAGTAATATGGGTGAGGTAATTTCACAGACAGTAAATGTGTCCGAGTTTACATTTCCGTTTACAGTCGACCCTCTTCTATCCAACAATAATATCAACGTTTATTTACGTATATATTATTTTACTATTAATTCTAGCATAAGTATAATTTTACTTAGTAATAATCGCATGAATAGCTACATAGTCAAAATCCAAAAAATATATATAATAAACAAATATGAAAATCTGCTTATCCTCTTACTCCGTTCTTCCTATTTTGATTTGTCTTATCTTCACAACAAACTTACATCTGAGATCGATTTAAGATTCTTTTGTATCTTTTACGAGTAGCTTGCAAACACTTCCGTCATATTTTTAATAACGAAAGAATGACTCCGTTTATATTAACGAATCCAAAACTGACATTTAATATAACATTCTCCTTCGATTATCGTCTATTTTCAATGCAGAAACTATAGCCATCCCTCTGGAGCTATTATGTATTGCAAACTAAATTATACAAATATTATTTTTTCTCACTTCAGAAATTGTCTCACAGCTCTCAGGTCTTATCATTTCAATTCGTTCTCTTATCAGTTGTCCGGTTAACCCTTTCAGTCGCAATGTTCTCGAGCTTCTAAAATTATATATTTTCATAATAAGGGGCATTTGATTGATATTGAATATTTCAATTCTAGATACGTTTAAATGAAATAATACATTTCAGATTATCTAGTCATCTAAAAAGCAACGTTATTAACGAAAGATTACTTTATATTTTCACATCCTCGAGTCATTTTCTCAATAGGTAAAAGAATTATTAATGCGTGACTTAAATAGTTAATTAATGTTCAATTCTTCGTATAATCCGTTTGAATTCCTAGGCATTTCGGTATCGTTGGGAATAATTTGTAGTCTTATACTGGTATTAATCGATGTATTCCCCAGCATACACCATGTTTAGATCTGTCTATTGTAAAAACTTCTCACAAGAAATATTGGGTCTTTTTTAGGGTTTAATTCATTGCAATTCCATTAATACGCCTCATGTTCTACCTTTAAACAATGTTCATGTTTACCTTTGTTTATATTACTTCGATCGTGATAACCATATTTACGTTTAATTTAATGACACTTCCGTTAAAATAATTATTATTCGTGCCATACTCAATATTGTTCTTTTAATCATTTTGCGCAGAGCAAATAATGAATTTGCGTGATTACTTCAATTTTAAACGAGTAAATTTGAAGGCAAAACCTATTCAATATCGGAAAATGACGACGATTTATGAAAAAGTTGTCGGTAGATACACAATGCGTATTGCAAAGAAAGGAACATTCTGTCCGATAGAGTGCGAAACATCGTTGACTGTACTACTCAGAGAGCAAATAATCTGGAGCCGATCTTACAATAATACCGTATTCGGAAATCCCGTTGTATATCAGATGGGTAAATATTGCAAATCCATAGCTTTTATACTGAAGAAATGGGAATATCATTCGAAAGATGTAAGTATTTAATACTAAATATTCAAATTTATATACAATTTTCAAATTTCTAATTTAGAATGTATATAGTACCAAATAGGGGGAAAAAAGTATTCATTTGAATTAGTTGTCGAACTCGGAACATATTTTCCATGTGTTATTTAGGTATATAATTTTTCAATAGCAAATGTTTTAAACGTCTCATTCTAAGTCTATGAATATGCAATCACGACTGACAAAATCAAAATTCGCATTTAAACTAATTTCAATATAAATGTCATCAGGATGATGTACCGTATATAGGAAAATGTTTTTGAACATAAATCGACACCATAAGTCATTAATAAAGTATCTCCACTATTTTTACTTTACCCGCATTATATATAATGAAAGTATTTATTTACCACATTTTGTTTTAAGTCGTACTTTATTACTACAAGCAGAAATAGCTGCGTAAAAATATGAACAAAATAAAATAACGTGAAGGTTATAATTTAAATGAATTTGATTAATTTTAGGAACCGATTGAAAAGGTGAATATGTTCCACAAAACCGGTAACAACATTAACGTGTATCAAGTCCAACAAACCTTATCGATGATTTTAGTAAAAACAAAAATGTATCCAGATCCGGTAGCTGAATTTGTTATACCACGATTTGCAACTGTCAATATGTTATGCATTGAACAAGAATGTCAACCAGATTATAAAAGTCAGCAAGATTCTAGTAAGTTATTTTATCATTCCAAGAAAGAATAGTCAGCCAATCCTTAATAATTATAGGCAAACAAAACCAAAAAACGACGACAATAATAATTAAAAAAAAAAAAAATTGTAAACCATATATTGCATAAGTTAAATTTTTTACTTCGTTTATATTTGCTACTAATTTTTTAACCAAGTAAAAAAGAAAAAAATAACTTTGAAAATTATACCTGAGCGTAGTTCAAAATAAAAAACTAGTACAACGTAAATACATCGTTTAAATTATGATTAATTTTAAGAATGGATATAAATAGAATCTTTGATAAAGACAATATACACGTTTGTGTTCGAATCTGTTACATTAAAAGATAAATGAGAACCTTACATGGTTTACATTTTAATAATATAAGATACCAAATTACACAACTTGTTCGACATTTGTAGTATTACCAAAAAAGTATCGTACACATTTACGTTACCAAAATGATGCTCTCTCATTATCTATGCGAAAAAGAAAAATTATTCATGGGTATCTAGCAGCTAGTAATAAGATTAATCCTTCGGTTGTTTCATTTTCTTAATAAAGGAAACCGCGTTTTCAAATGTCTTTTTTGCAGTATTTATTGTTTAATTCAGTTTGTGAATGTAATTTAATTTTTTAACAGTAATGTAATAATGAGTGCTACAAATTTACGCACTTTACCAACCACTGAAGAATCTGCCTGTTCTTTTTTCACAACAGCGTGTAATTTTTATTAACGAAATACTGACGACTTGGACTAAAACAATATTTGGAGATTCGTACTTTGTAAAATTTTTGCGAATGCAAGCCACAACAAAAACACTTTTTGAAATCTTAGAGAGTATAAGCGATATATTCCCTCTAGAAATACAACTAATATAATTTAAAAATTAAATAAAATAAAAATACTTTCATACGGTATTACAATATACATATTTAAATTAATCAAAAATGTCTACTAGGTTCACAAGTTACAGGATCATAAGGACTGAATAAAAAATGATAAAAACTAACAAGTAATAAAATAAACTAAAATAAAAGATCCTGTATAGATTTCTGAGTTTGCTTGTTAACCATCTTCAGGGAGGAATTTGTAAAGGCTTCGTTTATTTCTAGGATTTCCGGGGAAGAAATGGATTGATTGTGAAAACATGTTTAAGGTGGTCAAAAAATTGAAAAAATCAGTTCTTTTATTTTTCTACAATGCAGTATATCTTTAAATTTAACATTAAAATTTCTAGTATTTTTTCCATATATATATAACACTAAATTTTCCATTAAGTAAACTATTAGATAGATTATTTGTGTTAAAAAACATTTCATTATAATTATATTTTTTAAGAATATTGCTAATTTTATAACTAACACTCCCGAAAAATATAATTTTTCTTTTGTTTACCAAGGGTTGAGTTTATTACTCATTATTAATTTTTATCGTTTTTCATTTAATCCTCATGATACTGTAACTAGTGAAACGGAATATATATATATATATATAACTTTTATTTTATTTAACCCTTAAATTAAAAATATATATAACAAGGAAGCACTATACAAAAATCAACTGGCATAATTTATCAATGTAAATAATTTACAATTTGTGTCCCATTAACTTTTTAAAAATAACTTCTTCAATATGTTTGCATTTTAATTTGGTATATACTACTATATACGCTATCACACTGTTTTGTTGCAAATTTATATCGCTAGAAGCATATGAACTTTAATGTGATTACTCAACGTTAGGTACGCATGAACTATTTTATTTTGCAAATAGCTAATGGGAAAATATAATCAAAATAATTCTAGAATATTAGTTCTTATGAAATTATTACAATATTCAAATAATAAAAAAGGCGCAAACAAATAAAATAAATCGATATAGCCGAATTAAACGCTTAATTTTATCTAAATATTTCCCCAAAACATAAATATTGCAATTCGACAAGTTAAAAAGTTTCAAACTACATCCGGAATTTCTAGAACGCATCTATCAATGTGGTAGTTTTAATTATCGTTTATTCATTTCTTTTACTATTATTATTTACAAATATGTTTAATATCAAAATTTAAATTAACTAATCCTTAATGTAGCTAAAGATTAATTTCTATACAAATTTTACCCGCTATATATTTTCCTTTCGGATAAAAACAAGTTACCATTTGAATGATTAGTATTTTCTTACAACACAACTGAACTTCAAATTTTTAGCTACTGACAGCAAACTGTAAAATATTGCACATATAACGCATTGTTCATAATGTTAGAAATAACGTTTAATACTTTTTGATCAATTAGTCTAATTTATTTAATTTTTCAAAAATACCCAAATACATAACTATGATGAAAACACTCTGAATTAATTCCATTATTATTAGTTTGACAATGATGATTCTCTATATTAAAAACAAAAGACTCAAAAATGTAATTTTTGAATTATACCGGCATAATTTCCACAACGTTGATTCTTCTTATAGTTAAATATTATACAACTCAAATATTTCACTTCACAATTTAAAACCTTTACGTTATTTTCGAAAATGTTATGCATTAAACGTTTAGAATTAACCCTCCCATTATGATATATTTTAAAAATTATCTACATTTTGTTAAAATCATTTTAACACTTCAAACTATTTAAGAACATTAACAACCATGATTATTGTATTAATTTCATCTATATTAAATACAACATTTTTCATAACCCTAATATTTGTGTCAAGATACAACAATATTTATTGTAATATGCTTCTAGTAACTATACTTTAATGGTTGGATCCGAGATATCCCTATTAGTTTTCTATAGTTCTTTCCATATTTAACAAGCTGTTACGATTCAATATTATATAAAGATATACCTGGAATAATTATGAACTGATCATCTAACTTTTTACATGTTATAATAACAGGATTTTCCAAAAACTTAGCTGATTAACTTTTTCTGGAATAGCTTCAGGTTTATCGCATAATTTACTTTTTAAAATGAGGTGACACTAAACTCATAGTTAAATTATTCAACGATATTACAAAATGTCAATGTTTAATAATCACGGTAATAGTGTTTCAAAATCAGATGTCTAAATGATGAACCATATTAAGTAATAGGGTATGTTCCAATATAACAGTCCATACTATTTACTTTATACATTAACAACTAACATAACTTATTTGTAATTGTAACACCATTTATAAGTATATAAAATTGGTAAAGATATAAACCGAACATAAAGGTAAAATTTTTGGCAAAAATAACCAATGAAAGCGTTATATACATATATAACAATAATTCGGAAAATAAAAACGGAAAGATAAAATGTATAACAAAATATAGCATTGCTTTCCGAACTATGTAATTGACTTTCAAAACTTTCTAATCTAAAACTAAAAGGAATTAAAATGACATAAAAATAAAACTAATCACATTATTACGAACATTTAATTACTAATCCGAAATGTACATACCATCAAGATCAATAAATGAGACCGTACTAAATTATTAAACGAAATAAACATTTCTTGATAAAACCATTTCACGCGCATAATTCATAAATCATTAAGGTAATAATTTATTTTAGAAGAATGAAATTTACAAAATTTAAACAACCGAATCACAATAAAACATTGCCCTTAGTTACTTGCTCCCTTATTGTTAATTGTTAATTTTTAATTTGTTATTACTACTATTACTATTACAATTTCAAATGGCGGTTAACATGTTAAAATTCATTTTATTTCGTTATCACAGAAAAATGTTTTATTAAGCGGTTTACTGTTGTAAATTATAGAACTGAGAGAATATTACTCAATATTTTAAAAAATTCAAAATATAAAATAAAAAAATTTTAAATATAAGTTATTTTAGAATTAACATTAAATTTAAAAAAAACTAATCTTTATTAAAAGCAAAATGCAAACATGACATGTCTAGAATGTTTTAACGTCAATATTTGATCTTTATTAAAAGCAAAATGCAAACATGACATGTCTAGAATGTTTTAACGTCAATATTTGATTTTGAATTGAAACATTAAATTTTTTTTTTTTTAATTGGGCTTCCATATCAGTTTACCCATTAAACTATATTATATAGACAAGAAAAAATAAAAAATAATTATCTTAATTTTAACTATATGGGTATGTTACAGTTAACAATAAACCTATATAAACATATGTATATGTGCATGTTACGTGTGGCGACTAAGAAAGGAATATTGACAGGAAAAGGAACATTTAGAGATATGAGGTGATTATAGAAGGAGTCACGAGTGAAGCGGTAATATGAGCACTCCAGGAAAATGTGATTTGCGTCTGCGATACAGTGGATATCTGAAGGATGTAAACAGAACGGAGAAGCAACAAGATGCATTTGAAAAAGTGTAGCCGGTAGACGATTCTTTCCAAAACGTAGTCGACATAAAGTGACAATAAAACCACGGAGCAGACTCACTTGTATTTTGATATTATAGAACGATCAGGCTGAAGCAGTTTATATTTTGTAACATTATAAAGATTATTCCAAGTAGCTTTCCAGTATTCTTTATGAGCTGTCTTAATGATAGACAGGAGATCAATGCACGGCGTGTAAGCAATAAATAAATCAAGGTACGTTGTACATTTAGCATAATGATCAACAAGTAAATTCTCTTTAATACCAGCATGACCAGGAATCCATGCAAACTTAACAGAGATACCGGCACCCCGTAAAAGGGTAATGTGATTACGAATTTTAAGTATTATAGGAGAGGAATGAGGATTATAAAGTGAGAACTTTAAGGCCAAGAGACAACTTTTAGAATCTGAAAAAATTATTACCTTTTGAGTTACCCGATTCAACAGAATGAAACGCAGAGCTTGAAAAATAGCCACAGACTCTGCTGTAAAAATGGAAGAAACTCGCAAAAGAGAAAATTTTTAAACTATGTCTAAGGAAGGAATTATAAAAGCTGCTCCTACATGATTCTTTGATTTAGAACCGTCTGTATATATAGCGAGAAATTCTGACCAGTTATCACAAATATGGGATGTAAAGAGAATATTGGCGATAGAAGGGGGTGTAGAAGCTTTGAACGTTTTAAAAGAATTTAAATCTATATCTAACGCAAGATCATTATTAAGAAAGGGAAATGAAAAATAAACGGAAGGTGAAGAAGGAAGTATTAATTCACTGTAAATAGAAAGGTGATGTGCAGAAAGATATAAAATAGGACGACGATTAAAAGAAAATCTCCAGTTCCGAAAAATTTCGAGGAATGAGAGAAATATCGAGTATGAAGTAACTGAGAAAGAGTTACTCAAAAATTTATCAGCCAAATAAGACCGCCGCATAGATAAAGGAGGGACTTTTGCCTCTACTTCTAGACTGGCTATGGAAGTAGAGACAAAAGCTCCAAGGGACAATAAAAATTGATATTGCATTAGAAAATATTTTTTAAACATAGTAAGGTATAAAAATTGAAATCATCCAAAGGATGAACGCAAGTGCAAATGTAAAAACTATATCAATATGTTCAATATAGAAGTTGGAATGGTTCATATTAATTTTAAAATATAAAATACTTTCATGCATGCAATAAATTAAAACTAATCGATACAAATTAACATATTAATTATAAAAACAAATAAAAATCAATATCGTGGAAACCATAAATGTTTTTGTGTCCATTTAATCAAAATAACTTTAGAACGAAGTTTGATTCCAAAAAATTGTCGGACCTCTCATTGAACCAAGTAATTTTAACTTTGACATGGAAAAAAAAAGGCTGTATTTTCATATATTATATACAACGCCCTAATATCAGTTCATATCATAAAAACAATTTTATAGTTCAACTGAACATTTCTTTGGAAGAATGTGAACTATTTTAGTAAATTCTTCTTCTTCTATGGTCGTAATTCCCCAAAGGAATGTCGTGACATTACACTATAGCCTCTTCAATTTCTTTCCGCCACTCTGTCCGATTTGCAGCCACCCGTCTGCAGTCTGTAATTGATTTATTTAAAACGTTCCGGATGGTATGTGTCCATCTGATGTTTACCCTGCCGCGTGGACGCATTCTTCCGCCAATTATTTCTCGCAGCATCAAATGTTCGCTGCGCATGATAGACCGAAAAAACGCAACATCTTTAAGAAAACATCACTAGTTAGCCTACGCTTAACGTCCAGTTTATTCAAAATAGAGATGTTCATTCGCTTTGCTGTCCAGGGTATTCGTAGCACACGTCACCATACACATATTTCAAAGCTATTGATTCGTTGTTTGTCCTTTGCTTTCACCTTCCAAGTCTTTGACGCGTACGTAAATACTGGAAAAACCAAACAACGTACTAACTCCTTCTTTACCGCGTTTGTGACTGATGTGTCGCGCCATATTCTGTTTAATCTGTTCATGCCGCTCCGTGCCAGCTGGTTCCACCGTTTTATCTCACTTGTTGAAGAACCGCTTTCTTCAACAAGCGAACCCAAATATATATATATATATATATATATCTGTGCACCGTTTCATATCCATTAATTTGTTTCCGTTTTCTCTCCTTTTCCTGTGGTTGAGTGTCTCGTATAGCTAAAATAATTCTGCTTCTGAATTTACGCCATAGATGATTAGCATATTGATCACCTTTCTGCGCCTGTGTATATGTATTCCTCACTTTATATTGTTTAAATTTTTCCTTAAAATCCAGTAGGTATGTAATTTCCATGGCGGTCAGTTTACATTTCAATCTCACCCAAACGATCGTAACTAGTGGTCTGTGATCTGACCCGCACTCGGCTCCAGGATACGCCACCACATTGTCGCACGATGATTTCCATCTTTCTTACATTAGCATGTAATCAGTCTGATTCCTGTATCTATCACCAGGAGCTTTCCATGTGCACAGACGTCATATACGATGTTTAAACATCGTGTTCATTATACTGAATTTGTTTTCCAATGAGAATTGCAGTAACCTTATTCCTCCTGTCTACTCCAAACTTCCCGACTGTTCTTCTTAATTGGGTGTCAGCTTCGCTTCTAATTTTAGCATTCATATCACCCATAATAATGATCTTCCATTACTTCTTCAATATATAGAATAGTTCGATTTCTTCATCATTCTTCGCACACAGACATGAGCATATGCTTAAATAATGTTAATAGGAACCGGTTTGGCTTCTACCCTGATCGCCATCACCCTGTCGCTCTTGTTCTTGTAACCCATAATCGTTCTATCAAATTTTTTTGACACCCATATAACAACGCTACTAAAACTAGATGTATCCGAACTAGAACGGTAGAGTGTTCCTCCTTCCGTGTGAAAATACCCGGGCTGATTGTAATGCGTCTCCGAGAGCTCACATACTCCAATTCCTAATCTTTCAACTCCATTTCCACTATACGAAACTTTACAGTCTGTTGAAAGCATCCTCTAACATTCCACGTGGCTATCTTTGTTTTAGTCTTCGACAAATTCTTACAAGTCACATTTTTTCAATGAAGCGGCTGATGTCCCCCACTCGCATGGCCGGTCACAAATTTCACAATCCGACCTCGGAAATCGGTACGCCGGGCGCCAGTCGGTTCACATGGAAAAATATTTCCGATAACTGTAGATTTCATGATTTTCGTGGGATAATACTATAGTGATTGACCGTTGCCTAATGCAGGATTTTCTGACAAGGTTTACTCCCTTAGCCTTTGGGTAAATACCCGACCGCAAGGCAGAGGCTTGCTTGTTACTGAGAAGGTAACAATGTAAGGTTTTTACGGCGACCTAAACCCGCCGAGGAAGAGAGAGCCGTAAGGTTTTGTGCAAACTTTTATGACCAGTTCCTCAAGTAGACCATCTGCCTCCTCGTGTCTCTTACCCTGTCACTAATGCAATCACCTGCTTGAAGTTCCACCAGTAGCCGCTGTTGGTCTGCGACTACTTATTTGACTAATATCTTATTCGCAGCTGACCTAAATATATGTAGGCCGTTCCATAATCTGCACCTATGGTCGCGCCCCATACCGGTTAGAGTACAAAGTACCCAAAAATTGTGAAATAAATTATTAATGTTACGCCGAATTAAAGTCGTTATATTGTTTCATAATACCGTTATTTTATTTATATCCAGAAATATCTAATCATAATGTGCATATTGAGAAATTAAATAATGTCTCTGCACTGTTATAATCAATAATTACAAAAATAAAAGTAATGTCCTAATGTCAATATTTACTACTACTCCTGCAAAAAAAAAAATGAGAATGGAGAATTTTAAACTTTGATCAATGTTTAATACTGTACAAAAACGTAAGGATACAAAAACTCATTATCATCGAAAAATATGAAAAATTATAAAACCATTATAACTGTAAATAAATGAACAAACTGATTTTTCCTTACAGTTTAAGTTCAGGATAATGGTCAGAAAAATTTTTTTGCAACGCAAAAGTTTCCAATTTTTTGCTATAATTATTTTTAATATCATTGACCTTACGCTCATTATACAATTTGCGATTTAGTCATTCATTTTTCTATTTTAAATTTGTCTCATGTTTCTGTACGTTCAGAGTTTTCTCGACTATTTGATCATCGTTCAGAGTTTTATCAAATCCGATATGTGATCTTAAAAATACATCAAATCATGACTCTTTGCATTATGTCAAAGAAAGTGACAACTGACTTCATCAGACAACAAACTCTGGTAAATCAAACATCTGGTTGGTTCTTCGAGACCTCACTTCTAAACTACAAAAATGACATAATGATCATTAGACTGCGTCTGTGACCCATATGCGTCTCAATCATGCATTTCAGTGTGTTTCGTACGTTGCGTTATTATCTCCTTGTCCCATGTACTCATTGACTGTTCCTTATTTTACTCACTTAGAACGTTACTTAATTTTCTTCCTTCCCCTTATAGCCGCTTCGTTTAATTACCTTCCTTCATCAGACTGGTCTCTATTCTTTAATATAATTCTCTTTCCTATCGCGCCTTTAGCCTTCAGTGAGCAAATATTTTAAAACAACACGATACTGCAAAAATAATTTCATCAATTTTCACGATCAATATTTTAAAACGATTTTTTGTAACTAACATTTTTATTTAAAAAACTTGCATTATATATACATATTTAAAAAAATGAAATACCTTCTAAAAACTGGTCGTATTATTTTTAAATTTCTGAATCATTTTCATATATATATATATATATGTATATATATAAACAATATTTATATAGGTTAAAATAAAAAGCAAATGAAAAAAAAGTTATTGAAATAAAGATACACCCAAATTTCCAGAATTTAAAATTTTTTATACTTTAAATAAGGATTGTAAAATTTATTCAATCTACTTCTCCGAATAATTATGAACTTCGGAAAAGTTAACAGTTAACAGATGCGTTATTATAAAGGGCGTAATTTATATCATATGAAAAACAAAATTTGTTGCAGTTTTTGTATCGGATGTAGATGAAGACGGTCTTCAAGATTTGGTAACATATTCTTCCACATATAAAAGAGATGCAGAGAACGCGTCGCTGTTTTCTATTTTTTCAACAATATATGTCATGAAATTTGACGAAATACAGATGAATTTTTTCGGGCGATTAGAGCCATTATTATTATTGTAGGCATATATTTACAAAGTTTCATCATGAGATTGGTAAACTACAAAAAGATATCGGAATTTATATCATTTTTATTATCATTTTTTTTATTCAAGTTAAGCTTGTTTTTCAATTTATTCAATAATATAACGCACATTTATAAAATTAATTCGTATATTAAATATATGCACTTCTGTGTTTGTTTATACTTCTAGCCGGGCAAGACACACACGCACACATTTTATATATATATATATATATATATATATATATATATATAAAAAGATAGCTATAATTAAGGTTTCGAAATTAATATCATTTTTATTATCATTTTTTTATTCAAGTTAATCTTGTTTTTGAATTTATTCGGTAATTTAATGCACATTTATAAACTTAATTCTTATATTCAATGTATGCATTTCTATGTTTGTTTATACTTCTAGCGGGGTAAACACACATGCACACATTATATATATATAAGTAAACTATAAAAAGATAATTATAATTAGGTTTCGAAATTAATATCATTTTTTATTCAAGTTAAGCTTGTTTTTAAAATTATTCGGTAATTTAACGCATATTTATAAAATTAATTCGTATATTAAATATATGAATTTCTATGTTTGTTTATATTTCTAGCCGGGAAGACAAACACATTATTATATATTTAGTGGTAGCGCTCTAGTAGTGTGTTTGGAGATAACTCTACAATGTTATAAAAAGTATACTTAAGTATGTTCTGTTATACATCGAAAGCTTCCTCATCCCTTAAACGTCACTCAAAAACCGTGTAAAAATATCTGCCATCCCAATTTTTTAAATTTTTAAATAAAACGGATAACTATATATAAAATTGAAAATTTTATTCATTAAATAAAGTTAAGTATAAAATCTACTCTTCGACGCGTATTTACAATTTTTTTTATTATTCAATTATAAAATTCTGAATTAGTTTTAAGATTACTTAATAAATCTTTTTCTATTAGGTTACTCATTCTGGCGTTCGACTGTGTTGAGCATGCGAAAATTTTCATCGGTTTTAATGCACAGAATGAACGCTCAACTGATGCTGTGGTTTGATATTACAGAAATAAGATAGCACAACTTGAAAACTTATCAAATTCATACGTCTATATTCGGTTAAATTTCAGGCTAAAGTTAATGTAATAACTAAAAGTACCCTTATAATGTAGATATTGATGTACTAATATGCATTAAATAAAATTCTTTATATCAAAAAATTAACGTGAAAATAAAATAACATAAGAAAACAAACAGTGCAAGATTACATGCAACGCTCGTTACAATACGCGTCAATTCAACAATCTCAAGAATATGTGTCGATCAAGTACTTCTCCACCAAAGTTATTTTATAAAATATACACCTTGCTTTTCCATGGCCGGACTGGACCTAGCGGCTAAAACTCTACCTAGTACATATCAAGGTAAACACAAAAAAAACATACGGCCACCATTACACAATACTAAATTAGTCCAGCTTTAAACATCACAGTAGACTTACTGTCTGAAAGGCACACAGCAGGGTTAGCTTGGTTGTCTACATGTAATTTCAAAGGCACTAATTTACTATAGTTTCCTGCTTATTGAATTCATGAAAGATTTCGAAGTATTAGAATAATGTTGCTTATATGTAATAGAACACTAAGTACTAGATTGATATTACTGCAAATCATACTTTTCAATTATTGTACGACAGTATTTAATGAGTTTTTTTTTTTTTTTTTATTGTAAATTCAGGCATTATAGGGTTAAAGTTCTCACTAACGCTCAGTTGGTGCTGGAATTTCAGTTTTAATAAAACTGATTCGGTGGCTTATTGACAAATTCGATAGTTTTTATCGGTAAATTCTAATTAGGAAAAACGTTTTGGTCAATAAAATTTCAATTCATCAGTTACAAAAAATTGACGCAATCAAATTTAGTTTAAAAATTCTAGTTACTAACAAAATTTCGTCCTTCATTTCAAATTCAATTAGCTTATAGTTATATAAATAAAAATGTATGGACTAACCAGTGGCGGCTCATGTATAAAGGTTGCTTCGTTGCACAACCAGAAATATCCAGAGTAGCGTAAAAATTGATGATATAATAAAAATCGTTCAAAGTACTAATTATTTTATAGGGATTAAACAAATGCGTAAATTTCAATTATATTTTTTTATAGAACATATTATAAAAAGTAAAAAATCACTTTGAAATGCCTAGTTACAACGGTTGGAAGTTTCATGCTCGATGCAACCTGAAGGCATTGGAAAGTCATATATTGCGTTATATGGAGATTTTGCGCTTAATGCTAATATTTGTGTAGAGTTTTACATAGGGCTCTATTGATAACTGCTGGTTGGAATCGTTTTCATTTTGCATCCAGAATCGTCTAAGTACACACACTTGACGAAGCAGAACAGATTTTTATCATTCTGTTGTTCATAAAACGTGGGTTTGGTTGCATGCGTATACTACTGGCCAACAGACGAACGATTATAGGACTTATTTTTCACCTGTTTCCGAGATATTCGATTTTCTTCTAAACTATTATACGTAGTTTATCGAATTGTTTTGTTTTAGTGTTTTAAAAATTTTGTACTTATCTAATTGTATAAATTTTGTACTTATTCGCGCGGAAATAAATTTTTAATATATTTTGATTTAATATTACGATGTTTAATCTTGGAATTGATAATCTAACTTCATAAGTTTTTCTGATTACAGTTTTAAAGGGCTCTTGTATTTTCATTTTGTTGACTTTTATATTATTAATATTATAATGTTACTACTTTGCGATGTTGGGTGAAACAAAAAAATAAATTTTTGTGTGTATGTGTAAGTTGGGAGAGGGGTAAGATGTAATCGCAACCGCTAGATTTTTTAACCAGTATCCGCCACTAGAACTAACAATTGTATCGTTAAGAAAAGTTGCGATCAACCGTTGAATTTTGCTACGTATATTCATCAACGGTACGGTGAATAAAATAACGTTATTGTCCCGCAATTTCAGCACTTAAAAAAAAAAACCGGCTAAATAACGAAATTTTCAAAAATATGTTACATTTATAACATGAAAATATCATACAAACTCTTGAACAAATAGTATACTTCATGTTTTATCATTTGTAAAAGATAAACCAGAAAATAAAATTCACTTAAATATTAAATTATATCGGCACAACGATAAACACAATTTGAAGAGGCTTGTAATTTCAATAATTCTAGATGTCAAATCGAAAAGAAAAAACGTACTTCATGACATAGCATGTTGGTAGGTGTTTGGATTAATAGTATTTAATATAAGTAAAAGCAAAATGATATACATATCTAAAGTATTCATTTTCACGAAGAAAAAAAGACAATAAATCGGAAAGTGAGTTATTGCCATTTTAATTCAGGGCCTGTTAAAGAACCAATAGTAAAATTATTACTTTGAATAAAAAAAAAAATTGCCGATACAATTCTGTTGTTTCTGAAATCATTTCCATATTATGATAAAACAATCCTCCATTAAATCTGTATAATCGTAGGTTGTATTTTAGTGATTAATTAAAAACGACATAATTTTTTTTCTGTTACATAAACGAACTTATGCAAATATTTCAGTTCAAAATCAATATTTATCGACTACTGTTTATTTTTTCATTTTTTTTCTTCGAAAACTTTGGTTATTCGCTGCAGAACGAAAAATACTCTTGTTACGAAATATCAACGTATTTTCATTGATGATTATCAACCAATAATATCTTCACTTGAAAGAAAGTTGCATGTTTTCCAATTCAATACTCACGCACATGTAAAATCAGTATCTTTTTTCTAAACTTTCAATCCATTAAAGTTTACGTTATAGACTGATGACGTAATGTAATTAGGTTAATTATGTGCGATGTAAATTATACGAAACATAAATAAAAAATTATTTCTTTGTGAATTGTAGTGTTTTTATTTTTTGTATTTTTAGTTGTTATATTTTCTAGTGTGTTAAAAATATCATTTTTTATTTTTAAAAAATATTATTTTTTATTTTAAAAAAATATTATTTTTTATTTTAAAAAAATATTATTTTTTATTTTAAAAAAATATTATTTTTTATTTTAAAAAATTGTCTTTCAGTTTCCTGTTTATTTAGTGTAAACAATATATATTTTTTACCTACTTAATTATAATAAATGATAAAATTAAAATAAATATTACTTAGTTGAAATCGCTAAAAAATTATGTGTTACTTTTTGTGATTTTTAAAAATATTTTTCGAGCATCATCATCATCTAAACGTTTTACAAAAATCTCGCTGAGGAATATTATAATTTTTCATTTTAATAGGAGAAAATTACAAGTTAACAATTTTAAAAAATAATGATTAATATATACAATCGATTACGAATGAAACGTAAAATTCTCTCGTTTCGTATAAAAACAACTGAAATGTTGGCACACTGTGTAATGATTTTCGGGCTCGAAGCCGTCAAACGACTATACTTTACAATAGGGTCAAAATGTAATTTCTCATTCCTGGTTGTAACGTGTCCAATGTTTCGTTACTAAAAATTTTAAGTTTTATTATAAAATTTAAATATCGCGTATATTTAAATTACTATGCAGGTAATAATTTAACGTTTTATTTCTTTTTAAGCAGTTTTTATTGTTCACTAATCACCAAACATAGTAAACCGGAACTATTTACTTTTGCTTCTCTTAAACCGGGGTGGAGCTACGTAATGATAGCGTCATAATAATAATAAATATGGCGGCCATTCCTTATAATAATGAAAAAACTTCAATTTATAAATGGTACATTTAATCGAATGAATTTATTCAATTTTAAGATTATATTAAATGAATAAAATTTATTCATCTGTAGGTATTATTAAGACTATTCATATAAACTAGGTAATCCATCTATTATATTTTAAATTGATAGATCCGTTTAAAATACCCTAGTTAGAAGGCATTTTAAAAATTAATTTATAAATAAAACCAAAAACGTAGTAAACCGGAACTATTTACTTTTACTTCTCTTAAACCGGGGTGGAGCTACATAATGATAGCGTCATAATAATAATAAATATGGCGGCCATTTCTTATATAATAAAAAAAAACTTCAATTTATTAATGTACATTTAATCAACTATATTTATTTAATTTTGAGATTATAGTAAAAGAATAAAATTTATTCAATAGGTATTATTAAGACTATAAGTATAAACTAAGTAATCTATTATATTTAATTGATAGATCCGTTAAAATACCCACGTTAGAAAAGTAAGTATTTTTAATTTAAATTCAATATAATTATTTCGCGGGTCATTTGTTAATTATGAATAAAAAAAATCAATAATAACATATGTCGAATGTAGAATTTTTTAATTCATGTTTATTTTACGCTCAATTAAGGCTTAATAGTTTTAGCAAAATAATAATTTTTTCATCAATAATAATAATAATAATAATAATAATAATAATAATGCCCATTATCTATATATCTATACTAAACATGAAACTGTAGTGTCTATCTGTGATTTACGTCTATTTTCATTATAATCACTGCATTGGGCTATTTTTATCACACATAAACTGAAAATCTGTTTTTTAAAATTTCTGTCTGTCTGTCTATTCCGATTTAAACTCAAAAACTATTAAAGCAATAATGATGAAATTCGCAAAGTTCATAGCCTATATTGTCGGATTCTCGCTCTAAGGTTTCTTTCACATTGACATCACAAATAAGACAGAAATTATAATAATTTAAAATTTTAAAAAGTACTAAACAGCGATATCTCTGTCCCAAATCGTTTAAAATTTAACACGTTTTCCGGTTCGAATGTACCTTCACCACCGACACATGCAATACAAACCATGTTTTGTTGCGTTCGGGGCGTGGCCGAAATAACGGACATATATATATATATATATGTATATTTATAATATACTAATATATAAACTTGTTAAAACAAAGAGAAATCGGTATAAAAAATGATTACACAGGCGAAGCCGTGGATAACCATTAGTATTTTAATATACATATTTGATGAAAATCGTGTCTAAGGGAATTTGATGCATATTTTTAGGTATTATTTACACATACTAATAACAATTTATGTTGATTGTAAAAATTTTTAATTTATATATATTTTTTAAAATAATTTTTTCCCTCATCACTTATTTCAACACACAATTAATATTCAACAATGGCATAAAAACAATAATAATTTTTTTAGCTATAATAATAAATATAATTTTACATTTATGTCAAAATTACACTTCTATATCATCAAATTTACTTAATAAATAAAACAGTAAGTGTAATATTCAACTATCGCGTGTATCGATATAATAAACGAAGAAGCAAACAAAAATTTATAACCACTTCGTTAAAATAAATATAATTTTAATAATAATAACAAGTCTCATTATATTTAAATAATCAAATAAATAAATACACACACACATATGTAATATATATACACTATGTAAAGATATATATGTATAATTAAATTTTATGAAATTTAATGGTACACATTTTTTGGTATTATTTCTACGTAACCTATCATTAGTAAATTAATTTTATTTATTTAATGCATAAAAGAAATGTTTAATAAATTACCTTTGTACATATTATCGTTCTCGCGTCAGGAGCCCGAGGAAATGTCGACGGAAACTGGGAGTACACCATCTGCAAAACGGTATGCAAAACGTGGATGGATCATATTAATATGTGCCGTGGTTATTTTTGTCGGTTCAATTGTAAGCCAATTTTTTCTTATGAATTATGCAAACACATCACCGACAGAAATTGAAGAGCCGAACAAAGAAATTGAAAAACCGAACAAACTTGTTGACAATACATATGTTCCCAGTGTAACCAAATCAGAATACACCGTTACTTTGGAAGACAAAGGTATCACTCAAATTTCATCTTCCTTTTTCATTTTCGCTTCTAGAAACATAATTCTTGTTTGTAACTTAAAGCAAATTTTAAGATTTTTATTTTTTAAGGTACAAATAAATAAAGAGATAATATAAAATTCTTGAACTATCCGATATTATTGATTTTCACATAAAATACATTTATATATATATTTTATATATATATACTATTTTTTTTTTTTAACAAAAATGAAATGTGAAACGTGTATTTTTCTCAAGATATTCGTGAATATTCCTAACAATTCCAAATAATAATCTTCTAAAATTGGTGGTTAAAATATCAAATTTATCTGTTGTTATTATTATTACAATATAAATCGTTTTTGCTCTTCAATATAAAATAATAAAAGTTCTAATTGAATTCTATCTTCACACACTGCGAAGATTATATTTACCACCACCCCCGACATCGTACATCTAGCGAAACTAGTCAAATAATAACAAACAAAAAAGTATTTTTAACAATAGAAAAAAAAAAACTATTTCTAATAATAGTGATTCAAAATCTGAATTATATACGTGCAAAATTGTAACAGCCGTTATCGTTTCTATAAAACGACGGTTAATAGTTTCAAGAAAAAAAACAATTGTTTATTAAAATTTTGTATAATTCGTATGATCAATGGCATTTATACTAAAACACGCTAATAAATAATTTCAACTGACAGCAAAAGACTTTTTCCTTACACCATCGTGTGGAGCATATCCGCAGCAACAATTAAAGGACGAAATCGTTTATCAATTTTGAAAGAATACGTGCCACGGATTCAACTATATTTGATCAGTAATTTTTTTCTTAATTATTTAAAACGTCACACCTGAAGTTGGAGTATCGCAAGTACCATGAATATTACACGTTGCACGTTTATTGTAATTAAAATTGTAGTACCATTAAAAAACACACCAGCACTGTAATAAAAAAGATACATGAATGTATATGTGTGTGTATTTGTGTACTTCTTTATTTACTTACTCATTTAATAAAAAAAATAAACGTTTATATATAAAATCATATAAATAGAACTAAATTATTATTATTATTTATTACTAACAGAAAGCATAATAGTTGAATTTATCATGCTATCTCAATTGGTTTATGTGCCTACACTATACTATATATATATATATATATATATAAAGAGAGAGTAAGTAAATCGAACGTAAGATTTATGATTCTCGATTAAATATGTGTGAGTTTACCTGGTATATACTTAAGAATTAAGATGAAACCACGTGGTCATATTTTTTTTCGAATAAAGTAACCGTGATACTCAAGGGTGCATGCTTATGTGTGTGTTGCACACATCGTTGTTTTCTTGCAACTATTAATTTCTGCGACTTTTTTTTGTGCAATTTTGCCAACTTGATTTGAATGCATATTTCTAGGTTTGTTGTATGCCTTACTTGTTATTATATCACTAGTTCGCGCAATTTATGCACATACGCGGTTAATTCGTTTTATATCTTTAAGTTGTAAAAAATAAAACAAAATAAATTTAATTGAATATTCTGTTTTAAAAATTATTAGTTTCGGTGGAAATATTACACGCGACAAGTTATAATTAAAGATTATATAAATTACAATTGTTTTTTTTTTTTATGGTAACAAATATGGATAAATTTCAAAATATCAGTTAAAAAAAGTATAACTAGATTCGCTAGCGCGAATAATACATCTCCCTTTCACGGAACGACCGACAGGGTTAAAGCTGCAATTACTTAATTACTAGCGATACTCGTAGCAAAATAAAAAACTCATTATATTTAGGAAAACTTGAACTGTGCAGGTATCTTTTTAATTCTTTATTTTCTTTTTCCTATCTGTTTAAGATACTTTTATAATCTTTTACTCGTGTATCGTGGAAAGTTCGTGTAAAAATGAAAGCTCAGCAAACAAGACTAAAGTACAGCAAATGTACTGATTAATATGTAAACAATCCGTATTGGATACATGAAAATTATTACTGTATAAGCAAATCATTAGACCGATATGGACGTACGGAATTACCTCATGGGTTACACGCTCCAATCGAGAAATGATACAGCAACGTCAAAATATCATATTACGAGCGATCGGACCTTCTGATAGCAAAACTGACGAAGATAATAAGTATGCTGAAGTACACATGAGAAACGATTACGTGTAAGCGATGCAACTGCATAACTTTATACGTCTTATCTTAAACGTAGACATCCGTAAGATTTATTAATCTAATTAAATTTATTATTCGAATAAGTCACTGGACTTGATACAATTTTAATTATTAAACATTTATTAATGCCGGTACTTTTATAATGTAAACATTAAAGAAAAATAATAAGTTTACTATTTATTTAAAGCGTGAAAATATTAAGTTAGTTTTATAATCAGAAGAGCAGATTATTATTATTATCACCATTATCATAAATTAAAAATTATTTAATTTAATATGTTTATTGTCGTGTAAATTTGAACTGTTTTTAGTTTACTTTTGATTGTAATAATAGGAAAAATTTCCATTTTCAGCCCAACTATATTTCACTAATTAGAATTTAGATGTATAAATCTTAGCAACACGTTCAAACCGAATCCTGACGCAAACAGAGACCATTCGAGATTTGTGAAAGACGTCTTACACACAAATCAATAGAATTTCAAAGCATCATAAAACACGTCACACCGAAAGAAGTATTACAATGCATACAGACAACTTTCAAAAAGAAGGCTCCAGTACTTGACGAGATAACTGGAGAAATCCTTTCTCACTTACCGAAAAAGCAGTTATATTCGTGCGCTATATATTTAATAGTATACTATGACTCGGATACTTGGAAAAAATCTGTCATCATCGTGATACACAAGTCAGGAGCAGACAACCCCCCCCCAGCAATTCAAGAAACGGAAATGGTGTCGTGATGCCTTGCCGATCGCTTGAACAAATAGTTAATTTTTTTTTTTTTTGCCAAATAGCGCTACTTATGTATCAACTTAATTTAAATGCAATAGACTCGTTGTACTTTTTTTTTTTGACCTCATCCTCGATCTAACTTATCGCACTGAAGATGTTAGTCGCATATATTTCTTCCTTTTCCCTTCCTTCCTTGTCTCTTCTTTATCTTTCCTACTTCTATTCATCACCGTTGGTTGTGGCATATAATTGTCGGTACAACGTAGAGGGAAAAAAAATATGTATATGTCTAGATATTTCTCAATTTGATATATTTAATATGAAAATGTCGCGATGCCGTAGTAGAGTGCTCGACTGTACTTGACTGTCGGAGGGTTCGAAACCAACTCGTGACATAGAAAGTCTTTCATCATTACGTAAGTCTTAATTATCGTGGCAGCAGTGGCACTCCACACTTTGTATAACATTATATGCGCGCACATCAGAAATGATTGTAATAGAACCAAAATTATTTTAAGTTATAACAAAATCAAGCGTAATGAAGAAAATAATATTATTAAGCAATTAGCAAATAAATACAATCCGAATATAGTAGATCAATTATGGAACAAGACCAAAAAGAATAACAATCTTCGACAAAATAAAACGGAGAAAAAAATAATTATTTAGGATCAATTAAGTATACATCGGAAAATAGTACACTTATAAATTCTTAAAAATCTTTAAATATTATGATAGTCAAAAATAATAATAGAACATGATTTAAATCAATTTGCAACAATAAAATAAATGAGAATAAGGTATTAGAAAAATCTTACACAAAATGCTATTATACAGGCGACAAATAAATAATAGTTAATTCAGATAAAAATGAAAAACTAAACGTATTGTTGAACTTTTTTTTCAAACGACATTATATATTTTCGTGTTTTATTATAATAATTATTATTACTATTTACACAGTACCGGTAAATTTCGTAATTTAACCGTATCTCTTCTGCGATCGAATCATATTATCAGATAAATGTCGTATGAAATAAATCAACATTTGACCTTATTACGAACGTTTTATTTAAATTATATTTTTAATTATTTTTATTTACTCGTGTACCCCTTACTCTTAAAACATTATAACATATAAATGTGTAAAAATAATATATATATATATCAATTTTTCTTTATATATTTCATAGTAAATTCGAAATTTTCGCATCTGTTATTATGCTTCTTCGATCTTTGTTATTAATATTACTGATTATTATTCCACTTCGGCAAATAGCGGTAATTCAAAACCGTCCGATATTTTTAGATTTAATTTAATTATTTTCTTTTAATCTGTTATTCGCAGCACAGTTACATTTATGTACACAGAGAACCGTTTTCAATATTGATCGTAAAAAAAGTTCGATTAAAATTCGTGAGAATCGTTGAAATAACAGTTAAATTTGAATAAATTAAAAATACAATAAAAATAAAAAATTATTTTAAATGTTCCCGTGTAACTGCAACAAATCTGTCACTTAGGTTAAGTATTAATTAAAATTTTCGTGTACTATTTTACACGTATTTTTCTATAGATATAATCGGTCCTATAGTTCTTTTTCCAAATCATACCGCCGGTTGTGGGAATGTAATAGTAAAGAGTCGAGAACCGATATTTCATCCGAGAAGCGTGTTAACTTGTTCAAAGAACCATAATGTATCCGTTGGTCATTCTACGTTGACGGATGCATACATACCGTCAACAAATGAATATGTACATTCGGTCAACGGATTTGACGAGACGATTACATGGCAAAGACGTTTTCGATACAATTCAATAAACATGGCCTGCTTCAAAGGACGGATAAACACCACTGACGAATGCCTAATCGCCACACTTAACAATAGTATTGTTTCTATCAACGCTACTACAGGTACATTTTTTCTCTTTATAATAGTCGTTTATAAACACTACAAGCATATCTATATTCTTTTATAAGTATTTTTTATTTTTAAAGAAATATTTGCAAAAATGTATTCCAATTGCCAGCTGCATTCATGCATATTATCTCTGTTGCGGTTTGCCCTTATTCAGCAGATGTACGGGTACCAATCTGTTTTCTTCTACACTGGCATATTACTTTGGATTTTTTTTTTTGGGAGGGGGATGTTGTAATCTCTGTTTTATTTATATTAAAAATCATTTCGTGTGCGAAAGTGTATTTTTAAAATATTGAACATTTTTTAACAGGTTCCTTGTTAAACCCCCTCGCTATTGCAGCAGAGGTCCTTTCCGGTTTCTAATGAGAGGGGGGATGGCGAGACATGAAATTATATAGCCATTCCTTGCTAGCCATTTTCTTTTCCTGGTGAAAATTGTTTCGTAGAGTATTCATCTGTGCTAGTTGGTATGCCAAAGATTGAATATTATTCAATGTGAAACAGAATAGCCTACTCTCCGTAGTAATTAAAAATGACACCAATCCGCTCCCTTGTTCTGTACTCAGTACCGGTTTTCTGCTTCCTAAACCTAAAAAGAGTAATATTAATGTAATAGAAATTTCTTTACAAGATTACATTTATTAGAAATCATTTTCAGTTTAGAGTTATTTGTGGAACATCGTGTACCGGTAAAGCTTTTCAATAGCTCATTTCTTTATTAAATTTTAGCTTTCACCGCCTTTTTCTATCGCCTTCTCTGACCAATTCTGTCTTGTTATTTTCCTGTATATATATCTTTGGCATGGTTATACTTTAGAATTAGAAAATATTGAATGTTCTCCTTAAACTGATTACACAGGTTTAAAGTTGGATAAAATGGGTTACTTGTATTACGGTAAAATGGGGTTACCCATTGAAGTACCCCGTTTTAACCAACCTGGGCAAAAACATCTTATTATATAAATTATACTTGCTTCTAAAAAAAAAAACTTACAATATGTCAAATAGAAGAGAAAAAAATCAATTCAAAATAATAATTACCTTATCGTAACTCAATTTATGGTTGTTTTAAATCCATACGCAGTGAATAACAAAAATGACATCACACATTACACACAAAACGAATCTAACGTTGTAAACACTAAACACCAATCACCAAAACTACGATATGGAAAGAAATGAAAATACATGTTGCCGGTTATAACCCAGTTTCTAATGTTGACTGACACCAAATTTTGATTGAATGCGGTGTTGCCAGATAAACGAGGTACCCCATTTTATTTAACTATCCCGTTTTGGTCGACTTACCCCTATAAATATTTACACAAAACACGCGCAAACATTCTGCACCTTTTCAACTAAACTACCATTATTATTATTATTATTATTATTGTGTGACAATAGTTCGCTCATCTGAAATCAGATTTTGACAATAATTATCGTAATGATATAATAACGCATGTAACGTTTGTGACTACTACGCTAGCGAGCGTCGAATTAAACCTTGACCTCAAATAAATAAATGAATAAAATATTTTGTCTGTTATTATATCGACATTAATATTAAATATTATTCCCTATTTTGTACATTGCAAATTAAACGTTTGTATCCATCGATCTTTCTAGGACATATTCAATTATATAAATACAAGTAAATCTATTATATATATATATATATATATTTATTCTCTAACGTATCGTAATTTTTATTTTTTGAGGTGAGCATACGACGACCATTATTATATATATATATATATATATATAAATACATTAATTAGTTAATGGATCGTCGTTATATTCAATTCATTAAGTTTAAAAAAAAATTATTAGGCTTAAAATAAAAAAGATGAAAATACAGGCATGATCAGAATTAGTAACTAAATTTGACAAATAATTCTTTTTAACAAATTTAAGAATTAAATAACTTTTTATTTTTTAATCTTAGTATATTCTCTTAAGCACTTACTTTATAATTAGAAACTTTAAACGATATTTAATCGATTTTTCGACAGCAATACACACACACAAACAATATTCTTGGAATAAAATCATAATTGATAATCAGTGCCAAAGTATTCATGCAACGTGTTTTTGGGAATAAATTATTCCCGGGATCAAACATTACGCACATTTTTAATACAATCGGTCTAAATTAATTAATAACATTCGTGACGTTCAAATATTATCAATATACCTCGTGTGCGTTGCGTCAGAAAATTGATTCATACCGATTATACGGATTTTGTGATGGTTTGAAACAGACATATGGGTGTAGTATGTGTGTTATAGTATTACATTATAAAGATATTTACTTATGCAATTTATTGTGTAGTAAATCATGTATTACATCTAGCAAATTTATGTCTCTTTCACTATTAAAATATATATATATATATATATCGTCATTTTCCTGTGAAGGAAAAGATATTTGGAAAAAATCGTGGAACGATGATACGAAACTAGATTTGGGGTACAAAGCGTTCCCGGTTATGCTGCCTGATTTAAACGCGGACGGAGCTTTCGAATTAGCGGTGATAGTCGATTCGTCGAAAATTATCATTTTTTCCGGATTGGACGGAGCGCATTTGAAGGAACAAACTAATGAAAATTGTTCTTTGATTGAAAATCTAAACTTTACATCACCGTATGATCTATGCTACACTTGCAATAACCGGGAAACGGCTGACGGTAAGCGTAAAATAAGGTTTTTCTTTAAATAATACGATTTGTTTATTATTTTAATTTTTTTAAAAAAGAAAACATAATTTTACTTATATATATATATATATATATATATATATATATATATATATATATATATATATATATATATATATATAAAACCTTTATTTCGCCAAATATCGACCGAAGGCCTCCCACCCATAAATATATTAACAATATTATATAACATATAAAATAATAATAATAGTTAGACATCGTTACGAACTTCGTAAAATTGGCACGTTCCATTCCGTTTTATCTGAGCTTCAACCAAGTAGAGCCCCATCCGCTGTCTGAAGCCAACCTTAACGGTTGTCTAATTCTAATCCGGAACCCACTTGGTTACATTTGCGGCCAAACCATTCCGACGAATCGTGTGACCAACCCAGTTCCATTTTAGGCTGATTGCCATCTTTGCAATGTCCTTCATTTTGGTTTTATGCCTTAAGGTTTCCGAACGAATTCGGTTATGATCATATCCATTCTTATTATTCGTTCTATTTTCCTTCAATTTTGCCTAAGCAAGAATACTTTTCCGGATCTCGTGTATTGCAAACTTTCGTTTACCGTTCGGCATATCATCTATCATCTCCCTGATTCCACTTTTCTGGAGTATTTTCATATTCGTTATTTTCACCGTCCGTGACATTCGCCATAATGTCTTCATCTCGAATGCGTTTAGCCGTTTATTAAATTATTAAAAATTAGTTAACGATTCCTAGGTAAAGTAGGGTTAACTACTATTTTTTGGATAGTATATATAGTACCTTTTTTTTTTGTTTTACGCATTATCAACCTAAGCAGAATCAGGAGTTTTGGTACAAGAACTTTTTCATGTTTTTCATGTTTTTTTTTAAGAACAGAGATGTCTTTCGCGTCTTCGCTGTATTTTTTCTATTAGTTTTCTTTTTTCATTTATCATTCCCAAAACCTCCGAATTCCTTTTCTTCTGTGTCCATGAGATCTTCATCATGCGGCGCCAACCCCACATTTGGAAGGTTTCCGAGCGTTTTTTAAAATTTTGTATCAACACCCACGTTTCTGAACCATATAGTAATATATTCCATATGTATGTTTCCAAAAATTTTTTTCGTATTTATATTTTCATGTTTTTATTAAACCAATCTTTCTTTTTCATAATCGCTTGTTTGGCTATCGCAATTCTTGTTTTTATTTCTTTATCACTTCTTCCTGTGCTCGTCATTATACTACCCAAATATTTAAACCACTTGCTCTAAGATCTTGTTTTCTAATATATTACGCGTATTTTCATATTTTGCTGCTACTGATCATGGTTTAGTTTTTCTTCTCTCCTCGTCTTATTCTATTCATTACAATTTTCATAATTATTTTTGATACATGTGGTATCCAAACTTATTGTGTCCTATATTCGGAGCATTCTTTTGTGTTCGTTTTTTTTGGTATTGCTACTATTGCCGTGTTTTGAAAATCTGTAGACAATTTACTCCGTTCATAGCAACTTTCCGTTAATTTAAATAGCTCCCTTGTGATTTCTTTATCTCCAGTTTGTAATAATTCGGCTGGTATGGTATCAAAACCGGGTGCTTTTTTCTTCGGTAGATCGGTCATTACTCATGATGTCACTAAGTTATTGGGTTTAAGATGTTTAAGGCATCTTACATCTTGATCAGTAGGTAAGAGTACTGAGACTTCTTTCGGACGATGAGTCTGCTACATCAGCGATAACCTCATTAACCTACTTAATTCTTAAATCAGCGTTCACTGAAACCAGCTGACATTGGTTATCGTACGAAGGAATTTATTTCTCGAATAATTCGCTTGTTCGAAGCTTTGATGCGATCCCACAGTTAGATTCCATACGTCCAGATTGGCCTTATAATAGTTAGATAAATTAATCGTTTATTTTCTAACTTCATTTTGGAATGTCGCCCTGTGATCTAATACATTTGACGTTTTTTGCGCCTAATCCGGTGAGTTTTTACATCGATGTCTGCTGTTCAAGTTAGCTTAGCGTTCAGATGCAGTCCCAAGTATTTTTCCGAGTTAGCAACCGGTACTTTCTGATTATTTACGAAGACTACATACGGGGGGGGGCGTTACGCAGGGCAAAGATGACATGGACGGATTTTTGCTCATTGAGCTTAATCTTCCAGTCGGAACTAATTAAAAACTTTTCTAAGTAAAATACGGTTAACCGATTTTGAACGGAGTATATTTACGTGTGAAATTAAATATATTCTATATAGAAAATACAGTTTTCTAGATAATCCGTAGACAGTTTTTGTAGAAATATTTTTACAATCGGAACATTTCACGTCGATCAAAAATATTATCGGTAATAAATAATTTTCTTAGCGTTAAAATATTATATATTGAAAAGTTTAAATAATTATCTCTTAAATATTTATTTTACATATTTTTTTTCTAAATTTCAAATTATAAACAAACGGAAGGACTATTATTATTTAACGCAGAGAAACAAACGATTACAATGAATCTGAGCGATTATTTCGACGGAATCAAAATGAACATTCCGATAAAACCGATTCAGTATGAAGAACAAACGACTGTCGAAGAACTGGCCATGGGTGAATTTACGATACGCTTACAGAATATCGGAGAATCTTGTCCAATACGATGTTTTTGCTTGATAACTATATTTAACGGAACGAACATAATTTTGATGAATCAATTCGAACCGGCCATAGGCGGAAATATAGCGTCGTACAATATTCACGGATATAAAGGTTTTATGATGAAGATGTGGCAACACTATCCGCGCGATGTAAGATTCGTTTTTTTAAATTCTAATTTTTTTTTTGTTTAATTTTTTAAAAGTTAGTTTACTTAGCGTAGAAGATTTCAAACTGATCGTAGAACAAGTAGATAAGATTAAGTGACGAATATGTAATATCGTTAAATGGAACAGAAAATAAATATAACAGACGTTGGAAATAATACCAGCCCTAGAATACGTATTAATGTTGGAGAAAGTTGAATCGTTTATATAATTAGGTTCGCTGTTGGACATTACGAGCGAATCGCTGAAATCAGAAATCGGATTAAACAGACGTGTATTTGATGAGATAAAGAAAATCTTACCATCTAAATTTGGAATTGAAGGAATTCTAAAGTGTTTTATATTTGGCCAATTGTACGGCTGTGAGACGTAGAAAACCGCGCCGTGAGTCGTTTTTTGAATCGGCAGATTTTGAAAATACCACTTAGAACTGCTAAGAAAATCAACGAAGACAAAAAGTATATATACATAATAAAAAATATATATGATTCGTCCACTATGAAAGTACAACTTGCGGATAAAACAAATGAAATATTAATAAGAAGATGAATTAGGCAAGGGGACACATTATCAGCTAAATTATTCGTAGCATCCCTGGAAAGTATGTTCAGAAATTTAAACTGCGAATCATACGGTATTAATATAGATGGAAAAAAATAATTTACGTTTTGCCGATGATATTGTGTTAATCAGTACCTTCATAGTTGCTCTAAAGCAGTAGGATTGAAGATAAATATAGATAAAACGAAGGTCATGTCAAACTCACGTTTGTTACAAGAAATAACAATAGATGGGCAAATATTGGACCAGGTTAATGAATACGTGTATGTGGGCCAAGTAATCACAGTAGACAAAGAAGCAATGTATAAAGAAATTAAAAGACGGACACACCTTTCATGGATAGCGTTTAGAAGTCTAAATAGTGTATTGAAAAACAGAGACATACCGAACTGTTTAAAAAAGAAAGTGTATGAACAGTGCATCCTCCCAGTACTCACATACGGAGCGGAAACGTGGTGCCTGACAAAATGTGTTGTTAGGAAACTGGCCGTAACACAGAAGGCCAACGAGAGAATAATGCTAGGTATCAAGAGACTGGATCGAAAACGCAATACGTGGATTAGGCAGCAAACCAAGCTGGTGGATGTAATACAACGCGTAGCTAAATTAAAATGGAACTGGGCTGGTCATATCGCTAGAAGGACGGACGATAGGTGGACCAAAAGAATAATAGACACCGAGAAAAGGTCACAGAATCCGTGGTCGCCCGTGTACGCGATGGCAAGACGACATTTAAAAGTCAGTCGGAGTTAAATGGATTAACTATGTTTGGGGCCGAGTACAATGGAAAAGGAATGGGAACGCTTATATCCAGCAGTGGATAGAAATAAGCGAATCGTCCTCGTGATAGATATAAAATTAAATGTTCGAATTAACAAAATTGCCTTTAAAAATTTCTTTTATGATAAACTTAAACTTCTGAGTTTAAAACAACTCCTAAAATATTACGAAATACTTTGCCGATATTTTAAATATAATCTGCAAATTATAAAAATAAATACCCGCTACTTTCCGAAATTAAATAATAATCAAATTATCGTCACAGCGTGACAGATCTTTAACATAATTATGCCTAGCGCTTTCAATCGATACCGTTGTACGGAGGATTTTTGCAGCGCTATATAAATATTCTTTAGCAAAATAAAGGAAGGAAAATTTTAAATTATAAATAAATTAATGTCAAAAAGTATTTTTACAGCGCTACAGTTGGAATTTGATGTGAGACATCGTGTTATTCAGCTTTATAATCGTGGGTTTAGAGTGAAGTTTAAGTGAGTCCCTTCTCATTGCGGTATTACTGGAAACGAGGTGGTCGATGAATTAACGCGTTATAATTTATCAAGTGGTGTCCCTTGCGAGAACATTAAGTGAAATTGGACTGATACCAAAGATTAAACAACTTTTACTAATGAATTTTCAACAATATTACTCCGCCGAAAGTCGGGTTAAAGGGAAAAAGTACTTCGCTTTGGTTCATACGGTTTCCAGCAAGTCATGGTTTCAATTATACCAGAACGTTTCGAGGGATTATAAATCAAGTTTATTTTTAGACTACGTACTGGGCATAATCTTTTTCCCTCCAATCTTGTTAAATTAGGCATAATTCCGGATGGTACGTGTGATACGTGCTATGTTGACAACTGTGTTGAGCATCAAATTTGGGTTTGTCCGAAATTTCTACAGCATAGGGATGAGCTGTTCTCTAGTATTTTACAAAAGTGCACACATTACCTGTGAGTATTAAGTTAATTGTTTCTGAACCATTGTCTTCTGTTACAATTAGTTTATATAAATTTACACTAACTAGATAAAGGTTTAAACTGGCCAAATGGCGCAAGCTGGGCCAAAAAAAAAGAAAAATTTAAAGAAAAAAAAATTAAATAAAAATACTTTTATACCGTATCGCGATATATATCTTTAATAAAGTCTACTAGTATCACTGGCTACATCATCGTCAAGACAGAATGAAAACTATAAAAATTAACAAAATTAATAAACTCAACTAAGAAAACTGTTGGTGTTTAACAAATTCCGAAATCTAGACTAGTCCTTTTTTGTTTACCGAAGGTTGAGTTTATTACTTGTTTGGTTTTTTTTTTTAATCACCTGTTGTCAGTTTTAATAGTTTTCATTCGTAGACTCTGTTTATTCAGTATATTGCGATACGGTATAAAAGTTTTTTCTTCGCCTAGATCAACCTATTACGGCCAGCCAGTAGATTCCAATGTATTATATACTAAATTATAATTTTAAATAAAAATATTGCCCCTTAAAATAAAAATAAAAATAAGAAACAATACTTTATAGTTAATAGATAATGTATGGAATATGCAGGGAAGACAGTGAAAAATATCAGTTTATTAAAAAATATTTGTCTATTATAATTAAATCGAGGACAATTAAATCTTCCATGTCTAGAACATTGTCCCTAATTATCTCCATTTGAAAAATTTAACTCTATATGGGAATGAAAAAAAAATAGTATTCGCAGGTTTGTCAGTATAATTTGTAGCCTACAAATTATACTGACAAACCTGCGAATACTATTTTTTTTTTAGGATTTCCAATATTCATACAAGAATTGTGAAAGTTTATCTAAATTTGTAGATTTGATGATGAAATAAATGGGAGTGGAATGACAAGGAAGTCTGTTCAGCAGCAACATCCATCGCTTTATCACGTTTAAATCCGGAGTGACTAGGCATCCAATAGAATTCTAAAACATCGTCTAAATTTTTTTACTTTTGTCAAAATTTCATTATTATAGTTTTTGTTTAATTTATATATATATATATTCTAATTAATATAAAAATATTCTCGAAGAAAGATAATTTTTACATTTAATTATTTTTCGTAGGAATAGATTCTATTTTAATCCTTTTTCATGTTTTGTTGACGATGTAATTTACGAAATTATTCCAATGATTTGTTCAGGAAGACGCCGTAGAAAAAGCGAGAATGTTTCACACGCGTGGCTCTAACGTTACCGCGTATTTTATCAAACAGTGGGTATTATTCTATTTAATGAAGAAAGATATGAATACAGGAATGGCGGTCAATTATCGATTAGAAGTCGACTCCGTTTTCATGTTATGTATCGGAGAAGAATGTCAACCGGATTATAAAACTCAACGAGACTCTGGTAAGTCCGTTCATATTAATAATCGCCCGGTGTATTTATTGTTCTAAGAGAAACATCAAAAAATCACTTGTAAAACATAAATAATAATAATAATAATAATAATAATAATAATAAAATAGCGGTATTTCAGATGACAGAAATGCTGATAAAGTGTAGGAAAGATGAAAATTCCAAGGATACATGATGAACATGAAGAAGGAATACAATTTATTCGTAAATAAATAAATGCGTTAAAATATAAATTAAATAGCTTAGGGGTTTTCGATCGGAAGTGGAGCGATTGTCCAATATCATAAATCGTACTGCCAGAAAGCGTCAGCTGTTTCGTTTTTTTCATCTTAACCGTTTGTTAAAATGCAAGTATTGGCCACCACACTATTCAATATAAACGCTGATAATTAATCAATTGGGAAAACTACAAAATATCTCGTTTTATGATCTCGTCTTCATAGTACAAAACAACACACTCGAGGCTGTAGAACAAAATCCTAAATGAAATTATCAACGATGTTGATATTACGTTGTTAAATAACTAAAACTGAATTTAACAAAAACTCATCTTTGTAATCGAAATCACATGGGAAGCTCAGTCACACACGGACAACCTTAACTAATTAGAATTAGAAAATTTTAGAAGACATTACGAAACAACAAATAACAACATAATGTAACGACAAAATAATATTCGGAAATTAATAAAGATTAAATGAGGAGCAAAACCACACGTATTGCAAACATTAGCGCTTTGCTACTCAGCAGGAGAGTACGTATGTCTAGGTTTGGAGCTGTTCAGCGCGTGCAAAAGTAAATGTTGCTCCGAATGGAATAATCACAGGCTGCTTATAAGCGACACCGTTACATAAGTTGTACGGATACAGTGGCATTGCACTACCTGACATTAGACGCAAACGGAAAAAATGGAACCGTAGAAAATAATGAAAAATGAAACTCTATATATAACTATATAGGACTTGCTAACGGAAGACTAAAATCGAGACCTAGTGTTTTAGGTACAGTCGAAGAACTGAACAAATTCTCTAAAAGCTTGACGAACTCAAAACGCTAGTAATGTAATGGAATAATGATTTAAATTTCACTCTATGGCGCACCTTAAACAGAATAAGAAGTAGAATGGCACGGACGAAATACAATTTAGACGAATAGAAAATAGCGGGAAAAAAATGATGCGAACGTTAGCAATAATAAAACACGATAAAATGTATCTAATTTAACTAATTTAATTTTTGTATACAGAAAATAAATGTACATTGAAAAAAAAACACGTATAACAAATATACAAAAGTGTCAAATTATAACACAGACAAACGGGTAGTTAGATATACTTATTGCTTAGAATTTATTTATTTATAATAATCTGTGTTTAAGTCTGGTGGTAATGTGTGTTAAGTAGTACCATATATCATTAGTGACTTCAGATAATTTATTTGGATGCGTCTTGCAATTACCGTAAAATTTTTGCGAAATAACACGATTTTAACTTTTTTTCTACATAAATTTTAGAATTTTTTTGCAAACGTCTGTAGATTGTGTGTTTGTTGGTGTGTATGATGTATAATACAAAGCCGGATCATCTGCATATAGTATTGAACGCGCAAACGGTGATGTTAGAATATCTCGTTTGATAACAGTATTAAGAATAGAAATTTCCTGAAAAACATCCCCGTTGTACGTTCTATTAGAAGACTCGTTCTCAGACAAACTGTTCTATTGGTTAAATAAGCGTTAAGTAATTTAACGAGGATTAAAATATACCGAAATTTATGCATTTTATACCGAGTAGCGATTATCAACGATAAATTCGGATATACCGAGTAGCTGGATCAAAAACCAAACCGTTCGTTTCGCAGAATATTGTCATTTGTTTAACGCACTTGAAGTTTGTGTCAAATAATTTTCTCTGGTTTTTTACTGAAGTTACTATTTCATTGAATAAAACGTCGACAGTGATCAGTTAATTCAGTGAGAATAAATAAAGTTAACTACGTTCAAAATCTCCATCTGTTAATAAATAATTCCTTCGTTTCTTTTTTTTTTCATCACCGTGGGAAGGAATATTTAATTTTTTTATACAAATAATTTGTATTCGATCGTAATGAACAAGAAAACTAGTTTTCGGATTTATCTCCGAGAACCGGTACATATTTATAGAGTACCGATATTTAAAAATCGTTCGACTTATAAAAGTATGTTCGTAATTGTGTAATAATAAAACGAAATTTAATAAATATATATTTTTAATCAAATTTAATAGAATAATTTTAAATGGAAGATAAAAAAACTTAAAACCCACACCGAAATGTTAATATGTATATATGATGAAATATGATAGAAAAAAGTTACTCATCTCTAGTAGTTTTAATTGTCCATCATTATAAAATCGATATTTACATTTATAATAGTATATACGATTTTCACACAATGGTTATCGTACTTTTATATTCAGACTCATAACCATTTTTTTTTTTTATCCACTTTCGCGTAACATGGTCAGACATGCCAGAAACAATAAGGACTTTTCCACCCTTTAAATATTTTAATATATTCCCTGCTCCTTAAGCACTTTGTATAATAAATTAGATCTATTATTTCATATTTTTAAAACGTGATATTGATTATTTAAAAACATAGAAGAATTCTAGTGACGACTGAAACTCAAGAGTGGCAGATATGCAAGAGAGGTGACTTGGTAATGATTAATACTCGAGGGCTAGATATTTGTATTTACAGATATTTTGGTTGACTTTCATTCGCTCGACCTTTAGTTTTTACCCCACTGAGTTATCGCTGCTATTTCTATTCGGCGGCAGAGTACTTTTTCTTTACTTCTGCCAATTTATCCTAACCATATAGGCTAAAAGGGTATAACCGTCTCCTCTTGTATGGGTAATACATCCATTGATGTATTCAGCCCATCTCTTAAACTAGGTCGCGAATTCTAGTTCTTTCAATCATCTAGTTGAGGTGACGTCCGGAAGGGCAATCTCTTAGGATTGAAAAAATACATGTGAAATGTTTTTGTTGCAGTGTTTTTATCGAATTTGGACGGAAACGATAATCCGGATTTGGTAATTTATTTTTCGGGATACAGAAGATACACAGATGACCAGCCTACGCTTTATCAGCTGTTTAATATAGTCGGCCACGAAAAGTATTTCGAATTAAGACGGGAAAGCGCATGCATAAAAAAGAAGCCCAAAAATTTATCGAGTTTTTCATTATCTTCTAAAGTTTACTACATCATGGACATCAACTACATTTTTTTAAATATGTCTGTATCGGCCGAAACGCCTAAAAGAGTTTGTTATGAATGCATGAAGAGGGAAAATTACGGGTCATATATTTGTGAAGAATAATCTCCTTCGGTATTTTATATATATATATAGTGTGTAATCGTCGAAAAAAGATGAAATTAATATCATTTAAAGTATATGTTAAATTCCCATTTTTAAAAATTATTTTCTATTATTCGTTTTTAAAATTAATAGCACCATTTATTTTGTTCTAGTTTTAAAAAACATTTCCTTCAGTTTTGATAATTTTATTACTGGGTTTAAAAGTAAACTAGAATTAGAAAGTACATATATATACATATATATATATATGTATATATATATATATATATATATATATATATATAATGAATCAAAATAAAAAAACAAATCTAATATCACTATAAACACTTTTTATTAACGCAAAGCTTTTCGGCAATTACGTCATCATCAAGCATATGTTTTATATGCTCTTGATAATGACATAATCGACGAAATGTTTTTCGTTAATAAACATTTTTATAGTGATTAACTATGTTTTTATTTTGTTATATTAATTCATAAAATCACTGCTCTCTGATATATCAACATTATGTATTATATGTATATATATATATATATATATATATATATATATATATATATATATATATATAAACCAATTCAGGTAAATGCATATTTAAGGAATAAGTTAAAACATAACGGCTAAGTCGTAGTTTAAGTATTTCGTTGAGTGAAAATTTATATTTCCTTTGTTTCACTAATATATAAAAATTTAATTTAAAGTCGAGGGCGGTACAATTTGGGAAGCGGCAAAATTCGGAAACTTGAAAAAAATGTTATGCGTCCATAGTGTTATTCGAAGCAATTTTCAGAATCGAACGAAAATATTCGTTTTGCATTTGATATTAGTGCGATTTTAAAGAATTAAGCTGGTACGAAGTGCAACGATTTATCAAAAGATGGTTAAATTCTGCTGTCATGAAAAAAATTTAAGATCCGACTGTTACGCGCATTCATTTTTTCCGTACCATGTAGTAAAACGTGGACAATTCTAAGCGAGTAGTTTCGAAATGCGACGCTGGAGATGACTTCTTAGGAGTTTCAAGAATTCGAAAACGTACTAATCCGTGTATTCTAACATAAACCGGCATAATTTGCAGGTTATCAACAGAGACCCGGCATAAAATGTTTTAGTCATGTAGTGCACAAGCACGATAAAATCGAAAGAACGATATTTGCGAGGAAAATAAGTAGTGTAACCAAAAGCTCCAGCGAGATGAGGTGAATAATTACGAAAATATTGTCTTGAACTCATATTCGTAAATCGTACGAGAAATAACGATAGAAGAATATATACATATGCACGAATGGAAAGGCTGTATTTCAGTTGGAGGCAGGAGCAGATGACTACGTTATTGGGAAAATCCGAGAAAAAATGACTGAGATATGAAGATGACCACGTTATTAACAAAATCAGAGAAAAAAATGACGGAATTAATTACACGTGTCAAAGCGAGACACATGGATTGCTAATTAATAGATCTAAAACCGAGATTATGATAATAGACAGCAAAATCGTTCTTAATGAAATCTCCAGCCAGAGTATGAAAGGGTGGATTCTTTTGTTTATTTATTATCCTTGATTACTGGCAGTGAAGGTTGCTCGGATGAAATAAAAAGACGAGTTCTTTTAACTAAGACCGCAATGATACGATTGAAACATATAATTTATAATAAAAAGTGACAATTCGAAGGAGCTAATAAAAACATTAATTTTCCCAATTTTCTTGTATGCAGCCGAGACGTGGACGATTAAAGCAGTGGATAAGCAACGCATTGACGCATTTGAAATGTAGAGATATGGCGACACGAATTCTGCGTGTATCGTGGATCGAAAGAAGAACAAATCTCTCAATCCAGACAGAAATAGGCGAAGCGATAGAATTATACAGATTGAGCGAAAGATGAATTCACAATATTTCTAGAATATATTCTAAGAGGATAAATCTACGAAAAATATTACTGTTTGGTAAAGCAGCTGGTGCAAGAGGCATAATGCCTACCCGTTGAACTGATAGCTTCCGTTATTAATTTGGTACTGTAGTAACTGCACTCACTACAGCTCACACCTGGAATCTACGGAGAGCACTAGCAGGTCATAACTATCAGAATTGACTGAATACAAATTGGATGGATATACGTTTACGTGTATTGAGACAACTAGTTAGCGCATGTTTCATAAGAGAACGGAGTGGGCGACTGTTGCGGAACGCGTCGAAGGATACAAATGTGCCATGTATCATCAAATAAACAGCTCACAATGTTTTCTTTTTAAATGAACATCTACCGAGAAAGTTGACAATTCATTCGTTAAATAATCTACTCAATTACAAGATATATTTTTTTTATTGTGTTGAACAAATGAAGAAAATAGTTCGGTTCGGTACAAAATATCTCCATATATTTCTAAACAAAATCTACATTATACTAAACAGATTCAAGTGTCTGTCTAGGCAGATGAAATACAAATTAATTGTAATGAATCTCGACGGAGTGTTATAAATAGCATATTTCCATTTAAAATATATATAAACATTACATCAGTCGAATTGCTAAGAAATCTAACAAATTTTGAAAAGCGTAATCCGTATAATAAGTACACAAAAATATACTTTGTCTAAAAATGTCTAAATTTATCTATTTATATGACGGAACTATACACATAGAAAGTGAGCATTACAGTATACATTTCTATCTATGTACATATCTTAATGTATACAAACACATATTTTATAGTAAATAAACATAATGTATTGTAGTTTAAAAAATTTTAATTGGTCGGTATTTATATGTTTTTCTATTGTAACATGCGCGGATTATTGATAATAAACCTTGATATTTTCATTAAAAATTATTATTTGAATTTACCCTTAGTATAAAAGACATAGGCGCCGTCTTTAAGGGCAGGGGCAATCGCTCCTCAAAGTTATTATACCTGTGCCATGCTCCTCAGCGATTATTAATATGTACATATCTTAATGTATACAAACACATATTTTATAGTAAATAAACATAATGAATTATAGTTTAAACATTTTTAATTGGTCGGTATTTATATATTTTTCTATTGTAACATGCGCGGATTATTGATAATAAAGCTTGATATTTTCATTAAAAATGATTATTTGAATTTATCCTTAGTATAAAAGACATAGGCGCCGTCTTTAAGGGAAGGGACAGTCGCCCCTCAAAGTTATTATACCTGTGCCATGCTCCTCAGCGATTATTAATTAAGCACTTTACTCTTTCAATGTTTATTATTCAAAAGTGATAACCTTTTCAGCACCATAAAGTTATAAAAATATATAAAATGTTGTCGTTATATGAATATTACAGTGTATGATTGATAATGACGTAACTGTCGAAAAGCTTTGCAACAGAAAACTTCTATAGCGATTAAACTGTGTTATGATGATTTTGTTTTGTTTATAATTCATAAAATCACTACTCTCCGATGTATCAACATTTTATATATATATATATTTTCTACGCACACACATACAAATATATATTATATATGATTTTTATATGTAAGAAAATAACAATTTTATTAATGAATTATATTCATGGAACATAAAAAAATATTCTTTCCCCCACCCGCAAGTTAGTTTCAAGTCGGCGCACCTGATAAAAGATATTACATTTGATTAAGCGGTAAATAAAAAAGAACTTGTTTTTGTCTTAAAAAAAAAAAAGAAATTATATAACTACCTTAACGATATATCAAAATCTGATTTCATCTTCCAAATTTTGGACAGACGTGTACACACATTTCAAAAATATATGCCAAAGATTTAACTTATTTTTGAATTAGAAATATTCGGAACATTCTAACATGTAATTGATAAAATACGAAAACGATACACGCATATAAATTTGAAAACATAATTAGAAATTTTAAAAGTTTTCCTATACCAACGATCGAACGAAATAATTACCGAAAGCCTTCCCCACACAAATAATTATCGTGTGTGATCAACTATATTTCATTATTGACATAAAGACAATAACAAATAGCAACGTTTATCTAACTAACATGTAGTGTTGCTTGACGAATCATGATCCTAAAAATACAAGTCGTTAAAAACATAGTTCAAAAATAATAAATTTTGGTTCTCTCTCTCTCTACACACACACACACACACACACACACACACACATATATATATATATATATATATATATATATATATATATGTTGTTATTACAGTACTCGACTGTCAACTTGACGATCGATTGAAGTTCAATCTCAGCTCGTGACCTGAAGTTTTTCAATACTGACGAAATTCCACTTCGTATATACGCACGTATCTGTGTTTCACATAATTAGTGCCTTTAATGCTAGCCCACTTTTTACGCAAAAAATAACGTACAATGGCTACTCACGATGTTCGATAACTCAGAATACGATAATGATTATGGTGTGTACATATACCTGTATTGAAATATTAATTTTTGTATGAAAATTTTGCATCCTCATCTCTTATAATATAGTTTAATTACGTTCATGACAAGTATGATAACATTATAAAATGATACAAGAAGAAATTAAGACTCACGAAAAATCTATATTATTTTCATTATATTATAGTGTCCATAAGGTAAATATGACACTTTATTTAACGCCAGCGCGAGTCTGGCTCATAATTTAAATTGTAATGTATTTTTTTTTTAATATTATGTAAATCTCCATATGGTGTTTGTAACTAACAGGGTTAGTACAGCATAAGGAGGCATGTGTCTAGTTTATATGTATGCTAAGAGTCCGCTCTCTCTGACAAAAGTCAGAATTTTACCTATGGATTGAGGGTTGTTTGAGAGGATTTTTTGTGTATCGGGCCCTGTATTTTGTGTTTTAACCTGTGTGGTGTAAGTGTTTGACAGTTGTAGATTAAGTGTATGACTGTTGGTTCTGTTAAACGTCCACATAGGGGGCAGTTTGTTAGAGTTTGTTGGTGGAGGACTTATGCAGATAATTGTGTGGTACGGCTGTATGACCCACACGTAGACGGTTTAGGGTACCATATTATTTTCTTCTTGTACCAACCAGGGTTCTATGGTTGATTTTATGCTCCTCAGGAAGGTTGTTTGTGAGCTCCAGTCGGTAGTCCATTCCTGTTTACTCTTGTTCGTGAGTACGTGTGCCTAATGTTGGTGGAGGCGGTGAGTATTCTGGTACTGGTGAAAGTACCATAGATCGAGCTTCAAGGTCTACTTTATCACTACCGTGCGTCCCAATGTGACTTGGGATCCACAGAAAGCAGATTTCCCATACTTTCTTATGTAGTGTATGTAAATTGTGTTGGATTTCTAATATTATGGTGTTCTTATTGTCTTGACGGCATATTAGTTGTAGAGAGGAGAGAAAGTTTGTTGTAACAAATGTTTTTCGATGCGCAAATACAGCTGATCTGATGTACCGTGAATGCCGTACATAATTCCATACAACTCTGCATCCAGAGAAGTGCAGCCATAGTATATTATCAATTTGGCATGCTGGTGAATTGTCACCGCCTGCTGTATGCGTGTGTAGTCATTGTATTTTTGAAGAGTGTTTAATACCATTTCTTTTATATTTGTAGGGTGTGTAGATTTATTGTGCTATGTGAGAGATAAATCTGTTTTTGTTTCGGAAGGGTCCCAAGGAGGTATCATTATATTGTAATTCAATGTTGATTTTGGAATGAAGCTTACGTGATATATTGATAGTATGCTAAGTAGCTTTGGTATAAAGTCATTTGGAAAATGGTTTGGTGTATACAAATGTTTTATTGTAGCTAAGCAGACGGCTTAAATAGAGTCGAGATTACAATCTACAATAATAAGGATAAATTAATTAGTTAGATAAGATAGAATAGCTTTAAAAAAAAAAGCTAATCCGAGAAAAATAAATGGCGACGCTCTTCACTGAGGCTCATTTATTACATAAAAACAACTGCATTCAGTCCACTGCTTCATAATGGTTGTCAAGGGACATACGGCTGAAAAGAAATATATATATATATATATTATCACCATCATTAGAGTACAGTCCTATAACTGATCCACTGTCATGTATGCTTTTATCTTTTTCGGTCTTCCGCATTTTTTTTAATTCCGCGTAATTTCTTAACCCGGTGTCTTTTAACAGGGTTGTTATAAAGGTTTTTCGCTGGTTCTTTCTCCTTGAATTTTACTTTCAAGAATATTTCGAAGTAATCCCCCATATGCCGAAGTACTAAGTTTCCTTATCCGATTTAATAACGAACTTTTCAATTTGTCGCAGTATTGTTCATTTTGAATTCTTTCTATCTAGCTGTGATCTGTTCCCTGTTCCTCCAACGACACATCTCGAACGTTTATAACTTATTTATATTCACTTTATTTAATGTCCAGATTTCAACACCATAAAGAACTATACACATATATCTTCAATATTTTTTTTCGCAGCTTCAACGGTATATATGCCTTGTTTTTTTTGAAACGCACCCATTTTGCTAGCCCCATTCTAGAATTAATTTCAGTAACACAATAAAGATTTTCTGTTATAATCTGGCCAAAGTATGTAAACCTATGGACTTTTTAAAAAATTATATCTCCATCAATTTTTATACGAAATAGGTGCAGTTCCCTTCCAATCGTCATTGATTTTATTTTTTCACATTTATGTACCTTCTCTACTTTATTTAAACGCCGTATTATCTTATATACACAAAATTATGAACTCAATTAGATCATTTGAAGTACAACAGAAGAAAATAAAAAAATATACATATATCAACTTGCATTGATGATATTGATAAATTTGCACGCATGCATTATATATATATATATATATATATATATATATATATATATAGGTATATATTGTGTATTTTATTGCATTATAAACCACGTAATAGCTTTTTCAAAATATTATGAAACTCCTACAATGAACCAATTAATGAGAAAATATTAAATTCGGAGCGGATGAGTTAATATATTAATATTTAGGCGATAACAATCGATTATTTCTAAATAAATCGTACTCTGTATCGAAGTGGACTGTTGAGATAATGTTGCGATCATTAGTAACAAAATTTAAACAAAGTACCTATCGTATCGGGTTACAAATGCCGGCTTATCCGCGCGAAATCGTATTAATTGCAATTATAGATCTTCTTGTTGTACCATATCTTTAATAGATGTCGATGATTATCCGTTTTGCTTCTGATCCGTCAGATAGTGTTAAATTTCGCCTCACGATATTCGTCCACGCTAATCTTCGAAACCAAGAAAGTTGGAGAGAAGAGGGATGAGAGCAAACAAGAAGGAATGGGAGAAGGAGAAGGCAAGGAGGAACAAACGTGATAGAAATGCAGCCATCCACTAATGGGCAATTCCTGCTGCTTATAAAATTATGAATTTTAAATCGAAGACTTTTCTTCTCTGTAGCCGTCTGACTTCTTCGGAGTTATCCATCAATGCATTCGCTAACGGATTATCGTGATACTCCAATCTATGAAGGTACTTCGTCCCCTCATCCGATGTTACTTCTGAGACATACCTCACGTCGAGATCGGTATGTACCGTTTTGTTCAAAATGAACCAAGAGGCATTCGTTATTGTAAGCAATACTTTGTTTTGAAAGCGTTGTACGATGAGTATGTTACGTTCTTTTAAGCATCCCGATAGCGGTGCCCCGTACTGCCAAATCGGCTTCAACAGCATATTATAGAGCAGAATTTTGTTCGCTAACGTCAAGTCCGAACATCTTCCTAGTAGCCAGTACATGTGGCGGATTTTGATATCCAGATATTTTCGTTTCATCATTATATGGTGTGTTTTCAGGTTATTTTTTGTCCATATGTATACCAAGATAACATACTGTATCTTTTTGCGCTACTTCGTTGCCATCGATATAAATTTTTGGCGCGGAAGTACGATGGTTTGTGAAGATTATCTGCGTCGATTTAGACGTATTTATTTTCAGGCGCCACTTATCAAACCACGATTTCAACTTTACGATTCGCATGCTGCACATTTGTACTACACTCTTGTAAATCGTTAGCGGAGCAGACCGGAGCAGTATCATCTGCGAATGTAGCGATATCGACATTGTTGGCCTGTGGTATATCCGGTGTAAATATAACATACAATAACGGTCCTAGTACGCTTCCTTGCGATACTCCGGCACTTATCGTTGACAACAATTCCCCGCATTTAACACGAAATATTCGAGGCTGTGAATACGATTCCAATAACGTACAATACTGTGTAGGTAATATTTTATTTAATTTAGAATCAACCCTGTACGCCACACAGTGTCGAAGGCTTTTTCTACATCGTGCAGACTTTTTGTTTTTCTAAACAGTCTTCAATTTTACGAACAATACGATGTATCTGTTCAACGGTGCTATGTTTCTGTCTGAAACCAAAACTGGTGTAATGGAAGTGTTTTTTCAACTATTTCCATCAATCTTTTGTGTAGCAGCTTTTCGAATATTTTTGACAAAGCAGACAATAACGATATGGGTATGTAGGATTCTGTTTTTTCCCGGTGGTTTAAATGATACTATTACGGATATTGATGGTTATCCATTGTACCGACGCAGGAACGCTAAGAATTGTAGCCACACGTTTACGATGCGAATGTTAAATGCTTACCATGCTCTGAACACTGTTTTCGAAAATATACAAAGTTCATATAAATGTCGAGTTTCGTAGTTTTGTGAAATACACAAAGTAAATTTTCAAATACGTTAATAAAGGCGGTGATTTGGCATCATTTAAAGTACTACATGTAGGTCAAAACTGACGAAATAACGCGTTACCAAATGAGTATATACATCGGTAGCGACATAAAATTTAAATTCAATATTATTATAAATGAAAACAAAAACATTGCTATTAAGAACTTTTATACTACTTCTTATATTTAACTATGATATATATATATAAAATATGTAATTAAAAATTTTTCTTGCGAAACTCAAATTTTTAATTTTAGTAATTAATAATAATTTAATTATGTTAAATATTTGTGTTTATCATTAATTTAACCTACAATAAATAAGCCTGGACAACACCTTAGATAAGTCAAAAACACAAAAGTGCGATAACCGAGTCACTACGTACTACAAAAATAATTAAATTCTAAAAATGCAAATATTTTTTATTAAAATATAATCGCAGGTTTCTATTTATTAAAATAATTTGAATAAACTAATTTCTATGTTCGAACGGCTTATTAAAAACGTCTTTAAAAATTACTTCCGAGATTCGATAATGCGACGAAAATAAGTTTAAGCGCGAATTTATATTTTTGCTTACGTATAAAATTTTTACTTAAGAAAAATTGACTTTATTAAAAAATAAATTAAAATTAAAATAAAAACGCACATACTCTATACGTATTTTTAAAACTAGAAACGCACACCTGTGAACATTAGTACTTACGACGCAATATAAAATGCAGTATTATTAATTACATTTTCACCGTAGCACTATATATATATATATCAAATTTACGAAGACAATCAATAGTAATAATGTAAAAGTTAAAATTGACAACAAATTTATAAAAAACGTAACCTACTTATTACAAACGATAGTCGAGATTAGAAATTAAAACAAGAATAGGGACGACCTCATGTGCAAACTGATTATCGTTGAAGACATAAAAAAAAAAACTAAAATATATATATTATAAATACCGGGAAGTTTGTTCCTATAACCAGTACAAAGAAAAATACTAAGGAAAAACAGAATAACATAAAACCCTGGATTCAGCAAAACCAGTGTCACAATAAATATATGAGCGTAGGAATCGGAGGTTTACGATGTTTACAGAGGAAAAGTTTATTCTTCGTGAACTTCAAAACTAGGATTGCTCTCCAGATTTTACTTTTTGAATTGATAGAAAATATATATATATATACAAATAATGTTCAGCGTTCAGTTCCTCATAATTAACGAACTGATTAAAATCGCTACAAAAGAGATATAACATTTGACGTAGATCTAAACATATAATTTAATGAAAAGCTTCAACACGTGATTACGACTACTACCGATAAATGAAGTTGTATGTCGCCGTATTCGGCAAGATGTGATATTTGATAGAAAAAAAAATGAAAGGAAGACGCTGATATAGTCATAATCGACAGAAGGAAACGAAAACATCAAGAGTTATACCGTGCTGGAAATCCTCCCGGACGATAGAACAGGACGAACCGGTCAAAGGAGACTGATGTATAATGGCGAATAGTTTTTAATGTAGAGCTTTCACGTGTTGATTGAGATTGTCATTCCGGTTAAATGCTTTATTACAAACCGGACACAGAAATGATTTACCGCTGTGAACGGCTTTGTGCGCTTGTAAATAATTCGCGCTACTAAATCTTATGTGGCAAATGTGACATTTGAACGGTTTCATATTCAAATGTTTATACATATGAAACTGTAAACTAGTTTTCGTCGTGTAACTTTTCTTACAAATGTCGCAAGTATACATTTGCGGCGGTTCGACGTCGCGATTAGCGCCGCTGCCGCATTTGCGTCGATGTTCGTTATAGACGGATCGCGTGTTACATCGTATGCCGCAGACGTCGCAAAATGTCGCGCTGAAATAGTGAATATTTTCGCGGTGAAATTTCAAAGAGAAGACATTTTTAAACGTTTTCCCGCAAATATCGCATACCGAACGTTGCCGTTCGTTCGTGTGGACTACCGTTCGATGTCGATTCAACTTGGAAACTGTGCCGAATATTCGATTACAATCCGAACACGGAAATTGACGCGTGTGAGAAGTTTTAACGTGACTACGTAACGTAACTTCGGTCGTTAATTTTTTCGGACATTTAGGACATTGAAAAATTTGTTCGGAATGCATTCTTCGTCGATGGCATAAAACCGAGTCTCTAGATTTAAACGTGTTCGAACATAGAACGCATTCGTAACGACTGACATTATCGATGTTAATTCGACGATAGGCCGAATTATTATCGATCGACCTGTTGTTCGTCAAAAATTCGTCCGTAAAATCGCTGAATTCCAGCAGCGGCTGAACGTCGTCATTCTGTAACATACACACGACGTGTGTCAAACAGAGGAAAAAGATCGTTCGCGTGACATTAATTCGCGCTCATTCGAGAAATCGTTTAAACTTACTTATCAGCTGTAAAATTTTGAAAATTAATAATTACGTACGCATGTTAAATCTGCCTGCCAAATATAAACATTTATATAAATATCGCGTGTTAAACCTAAACATAGATATATATATTTAAAAATTAAATTACGCATACGCACGCGCGATTAAATAATTTACGATGGTAAATAATCGATCGGGAATTCCAACAAGACTCGTTACCATGACTCGACTTAAGACTCTTTATGCCTCAGCTATATAGACAATTAAAACAACTATAAAGTATTACATCAATCGCAACCGGATACAGAAGTGTAATTCATTAATTAATAATTTAATCGGAAATATTTACCCGGATATTATTACTTTACACGACTGTGTCACTATCCTCTACACGACTCATCAGGAAATTACTACTTCACCTACATTCTGTATCTTTTACTTACGGTATCCATAATGTTTTTATTATTTTATTCTGCTTTCAATCATCGTCGTTGTCAATCACATGCAATATTATTTCTAAGAAATCTATAATCGTTTCTATAAACCTTCAATTCGTTTACCTTTCACACATGTTGTTGTGCCGCGATAGCTTCAGCAGTTCCAGGCGACTAATTAAATGGAAAAAAATAAATACGTAATGTGTTTTGGAAAGGAAAAATGATGTAAATAGAGTTTTGAAACGTTTCAGTGCAACGATACAGAGAACAAAACGGCTAACGGTATCAAAACATAATTATAATACTACTGCAATTTAAAACTTAAGTAAATACGTAAAATATTACCAGAACGACGCGTGAAACGTAATTCTGTTTATAAATAGTAAACTTTTCACCTGTATTATCGAAATTTCTTTCTTTTTTGGGGGCTGGGGGATTACTCATTATCTCATTTTGATTTTTTTTTAATATGTTTTCCCTAATTTGACCTTAAATATAATAATTTTGATTCATATAGTGTTTTTGTTTTTTATCGGCCACAATCATTACAATGTAATTTATAAACATCGTAATTATTGCAAATGTATGTCTATCAACTATTATATTAAAAATTGTATACCAATTTGGGTGAAAAAATCCTATACCCATTATAATAATAATAATAAAATTATTATATTATTATTATTAATGTATTTTAAACACATTTTTATTAACGTGTATTATTATATACGTTTATAATTTCGAAATAATTGATGTATGAAATGACCACATAATTTGCTGAATCGAAATAATTCTTTTAATTTTATTTACCTGCCCTCTGCATGCTCTTAGCGATAAAGACAGTCGATTAAATGAAAAACTTTTTTTTAAAAAGTAGCGACGAGCTTTAGATGAAGACGGTTGGGAAGTTCGAACAATATCGGGTAGCGCACATGATGTATCGTAAACTCTATTCAATAATTTTTTCTATTACGATTAACATTATAATAATTAATTGTTACTTGTTCCGTAATATTGTTTATTTTATTATTTTTTTTGGTGTTTTTCAACGCTGGTTCTGTTACGTTTAATACTTTAAAGTTTAAACAAGTCGTTGAAAATTACGATTCCGCAATTCCGTTATAAAGGTAATACAATTTATCGAGATAATTTTGATAAATCAAACTGTTTAACAACTCGACGATTGTTAAACAGTCGATTAAATATATTTACATTCGATTTAAATCGCTCTATTACATTTACAATTTAACGAATTATTTTCATAACTACGAAATCCGTTAAATAAATCATATAGAAAGAAGAATGTTCGGGTATAGTACGTACGAACTAATTTATTCAATAAATCTGTGTTAAAAATTTATCTATCCAAAACAAGAACTTTGAAAAGCAACAAAGAATACACTAAACCTTACACTGTACTTCCACCACTTTTTGACACTTCCCATAACTGCTGTTTATATACCGATACTACTAGGGCTGAACTAGTCGCTAATTACACACAGTTCATTCGCAAAACTCTCATATAACTACTAATTATTATAAAGTTAAATCAGCTTTAAAAAATTATGAGGCAAGGGTTATTAATCACAGGCTTAAATCTCATACAGAAATAAAATTCATTTTTGGTTCCAAATTACTTCACAACTTGTCAAATTACAAGAATTTGTGAACATAAGACAATTTCAACCGTAATAAGCATATAAGTTTATATGTCGTTAAAACGTACGACACAACGTGGGTCGATGGTATTATTAATAAAATGAAATTTCCAGACTATCTAATAACTGTTATTAAAAGTTATTTGAACAATAGATCATTCATTGTATGCAATTCTGGTGAATACTTCGCTATGAAAACCTGCGCATATCCCACAACGAAGCGTGCTCAGTCCGTTTCTGTTCACTTTCCTAAATTATCATCAGCTAATTCCGCCTTATATGCGTACGATACTGCATTGTAGTTTATTCAGGTCCAGTGCAATTTTGCGATAAACTTCAAAAAGGTTTAAACCACACGATACGCTATTTTAAGAACTGGCAAATTAATATTAATCCAGACAAAACTAAAGCTCTATTTTTCAATCGTAGGCATCCAACAGCACCTAACAGAATTCCTATAAATTGAACTAATACGCCCCGTCTTGGTGTCTTTCTCGATTGCCGCCTATATTTTACTCGACACTTATCACATATTAATATTAAAATGAATAAAGCAATTTATCTACCCTATCTTTAACCGAAAATCCTTCCGGAACTATCGCAATGAAATGATTCTTTATAAAACTCTAATACATCCGGTAATAACTTACGCGTCGTCTATTTCAAATTCAGCCTCCAAGATGCCTTTAATGCAACGAACGAATTTCATTTATGCATGAAATTACTAACCTACCCTAAGAATTATATACTAAATCTATCTGCTGAATTCTTCACTCACTGTTCGCCTCACACTAATACACACATTAGGCCTATCGGAGATTGCGATTTCAGACGACTAAAAACTATATGTATATGAAGTATAATCTAAAATGATCAATTAATTTTAGCAAATATAAAGTATAAATTTTGCTCTGTACTAGAAGTGGAGTTACTTTGTCGTAATTATCGTACCCACTAAATGATAAATTACTTTTAAGTATCCTCTGGTTTTACAGGTTTTAGTGGTACTTTTTTCTTCTTGTTAATCTTCATTATATAATTTAATATGAAATAACTATGATAAATATATTCCTATAGTAATTCAGTGTGGTAAGGTATTTTTACCGGTATACAGTTATCGTTATCTGTATTAATGTATGTAAATTTTACAATGCAAATATACCGATCTTTTGTTTATTTGTTGTTGTTTTTTAATTTAAAAAAGAATCGCGCGAAACTATAATTAAAAAAGTTTATTAACTCGATGTAGATACACTTTAGACGATCGGTATTTATTCATTATTCGAAATTGATTAATGTTTTCTTATAATTAACGTAAGTCAAAACAGATAAAGAAGCGACGAATAAATTATTCCGAAAATATAAAACATGGCTTAAAATATATTAAAATACGCAAATTTAAATGTTTCGGATAAACTCAAAAATATTACATAAAAAAGATTAATAAGAAGACGCAGTACAAATGATGCGAAGAAAAAGCTGCATCTAGTTAATAAAAGAAAAAAAATGATAAAAAAAAGAAAAATTAATATAAAAAATTAAAAGATTGTCTTTTTATGCGCATATTCAGAGAATGAGTAATAACAGACTAGAGATAGTAAATTAACTATGTTACTAACCATTACATTTCAAGAAGGTAACGTAATTTTATTAACACGTAATATAAGTGAGAAACTAGTGTGCAATTGCAATATTATGTTTTTAGCTAACTTCACCTTATCAATTCGTTTCACTATCAAACATGTATTTCTTACTCGCTACTCGTAATGTGCAGATTTATATTTGTATATACAAGTTCATTCGTGAATGTAATTTAGCGATATAACCACTACATTTTCATTTAATCTTTTATATTACGATATGCAATGGATAAACCTTGTGGAAGAACATAATAAATAAAAATCTGTATCTTGGGGCGTACGGAAGAAGTGAAACTTAAACACGTTTTTCCAAAAAGACACTTATTTAATAAACTCGCGATTTTGTACAAATTTCACAATCAAAAGGAACTCACTATGCTTAACTTGACGTGGCGATAAGTAAAATGTTTTCGTTCTCAAATCTATGTCGCACATACATCCTTTATGCAGCAGAGGTTTCAACGAAATAACATATAGCAGTACGCGCATGCGCAAGAGAAATAATACGACACGCAACAATTTTTTACACATACACACACACACACACACACATATATATTTTGATGCGTGTTCGTATTATTTCTCTTGCGCATGACGCGCACAGCTATTAGTTATTTCGTTCAAATCTTCGCTGTCTATGTACTTATGTGTGCATTTGGCTCGCTAGCTTTACGAATTAAGTTCCCATATACAAGCCGCCAATAGAAGTTTAACTTCAAAACTGTACTTGACAATTCCACAGAAGTACACCATGGAAATTCTAAAATCTAATTGATTATGTATATTTCTTGCTGAAGTCAGTATACCTTTTTCACGAACACTAGTATGTAAGTAATAGAACATTAAATAAAAAATGCGATATATATATATATATAAACAGATAGAAACCCTTAGATCTAAGTGTATTTATTGTTAGGCGCCTCTTCATTTGAAAATATACCATCTCGCGTCATACGTGATTGTTTTTATTCGTAGCCCTTAAATGCTATATATATATATACACGCAGCGCATATTTTAAATTATTTAATTTCCAACTCTGAGAAATAAATATTCAAAATATGAATTACCTGCGATATCATTCTGTCAGATTCCGTTGTTACACTTTGTGACATTGTAAAAACACGATTAACCGGCAAAATCCGCTGAGTTCCGAAACTGTTATCAAACTGCATAAATTACTCCTACACATATAAATATAACACGCTTAATTAAGACATTTTTTATTTTATACAAATAATATAAAAAACTAATAACGATTGTTTACATTTATGTTTAATTTTAAATAATTCAGAACCGAACACAGGAAATTGTTCTAATAAAACAATTCTATTCAATTGAAGAGCGCAGGAAATCTTACACGATTATCTCCGGTAGGTCAGATTTTAAACATGTAGTTAGTCCAATCGACAAATTTACATGAAAATTATAATGTTATGAATAATAAGAAATTTTGATTAGTACGTGAAAAATAATCGAAATGAAAATTGTTATTGAAAAATAAATCAGAGATATAACAGAGAGAATATATACAAATATGAAAAAAATATATATAACTTAGTTGTAGAAACACTATTAATACTGGATTAGCATCGATTATTAGAAATACAAAATCCCGATACAACCTGACAATAATGAAATTATAAATTTTAAAGCATCCGGTTATTTTAAATTTTAACATTATTGAATTCGATTCGACACTTTCACGTTCGCAAATATTCTTTAAACTGTTCAGGCATTTACAAATCATCATTCACACAAAGTTGGCATGCACGAGTCATTAATGAAAGACATCCAACTGCATACGGCTCAAAAACACGTACATTCTTCGCAGATAATGTAATCATTAACAACATAAGTATAATTTTATATAACCAAATATTAAATATGAATCTTCTAGTTATAGCACTGAAAATGTTTTATTAGCAACCCAAGAATCAAATAGCATGAAATAAACGATATGTGATCTTCATACTTATTGAAAAATGTAACAAATTATCATATTTAAAGAGTTGAAGTTAAATAGTTATGACAAGTTCAATTATAAACGCTTTGTATGACTAATTCAATTTATACTAATAGAATACTTAAATCTTAAATAAATAATTCAAACTTATTGCGCTAAAAATAAACGAATATAATGTTCAATAAAAATATATAAATACATACGATACGTCTAATGAAATGTTATTAAGTATATGTAAAACATTTTTAAAACTTTACTCACACAAATATCTGTTTTAGTTCCGTCTAAATTCGATTCGTACTTAGTAAAAAGCTGTACATGTTCACCAATACAATTACCAATTATTGAATGCGATTGGTGTACGTCACTTGTTACCTGTAAGTCAAATAACTTTCAATCAGTATAAATCGATGGTTCGATTATCATAATTTTTGGAATAAGTATGCAACTTTATAGTAGTCAGTAATATTTTACAATAGCCAGTAAACATTAGTTTTAATTATATATATACATATACATATACATATATTTATTATGTATGCTTGAAAATGACATAACTGTCAAAAAGCTTCGCAATAAAAAACTTTTAGTGATTAAACTGTGTTATGATTTTGTTTGATTCATAATTTATAAAATCACTACTCTCCAACATATTCAACATTATATATATATATTGATGTATTGAAGAGTAGTGATTTTATGAATTAAAAAAACAAAATAAAAACAATGTTAATCACTATAAAATTTTGGCTTCAAATGACGTAAAAGTCGAAAAGCTTTGCTAAAATAAAATAAATTTTATAGTGATTAACATTGTTTTTATTTTTTTTGTTCATATATATATATATATATATATATATTAATTATCAGATTTTTAATATTTATTTTCATTTTACTTGTAAAAAAATTTGTGTTCGTATATGTTTATATTTTATATTTTACTTTTGGACATCTTACATCGCAACAGTAAATGAAAAATTTAAAATTCCACCAGTATACAACTTTTACAGAATCCGGAAAATAGTATTGAAGAAAAAATTAATATAAAAAAACAAAATTAATAAACAAATATATTGATGTTGAATTTCATCAAATCAAAAAATAGACAGAACAGAAGCAGAACAGCATTTTTGGAGTATATTTTCACAATCACCATCACATATTTTTAAGTAATTATATTTAATTTATATTTTTAAAATTATGATTTTTTAAAATGTTTCACTTGATAATGGCGTAAATGCCGAAAAGCTTTTGTTTTCTTTAAGAAAATAAATATTAGTGATTTAACTAATTTTCAATTGATTATATATATATATATATATATATATATATATATATATATATATATATATATATTTATAAGTATCACACGTACACACATGAGTTTTTATGTATATTTATATTTATTACTGTATGTATGGAAATTCATAAATAAGTAAACAAAGCTGATTCCTAATTAGTTTTTGAAAAAAATTATATTCGTTAATTTTTGAACAAAAACCTAGAAGTAATTATTTCGTTTGTAAATTGTAATACAATGAAGGTAATAAAATTGTTGTCATACTCATTTAAGCACAGGTAATAAAACAATTTAATCAAAATATAATTCTTACTATATTAATAATTTAAATTATTCAATTAATTTGCGATAATTTATTACTTCAGCTTAATTATCAATAACTTCTATATATGTTACAGTGTAACTCGAGTTAGATTCGTATTTGTTTTTTCTTTTTGTGAAAAAATATGCACTGCTGTAAAATAATATTCTCATTATTTACTTCATGTGTCCGTACGGGCGAATTACTCATTTTATAAATGCATTATAGTCTCTTATCTGTATAATGTGTTTCCTCTATTGTGAACATAAGATCAAACGCTAAAAAACAAAAGTCACTACAAATTACAGTTTTAAAACTAATATAAAACATCCTTAGTGCACATTATAAACACACATATTTTTATCATATACACACGAGCGTAAACGAAAATGTGCGAAGAACAAAATAAAACACATATAGAAAACAAGAATCTTAAGCTGTATTTACACTGTTAAAAATCACTATCATGCTTAAATTTATGGACATTAAAACCGGAGACACACGAGTGTTTATTTGACATTCATTAGGGATGAACGTTGCATCGTCGCTATTGTTTAAGTGTCATCGGTCACCCCGCAACTTGTGGTTGCTCTAATTAATGACATTTTATTTGACGCCGTATTACATGCTCTTTTGTTTACGTGCGTTGCAATGTCCACGGGTGAAATATAAATGTATTTTAATATCCTTTGTTGGGTTATTTAATTTCCTAGCTGTTAACAAGATTTTTGTTTACTTTATAGATTTCATATTTTAAAATCTTTTAAATTCGTTTTCAAAATTTTATAAATTTGACACTAAAGGTTAGAAAACGGAAAAATAACGTGCATTTATTCATTTGTTAAAAACCTGCATTCAGAAGCACTACAACAGTATAAGCGAAAATTGTCATAACTATTTTTAGAGTAAACGCATCTTCCCGACATTGTTCTAATTATATATCCTAGTCACTTAGGTTGCTTAACGACAGCTCTGTTCTCTGGATGTAAATAATTAGTCCAATTTTTTTTAAAAGTAAATGAAAATGGTCATTAACCGGTTTTACTCTTCACTTCGACTAATACCGGTCATTAGGAAGGGTAATACCGGTCACTTTTTTAAAGTATCAAAAAATCTAAAATAAATTTGTCGACAAAGTAAAAACTTGTTTTTAATTAGTTTTTAATACACATATACATATTATGTTCAATGTTCAAATCACCGTAACAAAATTTACTTATGGATATTTCACAGAAAATAATCGTTCTTATAACTGTAGATATACGACGTGATATAATTAAACGAAATATAGATGCAATGAGTAAGTGCAATGCATTATACTGTCTATTTACTTCCAGTTTGGATCGCCCGCTGTCTTACATAAATAAATACGGGAGGAATATATCCATCAGATGCATTAAATGCGCAAATAACTGTAGTTGTTTGTCCCATGAAGGCACATAATTTTTGTTGTCCGGAAGCTAAAATTTTGTTCGTTTCACGAACTGTGCTTATGTCAGTTTCGTATATATGATATATTTTGCTTAGACTAAATTTGAATTTATCAATAACCTGTTCAAAAAATCGTTTAACCTAATCCTTATTGAATCCTCTTAGTCGATTTAATTCGTAAATTCTGTCTTATGAACTGAAATATTAATGTTTCGTTTCAAAAAACCTTTTAACGAATCTTTACCAGTTAATTTTTTAATCAAATCTACTTTGAATTTTTAGAATTAAAAAGCGATTTTCTTAACTGCAGTGCAGTTAAATCATAAAACATTTTTTCAGTGGCAAAATGCTCAGCTATGTCAGATTCATCTTCTTCGGTGAAAACAGATGTTCTTCTCATATAAGACGCACTCATTTTCATATTTCTCAGTCTTTCCTGCAGTATGCTCAATGGTGAATTGAAATTTTTGGCTACTTTCCTTCTGTTTGAGAAAAGTTAAATAGATTCCAACAAAAAGCATATAAATATATATTTTACCAAATTATGTTAATAATTTTCTGTATCATATAAAACTATCGTATAAAATTCTTATTAAATAAATGTTAAAAATTGTCTATTAAAATAAAATAAAAAATTGAATATTGTTCATAATCGGGAAATACTATTACTTCGGTGTGTTCAAATTTAATTTTATATACTTGCTTTTTGTTTTATGAATTTTTATTTGCTCACCGATTAATTTATGTAAACTCACTGCAATGAAACAATTCTTGGATATGGTGAAAAATAAAAAATTTGGAGCTTATTTTCGTTAAAAATAAACTTCAAAACCAGGTGTTACAAACATTACCTCGCTACACAACACACAAGCACACTATGACGCCAATAATTCCTGAATTATTTGCTGGACCAGTAGTAAGATAACTCCTATGCTAATAAATACGTGTGATATTTACACGACCGGCATTACTTACTTACTGGTATTCCCCCCACCTATTTTTTCAAAATTTAATATATTTTTCAACGTGGCGAAAGTTATACTTCAATTCCTTTTCGTAATAAACATAAGAACTAAGTTTAGAATATATGGAAATTCGAAAAATATTGTAAATATAAAAAATTGATTTTTAAAATATAACAAAAATGTATCGGCCACACTAGGTTAACGCACGGGTCACTAATCGAGGAGAATGCGTCGTCGGTAACATGCAAGTTTTGTCACAGCGCTTACCGTAGAACATGTCATTACAGATGTCAGAAATTCGAACAACGTAATCACTAATAACTGGACTAGATTGAAGTGAAAAATTACAATGAAGATGTAATACAGTGAGTAATGTATTTTCTAAAAGTAACCGATTTAAAAAATTATTATAAACTAAACAAATATAAGTAGTTTTGCCAAATACATACAAATTTAAACACATAAATTGATTATTACTGTATATTTTCCTAAATTGTCTATTACTCAGAGTAATTTGTCACGAGTTGATCTTAAATATTCACTGCCAGTTACTATTCCATGTCAATTCAAATTGTTATTTTAAGTATTCGTTGAAGTCAGTTATCAGTACAGTGGTATTCGGAAGCGGATATGAAACGATTATTTTTGTTGATTCGTCGGATATTTAATTACAATGTACACTGCAAAGAGTTGTTATCCACAAAAGTATTATGTTCTTAGGTATGGTTTGTAAGACGAGTACTTCGTTGACTATGGGAGGGAAATTTTTATTATTTAACAGAGTTCTTAATGCTGAATATAAAATGAAATTTTTATTTCTGTTCACATCAGCATATTCCACTGCGTATCTAATGGAATACAGTTCCGTTAATAAAATGGAGAACGTAGCTGGAAGAGCATTTTGAAGAACTACGTTTTCAGTGACAGCTACTGAACAACCTACCTCCACTGAGAATTATAAATACATATTCTACTTGTGGTTTTCTTTAATCTCATTTAACGTTTCTCTGATCTCGTTAATATTTTCTTTATGTTACAGAATGTTCATGTGTATGTGCAACTGTGTCCAAGGCGGAATGGCATCGAAGTATTCGAAAGATAACATTGGGATCGTTTAAATGAGTTTAAAGGTTATTTTCCTGAGTAGCAAGCGCCAGTATTGTCAAATATTGTCTTCTTAGTTGCAAGGGCATATAAAATACTTATTATTAACGATGCTCGGAAGGCTCCGGCTGCAAATCTCAAAGCCTGTATTTTGGATCGTATTTAGAGATGTTAATAATGTTAAACTCGCGTAAGCATAAACAGGCTCTTCATAATACCTTTTCGACCTTATTAGAACTATGCCTGCTTGCACCATATGTTGTAATTTTTTTTTGATAACTGATCTTTAATAAGTTAATGTGTGATCGGATCAATGGTACTTCCGCTGTTTTTTAGTAAATAATTTGTGTTTTTCAATTTACCATAATAGTCGTCGGTTTACAATCTTTTCGAATATTTTACATAAAATCTATGCAAGTGATCCTGGTCGATAGCTGTCCAATAGTGGGGGATTTTTATTAGGTTTTATTATAAGTGCTATTTTCCAATGTGATAGAATAATACCTGCGAACCTAAGCAATGTATCTAAAACATTTTCAAGAGCGTATTTTCAAGAGATTAATATGAAAAGAATCCGGACCAACAGCTTTTGGTTTTGTACGTTTTATGACTGTACGAGGTTCATCCACGGTTATTTTCACTGTTACGAAACTTGCTATTGACAAATTTAATTGTATTTCATAAAAGATAATCATATATTTACTTATCGCGCGTTAATTGAATATAGCATTCCAAGAAACAGACAAAAAAGAAACAAAAAAAACCGGCGGGTATATTGAAATTCAAATTAAGTATATTTGTTAAAAATTAATTCTTCTAAATACATTTGGTACAATAACACGATTACACATATGTAGCTAAGTTACATTAAGAATATTTATAGTGAGAAAAATTTGATTTATATTTTTAATAAAATAAGTCTTAACGCTAGTTTTATGAAAAAACACTGTATTTACTAAAGTTTTTATTCCGAAACTTGGAATAAATCTTTTATTTACGTAATTTTTTAACGTAAGCACACCGTAAAATTATTGTCAACAATATGTGTGCTACATAAAATCGACATATTAAGTAATCTGTTAATATATTATAATTAATTAAAACATCACAAAAATATAAAATGTTTATGTTATTGTGTAATTCTCAAAAATATCCGAACTAAACTTATCTAATTACACTACCGTAATTTTTATATACAAAAAAATTTAATGTACATAAATATACGGCATTTAATGCGTCAACCGTTCAAACATTACGCATTTAATCCGAAAAAGATAACCATCTATGCAAAACTTGCAATATTAATTCTGATTTATATATATATATATATATATATATATATATATATATATATATATATATATATATATATATATATCGAAAAACAGAAATTAACTTATTATAATCGAAAATTGAAAACTTTTCGAAACTATTTCGAGTGGAAGGAATGTATAGTATACAATAAAAAATATATTTATATTATATATAAAAATTATGTCAATTTTAATCAATACAAAATATATATTTCAATTTTAAACTCTCTAATTCGAATAATCAAAAATCCGAAATTTAATCGGAATAATTGCACAGGGTATTTAAAAATGAACATTTCGTTCATTATAACAATATTCTGAGTTGAGTAATTAACAGCTACAGTCGAATTCATTCATGGAAATTTGTTCCTTATAATTTAATAGAAAATGTAATTACAGTGGGAATAACAATAGCTGTATTAAATCGAGTTAATTTGTATTCTTTATTAAATGTTGTATTTTTTATAAGTAATACACACACACATACATACATATATATATATAGTTTCCCAAAAAATAATTTTAAATCTCATACAATTAACTTGAAACACACTCCATCTATTATTGTCCTAATTATTAAGTGTAAATAAAGTTCACGATACTTTTAAAATAAAGCTCAATTGAATACGGAGCAACTTTTGATAACGTCTAACGTACATAAAACCGACAAAAGTTTCGATCGAATGTAAAAATACAATTATATAATTATTACATTAAAAAATTTGACGATTTTACAACGTATCAACTTTGATCCTTTAAGGATAAAATTGCCGACCATATTCGAACTGCTCGTTAAATATATCTTTTTAAATGATAATTTGCTCTGCCTCTTAAGAATTAATCATTATTATGGAAACTTTTTAAATTGTATATTCCAGTACGACCTAGATAGAAATTAATAAATTAATTTTTCCGTACACATATTATTGTTTCGAATTATATTAATTTGTGCCAAAAGAAAAGCATTCAAAAAGATTTGCCGACGATAAGTGTATAAAATAAGCTGGTTTAAAATGTTTTCTCAGTTTTTTTAAAATAACATCTATAACGTAGGACAACACATACGATCACCATCACCAGTTCACAATAGCTACTGCAAAATAAAGTAGCTTAATTTTTTTTTCTTTGTTTTTTAAAAAATAAGACAAACCTGATTGCGCATTTCGGGTTCGCTTACATATTACATATAATCTACGGTTAGTTAGTAACTCTAAAAACTATCTTTAAAATAAAAAGTGGAGGAAAATGCACATATCTTATAATAGGAATTATACAAAGCGAGAGAATATTTTCGGCGTAATACGATCCTTATTTACAAAACTTAAACAGGTTACATTATAATGCATGTAAGACGCGTTTCATTTATTAGAAATTTTGATTATATATATATATATATATATATATATATATATATACACACACACACGTACGAGAATTATACACTTATAATATAAATACGAGTATAAAGTAGAACTCCAATCGATCGAATCTTTAATTATCCGAGTCACATTCGAAAAAACAAACACGCGAAGCACAGTCGGCAGTTTTGACGTAAAATCTTATTCAAAAAATGCTCCATAAATTATGGATCAATATGTTTATTAATAGTATTATTATTAATTTATAGACTAAAACTGTTATAAAAATCTTACAAAATCATCCCGATTAACTACGCGAATTCGGTTAATTAAAAAGAATGAAGTAATTTCGTAACACGTCGAAGTTTATTTTTTTATATTTTCGCTTTCCGTTCTACTGCTATAAAATTTTGAAAAATCTTTATCGACAACGAATGATTTTTATTGCATGCTTGTAACATATTACGTGTTTTTTTTTAAAAAAAAAAAATACGTAATTCCGTTAAAAATACGGTTTTCAGTATTTTCGTATTTATTTGCTTTTTGTAACTGCCCAATAAATTGGAGTTATACTCTGTCTTTATATAGATGTTCGTTAAAAATATTCCGTAATATACAAAATATTACAGTAGTAATAAGTAAAATATTAACTCGCTCCGATGAAATGAACCGTTTTCACTTATTTTAACGCGTGGAATATGAAAAAAAAAAAAAATAAACGAGAAAAGGACCATTATAACTCGATACAAGTTGCAGCGACTTTTTTAACCTTTTCGGTAAAGCATTATAATTTTTTTTTTTAGAAAACTATAAATTTAATTTAGAAAATACCTCGAACAGGTGAAAATATACGATAATATTTTATTGCCGAATATCGCTTCCCCGGATGACTAGATAATTTTAAATTAATATTCCTAGAATTGAAACATTTAATCTCAACCGAAAGTCTCTCTTTTTATAAAAATATATACGCGTTAAAAGTTTGTAGTTTTAACAAGAAGCGACAAACTGAAAACAATCAGAATATTGGCCAGTACACGATAAATACCGATGAGCGAATTTCCAAATCGGATCGAAATCTGTTTTAATTTAACCATTTCAGTCGAATGCTCTCTGTAAAGTACGTCGGCTCTGAACAAGTCGTCATAATATATGGGGCACGTGATTTAATTTTTAAATTCGAACAATATTCAGATTAAATATTATCCATAGTTATCTCCGTATAATACTTCACATTTAAATCTCATCCGCTTAGTTTTTTTTTTTTTTATTTTATCAACTACCCCGCGTGTAACAAATTCATAATATGCGACTGAAAGAGTAGAAAAAATAAAATAAAATGGGAATGTTACGGACAAATCTTTAATTTGGAAACGATTAAATCTAACGGGACATTGAATAATTAGCCGAAGAGATTAAGTTAAAATCAGTCGGCCTAAGTAATGATGCGTTATTCGATTAGTTTGCACCCGACTTTGTAGACTGATTAAGCTTGTCCTTCGACCATAATAGAAACATGTATATTTCGTAGATGCAAACTTATCGACGAGAAATGTCGACAATATATATAATAGCAGATGACCGGCGGAGACGGAAACAGATGAATCACTGGCGTGAATAATTGTACGCTAAAAGTAGAAACGATAATTAAAATAAAATATAAATTCTATAAAGCGAATATTTAAATTGAAAATTAGAAAAACCAAGCCAAATTATAGAAAATTTTCATCCACTACCGTCATCATTGTTTAAACGATTATAAATTAAAGGTATTTTACGTAAAAATGAAATTAATCAGTTCAACCATTTCCAAAGGTTTGTACTCTAATATACAACCTTTTTCGCGAATAAAAAAAATATTTTAAATTATCTAGAAAAATAATTATCGATGACAAATAAATCATTAATAGCGCGTAAAATTTGTAGATAGATTAAAAGAAAGAAGTACTCGATTCAAATTCTCGTTTTAATATAAAATTGTCAATATTCTACTTACGGTCCATTTTGCGAGGTTAATTGCTTTCGACGTATAAATATATTTTTGAAAATATTACTTTTATTGCGATAAATATATATATATATATATATATATATATATAATTAATTTTGCAATAACTAGATAATACTGATTCTCATGTTATCTTTAATTAATCATACATATTACACACATACACGCACATATATATATATATATAAAATTTATAGGCTACCAATTAAGATATCGACCAGAAAATACTGATTCATCGTACTAACGGCATTCTGAATGTAACAAATACGGCATATTTTTCTATCGTTATTATATTGCATAATGATTAAAACAAAATTAATCGCGAATAGTTTAAAAAAAAAAAAATAGTCACTACGTAAAAAGTACTAATTTAGGAACATCGCTATATATATATATATATATATATATATATATATATATATATATATATATAAATTCTAACATTTTGCTTGTTTATTAATTCAACTGTTTTCTTTCGATTTATTCTCATTTAAAATGAAAACAAAATTAATAAGAAAGAATTTAATTTTAAATGGTATTTTAAATGCCCTGCGCAATGATAATAATAATAATTTACATTTTTATCTTTTTACACACGCATACAAAACGTTTATATACATACACACACACATATATATATACATACATATATATATATATATACATGCTTGTTACTTGTTTTCTATTCGAATAATGCTAAAATATCGTCGTTGGTAGTGGCTCCGGGTGTTCCCATATTGCCGTTACTACTTGCACCGCTACTAGGTGGCGTAGCTAGATCAGGAGGTGGTTCTAAGTAAGAAAGTAAATCCATCGGATCTACCACTTCCGGTAAAAGCTAAACAAAGTTTGCACAATAAAATATAAATAAGCGTAACAAAAAAAAGTAACATGTTTTATAAATTTAACTATTCGAACATCGTTCATAGATAATCGAAAAACTCGTTTACGCGCTCAGTGTGAATCGTTTATTATTATTATTTTTTTCTTCTAAAAAACCAAAACACTTAATAGTATTTATACGTAAATCTTAGACCAACTAAGATATATAATCTAATTAGTGGTATTATAAGAGGGAAATTCGAAATACACAACATCCTATGTATAATCAAGCTGCAGCGACTTCACGACTAATGTCAAGAAGTTTTCTAGCTATAACAACAGAGACCCGGAAGCATGTTTCTGTACAACGCACGCGAATTGATAGGTGGCGGGAACAAACACAGTCACCGATGATAGAAATAGAGAAGAAGTCAGCAGTAGGTGTAAACTGTGCCTGGCCAATTTGAAGAACACCGAATCGAATTCGTTCCGGTTGTGCGAGAACGACCACAAACTTGGTGAAATTGGGATCTGGCGACTATATAGACTATCGGGAGTTCGGTGTAATATTGACAATGTAATTAACGCGGACCACAAGGTTTTACAACTAGCAACATATTGGTTCGAGAAAATTTAAATGTAATGCTTGGATTCGAAAAACGTAAAATACGGATAGACGTTAAAAATGTTATTATCAATTTTTTGATCAACATTATTCAGTGCTACACGTCGGAAGGAAAATTTAATAATAATTAAAACCTTTCCAGCTGGGATTTCGAATAAAAGTAAATTCTCGAATATCGCAAATTAATCGAATTTCTTTGGAATCGGTTTATTTCTTTCCTAAAATTATTCCTTAAAAAGTTTTTTTTTTTAATTTCTCAATGACGAAATTTTACCTATAGGAAGTAATAGTTATCATCGTAATATACAACAATTTAATCGAGTGAATTCGAAACAAATTTTCCCATTTTGAAAATTAGAAAAAAAATACATTAATTTAAATATTAATTAACGTAATTATTTATACGAAAATTTTTTGACCCGTACAAGAAGAAACCAACTTGGGGAAAGAAAAATATCGTCGTAGCTCGATGACGTTTGTTTATTCGTATGAAAATATAATACAGACAGGAATATATAATGTAATTAATTCTCGTATTATATAACCGTACGTACATTTAAACCCTCCTGACCCTGAGCTTCTCCGTCGATAACAGCTGCAGGATCGAAGTTGAGATCCGAGGGTAAATCCACAGAAGTAGTAGAAGTGGTCGTGGTATTTGTACAATTATTCGCGTTAATCGACGACGAACTGGATGAATCGGTAACGATGCTAGTCGATGAAGGAACAGCGATAGGATTATTAGTAGTGCAAGTCGGCGGTACGCTCGGAGGTCCGTTAGGTCCCATTCCGCCGAGCGGTGTATGGGGCGTGTGCGGTGTATGACTACTGCCTGGAGTAAGAGGAGTATGCGGCATCTAGAAAATATACGAATACAATTCAATACTAGCGCGCTATGATGTCAAATTGATCGTAAACGAATAAATTTATAATAAACATATGTCGATAAATAAAATCTAATTACCGCGTTAGAATAGACGATTATCTTTAATTATAATAAATTAAAACGGTTTTCTTTTTATTTTAAGATATTTGTCGGATTTGTTAATTATTTTATTCGCGATTATTAAATTAAAAATACATAACAGAAATAACGTGGTTTTAATAATATTCTGAACAGTTTTTTCCGGTAAATTAAATGTTTTTTTCGCAAAACAAAACAAAAAATAAACACATTTAAACGTTTTATACGAGAGTAATCAATCAGTCACGCGTACCTGATCAATAATTGATTTTTCCATCGCGTTTAACGGATCCATACTGTCATTCATGAGATTCGAGTGATTGCCGGCGGCCGTATTGTAGTCTTGTTTAAACTCATTGTGATTTGGATCGAAATTATTATTAGTATTATTATTATTATTATTAATATTGTTACTATTATCTCTATTATGACTACCACTATTGTTCGACCTGCTAACGCTTGGAACTGAAAAGCCGGGAGATCCTGCGGTCATCATAGAGCCGCTAGCGATACCTGTAAAACGAAAATTATATTTATAGATACTTGAAGTCAAATATTACAAATTCCATCATGAATCTAAACGATTGTATGCACGATATTATCAGAATAAAACTTGAAATATGAAGAGCACCAACACACACAGACATATATAAGCGCGTGCGTGATACAAAATGTGAATTGTAATGTCGGTTTGGCAAAAATATACGAACATGATTATTATAGAAATTAATCTACTACAATGTAAAGTGACTCAAAAAACTCTCTTAATTATTAATATTAGTTTTTACGAATATGATTTAAAACATCATAAATTAAAAATATAAAATTATATATATATATAAAATTATATATATATATATATATATATATATATATATATATATATATATATATATATATATATATTGACAGGAATAAATTTTATAGATTTAGTAATCTTTGGTAGGATGTAAAAAGTGCAAAAATTGATTATAGTTTTTTTTTTTGCATTTAGTAAGTAAAAGCACAAACGAAAAATTTAGTAAAAGTGTAAGAATATGCTTATTATATAATTAATTTTTTACAATATAACACACATTTGCAATTATTCCTTATAAATTTATTTAAGCCTTCGGCATAAACTTAATGAAACTCTCCACACCTCTATTCAGCGAGTGGTTTATACAAACTATCTATATCAAACAGCATGATAGTTAAACTTGTTTATATAAATACATTCAGACGAAAAGTACAATATTTCACGCGCTTTACAGCAAAACTCACAAAACCTTTTTTTAGTTTTAAGTATATGTACAAATAGGTATAATAAAAAAAACATACAATATTTGTTCAAACAAAACACTAGAATAAATTTAGCGTTACAATTACAAGGCATAATAAATAAATTTAATTTCTTTTAATATTAATAACAATAAAATTACCGCGAGATTTTAATACGATGATATATAAAAACAAAGCCGAAGAATTTATAACAAATTTTTTTTTTTAAAGATAAAATAATTTTATTTTATTTTTGTTCTATACGTAAAATTATAAGCACGACATTTTTTTAAAAACTGTATCTTTTTGTTGGTAACACAAATCTAGTTTCAAGAAGCAGTATTTACTAAATAAACGAACGAAAATTTCTTTAGAACTATTTAGATTTCGTTCAATATGAACTTAATTAACAACAATGTTATTAATTTTATGCTCCAAATAATTCGCACAATTATTATTTGCTGATGAACCATCTCTGTAATCTGCAGAACAGTGTCCTTGGGAGAAGTGGTACTTCATATACTGACAAACTATCCTCCTGGTGTTCCACAAACGAACTGTGCTTCTCAACCAGCAAGACCACGGCAATACACTTTTGTAAAATTCGCAAATGCATTCATCAGGTTAATGTTAAATTTGAAGAAATCACCATTCCATGTGCATCGACGATATACCTTGGTCTGATATTAGATAATACGTCTTGGAGCGCCAACATAAATCATTTAAAAAAGTATCGCACAAAAAAAATTAAACGTACTCAAAAAGTTGACACACACATCTTATGGTGCAGATCGAATTACTCTACTTCGAATTTATCGCTGTTTAATTCGATCAAAGTATGATTATGGTTCTGCAATCTATTGAACAACAAAGTAAAGTAACCTACATGCCCTAAATATTATACAAAATAAAGCTCTTCGACTAGCCATTGGAGCTCTCCGTTTAACACCTGTCAACAGTTTACATGTAGAAGCATGAGAATGACCTCTCAGGATCCGTCAAAGGTATCTACTATCCAACTTTTTTAATGCGATGCCTCCAACTTTACATCAGCTCATCCGGCACAATCTGCATTCAGCCTAAACTCACCATGATCAATACTGACAAAATTTTCAAACACGCTATCAACACTAAATACAAACAAACCATTATTCTATAAAAACTTAAATCCAATAATGCCACAGTGGGCAAATAATTCCATCAACTTGGACTTACATATTTTTAACCTGAAGAAAAACTCCCATACTTATCAATAAATTATTCAATCTGTTACTTCGCGAACATCTCAATCATTAACATTCTATACAGATGGCTCAAAATTTGATTCGTTCGTTTGCTGCTCTGTTGTCAAAGATATCGAAGTCTATATTCGATTCTCATTATCGCAATCATTTACAATTTTATCTGCCGAACTATCTTTAGTTTAGTTTGCCAATAATAAGCTGCTCAGACTTTCTTTCAGCCTTGAATAATAGACATCCTATAGCGGAAACAATTGTAGAATTAATTTCTAAAAATACTGAACGATTCATTACATTCTTTTGGATATCAGCACATATTGGAATGGCTGAAAATGAGCTAGCTGATAGGGCAGCAAAGGAAGCAGTAACTGCATTACCTTTGCTTAATTTACCAGTTCCATTCGCCGACCTCAAGAGGTTCGTGAGATCATCATTATTTCAGTTATGGCAAGAAGAATGGCAATACGTATCAACATCAAACAAGCTACGATCTATCAAACCAAAAATAACGCCTTGGAAGATACACTTACAACATCGGAGAGATAACGTAGTTGTCAGCCGACTTCGATTGGGTCACATTAAACTAACACATACTTATCTTCTTGATAGATCGGAAGCTCCATTGTGTACCGTCTGCAATATTCCACTGTCTGTTCGACATATACTGACAGAGTGTCCTCAATACAGCCTACAGATATCATACTACGGTCTTTCATCTTCATTACAGTTACGTTTCTACGTTATCCAGACTCATCCTCTTCCTACACGATACTGGATTGTATCATTTAATCTAATACTTATTTTGCTGTGTGCCTCTAGCCACTAGTTGCTGTATGCGCATTAATTTAAATAATAATAATAACAATTTCGGATATTTATATCCCTTTTTTGAACACAAGCTGTCAAATAAAAAGAATTAAAAAATACAATCGTTATGCACGCGATGACTTCGTGTGTTATACGTACTATTCATGTCTGGCGGTATATAAGGAGACATCGATTGTCCGATATCCCAATTATGCATCGTTGGTAAATTCATGCTACCCGGTGACATAGCTTTATTGCAAGCCGATCCCTTCCTTTCATCATCTTCCAACTAAATCATCGATTTAAAGAAAACAAAACGCAAATTATTATCACGGATGACAGAAATTCGAATTTTCTAAACCATACACTAATTGATAAATTACAAAATTACAAACCTTAATACTGTGCGCGAATTTAGAAGGTTTCCAATTTGCGGAAGAATCTATCGTAACTTCTTCAACGTCTGACGAACTAGCGTGCAATATGCCCCATATATATTGGTCAATTTCTAAACCTTCCAACTGAGCCGGTTTACTGTGTAAGATAAGTACACGAGAAATTAAAATCTCAATTTAAAGTTGGGATAATTTAAAATTATACAATTACAAATTCCGATCTATTTTACTATCGAGATATTAATTTCAGATAGGGGATCATTATGTAATTTGAATAATGTAATTGTGATTATTTAATAATTCGACGCTTTAAAAAGCGCAGAAAAGGACAGTCAAAATGTTAGTCAATTTTCGATCGATTAATACTGCCTTTCGTTTGTTTTTATTAATTTTAATCATTATACTTTTTAAAAAATTAATAATTTAAACATCCCGAAAACGACCAAAATTGAGAAATCTAAATTAGAAACTCTTATTAACCCATAAACAATCGAAAATTTTAATCGCTATTAAAACTCGTTAAATAACCAAGTTCGTTCTAAAACTCCGAGAATAATCGGATTATTATTATTGATAGGGTTAAAAATAATAAAACAGAACTATAATAATTGCTCTTGTTTGTTCACATTTCACATTTAAATGAATACTATAAATTTCCTACGTCTGTACATAATAAATATATTACTATTATTAGCCATATTGATTTGTAATGATTTTAAACTATCTTATATTAAATATAAGTTATTTATAATGATAATTATTACCCATCTCTGCTAACGAGAAAATACCTCAAATGAGTCAAATCGTTCTCAAGCCACCCTATGGCAATGTTTATTTCCAAGTATTTTAATATCATATTTCTATATTAATATTTCCCTTCACTGTTTAGTTTTATCATAACCACCCACCAATCTGTTACTTCGCTCATCTAGTTCGATGTCATACACAATTTCACTTCAGTCTGTTTTTATTATCGCGCTAAAACTATAACTATATTTTAGACTAAGTTTTTTTTTTTTTAAATTTATTATGCTTTCAATCTTACGGGTAACAACGACCATTCCAGCGCATTTTTAATTTATGTTACTCATTTATTTTGGAAGAGAATAAAAGAAATTGGAGAATTGATGGAAGCAGCAAGAAAAATCAGCCAACGCGTCAAGAACGTAGGGCATCAGAAGAAGAAGAAAGAACTAATTTATTTAATACATATACCGACTGATTAACACGTTTATTCAGTATTCAAAATACGAATAATACGATTCAACGTCCTGAAACAAAGAATCCGATATATATATAATATTATCCCTCATTGGACGTAATTCCTACGTATAAAATGGGCTAGCATTTAAGGCACTAATTATAATGTACGTGAGAAGATATTGTTCAATTATAATTTTGGTACGAACGACATAGTTACAGAAACGATGCATCAAATTTACAGCGATTTTTCTACGTTAAAAATCCTTCACATCATGCCAGTTTGTAGTAAAAGTTTCGGGGAGCTTAATAAATAACAGTAAACAATATAACCAAAATCAAAACTATCGCTATCAGTAAACGCACCGAGGATCGGGATACATGGCGGTCAATTATACGCAAAAATTATGATTCATAATTTCACGACCGTCGGAATGAGCACACGACTCCGATGAAACAAATTATAATAAATTGTTAAATAATTCGAGACGAGACAGAGCGCCATTATTTAACTAAAATGAATAACGACAATTACATACTGATTTAACGAGTTGCAACTTTTGACGATTATTATTTTAGATAAAAGGTAAAGAGACATTTTTTTCTAAGAAATAATAGAGATGTAAAAATATTTCAATCATATAAAGAAAAAAAAACACAGAAAATATTAAACGCGTACAAATTGATAAATTAACGATATCAATATATATATATATATATATATATATATATATATATATATATATATATATATATAAAACTTTAAATTAGCTGCGTGCACCGAATCAATAAAAAAATAAAATATGCGTTCATACTTGCAGACTGGACATCTCCAAGTGCCTCTTTCGCAGTTTAGTTGCAAGTATGACTCCAAATCGAAACATTGAATGTGTTTACATTCGTGACCTCTAGCAGGCAATATGATTTTCTTATACGTAATTGGACATTTTAACGGAACCTATGACGATGACAAAAAAATATTATATATATATATATATATATATATATATATATAAACGAACATAATTATTAATGACTTAAATATTTTAATTAAATACTTTATATATATATACAGATAGTATAGTACGTATAGAAGGATTATTAATTTAAACCATACACTCAGGCAGACCTTTAAAGCTGTCTGCTCGATGATGTCTCTATCGGTATTACCGCCGCACGACATTGTACTAGGCGAATTGGCAGCAGCGGCTGTATTGTTGAAATTTCGTTTAATTTTCGCTATACAGTGATCGGCTGTCAGTAAACGTTTACGTAATAAACCTTGCAACACGCTACGTACGGTAGGTCTATGTACTAGTTGAAGTACGAATAGATGAGACTGAAAAAAATAAATAAAATTATACTGGTGTATACATAAAATAAAACGCAATTGATTGTGATGATATAAAAAAAAAAATAAACGATGCCGAAAATACAGGATAATTTATTACGATTTAAAAATTAAATAAAATAAAAATACTTTAATATTGTACGACGATGTATATGAAATTAGTAAACTGTTTTGAATATATATACATACACACACACACACACATATATATATATATATATATATATATATATGAGTATTTTTATTTAATTTTTAATAAAACAAAAATATGTATCATCGAGGAAGCACACTACTGAAGTAGTTTCCGATATAATTTATTATTACTTTAAATAGTAATCATCATCGCATTATTAAAATTTAAAATAGAATTATATGCTACTTTTATATATATATATATATATATATATATATATATATATATATAAACAGCGTGCCCTTCTTAAAATGATTTACGGTGCACAAACATGGTCATTGACAGTTTAGAAAAAAAAAAAAATAATAATATGATTCAGGTACGTCGAATAGCGACGGAAAGATATATTAAGTAAAATAGTTGGTAAAAAATTAATTAAATTTAAATTGTAGGTCATTCTATTATTTCATTATATTACAGTTGATTACATTATCTAAATAAACGTAAGTAAAATCAATCGATCAAAATATTTCAGAAAATTAAAACAACAAAAGCAAACATTTAGATATATAATGCTACCGTAAACGCGTCATGTGCACGAGTCGCTAAATCAAATATAAATTCAAATTAGTCAAAGTTGTATAATAAAAGATTAGATAACGATATTTGAAATATAACTTTTATATGTATGTAATGGGTCTTCTGATACAATGCGGATAAAACGAAAGAAATCTCAATATAAAGACAGACAAGGAGATACCATCTCACCAAAATCATTTATCTGCGCCTTGGACACCGTGTTCAAAAACTTACCGATATTAGAATAGACGGTGAATATTTGAATCACTTCACATTCGCGGACGATATAGTTTTAGAAGTGCAGAAGAGCTACAGATGATGATAACAGACTTAAATGTACACTCGAACAAAATAGGGCTGAGAATAAATTTACATAAAACGAAAATAATGACGAACACAGGAAAAAGTGTACAAATAGCAATAAAATCGGAACAGATAGAGCAAGTAGATAGTTACACATACCTAGATCAAAAATTACAACAAACAAAGACACGATAATGAAAGCAGAAGTGGCAATGAGAATATCATTATCGTGGGTTTGGAAAGTTACCCATAGTATTACGCAATAAGCAAATATCTGAACTGTATAACCAATGTGTACTTCCGATTCTTGTATATGGTTCGGAAACATTGCCATATACAAAAACAAATTTAAAAAGGATAAAAAAAGCTCAGATTGTACATGAGATAATGATGCTGGATATAAGACTATCATGCACGGATACGTGAACAAATACGGTTGGATGATGCAGCGGAGCGGATGGCTATAACAAAATTGATCTGGGCTGACCACATTGCTCGAAGAGAAGATAATAGATGGAGTGGTGGCCGATGGACAGAAAAAGTAGACAGGGACGACCAATGACGCGGTGACATAATGATATAGCAAAGGTAGCTGGGAAAATTGTTTGAATACAGCGCAGGACAGAAATGGGTGGAAGACGTTGGGGAAAGCCTTCATCCAGGAGTGGATAGATAAAGGCTTATCGACATGTATATATATAACCTTTTTTTTTACAGTATAAATTGCAAGATAAATAAATTTTGAGACTCGTACGAGAATATAAACAATTATATATATAATATGCATAGGTGTTCGAATTAATACATAAAAACTAGTGTGCCAACTAATAATAGAAGCACGAATGTACTGATTTTCATATTAAATACATCACGTAAAATTAAAATAATTGAAAATTAACGATAAAAAGAAAAATATTTCCTATTATTAGTCAAAGATAAACTGAAGTAGTTGAAACTAACACGACTAAACATATTTAAAACCAATGATAATAATTTATTGTTTTACACTTTCGTTCCAAACGTTTGCAATTGATCAACGTCTAATATGGGATGTCTAATTTTATGGATGGGTTAAATCCGAAAGATAATTTCTTTTGGTCAGCACTGTATTAACGCAGTGGCTGCGCGTATATACTTTTATGTTCGTCTTCGTTAACTCTCACGCGTTTGTCAAAGATGTCTGGTCAGAGTTTAATTATTTCAATACTATTTCTTCAACATTTCGTATAATAAATAAAGTCTTTTACTCGATTCACTCGTTACTTATTATTATTATTTTTAATATAAAATAACGATTATTTACAGATATTAAGAAGTCTAGTGACAACTGAAACTCGAGGCAAACAATGTCCAGTTCTACCAGTTAACATATAGAAGAGGCAACTTGGTGGCAATGAAGACACAACAGCGTGATTAGGCCCGTTAGAAAAATTTAGAACATGAAAAAAAAAGACTGTTTCGAAAAATCTAATGAAAATATTTTAGTAGTCGATTTCCACACCAACTTATCGTTACTCTATATTTGATTTCGGCCGATTTTAATATTAATGAAACTTCTTCTAGACACAATTTAGTTCCAATACCTTACCGCTAATTATTAATTAATTAATTAATTAATTAATAAGTTGCATTTTACTACCAAGCTATAGTTACGCATACACACTTTTAGACGCACTCGCGATTAAAGGTGTCGTTACTTAACGGCATACAATTTTATGTTTATTTACACTGGTTTTAGAAATTATTGGTGTAAATAATCGTGGAATCGAAAACTATCGAACTAATAATTAAATAACTAAATAATTATACCGACGATATAGATAAATAAAATTAAGACTCTTAGAAACAAAAATAAGAGTACTCGACCACATATATATATATATATATATATATATATATATAATACATACGCAACAGCAAGCTGAAACGGTGATTTGTATAGTATTGCGGCCGGAAACGCAGACATCTTTCAAATACAGCGGTTTATGAGCTGTTTTATTTTCACCTCTATCAATGACTAACGGTGTAGCATTTACCGATACTTGCACGCTGGCCGGCCAATTTGTATTCATGGATCGATCCTCGTGATGGAAACATTTTAGTTGCAATTCTAAATCGCACCTGTAAACACGTCCGGAAATGAAAAGATTATTTACATTAGGAAACGAAATTTTCAAATCGATCGCAGTAAAATAACAATTTCGACGACTTTACTAATGAAAAATTAATTATTTTAAAAATTTTATCGTCTCTCCCATCGAGAATAAGAATATTTATAAATTTTCACAATGCGTGAAGCCAATAAAGGAAAACATTATAGTTTATTCGATATAGTAATTCCAAATATAAATTTTTTAATTAAATTAAACGAAAAATATATATATATATATAATTAACGTAAGGGACGCGATAATTGTAATATAAATATAATAAATGGTTTCTACCTGAAAAAAAGAAACTGAACTTAAATTTATAATGATCATAATAATAACAATTACAAATATTAATTAAATGAGATTAAGAAATTTTTACAGAAAATTTCCGATCTATGGGTGGAAATAATGTACACATCGAATTGAGTTTAATATAGCTAATTAAAGAGATTATTCGTTTTTCATCGATCGAAAGAAATGTATTATTTTTGTATATCTATTTTTTTTTTAATTTATATTTTTTCGGAATTATTTTCGGTTTTTTCATCCAGAATTAAAAACAGAGTTATTAAATTTTTTTATTTAACAAAAATATACCCGATCTAAGAAACAAAAATTAAAATTTACTAAAAAAAAAAAAATTTCATAAAGCGAATAAAAATTATATCTATCCTCTACCATATCTGTTTTGGATTTGGTAAATATTTTAGAAGTATTTCCTGTAGATTAAGTTATTATACCCGATTATCATTTTATAAAATATGAGATGTAGTGGTTTTGAAATAAAAAAAAAACACAATTAAAAAAAAAACACAGAAAACAGCAACGAAGTTACGAATACTAATCATTAATAATAATCGATTAAATTTTAATAAATCTTTCCCGTAATTATAACATCTTTGTATTATAAAATAAATTAATAATAATACGGAGCAATAATAATCGAAATTATATATGATAGATAACAAGAAATAAATATCATATATATATATATATATATATATATATATATATATATATATATATATATATATATATATATATATATATATAATTAACAAAGCAAAATAAAAATAATGTTAATCACTATAAAATTTATTTTATTTTAGCAAAGTTTTTCGACTTTCGCGGCATTTTTAAGTCATACAAAAACTTTACAAATAAATTAACAGAGGTATTAATAAAAACTTATATATATATATATATATATATATATATATATATATATATATATATCGATTCATATTGATTAGCCTGATCTAATTTAATTTGCTAAAAAAAAAATTATATTTACAATAACATTTAATTATAAAACCGATTTTAAAATTAATTCTTCATCGAAATTGATCATATTATTTAATAAACTACGACTACTTCTTTGTTTTATAATTTGTAGTTTTTCTAATAATTTTCTTTTTTTAAATTTATATTCTACGTGTAAAATGTTTATATTATCTGTAATGTTCTCTGTAATATGTTTTTCTTCTCTACAGCCATAAAGCGACTTATCATAATTTTCATGTTTACATGAATTAAAGTGTTAGTCTATTATTTATTTGTCGCTCTGTTTCACCTACATAAAACTTATTACATTTTGTGCAGTTTATTCTGTATACGCCAGATTTTTCTAATACCCTATTCTCATCTATTTCATTGTTGCAAATAGATTTAAATAATGTTTTATTATTATTTATCGCTATCACGATATTGTACTTTCTAAAGATTTTTAAACATTTACACGGTATTTTCCTATACATATTTAATTTATTCTAAATAATTATCTTTTTCGTTCTTGTTTTGTAGAGGACTGTTATTTTTTCGTTTGTTCCATAATTGATCTACTATATTTTGCTCTAGCAATTTGCTTAATGATATTCTTTTCTTTATTAAATTTGTTTTTATTGCAACTTAAAATAATGTTGGCTCTATTACAATAATTTCTTAAACTGGCTACTTTATGTGATTTTGCATGAAAAGAATCATTTAGAATTATTACATCTGTTAGTGGGTTTTTTTTCTACGTATATACATTGAATGTTTTTATTAAAGTTGTTTAATTCTATTACAAATTTATTTAATTCGTAAGTTTTCAACTTGTTATTACAAATAATTAATATACACTGTGATATTATCGTAATCATGATATATATAAAATGATTAGAAGTAAATACAGAGTAATAATTTTGAAATTAGCGTCACGATAAACGAATTGATTATTCTATAATTTCAAAACTGTATTTAATGTCGATTGATCCGATAGACAATATCAACTATATGTTTATTAGGCGATTAGTTAAAATAATTTGAAAGAAAAATTAAATTACATATTTCGAGTTGAAAAAATCAAAATGGCTTACGTTCATTTATTCGCGATTTTTATTAATAAATAAACGTACAAACGATTTACGTATAGCTGTTTCTTCTTCGAACTCGGATAAAAGAGAAAGGAAAACAAATTAAACGAATTATTTACCTCCACATAAGCGTCTGATGTACGGTAGGTTTTAGTAGGAAAGCGTGATTACTGACTGATAAATTGTGTTCTAATCTAAATGGTGACAGAATTATACCGTCTCGGACTGGGAAGGTTAGCCTCAATTCATCATCTTCTGAAAGAAATCGCACACGCGCAAATGATTAATATACAAATATATATATATATATATATAAAATTAAGTATGTAAAATGCGAAAAAGTAGCATTTAATCGACTAATTAATTTTTGATAGTCTGAATAAACGATAAGTCATTGTATATATATATATCGTATAAGTAAGAATAATTTAAATAAGGTAATTTCCAATAAAAGCCGTACTTTGAACAGGAGTATGTTTTAAATCGGTCGTATTAGGCTTCATATCCGAAGCATTAGGACTCATAACGTACGGCGGTATATTACTAGCCGGCGTAAGAGGCGGCGTCGGATTACCAACCGGTATCGGACTATGCTGATAATTGCCTCTCGAACCTCCGCTACCGGGAGTAACTTCGGGCGAAAACGGCGGATTATTATTAGTCGGAGGATACTGTGCCGGACCGCCGATACCGTTCGCCATGAAATATTGATGATGGTGGGTGGACATATTACCGGGACCGACGGGAGGGATAGGACCGTTTTGATGAGGTCCGTTTGGTGAGGTAGTGTAAGGTGGAGTTGATTGTCTAATTGGCGTACCCCTGGTAGACGCGGTTGTCGGTATAGACGGTGGTCCGTAAGGAGAACCTATGTGATTAGGCGGCATATTGTTTTGAGGTTGGCCCGGGTACGGGGACTGGTAACCTACACGACCGGTTGGTGGACCACTGTAACCGCTCGGAAACTGAAACAAATAAAAATTCAAATTAATTTTTATAATCTCCTATACATACATACTGTATATAAATAAAGTAAAGATGGTTTAATTCGTAAGTTGTTTGTCAAGATCGATTGCATTGTCTAACGATGGGATTCGAACTCAGTCCATGTACTGGAGATTTGACCACGGGTGTCCATATTTCCACAGGATACGATATCCAGTACAAAAATTATGTTATTTAGGCCTAGCTTGTTATATGTGACAACTGGCTGAACCTTAAATAATACCACTTTCCGTTTCAATGTATCACAATTGTTTCATTCTCATCTGCCATTATCGTGTGTGTCCGTTGTATCGGATTCTGTTTTATCATCGCATGTAATAGTTGGTACTTGTACACGCAACAAGAATGGTTGGTTTTCATCCTTGTCTAGTTCAGTAGGCAACTTTATATTATCACACCGATGTTTAAAAATATATCTATATAGCCGTTCATACTCTACTTTGTAGGTGTGTGTTTTGTGTTGTACACGTGTTCGAGTAAATAAATGAATATATATTCATACGTACGTATACATATAAATATCTATAAATACCAGGATTATCGTTATATTTTTTTAAAGTAAATGTCGTTGATACGAAAACACCCATCCACTCATTCTTTATACTTTCGGCGATATCAAACTTATTCTTTAAATCTAATTTTCACTTTATGGAACTGAACGATTTTTTATTTATTTATTTTTAATGGATTACAGCCTTCAGCCGCGATTGCTATGGCCCAGTTTTTCGGTCAATTATATCTTATTGTATATGTCAATCTTCTTACAATCGTCATTCTAGATTAAATTAGTTCAAACGGGAAAACTATATATATATCACGACCTATATACTAATGCAAAAATATTACCTGCGAGGGGTTAGGATTGTAGCTAGGTTGCATATTAGGATTCGGATAGGGTGCCATTTGTTGTTGTTGTTGCAACTGTTGTTGTCTTTTTTGATTCATATGCATGACCGGATTAGGATACGGTGCCATTCGTCTGGGGTACATTTGACTAGGGCCATTACTCTGTAGAAAAAACAAAGTGTCATCGTATTAAAGTATATAAAGACTAATAACTAGAATGTGCGAGTATTACGTAATTGAAAAGAGGAACGTTAGACAAATTTAAACCCGTACTTACAACTATCATTTTTTTTTTCTAATAATTAGACTTTAATTTAATTTCGGACAAAATTTCAATACAAATTCAAGGTCATAAACACTAAAAAAAGTGAAAATAAAAATTAAGAACAAAACTAAATTTATATATATATATATATATATATATATATATATATTATATATATATATATCCAGAGATGGATCGAATTAATATTTAAATTTTAGAAATAAATTAACCAGCCGTTTATGTAAATTTCGTTTACATATATATTTCGAAATTTTGATTAGTATTTTCTCAAAGTTAGAAATATAGTATCGGCCGGCGATAATATTTATTCTTTTTTTTACGACTAAAGCTAATTTAAATTGTCCTAATGCTGAAAATTATTTAATTTATATCGAAAACATCTAGAAAATTACCTGCATAGCCATTTTACCGATTCCGCTAGACGGCGCCATTATTCCGGACGGCATCATGTTACCGTGCATCGGTCCCATTCCTTGATTCATCATACTCATGCCGCCGTTCATACCGGTAGCCGTCATCGCCGGATGAATGTTCGGACCTGGATGACCTCTTTGCGGACCGTAATTAGGACCGAACTGTTGACTCGGGTGCATCATATTTTGCATCTATTATACAACAAAGACGAGCAAATGAATAAAAAAAATTTCGATAAATACAATTTTTATTTGTACGAAATATACACGCACGTGGACAATTTTATTATATAGGTATATAGAAAGCAAAACCAAACTTTCACGTGTATATAATTTAATAATTACAAAAAATTCTCCAAAAATTACAAGTATAATTCTGATTTAATTACAATTACGTCATATATATATGAGTAAAATCGACGACGTCTTAAATAGAAAAAAAAAAACAATAAATAATGGCCGAAGTACTATCAAACCGAAATGTTTGTCGATCGATCATTTCTATTATTAAATGACGAATATGGTAAACAATTATTCGATCGATCGTTAATCATTCGAAAACATAAAATAATAATAATAATAATAATAAATGAATAAATAAATAAATACGGAACAAAATTGGGTTGCCCATATACTTTTAAAAGTAGAAATAAGTCTATTAAAAGACATCAATAAAAATACGGCTACATACCACGGCCGTAAATATCGAGAAATGAGAACAAACCAGAGGAAAAAAGACAAATTGGAGTTGCTAATGTATTTTATTGAGTAGATGTGTGAAAAAAAGTCATGTATCAATGACTTGAGATTTCATTGAATGATCGATATATATATATATATATATATATATATATATATATATATATATATATATATATATATATATATTTCCTTGAGTATGTGTTATACGACGTATTAACGATTCCCGAACGAGAATGTAACGTTTTATATGTAACGATGTTCACATTAAAAACTTACAAAGTTTCCTAGAAATTCGCCATTTTTTGGACATCGTTTCAACGATAATGATGTTGCTAATCATTTTCCTTCAATATTATCGTTACAATCGCTTCCGTTACGCGTTTAATATTCTCTTTTTTGATTCGTTATAAATTATTTACCATTTCGATAGGTCCCACGATCGGGTTAAGAATTTCTTCGTATTGAGTAAATTTTTTTCTAATTTTTTTGTAGGAAGGGTAACCTTACAGTTTACCCAACGTGAGATAAGTCGTATTTCTCTATAACTGAGGACAAGTTTTCTAGAAATATCGCCACGTCCGGAAACAGATGTAAATTCTCAAGATGAAGAAGGAACAATACGTTATAAGTAGGACATATCGCTGGGCTTAAATTATCTCGCGCATAAGAAAATAACGCTGGATATATGATTGAAATTATCTGACAAAATGTAGCTAAATAATTTCAGTTACTGTTAAAGAATAAATAACGAACACGATTTTTATTAAATAATAATTTGGATAATTTACGTTATTAGATTGCATTTATATATCGACATCTTTTTTTTTTTCTATATACACATACATTCTTCTTCTTTTAATGTCTTATTGCCTTAAATAGTTCACCGATATTATTAACGTCATTCTTTTATACTTCTTCTACCAACTGGTGTCTTTTACTAACAATTCTTTCGTGTGCTATTAGACGCATGACCACTTTTCTTCTTTTAAATATTTTTAATTGTGTTTTCTTATACAGTATTATTGGCAAAACTTTACCAGCCCGGTGAAGTTAACCTCCTTGAAAGCTACAGTTTTTTAGCCTCTAAACATCAAAGAGTGTTGATTATATACGTCAATAACATAACATTTAGTTTTAGCTGGAGTGACAAATCATTTAACGTTCATTTAATTTTCAGATTGTTATATCTTCCTTTACAGTCTAAAATCTCATTTCTTATCGATCCTAAATATTAGAATTGGATAACTTTCTCGATTAAATTTTTATTTACCGTTAAATATCTCGTAAAATTTTATTTAAAAGAACCGCGAATTTAGTGTTCGATAATTCTAATACCATATTCTTAACTTATTGGCGAAATACCCGACTTTGCGCATTCTTTTCGCGTTTATTTTTTTACTCCGAATGTGTCCATTTTCTAGTCAAAGTTGGAAAATCTTCTCCATATACAATTAATCGAATTATAAAAAATATTATTTACGTGTTTACGTTTTCTCGTTAATCGTTTCTTTAGTAACTTCGAAAATAGTTTTTATCAGGGATATATATATATATATATATATATATATATATATATATATATACTTTTTTTAAACAATAAACCAGCGCGTATATGCCAGTCATATAATTCTGGAATAAAAGCAATAATACAAAATCAGTCACGCTAAAAAATTTGGTATTGCCCTTAATGAAGCGTGTAGAATAGTTACTATTCGCTTAAGACCGACATAAATAAAACATTTATATGAATCAGGTGGCAACGCATAGCATGAAAACAACCGTCATTTACTATACGGCTACACGGAACTGGCTGATAAACGGTTGAAATCTGGAAACAGCTTTCTACGGACAGGAGAGCCGAAAAGTGCGGACAGAAGCCGAAAAGTCCGGACAGAATCGAAGGACTGCATACGCTTCCATCGGCTAAAGATTCGAATTATAACTTACATAATAAATCTAATTCGTAGTGTGGTACAACGTGTAGAAAATTCAACCTACATAGATGGAGGATGACGATCCAAGATAGTCATTATGTGATGAAATTCGGAATAACAATCGCCTTTTTAAGTGTAGTACAATTTGAAAGTTTGACTCGGTCAAAACTATATGAAAATATCAACGTATGAAACATTAACTTTCAAAAGATTAGACGAAGAAAGGACTATAATAGGATACGATATTATGATGATGATAATAATAATAATAATAATAATGTTCATGTAGTACACGCATACAAATACCTACACGAAATTTTTCTCGTATTTTTCAATTAAAGAGAAATTTCGACTGTTCGGTAAGATTTTCCGCAATGAATTAGGTATATAATAGAATTTTATCCGAATATAATTTAAAGATCAGTTAGAAAAACGGTTCGATATAACAAAAGTTTCCTGGGGACAGATTTTTAAACGAAGCCACGGCTCGCGAATAAATACAAATTGCTAAAAGAGAAAACGATAGCAGGAAAGGAGAACTTATCGAATAGGATGAAAGACACACGTAATACGGTAAAGTGCGAATACTTGTATAGAACTAAGTACAACGAGAAATGGCAGAGAATAAAGAAAAGTGCGAAATTGAACCAGGAGTTACAGGAACAATGGTCATACAATAATAACGCTGTAAGGAGAACACTTATAAAAACGTCACGACGACGCTGGAAAAGTTCTCCACTACCGGCAGAAGTGAAAACTGGAAAGATAAAAAACGATTTGCAGCTTTTGCAGTGTAGATCGACGATAGCATGTAGGGCACAAAACAAAAACATCAACGTCTGTTACATATATATATATATATATATATTATATGTGTGCACAGAAACACCACATTCGTAAAAAAGCATACCCGCCAGTTAAGACTTAAAATTTACAATAATAAATATAACCAGAGAAGAATAATAATAGTAATAACAAAAGCGCGGGTGCCGAACTTCAGTTAGTCAATAGTAACCACGAATACTAAAAAAGTCTTAAAGTTAGAAAGAGACAGAATGAAAATATACCCAAGAACAGATGATAGCCAGGGGGTAATTTAGTACACATTTTCGGTAGCTGCGTAATATTGGAATATATACGCGTGCACACAGAAACACTTCGTCCAGACAACGCAATCTTGGGTTATCGTTATCGATAACGTGATAAACTTAGAATCAAAATAAAAAAAAAATATATATTATAGGGGGATATTAATCCAAATGGTGTTAACGAAATATAAAATCCCAGAGATGAAATTGATAAATAAAAGATAAAAGATGCAATTAGATAATTTTATCTTCGGAATAACCGAATTCAAATGAAAATGAACTGAAACGAAAACCTCCCGCGACTTTAATCTAACATTTATAAAAGACGTTTCATTTGTGTCGAAGGAGAAAATTTATTTATTAAATCTGCATCGTCCGGTGTGTTTTTTTGTAGGAATATCATAGAAAAATATTCATTCCTGAAGGAGATAACGCAAGTAAAGACCATAAATAATATTATATACATACACACGCACGCACACTATATATATATATATATGTAATACGATTAGCTAACATCAATCCACTGCTAGAACTATACCGAGTTCCCGTCAAATGCGTTAAGAAATAATGTTATATCTTCTTTTGGGTTTGAGGGAAACCGGATTTTTTATTTTATTATCGTAAGACGTCGTTATTAAAATATTAAGTTTTTTTTTACGCGGATATAATAATAAAAATCTGAATTACGTTTGAAATTTTCAGCTAGTATTTTAAACATTCTACGCAATAATGATAAAACGGTTTTTCATACCGCAAACGGGAAACGTTAAGTTATTACTACTAGCCATAGACATCGATTTATACGAATAATAATAATAATCAATAATAATCAATAATAATCAATAATAATCAATAATAATAATTTTAGAATATTTGCGTTTTCTCGTAAACGTCTACTTCATCTTTTTTTTATAAAAGTTTCATACGACGGGAGATATTATAAAATTAAGACCAGGACGAGCTGAATATGTTTGATATTTTTAAACAAAAATATGTAACAGTGATTGACGTTAAAGTAGAAATTATTTGAATACAAGGATCCGGCGAAAAACACGCAGCCACAACTAGACGAACGGTGAAAGGATGATAAAGTAGAGATAGACTAATAAATGACAGGACCAGTTTGGCCGGCAGCAAATTCGGAATATTAAGTAATATACCCCTATATATATATATATATATATATATATAAGACCGACCGAAGGTTCGGTTTCGGTTTCGGCTAGTTTCGGCCAAAAAATCGAGTTTCGGCCACAGTTTCGGTTTCGGCCAAATATTAGCCGAAACTTCGGCCGCGCCGAAACTTAGTCTAATTATGATTCATTAATTGTAGCGCGTCGTTCGGCTAACTTCCGGTTATAACTTGTGTTAAATTACCAATATACTTATGGTAAAATTGATGCTCTTTTATGTAATGAATGGAATGTTTTAACGAACCTCACAGCCTGTTTGAAATTTTTCTATGAGGCCACACTTGATTTATCATTTGATGGCGCATGCATATCAATAGTAATACCTTTGATATCATTATTAAAGCGCAAGCTACAAGTTCGATCCGAAAAGGAAGATGAGCTGCTGACAAATATGAAAAACTCATTGTACGAGTCATTGAATACCAAATTTTCTTTTATAAAAACGCACCATTAATTGATGGCTGCTGGATCCAAGATTTAAATCAAAATATCTCTATTCCAATGAAGTGGATGCTGCAATGAGAGAAATAATATCTTTTTTGACAGAGGATGACCACGACGTAGAGGATTCTATACTTTCTGGTGGTGGAGAAAATGTTCCCTCAGTTTCTACAGAATTGGTATTGCCAGCCTCCAACCTACAGCAAGAAATAGAGAGTCTTTGGGATATACACGATAATATTCCTAAACAGATGCAGGTAACCATATCTGAAGATCAAAAAACTGTTTTGAAAAAAATAATTCAATCTTATCTGTCGGAGCCATTATGGCAACGCAATGCTGACATATATTGTTATTGGAACAGTAGTCCATATCCTACCCTGAGAAAAGCCGTTTTAAAGTATCTTTCTGCTCCACCTACTAGTGTTCTTAGCGAGCAGTTGTTTAGTGCCGCTGGACAAATATACGCAGATCGTCGGAGTAACCTGCTTGGCGAAAACGTAGAAAAATTACTTTTCTTAGCGTACAATATAAGACTTTTTAATTACGAATATTAAATCTAATTTCAATTTATTATTTAATGTCAAATTGTGAATATAACATAAATAATAACTATCTTTGTTAAATATTGCAACTATTACTTTTTATTGTATTTTACATGAGTTAATTGTCTGTATTTGTGTATAAAATACACCAGATTTTAATATACAATAGAAAGTTTAATATGTCTAAATAAGTTTCGGTTTCGGTTTCGGCCGAAACTAACACCGAGGCCGAAGATTCGGTTTCGGTTTCGGTTTCGGCTGAAAATCTGGTTTCGGTCGGACACTAATATATATATATATATATACATATATATAATACATATCTATAATATAAAAATGAATCGCTAAACGTTGTAACCGCATAACTCAACAACGCCTGGACCAATTTGGCCCAATTTTTTTTTAAATGTTCGTTGAAGTTCAAGGATGGTTTTTACGGCGAGAAAAATTTGAAAAAAAAAATTTCAGGGAGGTTAGGGGGTTGAAGAGGGGGTAAATATATATATATTTATAGCCAGTTATTTTACATTTACTTTTATATATGATATTCTTTTTAATTTTAGAAGAAATAATTGGCTATTACTGAATCGTGTTCGTGTTTATAAGGTTTTTAAAACTTTTAATTGTCTAACATTCAAACTCATTGACATTGGTAATGGCAAATTTCCTAGAGACATAGTGACTGGCTGCATTAACTTTCCTGAAAGTTTTTGTCAATTAACTCGATCAAAAGATGAACTTATTCAGAAGGTGTTTCCAGATGTTGCTGAAAATTACTGAAACCATGATTGGTTGAGCGAACGAGCTATATTGACTGCAAAAAACATAGATGTAAATGAATTAAATTTCAAAATTCAAGAACAAATTACAGGCGAATCGAGGATATATAAATCAGTTGATTCAGCTACTAACCAAGATGATGTAATCAACTATCCACCGGAATTTTTAAACTCGCTGGATTTTCCAGGATTGCCACCTCACAATCTTCAATTAAAGGTTGGAACGGTAGTTATAATGTTGCGAAATATCAACCAACCGCGTCTTTGCAACGGCAGTTTAGCGATAAAAAAATTACTAAACAACGTGATAGAAACAACTATACTAAAGGGAAAGTATAAAGGAGAAGATGTTCTCATACCGCGCATCCCAATGATTCCGACTGATGTGCCATTTGAGTTTAAACGACTACAGTTTCCAGTGCGGCTTGCTTTTGCTATGACCATAAACAAGTCCCAGGAGCAATCATTAAGTGTTTGTGGTATTCATTTGGAAAACCCATGTTTCTCACATGGTCAATTGTATGTTGCCTGTTCCCGTGTTGGAAAACCATCAGATTTGTTTGTCTATGCGCCAGGTAATCAAACGAAAAATATCGTATATCGCAAAGCAGTACAATGAAAATAAAACTGATTTTTGTTTAAAATTGTGATTCGCATGATTAACAATAAAGCGATCTATCGGATGAAACGAAAAAACCGCGTTTCAGCTAATAAATTTATACATTTATTGATTGTGGGGCGATACGAAGTTCGCCGGGTCAGCTAGTATATATATATATATATATATATATATATATATATATATATATATATATATAAAATATATACCGTGTAATAGTATGTTAATTTTCTAAATATTGTCCGGGAAAAATAGTGATAGTCTAATTAAAAACGATTTTATTTCTTTTTTCCTATATTTGTATAGAGCCTAATAATAATACGTAAGCTGAGTATCTGGAGGAGATCGATTTAACGTAAAATGGAAACTATGGTTACACGAAGAGGATAACAACAAAGTTCCGCGGAAGAAGCCCGAAAAAAGATTCCTGGGAGTGGTGAAATAGTTTTTCACGTGTGAAAAGATTTATATATATATATATATGATTATGTATAATGTATGTGTGTGCAAATAGATACTCAACCGTGACCATCTCCTTTAAGGTTAGGGGAAATCTTGCTAAACCGACGTGCCATATTGAACGTGTACATATAAATACGTTGGTGTATGTAAGCCTGATCAGTGTATTTGTAAGGGTTCATAGCATAAGACACGCAAAGGGATAACAACAGCGTATGAGAAGAATTTTTATGTATATTTTATATATATATATATATATAATATACACAGTACAGTTATAGAACATAAGATGGCAGGGTAGTAAACGAGACCGGCGACGAATTGTATTGACAATGGCGGATACTTTTATAGTGTGAGTTGTAATACTTTCAACTGTAGTTCAAGTAAAGAGCATCACGACAAGCATCAGCAGCGTTACCTTAAAAAACAATAATAATAATAATAATAATAAATAAAATAACAAAGCATTAAACAACTAATGTAAAATAATCTCGGGAACAGCGGTAATAAGGCGCCTGAATTCTAACGTGTAAGCAACCAGCCTAACACTATCGTTATAACGTTACTTCCTAGCCATTCATATGCGCCTTATTCTCCTCCCCTCAAAAATTTACACAATTTTACACAGGCACCTATAATATATATATATATATATATATATATATATATATATATATATATATATGAATTCGTTCGATCTACATGAAGCTTGTGGCTTGACAGCGCGGAAGTGTAGACTTGTTAGCAGCGTTTACTTTCAGAAAACTACGAATAATGGATATATAACATTTCTCGTAAATGAATTTTTTTATTATGAGCGAATATATATATATATATATATATATATATATATATATATATCTATCTATATATATATATATAACATGTTAAATTTTTTTCTCCTTCGGCTGTATTTTCCTAAATGCATGTACACTGTGGTCAATATTTAATAGTGCACTTTACGTTTAACTGTATTTTTCAATTAAATTCAAATTTGTACACATCTAACATTATACGACCTTATCATAATAACAATCGTCGTCTGTATAATGATTTATTAAACTTTCATTTATAAATCAAAGTTTATTTATAGATGTATAGATAGGTAACAATTTAAACAACGAAAAAGGAAGTTCGAATCATTAAATTTTTCATATTATATAAAAAGACCAATCAAGTTTTTCGGTTATTAGGCCATTATCGAGTGGACAAAAAAATATAGGTAATTTATAAAAATGTAACAGAAAGAATATAAAATAAAATGCAAGAAAATATTTAATTTACACAATATTGTAAAACAATAACGAAGTGAAAAAACACTTTTTAAAATTACCTTTATCGTTGTTTATTTATTTTTTTAAAATCGTTGTATCCCAAAATTTTTTAAAATTAAAAACGGAAAGACGTACACAGATTGAACAAAGATAAACTCGCTCAATGAAATGAAGTGTTTATAATAAAGAAGTTATCAAAAGTAGGATACATATTTTTAATTTAAAATTAAATAAAGCGGAAATTGTAATATTAGATTTAAAGAACGTAGTGCATATCTTTCTAAATTTTCTAAACCATGACTGACACTTCTTTGTTCCTGCTTCTAACTTTCAAATCTTACACGTTTCCACAGACAATCCAGTCATTGAGTCCGTCGAAATTCCAGAAATAAATGACGCCTCTTCAAATTTCGTCCCAGCAGGTGGTTAACAAACAAATCCTGGAATCTAGACCGATTCTTTCGTTTACCAATGGTTGAATTTATTATTAGTTTTATCCTTTTTTTTTTCATTCAATCTAGATGATGCTGTTAACCAGTGCAACTAGTCAACTGTTTTGATTAAATATATATCTATTGCGTTAAGGTATAAAAAGTATTTTTATTTTGTTTAATTTTAAATTAAATCAGTTTGTCAGGATGTTGTTGTTATAATAACACTAATAGTATTTTAAAATTCAAATTTTAATGAAAGTTTCTGTTTGGTTCGAAGTAAATTTAGATGCATAAAATAAAACACCCGTGCGCGATGATAATGAGCGAATGGCAAAATACAATCTTTCGTTTACTCACGCTACAAATACATCACACAAATTCATATACATACACACACATGAAAAAACACGCGACACAATATATTCATACATGTTTCTAAATCGACCGATAATAAGAGTTCGATTCAATTTATTATTACCACATTTCATCGGAAGTTTTACATATATAAAATTAAAACGTAGACCGACTATGTGAACAACTTAAAATCGTATAAAATAAATTAATGACTAATAATATAATAAATTATTACAGAATAGAATGAAAATGATAATGATAACAATCAAATAAAAAAAAGATCACTAATCGGTGGATCAGACTCTGCGCTATTTTGCATCTGTCAGTAATTGCTGTAGAGAAGACTTGTTTGTCCAGCTTATAATGTTTTGCAGCCAATCTGTTCTCTTTCTTCCAGGACTTCTCTACCCTTCCATCTTTCCTTGTATTATCACCTGGAGTATTTTACATTTTTCGCCTCTGTCCTAATATTTTTCTTTGTTTTTTTTTTTTTTTTTTTAGAAATAAATTTTGAAAATTTTCGACCAGATTTTTTCTTTCTTTCGTAGATTAAAAATTATTTCCGCACAATTTGACACCTTAAGTCGAAACGGTACCCGAATTTACATTTACCAACGAGTATGCGGTAATAAGCAAAATTTGCAAGCTTATAAAAACATTCGAATCGGTCGAGCTAAAATTTTCAACGTACATTTTCAGATGGGTATAGAATACATAACGAAAATTAATGTTAAGAAAATAAAGGTTAAGAAGTTCATCGATAAGTAACCACAAAAAAAAAAAAAAAAAATATAGATGCCGGGGATCTAAAAGAAATAAGAACAAGAATGGGCGAGGCAAACTTAAATAGAGTACTCGTTAATTAGAAAATGAGTTTGAAACTCCGAAAAAGGATACTGAATGTGATAGGAAGATATCCGCATTTGAATTTCGGTGTTATCGAAAACCGTTAAAGATATCGCGGGCCGATTATATTGCGACAGTACTCGCAGAAATAGGGTTTTAGTCGAAAATATCGAGAAAAGAAATTCGAAGTAGACGAAATACGAGAAAACCGAATATTCATGCTGCAAAATACAATCAAACCAGATTGGGGTAAGAAAAAGAAACTACTAATATACGGGCCAACCCGACGTGTAAGAACCTAAAAATGATTATAAGGTATCGCGGACATCGGAAAATATAGATGTACGCAATCTCTTGACTAAAGGGAAGCGACTAAGATGAGATGATGATTATGATGAACAACAAAAAGACGACAGTGAAAGGATCGAAATTTGCAAAAAATTTTATGGACAGGTGTACCCAAGGTCCGAGTACAAAATTTCAAAATTCATAATTTTCATACAGGTAATTTTAAATTATTTCATAAATTACACGTATGTACAAAATTTCATTGAAATCGTTAGAGCATGGCCGAGTATATATATATATATATATATATATATATATATAAACCTTTCGCATAAAAATAAATAACCAATTGGCGGTCACATTAAATTTAACAAAAAATTAAATGATAATACGGCATTTTATTATTTTATTTAAAAAATCGAATAATATGGAATATAGTCGTGGAAACATGTTAAAAATTTGGAAATATTCGAATTATTAAATAAAAATACTAGTTTAGAACCCGAAGCCATAACGATTTAATAAGAAATAATAGCGGACTATGTGGTAATTACAATGCAAGCTGTAACAATATAAATATATAAATATATACAGATACACAAACCAACACATACACACATATATATATGTGTGTATATATATATGAGCACGCACGTATACACGTATTTGTATATATTAATATACGAAGCTAGGGCGTTTATGACGATGTGATTAATTAATTATTCGGAACGCAGGAAAAGTTAAACTACCGGCTTTGTATATATAACAAACGACCTGACAAAAAAGGAAGTAACGAAATATTGATAAAGACACAAGAACCCGAATGAATAGGTGGAGAGTGTTAACGTAAAATAATGGGGGCAGAAGAGCGGGGTACAATAAAATGAAAGTAAATAAACCAGGAAGAAATAAATAAAAACAAAAAAAAATTGGAAAGAATGCAACGACTTTCAAGTAAGGTCAAGGAACATTTTAAAATTACTAATATGCATATATATATATATATATATATATATAAAAATTTATTTGTCCTCAATTCAAAAATTTTTAAATTATTAAAATTCTATTTTGTACGTCAACTAATACACATACTCCTCATCTTTTCTAATCTATTATCGATATACATATATACGAATAATTATCATATCGTGCTTATTATAATAACAATAATGATGATATTATTACCACAAAAAGAAAGATGTTAGTTAAGAATGCAGCTTTTTGGTTTAGATTAAATAATGCAACGAACCAACCGGATATCTTCGGGGTAAGAACGTTATTATTTGTTATGTTACATTTTACGATACAAATTTCTTCTTATATTTTGAGAGCAGTAAAACCTGTTCCGACTGTAATACACACACGTAGGGTTTACAGTTAGGACCAAAATTGAATTTATATTCAGTTGTTAACTAAAAACTAGTAAACCGAGTTATTTTTATCAAATGAGACTTTACTTTTAGTAAGTATATAATTGGAAGTATTCAACTCAGGTAAATGTAACTAGGGGCTACGCCACGAGTCCCCCTTTTATATATATATATATATATATATAAAATTCAGGGGGAAAGAAGATGTTCAATAGATGTGTGAGGTGTCTACTAGCACAAAATAAATTACTAACATCGAAAAAAAAAATAACGGTTTAGCCATAGAGAAGAATTTTATAAAAAGATTTGTGCGATCTGTACGAAGAAATGTATAACCGGATTAAGGAGGAAAAAAGTTCAATTAAAATTAATCACCCGAAAGAAGAAACAAGGATCGCTGATGCGTTTCAAACATGATAAGTTACTAACAGAAATAATAAAAGGAAAATCAAATTGCAAACGAAAGGAGTAGCCATGATAAGATGTACGGATCAGTTATGGAGGATATAGGATATTATCAATATGAGAGGATTAGAAGAAAAGATTACGGATCTGAATGGGTTTTATTAATCAACCGTTCGATAGATTTTTGTTTTATTTGAACGTTACAAAGTAACAATCACAACTAACAGATTCGGAGTAAATCAATTGAGTAATAGAAAAAAAGGAGAACGATTGATGTCGTGGAATTTAGGAAAGAAAGAATGAAAAAACCGGCTTCTCTGGCGAGAGCATCAACAACATCGTTACCACGACTTCCGGAATATCCAGGAATCCAGACGTACGAGATAACTATACTTAGCAAGTAAGTCAGTTATCGCTCCGCCGGGGGTGTGTGTCCAGAATTATATTTAGAGGCGAGTGTTTTAATGACAGGAGAAAACTAGAGGAATCCGATAAAATTAAATAAAGAATAAAATTAAATCGGAATAAGAACTGGAAGGACATTAAGATACTTAAATCTTCGGCAGTGGAAATTGATATGAATGAGAATATGAATGATTTGGAAATATTGTAAATGGATGTGAAGAATACTTCCGTAACGAAGCGACCGGGAAATTTGTTGTCATCTGAAAATATCACAACCCGATTACGCCCTTTGTCAAGTATGATGGAAATTTAAAATACCAGAACATGATTAGGTCATTTGTCAAGCATGTAGTTGAAATTAATATCCGTTAATAATGTATAATAATAAAAGGATGGATACGCATTTAATCTATCCATACATTAATGTATTTTCTTGATGGTATATTGAACCTGTCGATCTATGTCTTCATATTATAATTGGTGTAGAACAAAACGATATTTATTTTTCGAGGCCGTGTAAAGACGTTAAGAAAAAGAATTGAAATTTAAACGCCTAAAGCAAATATCTACATCGATCACACGTCGGTAAAAATATAATCACATATTGAATTCGAACAATCTCAAGTAGGTAGGAACAAAATCGATTAAGTGTAAACATTATTAAGTAGTATCGAGCGAGAGTGGTATTGGTAAGACAAGAGACAATAATGTAAATATATATTAAGTAGTATTCAACGATGGTGTGGCAAGATAAGGTTTAGATTAAAAAAATTAATAAACGTTGTCCGAAAAAACAATGCGCTTTAAGAAGTTTTCCGGATAACTACGACGTGAATATGGCAGAGCGCACTTAGGTTGGGGACCTAATGGTCGAAAAGAATACTCTGTTCGGAAATGACTTTCGCTCATGTACACGTTGTAGGATGGAGGTACCAGCGATGCTTAGTGAAGGCAAGTAATAAGCATTAATTATTCAATACTATCGATACCTCCTGATCAGTGTATGTGGGCTAGAGAGGTGGTATCAACTGCGCATACATAGTTGGCCGAAGTAGTAGGGATAATATATACATAGACGTTGACTCTTTCCATTGGGAAATGAGTTAATAAAAATACGACAGCATGTTTGTTAATTGTGGTCAAAAGACCGGTGTGATAAAAAAAACACACACACAAAAAAACAAAAAAAACAATATAGTAGTCTAAATGAAAAATGTAATGACGTAAATAGAGGAGCAATTTAACCAGATTAGAAGTAAATCGAGGAGTACAGATATTTGCATGACAATAATACTTTTTATTATATATGCGAAAGGTTAAAAAGTATGCTTAAGTATATTATTTGCATTCGGCAGATGACCTGGTTATAATAACAACGTGTAGAAATATAAAAAGAGTTGAAATAAACACGCAAAACGATTGAAACCGATGGCGGAATTCGAACCATACAAAACCTGAATAGAAATACATTCAAAGTAATGCGTAGATGACACGATTAAAACTGAGGAATATATATAATGCGGCGAAATTGAAGTGGTACAATCGCATAAATATTTAGGAGTGATCGTAGTTACCTACGATGTAGTATACGCACGAAATATGTAAACAGCGGTCGACAATATACATAATGAGATAGAGTGTAGTACGCGATCAAAGCGAATTAGGTCCAATGCCAAATGAGTAATATATACATACAGACGTTATGACTACGAAAAATGATAGAAGAATTACAAGAACGATTTAAAATAGAACCCAAGCAGCCGAGTGAAATAATCTACGGCAACTGTTAGCATGAAGCGAAAATGTTGAAATGGAAATTTTGCCTGTACACAACTGCAAAACCGTAGTAGCGTACTCACAGTGCGGCATGGTGACTTTATGTTGACTAGACAACGACAGAATGGAAGTAGGTCCTGTTCACTGATGGGTTCCCTTAAAACTGCATGGACCAAACGGACGTCAACGCGCGTGAAGGAGGTCTTAGGACTTGATACTAATAGTACCGCTTTCTTCGCAGGTCAAACTTTTGTGGTGGATAAAAAATGGTATAGCGTATACAATATAATACAATAACGGAGCATCATGTATACCACAGAGCCCTACGATAGCGATAGCCATCTACATCGAGGATATCCTTCTGGACTACATGATCTTGTTTACCTTCCTTTTCAATTATAGTAACCCGCGGCCTCTGAGTGGTCAGTACGAAGCCCGACCTGAATCCGATGACTATTACGAGATAACGAATTCGCTCTCGACAACCGCCTGTATAAACCCTAGCTGGTTAAGATTTGGAATTCCATTCCACAGGAGGATATACAGAACCCTTATCGATAGCGTGCTCAGGCGGAATTTTTTTCCGTGGCTAACCGCACTTATTGCGAATTTAAAGTGTGTCTTACGACTATCGTCAATAAATTTGATGCAGCTCTCTGTAATACATTGGACTATATGCATACCTTTGTATTACAAGTACAGTTGCGCGAAAACTTTTAGCCAGAAGGTTTATATATCCTCTTGTCTCGCTTTCGCGGCGATTACTATATATGCGTCGATCGTCTCGGATTTTTTCTTGCCATCGATATCACACGAGGTGGTAGGTACTTGTACGGGCAGCAGGTATTGGGCACGCCTCTTCATCATTGTCTGGTTCACGCGCAACTTTGACTATATCATGATACTAATATAAAAATACAGCTGACCATACTCGACTTTACGTTTGTGCGTATATTGTATTATATACATGCCTCAATGGGAAAAATATAATTATATCTATATACATATTGTTTTTTTCAAAATTTCGAAATAAATCATATTATTCCCGGAAATGATAAGTTTTCGTTCTTTTTTTATAGCGATAAGAAAATTTAGCTTTAGAAAAAATTATCAACAATTGTCGTAATAAATCAGACGAAAAAGTGATATTTAAATGAAATTAAAATAATAAATAGGAACAAAACCCTCGGTTTACACGTAATTAAGAGTCGTACATATGCATACCCCGAATTAAAACACGAATGCCGTCGTCAAAAAGTTCCATATATCGTTCGATATCGTAATCGAGAAGTTATCGCTCCCAATCGTGAATGATTTATCACTATTAGTTTTATTTACTTTTTTTATTATAAAAAATAAATAAAAATTTAAAAAAATATATATATATACATGTATAGTGTTTATACCGTTTCCTTATTTTCAACGACATTTAATTACTTATCAGCTATAGCCGGTTACAATCGAAGAGACAAATAAACACGGACACACCACGCTTACATTAACTTACGACGACATCACGTAAGAAACACGTGAATTACACGAGATGATAATGTTTAAATTTACGAATAATAATTTTTATATATATATATATATTCAAACATTTACTAAATTACTAAATAAAATCGAAAATATGATTTTCCTTAAAATAAGAATATTCGCCTTGTACTTATCTATTTTTTGCAATATTACCGTTTTTTTTTTTTTTATTCTTAATTCGTTTTGTTTTTATTTGCCATTTTCTCGTATAATTGGATATTTATTAAATTTCGTTAATTACTATTTACTCTAATACAGCATTGGTTTAACTGTTAATGTGCGTGTACTATTCTATCGTGCTATTTAAATAAAGTTCTCAGAACAGTGTGATGGAATTCTGTGAATAATTACAGAATGCTTGAGTTCTATACTGATCGATAAAATAAAAATATTATGCGTAACATCGTCGGATATAAGACGGGAAGTCACATCCATTGTTATACGAAAGATGTCGCAATAAGTCGACTTCAGTGTAAGAAAATTTTTACACACAAAAAAAAAAGAATTACTAGGACGGAATTATGGAAGGGAAGGCTGAAAGAGAATCGATTGCATTTATGAGAACAGCCAAACCAACACTTACCTCCAGGCGATAAATTGACGTGGCCAATATGGAAAAACCTGAATAGAATAAAGACTAATGACACAGGAAGAACGACAACGAACATGAAAATGTGGAAAATCACAGATGACGAATAGATGCGAATGCAGCGTGATACAAGATTCAGAGCACCTACTAGCCTCTACTCATTATTACCTTCGCGGTGCAGGATGGAAAATATGACTAGTATAAATGAAATCACGGAAGAAACAATTCAGATTGTTAAATATTAGGAGGAAAAAAGGAATATAAACCGACCGACACGATAAGACGATCATCTCTTCTATATCAATCAGGAAATATACACATACCCGCTAATTATTTCTGTTATTCTTATTTATTAATAGCGCACACGTTCACTCTAAATTCCAGTCGTAATTTTCTCCCATGTTCTACAGACCCCAGGGTTGCTACGTTACATGTCTTCACACGGTACACAACCTGATAATCCCATAAAAAGTCGCTGAAATGTAGCAAATTTCTCTGGTCACCCGATTTTTCGTGATTTTATTCGTTAAAAGGTGCTCTTCAAGAATATTCGACAACTTACTACTTGCGACGTCTATTATTTATATGACAAAAACAAGTACCTGAAAAACCCCTCCATACTTTACCACTCAGAGCTACTAGCCCCTAGTTAACATACGCAATATATACGTATACGGGTAAATAGTTCGTAATCGTCCATTGAAATATTGGCAATACACATATTAACGGGAATAATGTAGTTCGGGGAATAATTTCAATCAAATCCGGTAGATAGTGTCGGATTTTAAATTGCCGAACTACGTTTCAATCAAATACAAGGATTCCATAAATATATACTCGCAATAATAATAATAAATTTAACAAATATTTTTGGAATATAAAATTCTTTTCGAAAAAAATTTCATTATTTTTTTTTAAGTTAAGCAAACACGCGCATTTTCTAATGGTGACAAATTTGACGGACAGAATTACAACGTTAAAAAATATTTCATAACGTAGAAACTTGGTCCGACGACAACAATAGGAGCATATACAGAATATATTATAAGCTCTCTCTACGGAACTATACGATTTACGATGTATTATTATGTTACTAATATACGCACACGTACATATATATATATATACAAGTGTGGACATGCATGTAGTATAATTATAATTAAAAAAAGTGGGCAAACGCAAAACGATATTTTTGGAAAGCATTTTAAATATAAGATATACGTTACCCTATGAATCAAACTGCGAGAAAGCGGTTTTCGCTTATCGTAATGATTATTCATAGATAGCTCCTTAAATAAATTTAAATTTCAAATTCACCACACCCTAAATACAATCTTCTTATTTCACACATTTCTACTATGTTGCATCTTGTGTAATAAGCCAAAGCATAGATAAAAGACATAACACCAGTAAATGAAAACATCTCGCATATACTTAAATTTTGCTGTCATCTAGGCCCGAATGGCCATTGTTATCAGCATATGTACATAATATCACAGTAATGTGGATGGTGGTAAATCGTGAACTATTAGTCTAGATTATGAAGTGGGCGTGCTATAATACAGCAACACTGAATTTACTTTCTTTTATATATATATATATATATATATATATATATATATATATATACATTCTCCATCTGTTTTTTGTTGGGAGGTTAGTATAGCTTCCATTATCCGCTTTTCTAAACGCAGATTATTTCTTCTAGTAATATAGCCAAAATAACGAAAAATTCATAGTCTATTATAGATCATCATCATCATATTTGTTAGCTCGGTCCGGAAATTTCAGGTCCTTTCAAGCTTGTCCACCATATGTCCCTATTTTCAGTGAGTCCTATACCTTCCTGGAGCGATGTGACCACAATTAATTGATTTATTCTATCTGGCTGTCCTTCCGCGCATTCTTTTCCATTCTACCATCCATTATATCATTCAACACACAGAGATTGGCTCGTTTACATTCGTCGCCAACAGACAATCTCAAAAGCATTAGTATCAGACTACATTTATGGCCCATGCTCTGCAGAACTATCTCATTCGAGATTTTTCCAGTCTACGGTATAATTAAGAGGCTCCGCCAACACGATAATTCGAAAAATTATATTTTCTTTTTTTCATCCCAACAGTCCATGATTCGCAACCATACGTAAAATTGGAAAAATAAAATTCGTATCTTAGTGGTCATCCATAGTTGAGAATCTCTACATATTTATCAATCAATGTAATGAATTATAAATATTAAAAAATTAAAGAAAGAATTTATAATACAACACACACACACACACACATTATATATATATGTGTGTGTGTAAACCGGTTTACTACTTCAATTCCTTCAATTTCTCGTAGCACGGGGCAGTTATTCTTTGGACGGTTGATGATAACCGTCATAATAATTATAGTTTTGGCCTTGTTGACGAGTAGGCCAAAACTATAATTATGATCATCAACCATCCAAAGAATAACTGCCCCGTGCTACGAGAAATTGACAGAATTGAAGTAATAAACCGGTTTATATATTTAGGTTCTATAGTAGAAAATAGCTGCGGCTGTAGAAGTGAGATATGTCATAGAGCTCAGCTACCCAAGGAGCCGTCTGAATAGAATCTGGATCGACGTAAAGCTGTTAAAATTTTAATAGTGAATTCTCTTGTTTTTTCGGTGTTTCTATATGGCTCGGACAACTGGTCAGTAAACAGTGCCGACAGAAAACATAGATGCACTAGAAATGTGTTATTGGAGACGAATGCTGGGACCGCTAGGAGAACCAATGCTTCCATTTTGGACGACATTGATAACCCTAAAAGATTAAAATTGATCATTCTCAGCAGAATACTACGATTTTTTGGTCACGCAGTTAGAGCCTGAAAATATGGAGGCGCTGTTCGTTCAAGGTGTAGTGGCTGGTAGAAGATAGCGCGGTCGTGTACCTCTTCGATAGTCAGATGTGATTTGCAGGACAACTGGCTGTACTTTCCACGATTGTGTAAATATCGCACGTGACCGTATTTGTTGGCGCAGCCTGGTCAGTTGTGTGACAGATCATGGGCACGATACCCTTGCATGAGGTTACACGACTCATTGATGATGATGACGACATATATATATTCAAAGATATTTCAACTTGTAAAGAGTCAGATATGAGATTTGAACGATGGAGCCAACCAAAGATAAGGGAAAATTCCAGAGCTCCATTTTTATGGGATTAGAGAACATATCCAAGAACTTAAGAATAACAAAGCATGCGGCAATGGCGCTATTATAACGTTGATGTGGAAGCTAGCAATGATCGAGTGTGAAGAAATTACAGGGAATAATAGAAGGTTCTGGGAATAAGAAAGGATACCGTATGTCCAATACACAAAAAAGGAGAAGAAACAGATATGAACAATTATAGGGAAATTTCGATTCTGCCAATAACGCATCAAATCTTTTCGAAAGCTATCCTCCGAAGACTAAAAGAACAGGTGGAAAAACAGCAGGACGAGTATCAAGCTGGTTTCCGAAAGGGAAGATGCTGTGCGTAGCAGATCTTTAATCTTATATTATTGAACTACAATAAATTAAGAGCAGACAGCATAGTAGTTACACGTTCGTACATTTTAAGAAGGCACACGACTCAGTTGATAAAACGTCACTCCTGAACATCCTGGAAGAACTTGGAGTAGATGAAAAGTTACGATAGCTAAGTAAAGAAACATTAACGGATACAAGATTTAAAATCAAATTTTCGAAACGAAGTCTCAGAACTGTTTAAGATAGAAACTAGAGAAACAACAAAGGGACGAACTGTCGCCAGTATTATTTAACTGCGTTTTGGAAAAGGTAATACGGGAGTGGAGAAAGTATTTAGATCAAGAAGGAATCAAGAGGAAGAAAAATAACCTACAGATTGACCGGCTCGCGTTTGCAGTCGACGTAGCATTGTTATCAGAAAATATAGAAGAAGCTAAGCGCCAAGTTGAAATACTAAGCATTATGGCAGCAAAGGTCGGACTGGAAATATCTTTTGAGAAAATAAAATTTATAACCTACGATAAAAATGCTCCCAACATTATGAATGTTAAGAATGGAATAATAAAGAGTAGAAGAATTTGAATATATAGCGGAAATGATTCAAGTGAAAGCGGGAGATAAAAAATCGATGCAGGAGCGAAAACATAGATTGGAAATGGCTTTCCAAATAACGAGGGGCACATATAATAAAAAGCCAATATGTCATTAAACCACAGTGCTTGTACGCAGCTGAATGCCTAAATTTGGCCTTTAACAAAGAAATACAACAATTAGAAGTCAAAGAAAGGAAAATATAGAAAGGGTGAAGAATATTGAAAATTAAGAAGCAACAGGGAAATATATGTAACAATAGAAAAGGTTAGCGATACAATCAGGAAAAGAAAGGTCGTCTTTTATGGGCACATAAAAAGAATCGACAACAACCGTCTTACCAAAAAGATATTTCATTTCTTTGACAACAACCCGAAAAGTAAAGTATCATGGATGATGCAAGTGAAAAGGGGCGTTGAACATATGGGAATATCTCGAGAAGAAATCAAAGATAGGAACAAGTTCAAACATGAGATTTAATCTTTTCACGGATTCCATAATTCGGCGACTAAAAAGACAGGGAGAACAAGGACGGAAAAAAAGAAAGAAAACAGACCCGAAAATGATTGAAGAATATTGGGCAAAAAGAAAAAAAGAAAATAGGATGCCACGAGACTGTGGTAAATAAGACAGCGCGAACATGGACGGAAGAAAGAAAAAAGACTCATTCGAAACGGATGAAAGAATACTGGCCAAAGAAACGGGTGAAAAAGACAGAATTATAGGTTACAAAACGCTTAAACAAAATATACATTAATAATAATAATTATACAAACACACACACATATATAGATAGATAGATACGATGAACAGCTTATATTCAAAAGTTCGGGGTAAATTAGCATGAAGAGAAGCAATACTTTAACTTCTGAAGAAGGCTAGAGGTTTCGTCCAACAATGGACTAATAATGATAAATGTATATATATTAATATATACTTCTTAGCATAACTTTTCTGCCCAAATCCCGTACATCGCATACCTAACTAATTGCATATTTTTCGCGTATATCTTGTGAATGCCGTTTATAAATCTTAATAATCCGGTTAATGATCGAATATTATATGCCAAAATTTGATTTCAAAATAATCAATATTTTGTTAATCGGTGAAATTTATGATCAATGTCTCAGAACCATAAGCTAAGATAGAGGAGATTACGAAAAGAATAAGTTGAATTTTTCTGTATTCTGTAATATTTTTGCCACCCCACATGCACAGCAGTTTACTAAAAACGATTAAATTCATTGCCGACCTTCTTGATTCAGAAAGACACATATTTTCATTTTTCATGATCCACTATCATTATATATATATATATATATATATATATATATGAAATATATTTAATTGTGTCATATATATATATATATATATATATATATATATATATATATATATATATATATAAATTGTGGCATATATTAATTTGGTAGCAAAACAATTATTTTAACACATTAATATAATATTTTCGAAGAATAACAGTTACACTTCCGTCAATTTGTATTTTATTCTTGGAAAACAAATAAATTACATTATATAATGAAAATAAATACCTGTGGCGGGAAGTGTGGGTTATCTTGTAAAGCGACTACACTTGCGGTAGCTGTCGCAGTCGCAGTTGCGGTCGCAGTCGCAGCCGCTGCCGCTACCATAGCTGCAGTAGCCGCTGCGGTGGATGACGAAGTTGAACCGACGGAAGAAGGCGAATTCGAATGACTGGATGACGTATGAGGATGCGGTATAGACGGTGTATGATGAGGATGCGGTATAGACGATGGATGAGGATGCAAATGAGAATGATGCTGAGAAGGATGCTGCGAATGAGAATGATGAAACGACTGTTGCTGATGTTGTTGTTGCTGACTATTTAACTGATGTTGTTGGTGTTGATGCTGCTGTGATGATTGTTGTTGCTGCGAAGTTGGTCCTGTAGTCGACGTTGTAGCGACGCTAGAATTGCTGTTGCTAGTAACGTTATTATGTTGGTTTGTCGTCGACTGTTGCTGCTGTTGGTGGGGTTGCTGATGCTGCTGTTGAACTTGCTGCTGCTGTGTTTGCGATTGTTGTTGCTGCTGCTGTTGATGTGAATGATGATGATGATGGTGGTGATGATGAAATTGACCGCTTGCACCGCCCGGCGGAAGAATAGTCGAAGTTGAAGACGGGACAATGTGACCAGAGCCTGGACCGGGACTGGGGTGTAAGGGATGATGGTGATGATGATGATGATGCGGTGGTAACGGATGATGCGGTGGATGGTGATATCGTTGTTGATCGACGGGGTTGTTCATCATATCGGGGACATGGTGATACCTGCGTGAGAACATCCCTTGTTTAATTCTCTCAACAGTTGCTGTTTGTGGCCGAAGAGGCATGCCTTAAACTGCCCCGTAAATCGGGACAATTTAGCGGCACGTCGTCAACGGCGACACAAACAAGTATAAAATAGTATAAAATACGATATTACGTTTGTTAATGATATTCTAATACTATACTATTCCAACAGCTACTACTACATCTATAAGGAGCGATGATTTTGACAAAGAAAATAGTGTGCTAGTAACGACGTTTTAGTCAAAATTTCCAGGTGTAAACATAAAACTCCCTTATATAGTCCATCTTTGTGTACACGTATTGCCACTACTATTATATTACATACTATATATATAAAGATACGTTAGTGTTGTGTGAAAAAGGAAGTAATATAAATAACGGTGGTAGTTTAACGGGTAACTGGCTGAGACTTAAGCGAATGATCGGGTTATCTATAGTGTACTAGTAACAATATAACTTCAAAGTGTTACCAACGTACAGTAGTAATAGTAATACTTATTGTAATGCACATATAAAAGCTTTATCTATTTTTCTTTTTCTATTTCAACCCTGTTAAAATTTAAGGACGCATACACATAGATAATATAGATACACAACCATATATATATATATATATATATATATATATATATATATATATATATATATATATATATATATATATATATATATATATATATATTTACATGTATGTTGTACACTATTACAAATGTTATTTGCAGTAGAAAGCAAAGTAATTCTGCCACCCTAATAAACCACGGCTTATACCATTTTAGGGTAGGCGCATTGTGTACTATAGTCAACGATGTTAAAAAGGGCTCAACTGCAGGTTCACTACTTATAGTATGACAATAGGGGTAATGTTTTACGCTATTGTGCGTTATTATACGCTATTGTGCGTTATTATATCACATAGAATACAAACGTGCGACACAAATACATACGACGCACAGACGCGCAAGCATTTACGTATGTAAACACGTATAGTCCAACCGAATAAAGGAATAAGTGAGAAAAAACAACGGTTCCTTTTAAACGGAACCGATATTTTTTGACCTTTTATTTCCGGTTCTTTTAGTTTAAACAGAATTATACGGTTCATTTGGACCAGTTGACGATTCATAATTTACGTTTACAAAACCGCGATAAATATTAGTAACTATTTCAAGAAAAAAATTAATTTACTCGTCATAAAAATTATACCGACGATTTTGGAGATGGCGAGTTGGAAGAAGTGGAAAAAACGAAACGGCGCTATGTGACAAACGATTTATTCGACGAGTCGCTTATTAGAGTAAAATCGGTTTTTTGCTTTTTTTTATACTTGGATATTATAATAGGAAAAAATATAAATTAGAGATAACTCTAGCGATTTTATTGATCCATTTCTGGGGTAATTTTAATATATAAGATCCTCTGCAGTACCGCAACGTCACGTTCAGAGATAATGGACTCGTTAAAAATACAAAAGGAAAAAATAAACATTTAAACATTTTTAGTAAGCTGTAAATTTCATTCGATAGAATTGATTTTTTTTTTAATTATATGTATTTCTCATAATATAGAAAATCGGCACTTAATCATCAAGCGGTAGTAAATATCATTTTCGTTATATGCCAGCGAACAAATAATTATTACCAATTTCGAATACCGTTACAATCGCAAGTTCATCGTCTACGTTTGTTGAATGGGTATTGAAAATATTTATTTATTTATAAATGAGGTTGGAGCGAGAAAGGAATTGTATAATTAATGGAATAGTTAAAGGACTATTGGAGAGTAAACCAGATAGGGTATGCGGACGAATCTGGGATTGATAGGGATGTAATATAGGGCAGTATAGTAAAATATGGAGAATAAGAGAAAGGATTAGGAGTAGGTAAAAGGAACAAAAAACAGGGAGAACGTTAAAGTAGATGGTCAGAGAATGAGATGTGGCTAAAGCGGAGCGTGCTGAGTATTATATAGTTGAAACGGGATACAAGTTAACAGGTGGTTTCCAAAAGTCAACTTGGATTTAATAGCAAGAAGGAAATTGTGTATGTAGGGGGGCGAATTCCGCTTCTGTTGCGAGTTGTGGTTAATGGAAGTATTTGTTTAGGACTAGAGATGGCGGGGCCTTACATGTTGTTAAGTATACACATTCATCGCTTCGGTCCCTACGATTCCTTTATCACCTTGAATAAGGGGAATTTAGTAAATCTATCTCCTGTAGTTGGTAAAGTAAGGAATGCGATTAACAAGAAGATTTTTTGATACTGTTCTTGAGAGCTGATACAGCGGATCACTAGGATTCAGGAAACGTGGAAGACGTAACAATATATCGTACAGTTCAACATTATATGTAGAGCAAGATGAATCATTGAAGAAGAATTCGTATGCTTTGGAAGTATTAATAGAATGGGATAGGGATTTGGCATCGTCAGTAAAGCATAAAGTTGACGGTAAATAGTTGTTAATTAAGTTATTTACTTTTAAAATGAACTCATGCTCGGTTGTGTTCTTATATTGTAGAAGGGTTGTACTGGTATGTATAATCTCTTTGCGGGGAGGAGAGATTGGATAATTTGAGTTGTTTATTAATGTATATAGGTGCTGTAATTAATATTGAAATCATTTAGAATGGCTGTAAGATAAGGGATTGGATCAAATGAGAATTTGGGAAGAGTCACGTGTAAGACGGAGTATTTGTTCGAATTTTAAGTATTCTCTATGGTCGTGTAGAGAGAGTTCCCTTAGTAAAGAACTCTTATTCACAGACGTAGTACGCTGAGAGTTCCTGGTTAATCAATTTTCTTTTTTCGATAGAACACGCACTCGCGGAATATTAAAAATTCATAATCCGTCCGAAGCTGTCTGTTCTTCTAGTAATATGTCCTTCCCAGTTCCACTTGTCTGTTGTCGAATCCGAGTGTTTTATTTTTAATTCATTACTTTCAGGTGCCCCTAACATCGATCGTTATTGTGCACGCTGAGTCACCGATAAGTCCTCCGAGCACGGGGTCCTGGTAATTGTAATTATTCACGTTTCTGTACCATATGTCACCGCCGGCAGGAACGACGAATCGAAAATTACAAAAATTTAGGGGGATAGTACACGTGGTTGGCGTCCGAAATTTTAAAATTCGTAATCAGTATTTGACCGCAGTGGTATTGAAGTTAGAGATTTCCTTTTGCTGGCAGATCAGGTCGCGCGATTAATGTTTAAAATTTAAAGTTGAAAATTTTGTAATTTTTGCAGTTAACTGAGAGTTATCTTGTATTTTAATTGCAAAGAAGTTCTATTGTAGTCACTCATTTTACTGATTATTGGATATTTGCTGCCGGCGCAAAAGTCGAAAAATGTTACTGTATGCTGCTTTATTACTTGAGGTATGTACAGGGTAAATTCAGAACCGCATGCGTAACATCTATTCTAGCACATATCGGTAACTGAAGTATTATTCTGCAACACTGATTCTGAAGTCGCTGTAGCCTAGAAAGATTAGAAATGCTCGTGTATGACCATACGGGGCACGCATATAAAAGTATTGTCCTTATAATCGTTTTATATATTATTAATTTGTCGAGCGTGTTAACGAAAGATTTTAGGTAAAGTTTAAAAAAAGGACCCATGTATCCTATTGGCCAAGTAATCAATATGCTTAGAAAATACAAGAGGTATTTAATGTCCTACTTTTTCGAAAAAATACGATTAAACTTTAATTCCATCATCCAGAATAAAAGGACAAGATCACAAAACAAGTTCCCAATAGACATCAATTGTTCAAAGAAGGTACCTCGATAAGTGTTCATATTTATTGCAGTTAAATAGTAGATGATCGATGCCGTCGAAGAAAGTATACGTGTGAGGATTGTTAGGAAGTATCCCATAATTCGGGTCTGAAAAAAATCAAGAGTCGCAATTGGTAAACCGCGTAACACCATAAATATGGGGGAAAACATGATTAGAAATCGAGTAGTACCGAGGGATCAAAATAAATTCAAATTGGATCACACGATAATATTTGCGTCGATTTTCAAAAAACTTATTCCATTCGAACGCAATCAACTATCTAATTTAAATGTAATTTGTTTTAATAAAATTTTCCTAAATCTCGTTCTTTAACTTTGCTGAAATTTAACCCCCGTAAGTAGCCCAATTTTCGTACGTAGATATCATTACGTACAAAAGTCGGTCGTATTTAACTCTAGTAATAATGTTCATTAGTTCAATTTAGAGTTCGTACCTATCTTCGTTAATATATCAATCATCCGAGGAAGACCACCCGTTAGTTAAGGCTTCAAAATGTGGACCGAATTGGAGGAGGTTATTCCGATCTAAAATATTTTATGTATATTAATTTATTTACTCAGGAGTTGTCATAAAAAGTGATATAAAACATCATGAATTAGGAAAATATAATCAAAATTACCTACAGGCAACTAGTGTAGCAATAAATTGTACCTTAAACAAAACCATTGTTGTGTTCGCGGTTTATTGTCCACCGAAACATCGTATAAAGCAAGAACAATTTAGTGCTTTTTTAAAAACACTGGACACTGTATTCATGGACATTAGTCAAGCATTTGATAGAGTTTGGCATGAGGGCTTATTGCATAAAATCAAATGTCAATTTCCTCTTCAAGTATTCAGAATCCTTGAATCATATCTCAGTGAAAGATTCTTTTCTGTATAATATGGCAATGAAGAATCACAAATATATTCAATAGAAGCAGGAGTGCCTCAGAGTAGTGTGCTGGGCCGCTGTTGTACCTCATATACACGGCTGATGCTTCCACTCTGCCTGATGTTGAAATTGCTACTTTTGCAGATGACACGGCTATTTTGTGTTCAGACGAGTGCCCAATAAAGGCAAATACGCGTCTACAACTAGCGATTGACAAATTATCGGACTGGTTTATGAAATGGCGTATCAAAATAAATGAAAACAAATCGGTACGCACAACTTTTACTAATCGGAGATTAAACGATAGTAATGTAATGATGAATGGAAATATTATCCCATTAAAAGACGAAGTCAAGTATTCGGGAATATACTTGGATAAACGGTTAACGTGGAAGAAACATATCGTAACGAAGCGTACTGAAATACGCATTAAAATTAATCAGATGTACTGGCTTTTAGGGAGAAAGTCAGAACTAGCAGTTGAAAATAAGCTATTGCTCTACAACCAGGTCGTCAAACCTGTCTGGAAATACGGATGTCACGTATGGGGCTGCTCGAAAAAGAGTAACATAGCAATTATACAAAGATTACAAAATAGATTTTTAAGAATCATTACAAATGCGCCATGGTATGTGACCAATCAAACTCTGCACACAGACCTAAAGATAAATTACGTAAAGGATGAAATCGTGCAAACAGCTAAAAATCATGTCGCAAGACTGGAGTCACATCCGAATATGGCAGTTGCACTGTTAGATAACTCTGCAGTCATTCGCAGATTAAAGAGAACAAAATTTATGGATCTAGTATAAAATATACATTCCGTATACATATTGTATGAGATCCTGTCACTGGACAGGATTCTTTAACAAGCCATATGATGCTGAGATATTACATTTACTTAATAGCCTATAGAGCTAGTTGTAAATTAGCAAATATTAAAGAAAAAAAAAATTAATTTATTTACTTTTAGAATACATAAATACAGTTTTAAGTTATTATTTTTTTTAATATGGCGGTTGCAACAGGCCTAATGTTTACAAATATAAATTATTAAATATGAAAAGATAAAAGTTAATACACATATTCCGTTTGACTAATAGTTTCGATCAATCGAGTTTGACCAGATTTTTGAAGAGAATACGAAACAATAGAATAGAGAATTCAAACGTCTATACGACGCACTTATAAATAGATTAATTGATTAAAGACCGGACGGGAATCCCCAATTCAATCTGACAAGTGGCGATATCTCGCGATGACTGCTAGAAACTTTGTATTATCATTCTAATTAAACTGCGTTTACCTGTTCACCGGTTTAACGACGATTTAATATAAAAGACCGATATTTTTGTTGTAGTATTCAAAAAAAAAATTCCTATTTAAAAAAAAATGTACGGATCGTATCTTGTTAATAAATGTTAAAAATCTAAAAAGTTCCTTCTAGATCCACGAGAGAGCGCTACGTTTTACCGATTAGTTTTTCAACGTTACAACGTTAAAATACTAAAGACCGATTATAATGAAAACATAATTAGATCCGTTCGAACATGGTGTTCACTATACGGTACGTGAACTTTTAATATTAACCAAATTTTCCATTCTCGTAATAAAGGACGACTGATCAACGTGAAATGTCTCCATTCTAAAAATATTTTACATTAACGTACAAAAGAAATTTTTCCAGTTTTTCTAACAAGCGGCGAATGCTTAATTCTAAAAACATTTATATAAACGGGTTAAATTAAAATTTATACAAACAAAAGATAAATAAATAATCATAATGCATCGATTAACAACGGAATAGTGTTCTCTATCATAGTGCCGAATAACTATAATTAGAAATGAATGAAAACAATTACTACTACAACAAACGCAATAAGAAATATGTTCTCTACAACCCAGGACAGCTTTCCCCCTTCATTACCTTAAATTTTACCCCAATCTCTCTGATATATTCGTAATATTTTCCACTTCGTTCTATTTACCGAACCTTTCAAATCTGATCCAGAACTACAGAAGTCCCTAAGTGCATATTTAGCACATACCGGCATTCCTACTACCAAATAATAATAATAACTACATTTTATGTTACTTTTATTAATATTATCGTCATTTAATCATTATTAATTAGCGACTCGTATAACTATCGATTTAAATAGTTTCCTTTTCAAATTAAAAATTAACGCAGTCAAATTTTCGGATTTATCTACGTAAATGGCGTCGATTTGAAGTCATTCAAAGTGGTACAACTTTCCACTAAAACTGATAAATCGTAATAAATAATTGTTTATTTATTTCCTTATTTTTTTTATTACAAAAAACAAAAAACCTAAAAAATTCAAATATTTGTAACAAACTATTCACCCGAATATTATTATTGGTAAACATATTAAAAATGACCGATGTCGAAAAACAACTATTAATTTTTTTGAAATCTATCGAACAGCCTCAGAAATTTATTTATTTCGAAAATAAACAAACGACGAACTAGAAGTGCCACAAATAATTTTATATATATATATATAAAATACATATCACAATTGCCGATTAAAAATATAAATTGAAAACAACAAAATTTAAACAGACAAAAATTTCAGACATCGTACAACTATAATCAAGAAATCATTTATCAAGCGAAAGAGAATATAAAACTATTACGTATTAACACATTGATAATTATTATTATAAATTATATAAATATATTAGCATTCCGGCAATTGAGCTTTACACACTATTTTGTTTTTTGGTGTTTCGTTTTTTAGTAAAATTACGCTTTTTCGGAAAATATATTTACATACTAATCACACACTATTAAAAACCATTACGGACATAACTATTTGAATCGTGTAAAATTTCCTTTCACGCATTTCCGGAGTTATAACTAAAAATGTCTCAGTTTTTAAGAATATCAAACACCAATGTTTTTTGGGAAATGAATTTTGGAATTTTTCGATCGAATTTTTTCCTAAAAATAGTTCTTTCGTAAATTAAAAAATATTATCGGTAGATCCGATACTATAAAAAGCAATTTTACTCGAGATATAAAATGAAATTTTAAACGTACATTTAGATAACTATCGAGAAAATTAAAAAAATTCTAAATTTCCAACATTTTTTGGGGCGGTGTACTCGAGGTCTGGTTTAAAATTTCAGAATTCATAATTTCCATACGAAATATTTTCAATCACTTAAGAAATTACATGTTTGTACCAAATTTCACATATATATATATATATATATATACCAAACAAAATATAACACAGTTTAATCACTAAAAGTTTTTTATTGCAAAACTGTGTTATATTTTGTTTGGTTTATAATTTATAAAATCACTACTCTCTCTCTCTCTCTCTCTCTCTCTCTCTCTCTCTCTATATATATATATATATATATATATATATATATATATATATATATATATATATATATATATATATATATATATATGTATGTATATATGTGTATGTATATATATATATACATATATACACATATATACATACATATATATACATATATACATATATATATATATATATATATATATATATATATATATATATATATATATATATATGTATGTATATATGTGTATATATGTATATATATATATATATATATATATATATATATATATAAAGACGATCGTCGTATATATTCCACATATAAACTAGTTTATAAAAAAGAGACTAATTAAGGATTTTTATACGATAATCTTCATAATTAAAGCTTTAATTTTATTTATAAAACGTTTGAAAATGTATTACGAACGAATGCTAGAACAGAGTACTTGAAAAGTTGCGAGCATATGATTAGGCGCAAGGATTGCGTACGCATCTACAAGAAGAAAACCCTAGTGTTGGTTGATCGTAAATATAGATTTAGTCCTAGTGCTGGTGCTGATCCGAGTTTCAGGGATTAAAAAAAAAAATAATTCGATGGTTAGCTCCGAAAAAAAGAAAATTGAAAATTGATATGGAAATTAAAGTTGTAACGTTCGTAGTAAAATATTTATATATATAATTACGGAAAATTCAAGACGCCGAAAAGGCAATGCGAGAAATCATTTAACGGTCATGATTTGAGCATAATTGTTGTACTTTCTAGATCATTGGGCAAATAAATTTTAGTCCAATTCTATTATTAAAATTAGCAAATTTTTATGTATAATAAAACACGTGTATGTAGACAGTGTATTTTGAATAATGTTTAAATTAAACAATTTACCATCAAGTATACGAGATAGTTATCAATTGCAAATCATTTAATTTTTATACAATAAATACAATACAAAGTCCGGGTATATCCGACAGCCTTATCTGCACTTATATACAGAGAGCATCGTATAATATATATTTAATAATATAAGATATGAACGGAACTATTGGGCTGTGTCTTTAAATATATAAATAATTATGATCGGAATAAAGATGTTTACTTTATTTGGTTTTATTTAATTTCAGATATATTTTTAACATTATAATCTATATACACATATACAAACACTGCATCTTCATTTTTCTTTTATATATTATCCGCATAATACCGATTCGCAGTGCAAATCACGAAATCAGTTAAAATTACATATACAAGACTTCCTTTGTTTTGACAAATGACAAAAAAAAATGTAAAATAAAATTTAAAATTTGGTTTCATACTTTTTTCTTCTTCAAAATTTCATAATTTAATTCGTGGACGTTGGGACGAAATTACCTATTAACCTAGTTGATCGAGAAAGTTTTTCGCGAGATCATCAATTTTATCTACATCACATTCGGTAATAAAAATGTGATACCTGTAAAAATAGTAATAATAGTAGTAACAGTAATAATAATAATAATAATGTAAATAGTAATAATAACAACACTGATAATAAACGATGATGATAATAATGAAGCTAACAATAATCACAAGAAGAAGATGAAATAGTAGAAGAGGAAGACCTTAGAAGCACAAAAAAAAAAAGATAATAAACTTGGAAATAACTGATAGCTGCCATTTTACTCGCTCCCGGAAGTGTTTAACCGGATGAAACCGCTAATATTAATCTGACGGTCAGATAATAAAACAAACCGTCCTTACTACATGCAGGAAAACTCAGCCCATCCATCAACTGTAAATTCAGCCATTCGCCACCCGGTGACGGAGCACGACATTGCCTAAGGTCGCCTATTCGTATCTTAACATTTTTTACACTATTGGTACGTTAATAATTGGTATATCGAAAAATATATATCAGCGTGTACTAACAACACCTGTCTATATCTTTTATATATATATATATATAGTATGTTTGTGTGTTTAGAGAGATAAATATCACGGAGATTATATAAGCTACAAATACTGGAAACAAAAATTATATGACAGCGAAAAATAAAAAACACATTCTATGTATAATATCACATAAACATTAAAACACATTCATATACCACACATACATACACGCTTGCGCGATTGCACTTATATAGCGTTCACACTTTCACTATACATTTATTAATAAACGCGTATTACATAATACGCATACAACAATCAAATTAGCTAATAGTTCACCGTCGTATATAGAAAAAATTTATTTTGCCCATAGAACGCATCTTCCCAATTTATGTATTTTACGTAATTTTCGAACGAATTCATAGAAGAACGATTTATTTTAACTCCAAATTATATTCAAGCAGTAGTAGTAGTAGTAAAAACAGAGTAAGATGCAACGCGGATGCTGCAGGTACTATAGAATGAAGGGAAAACCAATTAAGGTGCGTAAGTACGAGGATACACGAGGGTGTAAATGAAAATGTATGTGAGAATTTAATGAGATAAACATATTTATATTATTAATGTGTAATAATACCACATCGTAAAAAATGTAAATACCTGTCGACAGGCGAAAGCTTGACGGGATAAGTACTTCTTATGATGTTCTATATTGAAATATGCTCGAGTACTATGACTGTGTATGTATGGGACTGTGTGTGTGTCGAACATTCGTGCGTGTCTATTATATGAACGTTAATATGTAAATATACGTTCCCTCTAGTAGTAGGAGTGTAAACGTGAGCAAATGCAGAATAAATGTGTAAGAGAGTGAACTGAATAAACTCAATGTAAAAATCTGAAAAGTGTATATGAAAAAAACTCTGTATTTTTGTAAAAGTTATTCTAGATATAAATTATATTAAGAAATTCTTCGTCGACAAAGCTTTATAACTTGTCGGTAAAAAATGGCGATTATATGTAATGAATGTATCGAGAGGGTAAATTTGCTTGTAAGTTTTATACAAGAAATAAAAAAACTTCAAAATAAAGTAAAACATATAGGAAAAATAAAAATAGAAATGAGAGTGTGAATGCGAGTGAACGTATGTGTGTGTAGTACAAGTGTAGGCCTGAGTGAGAATGGCAAAAAGTAATTGATCTAAAAGATTATATAATAAAAAAAACATTGTGAGAGTGAAAAATTGAGCTGAGCGAAAGAAGTATCCAATAATACATCTCCCTCGGTTTAGCAGTTTGTTTGAGTCTTGATGACGGTTCTATGTGTAAAAGCTCGATTACCAGCTGATTTTGGTGGTTTTTTTAACCGCATCGGCTATTTTTGTGCGAACTTCCGAATAATTTCATCCACCGAATCGGTTTTCAACTCCCGATGTATGACTTCACGTACCATATAGCATTCGGTAAATTAGGCGCAACACCTTGTTCCCGAAACAACGCTGAGTAATCTGTTTGTTTGACGTCTTTACGCAAACCACAGAGTTGCGCTGCGTAGGACCATACTGGACGTAATACAGTTTTATATATTAACAGACGATTCTGCAGCGATAGTTTGAAAGTGGTAACCTAACAGCAAATAAAGTTGTTTCATCCGAATGTTGGAGTGTTTTATTTTTGATATGCGACTTCCGTGTCAGTCGTTGATCTCTAGGTAAACTCTTGAATCTTTCACTTCATCGGTCCTTGGAATCGTTTTATTGCCGGTTAGTACCGGTTTTAGGGATGGACGATGTAATACATCGATGTATAAAAAAAAACACTCGATGTAAAGTACCGATGCATCGTAATCGATGTATTCTTGACGTTCGATATATTCGATACATCGATGTTTTTCATTTGATATTTTAAATCGATAAAGCTGATTTTATGATGTGATTTATTTAGATTTTATATTTTTAAATATTTTATCTCGGTCGATATTTACAAACTAGTTACATTCATAATAATAATAACTAATTAACTTAATATTAATAATGACAATAATAATAATAATAACTAGCGATAGGCATTTTATTATAGTTACAGTTTTTACACATTTTATCACCCTTCAGTTGCAATATTCTAGAACTATGTTAGTGAGTCCGTGGAAAAAGATGTACAAAAACGGGTACTTAATGAAATTAATAAAAGATTGGGCATCGTAGAACATGTATCCGCTTTAGCCATTTCAAGCATTCTTAATCAGCGATTCAAAAAAAAATCATCTCGGTGATCACTTAGCTTGTGCAAAAACTGTAGAAAAAATAAAAAATTTAATATGGAGACTCAGTTGTGCCAGAATGAAGATACTGAATCCGACTCTGATAAATCTGAAAAATGTGATGAGACCTTTTCACTATAAAGCGATCATTGTAAATTAGTACGTCGTAATTGGAAAAATAATAAATCAGAAGAAAGTATGTCTGATGAACTTTCCATTTATTTAAGAACGTCTGTAGGAAGATCGAATGAAAGCCCATTGGAAATATGGAAAAATTATAAAATACAATTTCCTAAATTATATAAAATTGCATTCAGATATATTTAATGGTTGGCACATCTGTTCCATCAGAAAGATTGTTTTCACAGGCAGCGCAAATATTAAACCAACAAAGAAATCGATTAAAGGGCAAGAGATTAAACAAATTTTATTTTTGCAAAAGCATCGACAAAAAATATTGGTATTTTTGAAGTTTTTGTAATATTATTTTTAATAAGTACCGCGTAATCTATTATTGCGTATTTAATTTGTTTAAACGGTCATTTTTTAAAATTTTTGTCGATTAATAATAAACATTTTTAACGTAACACATCTATTTCCTCTTTTATTTTCCAACATTTTTAACATTATGTATAATAAAATAAAATAAAAATCTATGCATCGCAGAACATCGATGTATTCGATGATACATCGGTCCCACATCGATGTCACCAATCGATATATTACATCGAAAAAAAATCTATGCATTTTTTTTTGTCCATCCCTAAACCGTTTGCTGCGTGGTTTAGCAGATTTTCCGACGACTGAATCTGCTCAGGTAGCAACGTTTGCGGATGATACTGTGATAATCGCATCAGATAAAAATGCTTTGCCATTACGAAATTTCAGAATAGTGTAGATCAGGTTCATCAGTGGAAACTGACTATTAACTAAGTTAAGACAAATCCATCGATGAGCAACTGAATGTAACCGAAATGAGATCAATAATGAAGGATGTTATGTGAGCGTCTATATATATATATACCTTATTCGCGTTTTCAATCGAAAATTATGTACGTAGATAATATTTATAAAATTTTAATTATTATTATTTGATAAGTATAATTTTATATTGGAATACATTCAATACAAGTGTGTGTATATATATATATATATATATATATATATATATATATATATATATTCGAATAATTTCTTTCAGTTTGCTCGATAAACTATTCAATTTTTTAAGTATATATTATCAATATTACGCTTTCTCGTCCTTTAATTTAAAAGATTGTTCTCGGAAGATCTTTTTATTTTTTTGATTAGGCGCGATCGATTAAAAAAAAAAAATTGGTTAAATTAAGAACAAAACTTTAAGATCTTTATTGACAATATTAAACGTACTTTTATTGATAAATATTTTCGATTAATTTTTTTTATTTAGAAGCGTGATATTCTATTTCATCAACAAGTCTTGTAAAATGAAGTTTGTAATCACTGATATCGAATAGATGCCGATTAAGTTGTCGTCAGTCGGAGAATTGCTATAAATTGCGATTTGATGTTTTTCATTTGAGAAAACTCTGTTTCGCACAGATAAATGGGAAACAAAAAAAAATGCAAATATCCTAATTGATTTCGATAATGGACATTTTTCTTCTGGTAATAAAAATTCCGGAAATGATTTTCATTTGCACGTGCTTTCAGAATGATATCTGATTGTATTGTTCAAATTTCTAACTCTGGATCCGATGAATTTCAATTGAAAAGTCTGAGCTAGATTTGATAACTCTAGATCCGATGAATTCAATCGAAAAGTATTAGCTAGATTTGCTCGTTTTCGAATTCTTCAAACGGAAAAGAAATAAATTCAATAATAGGTTTTAGATTATTGAGATTTGCAAATCGTCTCTTAAATTCGCGATTGAAATATTCCAGTTTAGGATTTTCTATTATTAGCCTCATTGAAATATCAAATCCGAAAGAAGTTTTATTTTTTATCGGCAGTATATTACGTTCAGTAACGTCTTTGAAGCCGAACGAACTAAGGTAAATTTTCAATAATGAAGTTAATTCATTTCATTAGTCTGCTTCGGAACTTCATTAATAGATGTTGTATACATTCTTTATAGTACTACGAGTTAAAGCTACTTGATACGAATTTCTCATTAACCTCCATAGACGTTTTCTCGCCAAGTTCTGTAAATGATCTTGCCCACTACCCTATTAATAACAGAGCGGTAGTATTTTAGATTTACATTTAACGAGTAATATTCTTTTTTCGATTTGCTTAAAGTCTGTCTTTTTTTTTTAATGTAAGTTTTTGTTTATTTTTTTTATTATTTCGTTATACGGAAATAGAAGTAGTCCGTGTAGAGGACGGTTTCTTTAGTTACTTTCTTTTATAATGCTTCATTTAATGTTCTAAACTTATTAGATAGTATAAATTCAGCAGAAAGTCCACGATGTTCGACGAAATTTAGTGTACTATGTTTACACTCAGTTCCAACTTTATTAACCCCCACACAAAAATATGATCTTCATATTAACTTCTAGTATAAAATTCGGCGCATATTTATCTCGCTATAAAATACGTTTGAATACGTATAGTTAAGATAATCACTACTTCGAACCTAATCTATCAGGTCTATATCACCTCGGTGATAATCGCTAATCTAACAGATACATTAATAACTTTATTTAAATCTGTTAAAAAACCGACAGATACCAGTTAAAGATATAATGTTACCTTTGACTGAATACTAGTATACTGAATATCTTCAACTACACATCTAGATTTCATGTTATACCTATACATTGTGCTTTTGATTCAGTGATATAATAATTAGATCGCACTCGATGCTCTAGTTAAATTAAAAGTTCACCGTAATGTTTACGCCGAATTATTTAAAGTTTTCATTTTACACAGTTCCATTGTTACCTAAATTCGCAATCCATAGTATCGTACGTGATAAAATAGTTGTATAAATAATCGATGCAAATAAATATAAATTTCAAACCCCGACACGAAACAAGCTGGCATACATACACGTTTACATTCAATATCAAAACAAACAGATGTGTATACATTAACACATACCTTATATAATACAGTCGCAACTTAAATTCACATCACCCGTTGATATAAGATCGGCAATTTGTTCGACGTTTTTAATTAAAATAATTTAAGAACTATCCTACGGGGAAATTGTCCCGTATTTCGACCACACGTGCTTGAACCAGTGAGTTTTCAAGTTCTTCGCCGCTATTAACATTCGGTCAAAAGATCATTTATCTGAACAGACTTATATTCACATCTAAATGACCCTAACTTTACGTTTGCTCGTCTTTTGAATAAGCTGGTCACGTATCGTACGTCTACAAAAATCTAATAACAATGTTCGCGTGATTCCCTGTCCTTTTTTAATCGATGACAACGATTATAATTAACATCGAAATTTTTTTAACCAACTCAGGTACAAGCTCGTTGCTAGATATTGCGTACCTTAGATAATACCTGTTAAATTATTCCCTGTTCTAATTCGGAAACCCGATTCCGTAATATATTATTTTCTTTTAGCGATTTATTTTCATCCTCAAACCTTTTCATACCATCGTTTATCGCATTCTGCAGACTACTTACGTCGTCGTGTATATTAAACAGCTGCGAACGAATATCCGGTTAACGTAAGAGTAATATCGTTATTTTTATTTAACGATTTTTACACGTTAGATTCGTTTGCGCGAGACAGTGTCCATACATCGTCATTCTTCCTTAGATGACTCTGACATTCTTGTCCACGTGTATCGTTGTTAGTACTGAACAACTATACATAACCCGCGCAATGTATAAAGAATTCCATCATTATCGGTTAGCGGACAACCTGGCACTTATCGCAAGACGGCGTACTAATATCATACATTTACCGATAACGATGTGTATGTGTACCGATACAAAACTGCTTTATAAAAATCGCGATATCTTTATCGCTAATATCTGGATGAAACCGATAACATCGACGTATAACCCTCGCGAAAATGTAAACAAAATAGATATAAACTTAAAAGTGCACGTTATAAACTACAATTTAAACGGGACCGTTAATTCGAAATAATCAAATCAAATCAAATTTATTTCAATATACACCGGTACATTTCACAAAATGATGAAAAAAAAAATAAAATTCAAATTATTAAAAATGGATAAATAATCATTGAGAAAATAATAATAATTAAATCAAATCGTTTTATTTTTCTTCGAATAATAATAACAATAATAGTAATACATAATAATAATAGTAATAATTATGACAAAGAATATGAATAATAATAGTGTACATCTTTCACCATTTACAATTACATACAAGTTACGAAGACGCACACAACGACCATAAACGCACGAGCGCACGCGCGTTGTATATACTTACAACGCAAACGGGAAAGCGACCCTAATCCCCAAGTCAGATGTTCGTTCGAGTTATTGGTAACGGGTGTAGTAATAGTAAAGCGTAATACACACCCTCTTCCATTCAAAACTTAAATCTGATATTGTTCGTATTCACCAGCCTGACTGAATCGTCTTGAACTCCGACCGCAACCCCGATGCTCGAATTGACGGCGCGACGCGGCAATTCCAAACCCTCCAACGCCGCTGAAAAAACTGGAAACGCGTACGTAGTAAAATCTTCTCTACGTTTTTACTATTTCATTGTTGAAAATTATGCTCATTTAGCCACCGCGTACTCTATCTTCAAAATACGATACCCAGACACACCTTTATACAAACACACACGAGTAAACACGTTGCGCATAAACAACATTGTCGTCGCACTCTAGACTCTAGGCGAGGAATAGTAGTTTGTATAGAGTTTTTTGTTCTGGCTTCGCTGTTTTCCATTTCGGTCTATACCTTAATAAACCACTTTGACACTCGCATCAGCCTCATCGAAATATTACAACCGACCACACCATATATATATATATATATATATATATATATATATATATATATATATGCGCGAAACGGTACAATGACACTACTACGACGAAAATTCCACCCACTTTCGTATCTCCTAAACCTAATCGTAACTTACCAAGAGGACGAATAAGAACCGTTCTTCGCGACAACAATCGCCTAGAATGTTCGCGTGAATAGAGAAGGAACATCTTTTTTTGGTCGAAAAGCTAAAGAAGGCGAAACGAGCAGCGGCGAATGGATACTTTTTTTTTTTAGCTTCGTTCGATTTCAATTGAGTAGTGTCGCGTCTTAGCTTCCGTTACTGCATAGCGCAACACTTTCTACGGCGACATTCTTATCTGTCTCTTAATATAGTATTTTCCTCATCACCCTTAGTATATGTATAAAACTTAGTCCTTTCTAAATTCCACCCTACGTCTTCAATATCGTTTTCCTCTGTCGTTCTGTATTATCTCCAAATCACATTTATACCGTTCCTTCAAAAATACACAGAGAGGGTAACTCATTTTTTCCTCGCTTTATCGATTACGATACGTATTTATATTTTATATATATATATATATATATATATATATAAATATAAGTTATACACATACACATATTTATATACAACGTAAAGTGCGCCCAGAAATCACCCTTTTCCATTTACAACGTGTGAAAATTGAACATAATTCGGAAGAGGGAACCACAGAAAAGTATGTGGGAATAATGCGGTTAACGTAAAACAAATAATAAAAGTAGAAAAAACCACGAACGAACTTAGCGCGTTAAAAGATCTAAATCCTCGGTTTTATATTACAGTCGAAGTTATTAAGAGTAATATATACACTCCAGGATAACACGTGGAGACCATTATCCGGACACACACACATATACATATATATCTATAATATTACATGTGCTATCGACTGTTGATATTTACGTATAAATTTGTTAGATATAAAATAGGATTATCGTTATTGTTAAAGAGGCGAAAAATTAAATAAAAGTTAAAAAAAATACACTCCAGTTTAATATTTATAATTTGGATTGCTGTTAGGCAGCGGGGTGAAAAGATTCAAGCGAACACTTATGAAGCCCCCAGACATCAGTTCGTATATTTTTATATCTAAACAAAACACACGACATGAAAAGCTTTGTTTCAATATTAGCCTAATAATTAATACAGCCGAAATTACGCGAGACAGACCATCTTTTCTATCGTATAAACAAACAACGTGCCATGTCGATGACAAGGCAAAAAGCCAGACGAACGATATACGTACTAATTTTCGCAGCAGCCAGACAGACAAATGGAACGAACCAATTACTTTTAAAATTATACAGTATTACAAATAATAAATAGATTAATTTTTTCAACGAAATTCGGGCACCGAACTCACGGAACTCTACAACACGTCTCAGTCGATTTGACTAATCAAAAGAACTAATATATATATATATATATATATATATATTTACATATGCAGCAACATAAATACCTAAATATATACTTTACCGCAGTAGTCCTTTTGTAAAAATTGTCACCTAAACTGGTTTCGCTATAGTTAATTAATATTAACAAAAAAAAATAAATTAAAAAAATATATATTTGAAACGTCCAATACCTTTTTTTTCATTAATTTAACCGTTTCAGTCATGCTATAAAATTTGTCATAAAATCATAAATTTCGATATGTGTTTATTATACATACTGATGTGAACGGTGGATAATTTTCAACGTATTTATATGAGTATTTTTAAAATTGAGACATTTCACATCAGTCGGAAAGTAAAAAATTTTGTTAGCATTAAAATTCCACGTACCATACTGGACACCGTAACTGAAAAATTAAATTACTTTGCTCATCCTAAACTTTGTAACTCAGCAAAATTTTTGTGTTGCCATCTTAGGGAGCAGTCTTGATGTTCCATTTTTATTATATATATATATGTATATATATATTTTCTTTTTCTTCGTGTGTCTTACGCATTACTGCGCGTTGACATCATAGCATTGATATTTCTATCTTCGGCAGCCCGCATCAGCTTTTCAATATTTTCAATTTATATTTTGTAACCATGTCGTTTTCTTTCTTGCGGGTCTTCCCCGACCTTCTATCCTTCCTTGAATTATTAACAGCTCATATCCTCCTAATTATATGACAAAAATAACTTATTCTACGTTTTTTTATTTCTTCTACCAGATATCTTTCTGTATAACTTCTGTTCAGTACTTCATTAATATTTCCATATCCAGGGGATACGTAACATTTTACGGTGGAACCACATTTCACATGCTGCTATATATTTGAAAGATTTGGGTGTATATGTTCCAGCCTCTGCGCCATATAATAGAACGACATTAACATGACACTTCAGCATTCTTTGCTTGATTCTTATATTGATTGCTCGATTAGTTAATAAAGTGCTTAGTCTTATAATTCTGCGTCTGATTTCTGTCTCCGAGTCTACCCTGTTTGTAATAATGCTGCCCAACCAAATATTTAAATTCTTGTACCTGCTCGATTTCTTTGCTCTTAATTAATATTTTATTAACGGTTGTTTCTGGCGTATAAATTTTGTTTTTCTTTTATTGATGGTGAGACCATAGTCTACTCCTGCTCTTAACTCTATCAACTACTTCTTGAAGATGTTGTATCGTTTCCGCCATTAGGACGTAAAAAGTTGTTTATATATTTACCATTTATTTGAATACCTTTTTCTATTTCCCCCCACGTCTGTTTAAATACTTCATTCGAATAAACATTAAACAAAAGAGGCGACAGGCTTGTCGTACTCCATTGTTTATTTCCACTGCCACAGTCTCTTTTCCGTCTATTAATACAGTCTCTATTTGTTTCCAATATATTTTCTTAATTATTCTAAGATCAAAAGCGTTAATCTCGCGTTGTATCAGAATTTCAATCAGTTTATCATGTCTTACTCTATCAAAGGTCTTCTCATAGTCCAGGAAGCATAATACATACTATACTCCCAATATTTTTGAGCGAGTACAATGAAGGTTAGTGCTTCTCTAGTTCCAGACATCGGAATCCGAACTGAGTGTCGTCTAAATTTTCTTCACATTTCGTTCGAATTCTAGAATGCATTATCCTAATAAATATTTTCAATAGATGGCTCATGAGACTAATCATTCTATATTCATCACAATACCGTTAACTTTTTAAACATCGACTTTAGCCACTCCTACAATAAAAAAGGGGTTAAAACAGATTATTTGTATTAACAATTTCGAAGCCATTTGACTGGTTTTCCGAGTGTACGCAAATAAAAAATAAATCAATAATAAATAAAAATGAAATGTAAGAAAATACTTAATTTAGATATACGCAACGTTAGAATACTGTACAGATTTCATTATAAACTCACCTGTTTGTGAACGTGGTAAACAAGACAATCAATCGATCGATCAACAATATACACAATAATCACATATAATTAGAAAAATCTATACTGCGTGGCTAATATATAACAAATAACTCAAAAATAATTAAATTTATAATATACTTTTTAAAACTAATTCTTCATCAAAATTTATCATCGAATTTAATTAATTATTTCTATCTTTTTCCTTTATTACTTCAATTTTTTCTAATAGTTTTCTTTTAATTTTTGTCAATATTACTGATTTCGCCTTCTAATTCATTGCATTGTTTTTTCAAATAACGATTTTTCATCATTGTTCACGTACGAATTTAAATGTTTTTTAAATCTTATTACGAATAAAACATTATCAAAATATAAAACTAAAAAAAAAACTGGAAATAACAAAAGAGATAAAAATAATTTACTGAATCCGATGACAAATTTTAACGAAGAATTATTTTTAAGAAATATATTACAAATTTCATCATTTTTTATTTTATATCAGACACGTAGTTTGGACTTTTTCTGGCTAGTTAGCGTTATAAGATTATTACCTATATCGCTGATTGGTTCATTGACGCATTTACAACAGTCACCATATAATCAAAATCTGTTACGTCATATTACACTTTTCTTTGTAATATTATACATCTAAATGAAATATTTTTATTTAATTTCATATATTTTTTTTTTAATTTGTTAGTTTTTATTATTTATTTTTATTTACATATACGTTTGAAAATGGCTTAATAGTCGCCAAGCTCTTTGTTTTTTAATACAAAATTTAACGATTTTAAATACATTTTTTTTTTAAATATTATTATTTATAAATACGTTAGGTTTTTAGGTTCGTACAGAAAACTGTAAGAAACTCCATCAGGAATTAACTTCATTCAGCAGCATTAATTGTTCTCCTCGACGATAATGGAATTTATAAATATAGATAAACTGCGCGACCTATCGAATTGAAGATGAAACAATATCATTTAATTTTTAATAATCCTTCGCAAAAATTATTTTCCCCGTCAAATTAAAAAACGAACAATTGTCATCTCGAAAAATTTTACTATAAACTTTTCCGTAATTTCTCAAATAATAATAATAATAAATCAATTGAAAATTAGTTAAATCACTAATATTTATTTTCTTAAGGAAAACACAACGCTTTTCGGCATTTACGCCATTATCAAGTGAAAAATTTAAAAAATCATAATTTTAAAAATATAAATTAAATATATCAGACTTTTAATACTTATTTTCATTTTATTTGTAAAATTGTGTTTTTTAAAAAATTTTGTGGTTGTATATTTTTATATTTTATATTTTACGTTTGGACATCATACGTCGCAATAGTAAATGAAAAATTTAAAATTCCAACAGTATACAACTTTTACAGAATCAGGAAAATAATATTGAAGAAAAAATTAATATAAAAAACTAAATTAATAAACAAATATATTGATATTAAATTTCAACAAATCAAAAAAATAGACCGACAGAAGCAGATATCATTTTTGGATCATATTTTCACAATTACCATCACATATTTTTAAGTAATTATATTTAATTTATATTTTTAAAAATATGATTTTTTAAATTTTTCACTTGATAATGGCGTAAATGCCGAAAAGCTTTGTGTTTTTCTTAAGAAAATAAATATTAGTGATTTAACTAATTTTCAATTGATTTTTTATAAAAAATCACTACATTCCACATTATGTAAAAAATTAAAATAATAATAATAATAAAGGATTATTTTAAAATCGATAGCACTAATCAGATTCATTCGTAATAAATCCTTCGAGGTCAGGTAAATGTATTACGCTAACTACCAATACGAACACAGTGGACCGTATATCGTTATGAAAAATTAGGAGATTCATTTTCGAAAAACTCGCAGTAAGAAATGACATATGAAAATACGCTATTTTAGAAGAAAATAAAAAGAAAATAACAGGCATTTTATCTCTCTCACATCTATTATATACATATATATATGCGAAAAAGAGATAAGAGATAGACAAAATGGAATTAGCGAATGAGAAGCGCTCCAAAACAGGCCAGTCAATCGTAGCATTTAAAAATCCGGAAAACCTCTCTGTGATCAGTTATACACAACCAATCGTCTTTGTGTCCTTGTTTTTTACGATTATTATTACTTATTACCATTTGAGTGAGAAAGAAACACAGAATAAAGTAGAAACATAACAAGCATGAGCAGCCATAATAGACAAGTAGCCACGATCATCGGGAGTAGTGACCGACTCGAGTCAATCTAAACTAACGGCAGTGCTCTGCTTTAATCAGAGCGATAAAAATACGAATAGCTATTTGCATATATACGCCTATTTATTTGCCTATATATATATATATATATATATATATATATATATATATATATATATATATATATATATATATATATATAACTATATACAACGGATGGGTATATTGTATATTATGATAAGACGATTGCTTCTACTCTATATTATAAACAGAAAATAGGTTTCCTCGGTGTGTTCGATTAACGGATTCTCCCTATAGCAAAAAATAAAAAAAAATGTAATTACTTATCTAGCGGAAAATAGAATAGAGGAAATTAAGAGGTCGTATACACTTTGAAAACGATACGAAACTGTCTAACGCTGAATCTATATCCACTAGCAGTACTTCCTTTCTTATATTTAATTAAATGCCTTCGATGATGAAATGACCTGAATATTCATACTATATATATATATATATATATATATATATATATATATATATATATATATATATATAATTTTATACATTTTCGGGTCATAGTTCCAGAGTGACACGTCATTATTACAGTTTAATTAAACATTTTCTAGAATAATGTTAAATCGCGGCTATTTTCGTAATCGTTCTATAACTTCTATTTCCACACGCAACATACAGTAAACCGTTATAATATTTTCAACGACGAATTCCGGAAATCATTGTTTAGAGTAGTTCAATATTTGTGGACATTTTAACGATAACGAGAACTTGCGAGGTAGCGACGATCACCAGCTATTAATTTTTTTTTTCAAAATCGTATATTTGTATAATTATATAAAATACATCGTACGATTGCAATTTATCTATTGTAGGTATAGTGCTAATAACTTCCAGCAAGCCTTGTTACCACCGCCCCAGTGTTATCGCCGCATGGACTTTTAATCGGGGAAAGAGAGACAGGATAGTAGAAATGGGATTTGTAACGATGCAATTGCGCGCTAAGGAGGCTAGAGTCGATGAGCAGCAGCTGTAGTGGTGCCCTTTACAACTACCATATATGACTCAATGCAAGAAGAGACACCAAGATAACTGCATTCTTTTATAGTATGTTTTTTTACAACAACAATAATAATTTATTTCGACAATTTCATTTTTACAGTGTTACAACTATAAGTAAATTCATTAAGCTAAAAGTACCTTAGTAATAACTTAAGCAAATTAAGAGTATAAAACAACTTGAACTTGAATAAAAATTTTTAATTTTTATAATGAATATATCGAAATATATGACGTAGGAAAAATTAAAAACCTATACAAAAGAACGATATAATTAATTTTAAATTAATCGTAATAATAATTTAAATCGCGCAATTAATTTTTAAATTAAATTAATTATAAACATCTGTGCTTAAGTCTACGATGTTTATATTTAGTGCATTACGATCGCGTAGATATATCGTAAGTGCCTATGCTTCTAATTAGCTCATTACCGTGATTATCAAACTTTTTATAAAATTTTTGCGATATTTTGCTAATATAGCGAAGTTTTAATTTATTATGTAAATGGGATATTTTGTCGTATCGTCTAGCATTCAGCGAAATTCTGCAGCAATGATTTTGCAATATCAGATACGTAAAACTACACACGGGACACGCATATGTCAATCTTGATTACGGTAGTGTAGATTAGTTTTTTATTTAATGTACTAAGACCGGACCATTTATTAAATATGGGATACAGAATGTGGATAGCTTAAACGAAATTGTCTTAGATTTCACTACAATGTGAGACAAGAGTTGTGGTGGTGGTCTTCTTTAGAATAAGATTGGCCTCTCTCGTCATTAAGGTTTAGTTTCCACCGCTGGTAATATTTGGAAATTTAGTTTACAGCTTCCTGTAATCTCTTACGAATGGTATCTATATGGAGTGCAGTATAAGTCATCAGCGTATAATACGGTATGTACAAATGGTATCTTCGGGATATCGTTTAATATATTACGAACGGGTGTGGACCAATTTCCTTGTAGTACTCCGGGGAATCATACGTTTTTATTGAAGAATTATCAGAGTAATTTATAACGTCAAATGTTCTGTTGTTTAAATAAGATTTAATTAACTTAATAAGGCTTAGTGGGAATTGGGGTTTGATCATTTTATAGAATATACCACATTATCCCACGCAGTATCGAAAGCTTTCTCTAAATCAATCATTATCATACACGCGCGTTTGCGAAGATTAAAATTATCAGTAATAAAATCAGAAATTCTGGCAACTTGATGCACTGTAGAATAACCTGATCTAAATCCAAACTGTTCATCGTTAAGAATCCCATTTTTTTAAAGAAAAACCTTTTTAAGTTATTCATTGTGATTTTTTCCTCAATTTTACTCAGATTACTTTTAGTAGGCTAATTAGTCTCATATTACTAACATTACTTCTATCTTTTCCCGGTTTAGGTAACACAATTACTTTAGCAATGTTCCATTTTGATGGTTACAATCCTGAACATGCTATTATTAAATTTGTAAAATGATAGCTTTTTAATCATTGCTGCATAGATTCCGTCATCTTAACACGATGTTTTGTTTTTCAATTGTTTAATACGTTTTGCAACTTCAGATGGCGCAATGAAAGCCCAATCATCGGTACTAATATTACAAAGATTTGTTAGCGATCTTTGTTTTATTTTTGTTATAATAGTGTGTTCGTGGAACTGGCTCTAAAGAACGGCTACTGACATTGCATATATGCGACGCGAGTAGATCTAACTTGTGTTTTGCTCTATAGACAAGAGTGTTAATGAGTGGATGTTTCCTCGCGTTAGTTTCTATATAGAATTCATCGAACTTGTACTTTATTTAATAGCTTTGTCATTATATATAAGGGGGAGTATTACATGCAAAACAGGTCGACGGTTTTTCTTTTGTAAACAGGAACTGATGTCTAAAACGTGTTTGTCAGATCGAACACGGAAGAGGAGTACATCATTTTGACTGGACGTCAACGTTACCCCGAGTTTGTGATGGTGTTGTCATTGTGAGGAAGAATCGTTCCATTCGAATATGAATCGAGATATCTTTACTCGGCGTTGATATGAACGGAATTGGTGTTATACGATTCCGCTACCGTTGAGTCAGCCTCGTTATTCGCTCCAAAATTGCTGTGGTATCCATGCGAGTACTTTTCCAAATGTTTACATCTGGTCTGCACACATCTGATGGAACTAAGGGAATCTGCGCCAATTAGTATAGTACAATCGATTCGCCTATCTGCGGAAGAGATTGCGTATAGTTCTGCTGACAGCACGAAGAACATATGTGGAAGTAGACATGGAATTGTACCATATTTATATACGACGGCACCAATCGTCGGTGGAGTTTTCGTTTTTTCGCCCCATCTGCGTATAGTATTTCATAATCCTTAAATGTTCAAAAGTTTACGGAACGGGTTCTGGATAGCAGATTGTGGCAATGATCGAAGATTAGGTTCAGGAGAGAAGTGTTATATATTAAAAGAGTGGACATGGAATAGGCAAGAGGTTTGCAAAGAGCATCGGTGGTTAATGTCAAGGTTGCAGGAGATGTTTGTAATCTTGTTATCGTTGAATAAATTTTAATAGTAGGTTTTAATTTAAACATTTTTAGTAATAAAGCTTTTTTTTTTCTTCCCCGCTGTTTTCAAATTATTTTTGTCTTTTTAGTTGAGTGTTACTTTTTCTCCGTCTTATTCTTATTTGTTTTCTTTGTTTGATTTCTTTCGCCATATCCTCATTATCGCTGTTTTGTTTATCCGGTAGATTACGTTGTCAACTGGTTTCGTCATTGTTTTTCTTTCTTTTAAAACTATTTTCATCCTTTTGCTGTTTTCCTTTTCTTCGGATTGTAAACTGTTCGTTCTTTCTTCCCTGGTTCTCCCTTAATCCTTCAAGGTCAAATAATTTCCTGTTTAATGGCCGTTCTTCGGACATCATTTTATGTTCTTCCGTGTCATTTTTGGTTTCCGCGATCTTTTACATATTCTTATTTCCTAAATAGCTGTAGTAGTTTTCCTCTCATTAGTAAAGTTCACAATGACCTCTCACGTTTAGTTTATTTTTCGTTTTAATTCGCTAGTCACAATTATCTCTTTGCGATATTTTTTTCCGTAATTACCAGTTATTTAATCACTTTTTCGTTTATTATTAGATCCTCTACTGCATATAATGCTTCTCGTCTGGTCACTTTTGTATAGTGTCTCATTGCGGCATTTATTGATAGATATTTCCTTATTATATTTCTCAAATAAAACATCTTATCTGACCTACTCTGTTCGATTGATAATTGAATTTATTAACTATTTTAACGGGATAAAATTCAGTCGCGTCTTTTACTGGAGACGGTTGCAACCTCTGTCATAAATTGTTTTTTTTTTCTTCAAAGAATATATATAATATATATATATATATATTATATATATATATATATATATATATATATATATATATATATATATATATATATATATATATATATGACAGGAGTTCGTTCGTATAAATATAGACAAAAATACCGGACACTTGATAAAGTGGAAATCAGGAAATTTTTTTAAACCGCAGAATACATTATCGTTGTCCTCAAATATAAGTTCTCATTTTAGTTTTTACAACCAGCAACGGATTGTTTCGTAAGACGCAGAATAATGATTTTCATTTCTGCATCTTCCAATGCCGTTTCTATGGCAACTAGTCTCCAAATTGTTTTAATAAAAATATTCGCTAGTATACGTTGAGAATAAAATTTTCAAAATAAACCGTAAATAAATATAAATTTAACGGATTCAACAGATTTTATGTTCGGATCAATAGTAAGATTTTAAAAAAAAGAAAAAGTCATAATATAATCTAACACTTTATCGACTTGTGAAATTAAAAAAAAAAAATAAAATAAAATAATTATTTGCGTCATTGTAACAACTTAGAATTAATATTACGAAAAAATTATTATAATCATGACGACAATTATTCACGGTGTTCATTATAAAATGTAAAAGACATTTAATTATTTTAAATGATGCGGGTAAATGAATTTTTGAAAAAATTTGAAAAATTATTCGATTTTTAATAATTAATTTTTGATTTTTAATTTTTAATTACATACTCGCGTATTATATATATATATATATATATATATATATATATATATATATATATATATATATATATAAAATAAATACACAGACACAGACACACACATATATATATTATATAAATAAAAGAACCGCGGAACACGCAAATTTTATGAAAATGAAATCGAATTTAATAAATCGTTCGTACGGAAGTAAATTAATTGCAGCTAACACTTTTCATTTAATTTATTCATCAATTGTTTTTAGTTTCCGTTAAATTTAATTGATAGCTCCTAAAACTAATTATTCGAGCTAAATGATGGAATAAAACTAAATTATGAAAGTTCTAGCTGTTATCATTTATGACGTTCGAGTTCAGCGGCCTAACCAACTTACGCTGAAACATCTTATAATTATGTATATTTTCAGGGACCAAAGCGTAGGAAACACTCAAACAGAGTAAATGTCAGTGTAAAATCAAAGAAAATACCAAAATAATGCCAACATTTAATATATATATATATATATATATATATATATGTATGTACATATATATATACATATATAGATAGATATGCACTGTGTATAATTTACTGATCAGGAGCTATAGTACTATGATCCAATAATCTGGTATACCTTTTTATTCGCTGGAATGACGGCTCAATATTATAACCTCGTTCTTAATTACGGTAAATATTTCATTACTTGGTAGTAACGATGATTATAATCTATTAATGCAGTTTAATGATGATAATAATGAAAACAATGGTCGCCGAACAACAGATAATAACCAAATGTAAGTTTCAACTAGAATCCTGCAATATCTCGCGAGATATTAGTAACCGGTGACACGTAGTAATAGAAACGGTCAATAATAATAATGATCATAGTATTACATAAAATAATCTGGAAATTCGAAGCGGTAATTACATCAGCCTGTATTATAAAGTCGTGATCAGCTACGAATAAAAAAAAAAAAAACTGTAAGTGCAGCTGGTGAAAAGAAATCATGAAAATCTCTAACGCATGACGACGGACAGCATTACCAAAGAGCTGCTCATTACAATTACTCATTTTTACGTACGACAATTACTAACTACGTTACAAGGTTTATATCATTTTCGTACTATCCCACTTTCCACTGATCATAAATAATATAGACGCTAGTTGCACGATATTAATTTTAAAATTAAAATAATTTCGAAATATATTAATTAAATATCCTCGAGCTGGTCTGAATTATAATTTTTCCGTCGCTCTCAAAAAAAGAAATATATATATATATATATATATATATATATATATATACTATTCAGAATAATATAATGAGAAATAAATCTTTAAATTAAAACAAAAGAATAACATATCGATATAAATATATAATATATATTTTTAAAAAATATACTCCTAATAATAAGGGCAATATAAATAGCGTTAGATCAATTAATAAGCCGTACAAAAGAATTTTATAACATACCCCGTATTTGACGGTTTATACAAGAAACCCAGATTAGCGGCTGCTGGATGCTTGGAAGTACCGGAAAAAGAAGAAGGCGGATTAATGATGTTCGCCGACGGTGAACAAGAATGTGAATGAGGTCCTGACGGAATGGATGGCGTGACTCCCCACACGGTTGTTACAACCGACAATTGTTGTTGCGGCGACTGCGTCCACTCCCTGAAAAATAAATTTTACAAGAATAAAACAAAATATTAACCAACACGAGTTACAGAAAGGATCGCGAGTATTTTCACAAATTCGTGTATATGTATGTGTGTGTGCCTACATGTCAAATTTATAGTTTGTATACACAGTAAAATAGGAAAATTAATTTTCGATTACTAGTACTTGAGTGTGAAATTGTGTAACATTATTTACAAATTGAAAACTATTACTCCAAAATTAAAATTTACAACGCGTAATAATTATATATTTATAAACTGTAACAAAATAAATATTTTTATATAACATGTATTATTTCACGACTAATTATGAAATATTTTATATTAACGATTAAGCGTATATATGACATATCTCATCATTATTTGTCCGTCGCCGAACCTACTAGCTAATTAGCTATTGTACCTTTATGTTTACGTACAAAATGAGCTAGCTTTCAAGGCGCTATTTATATGCGACGCAGATGCGCGCGCATATGATGTGTTAGAGGGAGTGGGGTGCCACTGCCTTCTCGGTGATAATTAAGAATTAAATAATAATGAAAACTTTCTACGTCGTGTGTTGGTTTCTAACCCCCGACCGGTCAAGTTGACAGCCGAGCACTCTAGCAACTACGCCACCATGACATATATATATATATATATATATAAAATGCGAAAATTACTTAAACATTGGTTACAACTATAATAAAAATGCTGAAAACTAAAATATATCGATATTTAAAATAAAAATACAACATACAGCGACATTATAGCTGATAATTTACAAATACTTCAAATTTTAATAAAAAATAATAATTAAACGCGATATACAAATTGACTAATTGATAATCATTTAAATGGATTTAATTTTTTTGTAAAACGTATTATCCGAATTATACGATATATTTAAAAATTTATCTCAAAACAAGTTAGGCATTTACGGAATTATTAAAAAATTTAAAAATGTAGGGTGACTCGGAGAAGACGGACCGTTTTGTTTTTTGAATAGCGCACTTGATAACACTGCTACAACGCAAACCGCGTGCTTCAAATTTAGCGTGAACACGTGAGATTGTTTTTTGCCCAATTTCAGCTATCATGGCATTCTATAACGAGAAATAGCATGAAACGTTATTTTCCGCGTGAATCGATCACGACAGAACAAATCTTCTTTCGAAAAGAATTCAAAGTTGGGCGTTTTTTTTGTGTGTGTGGGGATACCTTAGTCCACGAGATCTGAGAGACCTAAAAATTTAGATTTTTGAATAAAGCGAAAAAGTCTTAGAAAATTTCGTAAAAAACTGAATGAATGTATTTTTGCAAATGGCGGTCATCTGAACGATATTGTACTCCATAAATGATTGTAAGCTAACCTCTCGTTTTCCTATTTTTAAATAAAATTTTATTCCAAAATTTTGGTCGAGTAGTTACAAAACCGTCCGTCTCCTCTGGGTCACCCTATATTATACGAATTGTCGCTTCAAATTAAAAGTTGAGTAGAAAATGTAACGATTTTGATTTCAGTTTTGTTTAGTCTAGACGATATATTGTGGTTAGGTACGACATCTCACCACATAGTGTAATTAATGTTAGTTTATCAAATCGCGTACTTTTAATGAAGGAATCTAAAACGATTAATTAAAGTTTATTATTATTTATAGATTTTTTTATATGGTTTAATTAAATATCTATTATCTTCTATAAACGAAAGGTTGAATTTAATGTATATATTGATCATAGTGTATGTAAGTAGTTATTATAGGCACTTATTTAAAAAAACAACTTGTATCATATGATATATATATATATATATATATATCACAGTGTATGAAAATAGTTATTATAGGCACTTACTTGTTAAAAAAAAACTTGTATTATATGATATATATATACACTAAATTTTATATAAAGTATATTATGATGTTTAAATTGTAAACGTCTTTTCTTCATAGTTTACGAATAAGTCGCGAAATTTATATTTAAAAAAAAATTAAGATTCACAGAGTACATTAACTTATAGATTTGGTAATTTAAACTTACATAAATATATACCGTATTATATAATCAAAGAATTGTAGTACAATCTAGTGTGTATATGACTTGAATAAAAATATTACGTACTGATAAACGATATATTTTTCGGGGTAATGTTAGTTATTATTAGCTAGAAATGGGTTTTTCATTCGCATATTTATCCACGGTGTTTAGAACGCTTTAACCGTTTCAGTCGTATATGAAATTTTTACAAAAAATTAGTAATTTTACACAGGGTGCTAATTATGTAATACACTGCTTTTTAGATAACTCCGGACGATTTGCAATGTGTTTATATGAATATTATTAGAATCGAGAGTCAACTGGGAAATAAACAATTTTATAAATAATAAAATTTCACGTACCGTATTATAATAAACATGACGACTGAAGGGGTTAATAAATCTAAATTAAATAATATACGCAATCGAGCGCTGTGTATCTTTACTTTCGTAATAATATTATTTCTTAATCGTATAATTTTTCGATTTTTTATTTTTCAAATTTTAAATAATTACATTCGTTTTTAAAAGTGAAATAAAAAATTTTTGCCCACATCCGTAATACATAATAGCGCACACTTGTCTCGATTATTTCACGATAATTTTGAAAATGAAACAACAAACTATTCACACGGATATATATATCGGGAAGAACCAAAACAGTGTTTTCTCGAGAAAATGGGCGTCCCCGGTATAAAGAAATACACGACGATATAAAGCATATATGAATCGAGGTGGGTACCGGTAAAGTTTAATTAATAGTACACAATCAACAATGGGAATGTAAAACTGTTTTACTTAATAAACAAGAAAAAAATGTCCGGAAAATTCGCATCATAGTTAGGTGGTAAACACAGCCATCGTAATACCAACGCCAGCAATTACACACGTTTCCTAAAAATGAAAATAAATAAAAAATGTTATTCGCGGGCGCACACTAACACACACACGAACGCATAAACGGCCATACGAATAAATGTTGACAACATTTCAAGCGAGACATGTTCAATAAACAAAATAACAAAAGGGGCACGTGGTAATAATAACGATAAACATCATTATTATCAATGAATCCCGTCAGAAAATTCTAATATTTACACGCTACACATATATATATATATATATATATATATATATATATATAAAATGTATATTATATATATATATGATAATTTTGTTGCATGCGACATGAAATCAAGGTGACTTCCTCGGCTTTAATAACATTTTGGTTTACGTCTATCAGTAAAGCATCAAGTGTTTTGATATAATATTAACGACGAACGAGAATGAAATACACACCTATTACAAAGTCACATACACGGTATACGTATAAATTGAAACAAATATATCACATGCGATATGGAATCAATAACAAGTTCTGCTTAATTTTATGTATTTTATATATATATATCGATAACAAATAATTTTGTACTTTACATTATATGACAGATATATCTAATCTATACACACGTAGGACATGTAAAAGAGATCAAGTTGATAGCATCAACGATATTAATATAGAAGTATTAAAAGAAATTTTGAAGAATGTTTTAATCAAACGTACGCGTATTATATAAATAAAATCTAGAGTAGGCAGAATAAAATGTACAAAATGTCATAAATTGTTACACGGATGAATAAGTAATAGATTACGAGAACACTTAATTTCGTATAAAAATGGAAATGACGAAAGTCACTTAGTGGCAAACACTGCAGAGAAGGAAAACGTAACACAGAAAATAGACCGGATAGTGCTAAAATTTTGCACCTCGAATATGAAATTAGAATAAAATTATTAGAAAAATTACAAATAATTAAAAATAGAAATAGTAATAATTTATTTAATATGATCAATTTTGAGGAAGAATTAATTTTAAAATCAGTTTCATAAATTAAGGTTATTGTAATATAAATTCAAGAGTAAGTTAATTGCAATTAGTTAATGTGTTACATTTACTACACTCACTAACGACGATGTCGGTCGGAGTTAGAGTTTATCTGTAACATCCATTGTGCACGCTTGATAATGACGTAATTGTCGAAAAGCTTTGTTCAAATAATATAAAAATTTATTGTGATTTAATATATATATATAGCAATAAAGAAAGAATAGTAATGCACTATTACGGACAGTTATTTATTAACGTTATAAATGAAGCAATTTGCATCGGTATTAATTTTAACGTATGTTTTAAATAACGACAAAAGAAAATTTATTTATAAATGAAACGAGCCATGAACGAAATGATTAAAAAGGATAAAGAGAGAGGAACAGATTATCGGAAATTGTTACAAGTGGTTCATTAAAAACGACGACAGATGGCGCCGGCGTCGCTTTTAACGGATTTTCAAAATAACGTGACGATTAACGATACCAATATTATCGTTGTTATTATTATCGTTATATGTAACTTTAATTATTTATCCTATGTTATATTATTCGTTCAATTTTATTATCGATATTTCAATAACATTTTTAAAATATAAATTTTTACTAAACGATATTCGTCGATGACATTTCACCGTACTATGATTTTTCTTTACTATATATTTCGTTGGTAATTTGAATATTAAACATTAATTAATATTAGCAATTGTAAAATTATAACGTCCCAATCTTCCTCTTTTCCACTTATATTACTCAATCTTTCGATCGGTGATCCACCAGAAAAGCCGTTCACGTTTTCGCTGATGTTTCAATACTCGGTACGTCTCGACACTTGTATCCTCTGTTATCCGGCTGATGAATTTAAGCCGCGAACTTCCTCTTGATATCTTTTTTTTTTTTTTTTTTTTTTTTGGGCACTGCTGAGGAGCAATCACAACCCACTAACGTGTTGATAAATAGTTGTTATATATTGATGTTACAATTGGTTAGGAATTTGTAAAGAAGGAGGAAAACACGGGAGTCATTAGAAAAAATTAAGGAAGTGATAGAGAAGGAATTCAGGAGTGCGAGTTGGTCAGGTGTGTGAAAACTGCAATTGAAAAGGATGTGGTTTTCATCGGCTGGATGGGAACAATATGGGGAACTGGAAATCACAATACGAAACATGTGAGCCGGAAGACGATTGTGTCCAGAACGTAAACGAGTGATAATTGTAATAAATTTTCGGAAGTTGAGGTGTATGTTGGACAAATTAAAGTACCAGGGAGTAGGTGATGTGGCCAGATAATATCTAGGGGTGGAAGAACTAACTAGCCACGATGACCACTCGTACGATATATCCATGTTGGCAAGAGATATCAGGTCTGTGGTGGAAATTGCCGGGATGATCGTTGTCGAACAGTATATCATATACGCTTTGCGGCAATTTAATTTAAATAGTTTCTAGAAACACGCCATTTTAAGATATGAATTTAATATTATAGGGGAAGCTGCATTTTATCGTATTTAAAAATGATAAGTAATTTAGAATCTCGAATTTGCTTATAATTAATTATAGTTATTTTATTTATTTATCTGTATACATGCATACACATACATGTAAATCCTACATTGACAAATGTTTCTCTAACACTATGAATACAAATAAAGTTGTGTGATAATATATATGTATGCTGACTACTGAAAAACTGTAGAAAACGAAAATTTAGGGCAAAATAATAAACATTGTCGGCGAAAATATTGCGATATACACACGCAAAAGGATGCATTCGCAACAAATGTACTCGTAGCGATAAATATAATATATATAAACAATACTGAGTTTAGTTATTTATTTTGATAACATCAATTACCCAATTTTGCGTATTTTAATTTACACTATTATTTTTGAACATGGCCGCGCACAGGGCAAAATACCCTTACAGAAGCTCACACACACACACACACGCATCAACGCATTATATTACCTGCCAACGCATTTTTATAATATATAAAAAAAGATAACAAAAACATTTGTGCTCGGAGTGCAGGTAAGAAGTAAAACTTAAAGGTATTTTAACTAAATTCCATATAGAGTTCTTTTTAAAAATTTTACCCGAATGTATATATAAACACACACACACGCATATATATATATATATATATATATATATATATGTATAAGTCGACGCGCCTAACACTATAAAAAACGTGGTTTCAAACACGGGTGTTGATAGTGAGGTACATGCGAACATACACATATATATATATATATATATATATATATATATATATATATATATATATATCCGTTCGTTATTTCATTCACAAACCTAAACCAACAAAGCGTGGTTTTATATATATATATATATATATATATATACATACATACATGTATATATATACAGGCACAATACATATATCCGTCCATTAATTCGGCTCACTCACTAAATAACTCGCTCGTTCTGCGGGTTAACTCCCCACATATACCGTGCGCATAGAAACTTCAGTTCAAAAATTATATGTTCGTTTAAAGATGGCTAATAAAAATTATATACATTTATATGCTGGAACAACGTAAGGAACGTGCAAAAGAACGCGTTTGCACATAAAAAATTCGGACGTCTAGGAGTCACGCTCTACGATCAGAATAGCTCAATAAGGGGTAAAATGAAGAATAGTAAACGCGAAAAAACGAGCCGTTTAATCGAAAATTCGAAACGAGACTGTATCGTAAAATATTGGCTGATCTTTGATAAACCACTTGCGCCTCGCATAACGATAATAATAATAAGCAAATATGTAATTATAAAATTGCAATCAATACAACACTATAAGTATAAGTCCGCTACAGGCATTTGAATTATTTTATACTTATCGTATTCTAGCGGGCAAATTAATAAGTCAAAATATCGTTATTATTATGCATTATGTTTTTCGCATGTATTCGTGTACGTTTTCCTTATTTCCACGTTCATAAATGTATAATTATTACGATAAATGCCGGTAAATTTTCATCATCATATTGTGCTCAATCCTAAGATCGGTTTGTCATTGATTTCCTGTGCCATCCGTTTTAGTTCTTCAGACGATGACGCCGTCGCATCTTCGAGTATCTGTGAAATGTAATCTGTTCGCGGACTTCCAATCACATTCTTTCCCGGATGCATCCGTTCTATTAGATTAGCCCTTCGTGTCATGGCCTATCATTTGGATTCTTCCTTTTACTATTATTTTTAACAACGTCGGTGTTAAATCAATCCTTCTCAATACTTCCTCGTTGGTAACTTTATCTGTCCACTTTTAGAATTCTAATGCCATCAGTCTTCGCTTCTCGTCTTTCGTCATTATCCCAGTTCGCGCAAACATATACAGCGATGCTGAATACATATACTTGCAGCAGATCTATGTTTTTCGATGTCAATAAGATTTTCTTATTATAAAACGCTGTGCTTTAGCTCGAACAATTCTGTTCTTTATATCAGTTTTACTCGCTACCATCTTTGGTTACTGCGCTTCGTAAATAACAAAATTCGTTTACTCGTTCTATTTTTTCTCCCTTAATATCGATATCAAATTGATTACTTATATTATTATTATTATTATCATTATTATGGCGTACTAATATTTTAGTGTCTTCCTTTTGTTTATCATATTATATTCTTGCATGTTTTCCATTACGTTTAAACTTTTATTCGGTTTTTTTTTCCGATTCAGATATCATCGGCAAATCTAATTTCCACATGTATATTCCTTGAACTTTTTCCTTAGTTTCATCGCTTCTTCTATGTAAACATTTTGAATAACACCGGTGGACAATACGCATCCTTGTCTTACACCTTTTCCAATTTTTGCTTCTCTTTATTTCTCATTTTTATAATCACTCGTTGATTATTATATAGACCGTATATAATCCTACTTTCCTTATATTTTAATCCCGTGTTTTTTAATATTATAAACATCTTATAATTCCGACCATTGTCAAATGCCTTTTCTATATCTATAAATCCTATAAATGCGTTTTTCCTTTCCTTATACTTTCTGTAAAGGCCAATAGGGCATTTTATTTTCGGATATTGTAAAATTATTAAATGTCGAGAAACCGACTCGCTCAAAAATTAACCTCCGCATCCGAATTTAAGACATGTTAGCAGTGCAGTTTCACGTGCATTAACGAAGACTGATTTTCATAGTTACGGTTTACACGTATTTTTAGGCATCGTTCGATCCATATTATACATGTATATATCCCAAAAATGGAAATAGGATGTATTAGAACGAGGGCAAGCGTGAGAAATTGACGAGAAACGCAGAACGCTCTCTCGCGGGGAAGAAGTAAAATTTCCGCCATCGTTAAAGGGAGATCTACATCTTCATTTTTTTGTTAACTCCCACGCCAACATTCGGAATAAACACAGGAGAATATACACAGAATAATAAGGGCGAAGAAGAAATTCCTTCAAACGGAAAGTATATATCCTGAAAGAATAATATAGGTACTTTTGTTCCGCGTGTGCGGACACAAGCATATATGTTTATAGACATATATGTATTTATGTATTTATAGGTATGTGTGTGTAGATGTATGCATTCGTACATCAGCCGCTACTTAACAGATTATAAATAACAATTGGTTAGGGGATGATGCGATGATGAAGCGACCTTGAATGATACTTAAAGATGAATTGATGAAAGAGACGGAATAACCTCCGATAGAATAAAGAAATAACCTTTGTGTGAAGAAGTGAAGAGTAAAAATATAACAAAAAAAAAAGGGTCGTTCCACGAATTTCCAAAAAATGTGGGAAACCTAAAGAAGCGATAAAGAAAACTAGAACAAGAATCGGATTTTTTTACCAAGGTTTCGGTCATCATCATCAATTTCTATCCTTCCAATATTTTCGATGTTACAAGACAATAATGTCTCACCGTGGAAAATTTAGATTTTTTTTTATTTTATTACTTTTTTTTTTTTTTTAATAAAATGGCAAAGGCACTGCGAACGGATTATTTTAACATCCAAAATTATACCCAGTTCGTCTTTTACAAATTAGTTAGTTTTAAATTTCGATATTAAAATTTTAATCGTTACTTCGTTCAATTTAATTATATTTAAAAACCTGCGAATTTTTCTTAAAATAAATTACCGCGATGTTGGAGGTCTATTTATTAAGGAAATAATATATAATTGTCAAAATTTATTGCGCAAATTACTTCATTATCATTATTGTTATTAATTATACCGCGAAATTTGTCGTAATTAATAATTGGAAAACATGTATACTTCGTATTTACCCGGGTTGTTTATACTATAGCTACAATTACTATATAAACCAGTGACGGACTAGAAAAAATTCTAAAACTGCATGAACAACAACTAGTTCTCAAACATTTACTTTCCACCTACGTCCTAGATTTCAGATACAATCGTCATTTAATTGTCCGTTCACATATATCACGTGTCACTGTGCATCGTGTTATGCTATATGTGCACGTAACATCAAAGTGCCTAGGCATATTAATTATTGTAGATTTCCCACAACTGTATATATTTTCTATATATATGATTCTCTCAATCGTGTGTGCGTTTTGTAAATGTAAGACCATTATATTAGGAATATATTATATATGTATATCTGTTCGTTGCGTAAGAATCCCTTACTTTTATTAAGAAATATATATATACTCACGAGTCCATAATTTCGTTTCTTAATTTTTAAAAATCCTTACGCCGTTATATTAATTAAATCTACGCATTAAATTGTTCCTTAATTCATCGAAAATTACCAGAGAAATACCTTTGGGCACCCATTCGACTGAACGTATGTGTTTAATAAATTCGGCAACTAGTCTTATCTGTGTAGATTTACGTGTACTAGGCCAGAGGCACGGGAAAGGAGAGAATGTAAGCTTAGTAAGTACGGATTGAAAGTTGGAAGAATAAACGGGAAGGACGATGATATAAATTGGGGGATTTAAGAAAATTTAACAAGTTATTGGAACATTGTAAGTGTAGGAAAGAATGTGTAGGAGGCTGAGCAGTTTATCGAGGATTCATCGTTCAGAAATTGGGAATTGCACACATTCAAGGAGAATATGGCGGACGGTAACGAGGACGTTGCACATAAAGGAGGAGGAAGATTTTTTAGGATATAACTGTATGGAGATATTGACCTAGGCGCAGTCGAGCAAGTATAACATCGTCTCTTCTATTTGTTGAATAGGATAGAGTATCTCCAAAACCGATCGAAGTTTGTTGGTAAGTGGAAATGCGGACATGCGGGGGTTCCATGACTTACGCACTGAGAGGATTTTATATTAGTCTTGTTCAGTGGAGAATTATAGTTTCGTTAAAAAGTAAAGTAGAAATAAATAATAAGTTTTCGGAATTACCGGAGGACTAAAAGCGATGGTAGAGTTTTTCGCGGAACCAAAAATTGACTAAAGGAACACAAAAAATAATTTAAATTCGAAATAAAACGGAAAAACGAGTATTTAAGATAAAATGCACCAAATAAAATTTGAAACTTCTTATTTGAATCATATCCGATAAAAATAAACGGATCGTCGTTCAATAGTTCGAAACGTACGAAAAAAAGTAAAAAAAAAAACAATTTTGAAACCGTAGAACATGTTAAATCTTCAACTACGAACGAGTCTGTCACAAATAGCTGTAGAGCTCGTGTTTGAATTTTACTACGACTTTTGGAATTACCCGTTTTTGATTCTTTTACTTAGAAAAAACAAATATGTAAAATTTTAACCTGGAAAATAATTCGTCAAATTCACGAAGTCTTCACGACGAATGTGGTTGACTTTTAGTCGGTGTTCCGGTTTTAAGTTTTTAATCTCGCGAGGCGATAAAAAAAAAAGGAAAATACGCTATTTGTCCTTTAACGTGCGCCATTATGCAAATCTACCATCTATGTTGTCGTCCAGAATGAGACGACGATTGTCCGTAGTTAAGCGGAGCCGCCAAAGAGCAGATTTACTAAAGAGGTATAAAAGATCTATGTCGGTGGCGTGGAAAACTATAGTAATAGTTAACGATGAGACCGATTCGACTATATCTATGGCAGGTATACGATTTACAGAAGATGTGTACATGTATATATATATATATACACTTGCGTGCAGGTAAACGTATGTGTACATATATGCATAATATTTATCGGTAATAACCACGGCTAGTCATAAACGATAACTACCAGAAATTGTGAGAGTCTTATAGACTCAAGAGGGGACGGCGATGATTCCAATTCAGATACACTACTACAGACACGCGAATATATGTCGTACCTAACGGCGCTAGAGTCGACTCTAGAAGCCGGTGTAGTAATATTCTGCCGCGGACGTCGTCTTACAGTTATACTTACCATTTATGGAATTCACCTTTGTTGTTATTATTATATTAAACTCGGCTACACATTAAGTAATCGCCCATCTATCTGTCTCCGTTCAATCGGCCGAGGACCAACGTTTTACTTTAAAGTATTATACACGAAGCAGATAAACAGAGAGAAAGAAGAAAATGTAGATGAAACTTTTGTCTTATTCTTATAAGTTTCATCTCGCGCGGGTTTACCTGTAGTTTAATAATAATAATAATAATAATAATATCAATAATAATAATATACGTGTATGTTACTCTCTAGCTGTCGGTTGCCATCTATGAACTGGTAAATAATTAGGACTGGATTTTTACCTGGCACTCTCGTCGGTTTTTCTATCTCATAAACGAACAACACGGATAGTCGAGCAGTATCTTTTTTACTACATATATATATATATATACATATATACATTTATATATATGTATGTATGTATGTATATACACGTAGGGGTCGTCTCGATTGTATATATATATATACATAAATATATATATATACATACATACATATGTGTAACAATATCAACGACGGATATCGGCAACAACAAGCAGCAGCAACGACATACACCGGCTGTAGCAAAAGAAAATAATAAGAAAGACAAAGAAAAGTATTAGAAGAAGAAAGATTTGTTAAGGGGTAATAAGGCAAAAGGCAGAAGCAAGCAGGTAAAAAAAACGTGTACAGTAACCAAGCCGTCACATCATTACAATTATACATATCTTTTATACATATATATATATATATATATATGTGTATATATGATATATTTTATAATGATAAGAAAATGCAGAAGCATGGCGGACCATGGAATGTTATAACGTAGAAAGAGAAAAGTCACATCGTGCTTGATTAAGAAGCAACAGAATAAGACGAGGAATAATACTAAAGATATTGCCAGCGATAGTTATGAAAAGAATAATAAAAAAAGAACGGCACTACTAACACTTTCAAAACTTTTTATAGTTTTTCTTCCTCGGCGAAAAATCTCCGAGTTTCGGAACAAAACGAGCATACAATTTCAGTAATGAACGGCAAATATCTTCCTACGCTTCCAGTTGTAGAATATCATTCGCGTAATGGCAATTGAAGAAAATCCGAATGGGAAAAGAAAGAAAATTAGCAGTTTTCCGAGTTTTTTGGTCAAACGGAGGAGTCACGAAGGTCGAAGACAAATAACAAACCTATAATCCGCAGTTTAGAATAACGTCTGTGATAAAGAAATTTTTAAGATCATCTATTAACGCCAACCTGAAGAACTTTCTTTTAGCGAGACGGCGATAACCGAGAGCAGTTCATTCGTCGACCTTTTTGTAGATAAAGACTACAAACCAATAAGTGAACTGGAATCTAGACAACCAGCCTGGTTAACGGCAGTACATACCCGGAACACATCGAGAAACTGGAACTAAGGATGGAAAGATGAATGGACAAAGAGTATTAATGCAGATCTAGTACAAGATCCACCTCCGGGAATGGAACTATCACGATGGGAATAATGGTGCAGAATTAATAGATACCGAACGGGAGAAGGTAGATGCGCTTTTGCGTATGTCCCTGGGCACGGTATCTGTATCCGCTACGTCCTACAGGTCTAATCGTTTGAGCTATTCTCTCGTATTGTGCGTGAGATCCTTTATCTCGGCTCAGCCTCCTTGTAGAGCCCTAGCAGGTACGGTACAATATGATCGACAGACTACGCACCACAGTCACATTCCTCTATATTGGAAAGACTCCACTGCTCTTCCATGGCCCTAACACGTCTCAACGAATACTCTATACCTTGTATTATGATTGTTCGTTTCATCGAATCTATATTTCTCGCTATACGTCGAAATATCACACCGTGATACATTTATAATTTTCTTTAGAAGTCTAATATCTATTTTTAATTCATCCATGATGTACTTAATATTTTCGGTGTTCGTCCATAATACACGGAGAAATTTTCGATATATTGCCAGTCGCACCGAAGTAGCTGTACTACTTCAAAATCTCCAATTTCTGTAGTGCCTGATCGATTATTTTTTGTGCTGTCAGCAATTATCATTTTTGTCTTCGTATATATATATATATATACATTCACTCTTTTTTTTATACGTAAATGATAACAAAAGAATGTAAATTTATGGGGTAAAAACTATGTATTTAATGATATATATATATATATATATATATATATATATATATATATATATATATATATATATATATATATATATATATATATGGTTATCAAATATGGCGGCGAGTTAAGTGAATGTTGAAATTGAATAAAACAAGTTGTGTGCGAGATATTAAAAATTTTTTGTATCATAAAGGTTCATATATTTTGGAATATATCATCGTTCAATGGTTCACGCGACATTACAAAGTGATACGAATCCGAGTGGTTCAATTTTCAATGACTCTGCCATATGGATCTGACCGAATTATAGTGTTGATTTTAACGACATTGGTTGATTTCAGCTTATTAGCATAGATCTGCAACTTTAAGAAAAACGCTAGCGAAGAGAAATCGCACGATCTTGTAGTGAATTCCCGTCACCTCTTCGGCGAGAAATAACACTACGTTCAAATATCCAGCGTGTGACGAGTTGGTATTTATAATAGAATAATAAACATCAGATTAGACACACGCCACCGAAATATCATCGCCATAGGCTGTCAATCGACCCAACAATATTTCAAAATAATATATATATATATATATATATATATATATATATATATATATATATATATATATATATATATATATATAAATATACGCGTTTATGACAAATCGAATAGGAAATGATTTACAAGTAGAATTAAAGAAATAACATATATATATATATATAGTATCCATATATTTCCATCATCCAGACGTCATATACCGCAGTTTATTTTCCATCATGTTTCGAATAAGTTAAGCGAAATATTTTGACTAAAGCAAAATGTTGTTCAGTTATTCAGGACTTATTTTTTGACGAGACACGTATTCAGGATAGAAAATCAACAAACACCAAAAGGAATAACTTACATTTTGATCCGCTCGGTAAATCATGGTTACTATTCAAAAATGTAATTTCAGGACACTAAAATAGATTGAGTATTAAACAGACAAAGAACAACTGGAAAAAAGCGTAAAGCGCGGGATTATATGGTTCCAAAAATTATGTAACTGGAAAAAAAATTACTGTCGGAAAATTATTCGGGAAACTATATAAACATATATTCAGACTCTAGTGAGAATAGAATGTGTATATATGTATGTGATGATAGATGCTTACTTCTGGGGACTATTGCGTTAATTTTCTAAAGTTATTTATTAAAAATTCATACTTCAACGTACTATGACGTAACTAATTAGGGTATAATTAATATAATATAATTTTTGTTATCAACTACGCTAAAGTAATTATACTTTTTTAATCGATTTATTAAACATTTATATTAGTAATTAGTGTTTTAGTTAGTACATTATTTAAAATTATGTTTTACGAAGCTTCGACCTTATATCCGAAATTCGGATTAATTTTCACATTAGTTCGATTTATCTCCTTGTTACTTATTTCAGACAGTAATATAAAACTCCTCGTCGAGTTCCGTAATTCGCGTTAGACGAAAATAATTTTTAACGCTATAATCGCCCGGAAAGTAACATCCATAGGCAATTTTTCCACATCTCGATAATTCTCCGTACGGAAACGTGTATAAAGCTCCACCTTAAACATTTACTAGTACGTATGTGCGTATATTCGTATATAATTTGGTCAGTATCTATTTGTTCTCCCTCGAACGCTAACTTTACTGCATCCGGTCATCTCTATCAGGTTTGTTATCTGGATACCCTTCATTATATTCTATCGACGATGTTTAGTCATCCAAAGATAGTGCGGGAAAGACATATTTTATTTTAGCGTTCTTTCTTCAACTAGTAGTAACTTTTAAAACTTTTTATAATATCACCCTCAGTCAATCGCCACGTGATGTAAAAGTCCTACTATACCATGGCGACAGCGCTCTATTGTTGAAAGCATTCACCAGATGATGACTACTACAATGACAATTGGTATTAATATTCGCTTCTGAATATTAGCGAACGACAATCTTACCACCACTTACGATAGGCCGTCTTTTATAGCTCTGAAACTTAATCACGTAATACAACCGGAGATTTTGTACGACAGCTGTCCGCTATTGTTATATATATATATATATATATATATATATATATATATATATATATATATATATATGTACAAATGCGGGTGGGGAGAGGAAAAGTTTTCATTCTGATTATTCATCCATGGAAGCATCCCCTATTTGTGAGTTAGTCAGCCTTTTCAGGAGGAAATACTAAAAAAAGTCGTCTCCGATACTGATGATAGCGAACTCGCTCTGATAATATCATTCATTTCCAATATTATTATTTTAATTATTACTATTAAAGTCGTTTCAAGTAACACACTTAAACAAAAGAAATACGACTATTATTATATATATGTATGTATGTATGTGTGTTCTTTTATTCTTGGTAAAAGGAAAGCGTGTAAAACTCAGTTTAAACTAAATTATCTTATCGAAGAATAACAACTGCCGTCGAAACAGAGAAAGCAAAATATTATGGATAGTTGAAACGTTAGGTTAGGTAAATGGATACGAATGCGAGTTTTTCAGTTTTGGTATTACTCAGTTTATAAATTTTCTTTTACATTATTATACACGTTCACTGGATATGGACTATTTTGACTTATCATGTTAATACGTACGGAAGTGTACAAGTACATCTTGAGTTTTCCACACTTAACACACTTTAAATATTGTACACAAATATGAATTATTATTATCATTATTATTATAGGTAATAATTTGTTTTGATTTGATCGAATTTTACATTATTTTCGTCGATTATTAGCCTCTATATATATATATATTTATTTTAAATAATTACTTTGTTCGGTTCGTAGGTGGATTTAGTTATGGAATCATCATTATTATAATAGCAAGTAACTTACATTACAACAAAATCCGATATCTAGATACCATTTGTCCGAAGTTGCGAAGCAAACAGAAGTATATTTACCACCTACGAATGATAATGATGATATTTTGTAGGTTACTCACTTTTAAAAAGCGTTGGAAATATTTGTTGGGCACAGTTAATATTTGTAATAATATTCCTTACCTCGAGAGGAAGTGCAAATTCAAAGATCCGGACGAATTACACTTCCTAAATTATGAAGATCGTCCATAGAAAATGTAAAAGAAGCAAGTATCAAAATACAAAAGACAATATATTAATTATAAACAGAAATAATTTAAATTGAAAACAGATGGCACAACTGGTTATATACATACATATATATATATATATATATATATATATATAAAACATTAAATTATTATAAAATTATACATTCAAACGCAGTTTTTCAGCGCTTAAACTAACATATTAATCCTTTCATGTCCGATATAGACTTTTGGATACACTATTTTCTAACTTGAATATCTCACAATCTATGTGCCCGATGTTGTAAATTAAAACCCCGTTTTTAGAAATAATTCCATCATAATTTACTAATCACACGTGTCCACTGTGTACTTTCGGATACCCCATAACTAGCTTTTTATGAAAATACAAAAATATTTTAATTGAAACACTTTTGATCATCTAGAGTCCAAAAAAAAAAAGTTTTTATCGTCGTGAGGTCTAAGTGTGGGCATCTACTAACTAAATGATAACAATCACACGCATTAGCCAATCAGAATTACCAACCAACTTATACGTAATACTACAACAACCTTATTTATAAAACCGACTCTATAGCATTAATTCATCATTTAGTTATTATTTATTAATTTATTACATTTGCTCCACTTTATTATTTCTAACATTTCAAATACCAATAATTCAAAAGAAATAAAAAACTAAATCCATTATCGTCTATTTCAGTTGAAATTTTTATAAACTGGAAATATAATATTTAAAGCGAATGATATAAATAAAATAAAATTCTAAAGATATGTGTGTGTGTAGACGACGTATTAATTATTCGATATTTGGAGGGATAATACTCAGGTATTCGAGCATTAAATAAATTTATATCAGAACTATATAACTTGAATAAAAAGATATAATTCACATTGGAACTGACGTATTTAAAAATTAACAAAATAATGTTATATATATTATATATATATATATATATATGAAACCAACTCGAGCAGATATCGTTTTATTCTCGTCATCTCAACGTTCGTGAATTATATGAAGTACAATTACTTGTTTTCGTTTTTAAAAATTTTAAACTTTTTTCGATTGAGTTGCATGGTGGTAAAACAAGGTTATCCTCACACGAGTTAGCAAAGTTGCCTAAAATTAATAAATTCCATACCCGAATCCAAGCTGTTTATATGGGTGCCACTTTGTTTAACTCTTTGCCGCGTCAACTAAAAATTGATCTTAAAAATTATAAACGACGGCGTAAGTTAGTTGCATTTGTAATGTGTAAATAGGTGACGAGCTTTTCATATAATAATTGAAGTTGCTAACTGGTTTAAAAGTATTCGGTTGGAATTGTTAGATTGATGATTTTATTTTGTAAATTAAATTTTTTATTTGTAAGTTCTACTTCAACTTTTTATTATTATTAATTATTATGTGATTATGAGTTATTTCCTGTTATGCCTTTATGTATACACGGCTTTTAGTATTTATTTATGTATATATTTCTATGTTGTATATTTACTTTCGCGCGTTAGGTATATTTCTGTGGATTTGTAATTATAGTTTAATACTTAGTTTATTTGATTGGCGGTATCTGGGTGTTTGTGTGTGTTTACTTATATGTCTAAATCGATTTCGTTGTTTTTTTAAAGAATGTTTTGGTTAAGAAACTGTATTATTTCATTGAATTATATAACGTTACGTTTTTTAGTGCGATGGAACGGATGTTAAATTTATCTTTATTTATTAGTTTAATCCGGCGTTCGCGCAATATGCGCATAGTCGGGATTTACACGTTATATATATTTTCTTTGTAATCTCGTATTTTAATTTGAAATAAATTTGAATTTGAAAAATTACACAAAATGGTTAGTTTACCAAGTTATCTAAAGTTATTTTAAAGAGTAACAAATTTAAAAAATATATATATACATATTATTAATTAGATAGCTTTTAGAAATAAATGTAATTATCGTAGATTAGTTATGCAACAAAGCAAGTAGCAAATACCACACCAAAATAAAAGATTAATTAGACAACATCAATAAAATGTATAAAAAAATACACTTACAAATTTAAAAAAAATAATAATAACGATAAAATGTATAATATAAATGTAGCGATAAGTAACGACGGAATTGTTATTTAAATCGCATTGTAATAATAATGTAGAAAATAACGTAATATTACGACAAATTAGGAATATATAGGTTAAATTGCGCAAAATGTAAGTTTTACGTAGGTGAAACACGAAAGAAAATAAACACATGTTTAAAATAACATTTAGCAATAAACACGATGGCATTTCGCTTCACGATAAACACTGTAAGGAACTGTAACATACTGCACATTAAGAGTAAAAACAGAAATAGGAAAACAGTTGAAAAATTTATTAAAAATCATTAGATACAGATATAGTAAGAAATTATTAAAATATATGATTAATTTCGATGATAAATTAACATTAAAGTCAGTTTCATAATAAGACTATTATAATACTATATGAAAGTGAGAACTTATTGACAGAGTATAAATAGTTATCATTTAATTAGTAGTTTCAGTTTCTTAGTAACGGCTTGTGTCAAGACGTTAAAGTGGTCGATGATAGTGTAATAGTTGAAAAAATTCCCGTTTAAATATATAATTTTTAACGATATAACTTTGTTTACATCAAAATCGGTTTTGCTTGGATTTTTTTCTTTGATAAAATCGTTGTTTTTCGGAAAGAATATATTTCTAGATAATAATCCCAAACTGTTAAAAATCGTTTTATTTTAAACGCGTAGAATATCGTTTTATCAATCTCCGTAGTTATAAACAAAAAATTACAGTTTTGACATAGAACACGGTTTTTTGGAAACGAATTTCGGAATTTTTCGATAGGACTAATTTTTTTTTCAAAACAATTCTTTCGTAGATTAAACAATATTTCCGAAAGATTCGATATCCTATATCGGAAACGGTACCCGAGATATAAAATTTTAATCATATTTACTAACATTTACGCGGTAAAAAACAAATTTCTCAGCCTAAACATGCGAATACAGTTAACGCGATCGAACCGAAATTTTAAGACTAGTATCGAGAAAATTTTAAAAATTTTTTAAAAATGTATTAGGCGACCAGCGCGGAAAAGTTCCAAATTCGTAATTTCTATACAGACCATTTTTAATTGTTCAATAAATTACAGATATATACAAAATTCCATCTAAATCATTTGAGCCGTTTTCGAGATAGCCAATATATATTACATATATAACTAGTGATGAGCATAACTGGCTACTTCGCATAACCTACTAATTAATAACACCGTTAAAACCGACCAATTATTCGGTTTTTTGCTTAGGCATATTTACTTTCTTTATTAGGAAAATGTAAACAAGGCATCGCAATTGAAAATATCCCTAAATGATAAGTTGTATAACGAATAACAGGTATAACATAAATTGAATATATTTAAAATAAAGCTAGAAAATATATTTCAATCGAGGAGTAACTAACAGATAATCTAGAAATGTATGAACTTTTCGAAGTAAATCACATAATCGTACAGCTTTTAGAACTAACACGAGACTAGGTTTTTTTTTTTTTTTTTTAAATGAAAATGAAAAATCTTTATTATATTTTTAAACATAAACCGAAAACAATTTTCTTTCATAACTTAAAGCTAAGTACCTATACATAAACCTTAGCAATTCTAAATATGTATAATTACAAAACTTATAGTACACTTTGAAATTACTTTAGAAATAGTGCAGGAAAAAATGAAAAAAAACCTACAAAAAAGACACACCCTGAAGGTAACAAAAATTTTAAAAAATGTCAATAAATCAACAAAACGAAAATCAGTGTTTTTAGACATAATTTAGCTTAAAATATCTGTATTTAACAATAGGTTAATAATTACACAAATCTATGTTTTAATCTACGATGCTTATACTTAGTATAACGTATGCGTAGATGTTCCATATTGTAATTTCCTATTACACGTATTAGTTTATTTTGATGAGTTTTACAGTTTTCGTAAAATGTTTTTGAGATTTTACTAATAAACGAATGTATGTAAGGGATATTTAAATGATCATGTAGATTAGAAATTTTAGTATATCGCGTTGCATTCAACGAAATTCTGCAGCAATGATTTTGAACAACTTGTAGTTTCCTGTATGTACTATCAGACACTGATGACCATACAGGGCAAGCATAGGTTAATCTAGGGCGTATAACAGCCATATAGATTAATTTTTTGTTTACATAACTAAGATCCGATTTTCTGTTAAATAATGGAAAAAGTGTATGCATAGATTTATGCGCTTTATCTATAGCGAAAGTAATATGGTTATTGAAAGTTAATCTGCTATCTAAGATAACTCCTAGATACCGAACCTGTTTGACCCAAGGAATTCTTTTAGAATTTATTGTAATTTCAGTTAGCGGTAGTGGTCGTCTCCGAATAGAATTGCTTCTGATTTTTCTTAATTTAATTTTAAGTTCCATCTGTTGTAATATTTAAATATTTTAATTGCAGCCTTTTGCAATCGGTTATATATTGTATCTGTCCTATAAGAGGATGTATATAAAGCAAGATCATCAGCATACAACGCGGCACTAACGAAAGGCAGTTCTGGAAGATCATTCATTAACATTAGGAATAAGTATGGCCCGAGTATACTTCCCTGAGGAACCCCGGCATTTAGTGTTTTAATTGGCGATTTTTCGAAGTAATTCGTAACGTAATATGTTCTCCGACTTAAGTATGATTTAATCAATTTAATAAGTAATATTGGAAATTTGAATTTAATCATTTTATATAATATTCCGTCGTGCCAAGCTGTATCAAAAGCTTTTTCAACATCGATTAACAGCATTCCCGTGTGTTTCTTGAGATTAAAGTTATCAGTAATAGTGTCCGCTATTCGAGCTAGCTGGTGAACCGTAGAATGCTTAGGTTTAAAACCAAACTGCTCATCTCTTAGAATATTATTTGAATCAGAATAAGCTCGTAGCCTGCGCAAAATCACTTTTTCCGCTATTTTGCTTAAGTTTGTTAACAAACTAATTGGCCGTACGTTATTGATATTACTGTTATCTTTACCTGGTTTTGGCAACACTATAATTTTAGCAATTTTCTATTTTGTGGGAAAATGAGATAACCTGAACATACTATTAATAATATTAGTAAAATAAATAATGGCTTTGTTCGGTAGATTTTTAATCATTGCCACAGAAATTCCGTCGTCACCGCATGATTCCTTATTTCTTAACTGTTTAATGCAATTTTGAATCTCAACGGGCGTAGTGAAGGTGTTTGTATGTAGATGTACATTTGCTGAATTTATTATCGTATTTTTAACTGTTTTGGTCACATTATAATAGTGCGTTCGTGGGACTTTAGTTCCGCAACTATCCGAAATATTATAAATGTGCGAAGCAAGTAGCTCCAATTTTTCTTCAGTTTTGTATACGGATATTTGCCTGATCGAATCATATAGTGGTGGTAGTGATAATACCTGTCGATTTAGGTGCTTAGTTATTTTCCAAAGGTTGTTAGTACCAGGTGGAATGGCCGCAAGTAGATTGTTCCAGTTTTTGTTTTTCCAGTTGTCTAACAAAAATTTTGTAAGTCTGACAAGCATGACATATATAGTTCTTAATATTTTGTATGAGGCCGTAAATTAAAATAGAACTAAGAATCGCCGTATTCAAAATCTGACACTAATTTTCAATCGGTCCTAGTGAAACCTACTAATATTGATATACATCCAAAGTTTCAAGTCGATTTAACAAAATCTACTAATATAAGATAATCTAGAATTGTTTGAAATTTTGTGAAACGAATCGTGTAATCATACAAACATTTTAGAACCCTATCAATAAATTAAATATACTTTAATACAACGTGAATATGTGTAATTGTTTTTTTTTTCAAAAATTAATAATTATATATCCAGAAGCCGTTTTCAAACAATCGATCCTAGTGAAACCTACTAATATCGATATACATCCGACTACTTTTCAATCGGTTCTAACAAAACCTACTAACGTCGATATATATCTTTAAATTACTTAAATCAAATTATAATTACTCACTTTTTATTAAATCCGATGTAAACTTTGATTGAAAAAAAAAAAAAACACGCGACAGAATACTTCAGTCGAAATATGATTACATCATTTCAATCGAATCAAAATAACCGAATAAAAGTTACTAATATTAGTCGAAATATAAATTCAATCGGATTTACGATATCCGATTTAAAGTTCGTATACTAAAGCACATCACTTCTTAGCGTATGATGTAGAAATTAAAAGACCAATATTTAATCAATCGCATAAATTAATAAAATAAAAAAAAGAATATATTCAGAAAACGACTAATTTATTCGATTATTTTGGAAAAACGAATAAGTCGGTTATTAAAAAAAAAAAAACTAAAAAAAAAACGGATTAGTCGTTAGTCATAAGTCGGTTATTAACATCACTAATATATACATATATAAAGAAATTACTTCTTTAATATTATATACATAAGTACATATGTATATATATATATATATATATATATATAAGCATATGTATGTACATGTGTGAATGTATAGGGATGTATATAAAAGAGAAAATTAAAACAATGAAAATACTTCTCCAGAGTATTTTCGAATATGTAGCGTATGAAATTTAAAGATTAATATAAAGAAAATTAAAAATAACTTAATTCGATAAAGTATTGGAAATGTAAATACCGGAATCCATATAAAATCATTTTAGCAAATGTCGATCAACAGACACCGGGTAATGACGTGGGAATAAATTAGTTATACGTTGAAAAAAAAATACAATATGAAGAACATGGCGTAATAAAATAATTAAATTTTGAATTTAACGAAGCAAGTGATTTTATAAACTTTTGTTGGATTTGTACAGAAATACATTTTCCAATTACTTTTTTTTCTTCGATGGATATTATGCAAGTTTTAAAAAATATTTGTAAAAACTTTAATCAGTCGCCCAACGAAAATTTTTTCCTCGTCCGAGTTATTAAAAAGGCGTAACGCGAGAAATTAAGCTAAAAATTTTTTTAATTACTATCACTGACCGGGAAATAAAAAATTCGTATTACTGGCCGGATGTATAGATAGCGCCACTTAAAACGATATTATTTCTTCTCCGGAATAAGTAACCATTTTTTTTCTTCTTATAGTGTAATAAAAAGGTCATATACACAAAACGACACGACATTTATTTGTATTTTATGTATAAATATGAATATACATATACATACATACATATATATATATATATAATGTACGTATGTACGAAGTGCAATATGAACTCACGTATTTCTGTACTAGTAAAACACTAAGTCCTCTGGAATTAATTTACAACAAAGAAAAACCTATTCTACCTCGTGGCCAGACGAGAAACTTTAAATATCATCGTCGTTCCGTTTCATTCTAAATGATGTTTAAGCTGCTGTTTTAGGTTCAATTACCGATGTGTAGAGTAATGTGTTGAGCGTCGATTGCCGCTTGATATGTCCAGCAATTCCAGTAATATCCGGCGATTACATCTACACAGCGGTAAAAAAGCAGCACTCCCCTTTTCTAAACTGTTGATAGTATTGGATTACCTACCCCCGCACCCGAAAGCAGCAACTAATTCATTGCGTCATAGCTGAGCGGTACGAAAAATATAACGAGTTCATAAGTTTAAGAAAGAACACAAGAGTAAATGAAAAACTAAAAGCAAAACGACGGTGGTATAATAACAGCAACGATAATAATAATCTTAGTTAGTTAGTAGTAATAGTATAATGATAATAATTAATAATAATAAATAATAGTAATAATAATAATAATACAGGAGAGATCAATAAAGAAACAAGAAAATGTATAAAAAGAACAAAGATAAAAATTCCGGTCGCTATATACGTACGATCAAGTCGGAAAGGAAGCCTACGTAAGCTCTCGCTTCAATTCTACCATTGTGCGCTGTATAACGTGCATAATTGAATGGGATTGCAACTGTATAACTGAATTAATACCTGTGTAAAAAGAAGGACAGCAATACGATGATAGTATCTTCCGTAGGTAAATAACTTTACCAATAGACGGAACACTACTCAACACTGAACGGTCGCGACAACGATAACAATTATTATCGACGGTGGTAGGAGTCGTAATCGTAGGCGCTACCGCTGGAAGAGTGTATAACTTACAAATAATAAGTTAATCTGCTAAGCATATACAGCAATCTAGATATTATATCGTGAAAAAAAAAAAAGAAATAATGGAATACCACCCTAACACGTCCTTCAGGCTCATTATCGCAACCGTTCGAATTGTAAGTACCAGTAAATTATCGTGGTTTAGATATATGCAATTACTTGCGAAACTCGAAAACGCCGTGGCATTCGGGAGGTTGTAATTTTTATTTCAACATGCACACACGACATCTATAATATAATAATAGCGACAAACGATTAAAACAGAAAATATACAGATAATGTTAGATAACAAAACTTTAAACTAAGTAGAACGATTCAAATATTTCGGAAGCACGAATACAGGAAGTAATGGCACAGAAGTAAAAACGACAATTAACAAGCGTTCGTGGAAAGGTAAGATTTAACGGAAAACCGAAAAAAAAAAAAACCTATTGGAAGCCTTCGAAATGCGGGAATAACGTCGCGTAATGAAGATCTTACGAACGCAGAAGAAGAGGAATTCAAAGGTTTCGTAGATAAATAGAAAAAAGAAAATTGACGGATGGACCAAATAGAAAACAGAGATGAATAACGTAGCGAGCAACAGATATGTATGGACATGGCTACGATAAGAGCAAAGCTGTTAATAAAACGTGGATGGGTACATATAGCATTTGTCAAGTTGAAAGTTCAGTAATTGTTTAGATGAAGAAGCGTAAAGCGAAATAATTTCAAATTGTAAAACCGGTTCCTGAAGACGATTGTGTTGAAATGGAAAATTTATTCCGGTTCAAAATTACGTAAACGTTCATTTTAATCGTGGAATTTTTACGTTATTATTAAAGTGATTGATTGTGTCACAACAGGTTCGAACGAGTTTCTAATAAAACACAGCGAATTATTCCTTGAAGCGTACGAATGAGCTGAAACGATAAGTTCGTTGACGTTATCTTGAAAAAAACTTAATCGTACTAAAATCATTGGCGTATGAATAATTTACTTTCAACGAAAAATTGTCCAAAATCCTTTTGACATATTTCATTTTAAATTACGAATCTAAGCGATTATTTCATCTCGTTATTAATGGATTTGTTTTTTCACTCAGTGCGAGTGTTCTCCGTATATTCTGATACGGAGTGACTGCTGTTTGCTAACGTACCAAATTGATTTCACAAACCATCAGTCCAGCCGGTAGAAACTCTCTTTCCGCTTGCAGGTACTTTACCGAGCGGTAATATTTTTTCTATATTTCCTCCTCTTACAATGTTTCCGGAAAATTATTGAAACCGTTTTCCGCCCAATCTGCGTAATTCTATTTCTGGCATTGAGAAATTTGTTCTTCTTTCAGCCTACAGTACACGCAGCATTCGTCGCCATATCCGCATTTCGCATACGGCAATATGTTGCTTTTGGTCTCTCGGCTGCGTATAAAAAAGAAAAATTTACAGGAGAATCAACGTTTTTATTAGCCTCTTCCGTAATTTTAACGGCCATTTTTTTGTTACAAATTATACATTTCGACCATGTTGCCTAAAGCAATTCAGCAATCGAACATTCTAAATGAACAAAAGAATCCACTTTTTCATACTTTGACACGAAATCGGTGTCGTCATTAAGGACGATCGTCCGTTATCAATAATTCGGGTTTCAGATGTATTAATTAGCCATCCGTATATCTCTGGCTAATTAGCCGACCATTAATTCGAATAAGTGAAACGTATAATGGGATTAATGTACGCTTGTGTGTTTTATCGATTTAACCGCCTTTTTGACATAACGCCGGCTGAAATTCATCTGAGGCATATTAAATATTAGATAATTCGTTTTGAATGTGCGCTCGTTTTCAATCGTCAAAGTTTCAGCCATATATTAGTATGCGAATAAGAAAATGATTTCTTAATGAAACATCGCTGACCGAAATTTTACGAGATGAAAATAAACTCGGCTAAAACAAAAGGCCACGTAGATAGCAAGGATCGCATGAAATAGCGCCTTGTTTATACAAGAGGATGACACATACAGCTTGAAGAAGTGCGTAAATACAAATATCTCGGAGTCCCTATCGTGTCGAAGAAAAATAAGATCGAGCTTCGGAATAGGCTGATGCGCTTTTAATAATCTCGAAACTCGAACACGAACGGATGAACATAAAATAGTTTAAACGTTAGGCGCGTATTGTGCTATGCTTCGGAGACGTAATGAAGGAACCGTCAAAAAAGAACATGCACGCTTTCGAAATGTGTTGCTAAAGCGCTCAGACGAATCGGAGTACGACAAAAGATCACTTTTGTCGATAATGTCGGATGGGAAGAAGAAATTCGTAGATGAAACACGAAAAAACTAAAAACTGTTCTACGAGGGAAAAATAGCTGGCAAAGCTCCGTAGGGACGGCGCAGAATAACGATGATGGACACTTAATTACTTAATTAGTTAATTATTTATATGTAATAATACGTCAGTAGCAACCTGTAATGGGTACAGACAAGCCACCAAGACGATAATAATAATTAAGCGGCATTATTTTTAGACTAAAATATCAAATCTCTATAACGATAAATTCGAATTAAAGTTATTAGGCGATGTATTCAATTTATATAAATAAAACAATTATTAAAATAATAATAAACGAAAAAAATTAACAGTACGATGAAAAATTTTTTATCCCGTCTTAATGGAAATTATACAAAAATTATCGTTTTTACTACACACAAATGTTATCAGAAATAACAATAAGATATATTAATCGAATGTTTAAATAAAATACAAAACGTTTCTCCAAAATTAAAACTGATACGATTAAATATGAATTATTGTTTAATAAAAAAATCTTTACTACCATTTATTTCTGTCCAAATAAAATTATATATATATATATATATTTCAGCGTTATAATATTGAGGTTTAAGAATAAATAACAATTATTCTATAAATAGGGAAAAATAACACAAATCGACATAACTAACTGCATCGGATATTTATTAACAAGTTTCATTATTATAGTAATTAATAATTAAAAAATAATAATAATAATTCGAATCTGTTACATTAAAACCGGTTAGAAATTTACATAATTTAAAATTAATTAGGCATTTATACACCGAATACGCGATAACGAATATGTACAATATTCAATACTACATTAAATTTATCAATTATATGTAATAATAGTTATAAATTCATCGTAACCATATAATACATCATTACCAGATCGCCAATCGAATTTTATATATATATATATATATATATATATATATATATATATATATATATATATATATATATATATATATATATAAATATATATACGGAACAGAAATCGAATAATATATAAACGAAATAAAAATCAATACAAAACTATAACCAATATTGAGAGAACATATTTTAAAATTTAAATAATATAAAATAGGCCCTAAAAAAAATTACATTTACCTAAACAAATATCGATATACTCGTATTTCACAATTGGCTCGTATTCGCTTATTGCCTAAATTCTCACAAGTTTACCTAAATCTATAATGTACACACACACACAAACATATTATATTTTCATTTATGGATTTCTTATGTTAATCCATAAATGAAAAATATAAATGTTTACGCGGTCTATACGAACTGTTAAATTTAACATTCCTTTTATTTTACTTTTTTTTTGTAGATTTCTATTATACGATGGGAAAATTGTTTTATCAATAATAATCACGGAACTTATAAATAGAGGGACTTACGTCTACAACGTACAACAAATTTTATCAAAAATTAATGTAAAAAATCCTGAAGTTAAAATGCCAAAAAAAAAATTAACATGTTGTTTAACTATGTATATATATATATACATATATACTTTTTTAAAATACAATTTAATATGCACGAGTTCATAAAAAATAATAAAACAAAAAAAAAATTAAATTAAAATTATATAAATAAATTACATCATTTACACTAATGCTTAATATATGTACCTATAATATTTAATATAGCCAAGACAGTTTAAAGTTAATTTTTAGAATGATACATGTGTGCTTATATATATATATATATATATATATATATATATATATATATATATATATATATATACATATATAAAATATACATACGTCCGTGTGTAAATAAATGGATCTATGATACAGTTTAAAAAACTGGACGGTAGTTTTAATGATGATTATAGCGGCAACTAAACGGTTTATGGTAAATCCGTCCGTGCCTGGCTTCAGTTAATTTATACATATAGATATGTGCCTAAAGAGTGGCAAAGTGGAAATATGTCTATAATCTCTACATGGTACAGACATGCTTGTATACATTATTATATAAACGACCTACACGCCATCGACTAGTCACAATCGTCAGAAAAATCATCTAGTTAGAGTGAAAGAACTAATATAACACAACTGAAACCGCTAACTAGTAATAGTAGTTGGTAGGATTACAGAAAAAAAACACTCTGCAATATGCTCTGACCAATGTTCGCCAGCAAATTGCCAATATGTTAGATTTTACTACCCCGCGCCGCAAGTCACTTAAATATAAATATATATATATATATAATGTGTGTATGTATGCGTATGTTTATAATCGTGTTAGCGTTCATATTCACAAATAGGTGTATTACGACTCACAGGTAGATCACTTGAATCATCTTTATAGGAGAGGGTATTTTTTTTTATCATCGTTCAGACTTATAGAATTATGTACACAAGCGTATACAAAAAATAAATAAAAATATATACATATATATATATAAAACTTAATGACGATGACGAAGGAAGAGATCGCTACTATTATGAAACGAACCAGTCTAGATGTTAAATTCTTTCACTCGACATAAGATGATAATTCGTTCTTCTCGCTTCATCTAATAGGCAAATTCCTATCGCTATCGCATATTTTCTCGACTCCGGTGGTGGTGGTGGTGGTACTCTTTTTAAACGCTTTCCGAATACACATAAAACACGTAAGAAGAAGAATAGCGTGTGCGATCTAACGTACGCTTTTCAAAGGTAACGATGATAACGGCACATAGTTCAGTTTCACCGAGAGCAGCAGAGGTTCTCGTATTCACGGTTGGATTGTTCAGGTGGGCTGGTTTGCGCTGACGAGGAATAAACGATTGTGTCGCATCGTTTGCCTACGTCGCCCGTCGTTTCGAAGATCCGACGAACAGTATAGGATATACCACTCTATACGACGGATTTTCACATTGTCTCCCGACTAAAGACGCTAATTCCGTCGATCAGTCACTAGTATAACATTACATTACCAGTTCTAGTTGATAATAGAGCAGTTAGTTTAGTAGTATTAGTAGTAGTAATAATAATCATTATCATCATAGTAATAGTTTAGTTAGATACATATTGTTCTTCTCTTTCTAATTTTTTAACAGACACTCTTTCTGAGAGCTCCGTCAAAAGACGCCTGAAATTAACAACGGGCTAGAGTTCTATTTCTAATAAAATAATCGCGTTGAGATAGTGTTTTCAAGCCGACTGTTCATTTCTGGTTATTGTTTCGTAGTAGTTAAATAGAGTTACAAACTTTTCATTCGTCTCAAGGATGGATAATTTTAATATACATATACACCGAACACACGCATATAGCGTACATATATATAAAATGCTGTACATATTATAAATACAGTCTGTTTATTTGTAGGTGTATTTCCTGATATGTATATAATTTCCGTACACGTTACACCGGCAAAATGAGAACGAACTAAACAGGATAAGGGCAAATTGAAATCTACCTTCGACTGTTTAAAATAAAAAATAAATAGAAATATCAGCCTTAGCTAGAACGGTTGTAACCTAATGGTTATTAGAGACCAATACAAAAGGAGACTGAAAAATATAAAAGTATTTCTTAATTAACGCACGGACATTAACCCGTACGACGACGTAAAATTGTAAACTTCATACAGTACGATACAACGCGATGAAAATTTTCAACGCGCTTGTATAAAAATATTTTTAAAATTCACTAACCGGAAAATATGTGCCAATACTATATACCGGATATCGTAACTGAAACGAATAATTCAGCTGCAGCTGGTACATAAAGGTTGCACGGTTGCACAACCATCTGAAATATCCGGAACAGCGCAGCGTAAAAATTGATAATAAAATAGTAAAAAGTACGAATTATTTCGCAGAGATTAATAAACCAAATAAACGAGTTTTAATTATTATAAAGTGCTTCGAAATACCTAGTTACAACGGTTGGTATGCAACCTGAAGAAGGCATCCGAATACATAGAACGTTATACGATGATTTTGAGCCTAATTCGTACTTGTATTTCACCTCTTTCCGAGTTTAATTTTTGGAATTTCTATCGGAGTTTCTTTTACCGTGTACATTTCCGTGTGTGAATTGTTTGTCTCCCAGTTTATGTTCGTATTATTACCGGCCTATGTTAATATACGTAGCATTTTGTGCTTGCTTTATTATTTACTGTTTTGCGTAAATTGCGCAAAAAAAAATGAAAATACTTAACTATTATACGTAGAGTTAATCGAATTGTTTCTTATTAGTATTTGAAATTTTTTTTTACTTTTCTAATTGTATAAATTTTGTATATATTCACGCGGAAATAAATTCAAATTCAAATTTCAAATTAACATACGAGATTACAAAGAAAATATATATAACGTGTAAATCCCAACTATGCGCATATTGCGCGAATGCCGGATTATACAAATAAATAAAGATAAATTTAACATCTGTTCCATCGCACTTATAATTCAATGAAATAATACACTTTCTTAAAACATTCTTTAAAAAAAACAACGAAATCGATTTAGACATATAAGTAATCACACACAAACACCCACACACCGCCAATCAAATAAACTAAGTATTCAACTATAATTACAAATCAGCACGAATATACCTAACGCGCGAAAGTAAATATACAACATAGAAATATACACATAAATACTAAAAACCGTGTATACATAAAGGCATAACAGGAAATAACTCATAATCACATAATTAATAAAAAGTTGAAGTGGAACTTAATTTACAAATAAAAATATTTAATTTACAAAATAAAATCATCAATCTAACAATTCCAACCGAATACTTTTAAACCAGTTAACAACTTCAATTATTATATATGTTTAATATAATACAATTTTTTATCTTGGAATTGATAATCTAACTTGATTGTTAGTTTTTCACGTGTATTTCTATTACAATTTATTGGCTTCGATATTATTAATGTTACTTCGTGATGTTGTGTGAAGTAAAAAAATTTTCGTGTATACATTTTGGGGAGGGGGATAAGGTGTAACGGCAACCGTTAGATTTTTTTTAACTACGAGCCGACTGCTGGAATTTATTATATAAATTTTCGCGTTCCTTTTTCACAAAAAGATTTTTCCTTTTGACTACCGTAAATTTTTGAGAAAAATTGACGACTTTATCATAAAAAATCGTTAGAGAAAATTTATCGAATATTTCGTAACAATAATGCAAAATTCGCATTAAAGTTATTCCAACCAAAGTAGTCATTTTGATCTTTAAAAGAATCAAAACACGACTGATTTTTAATAATTCACTAAAATTTACAAATACATATTAAAAAATGTGTAAATAAAAGATCATTCTATATACACGTAAATAACTTGCATCAGTCGGTGAAATAAGCAATAAAAAAAAATGACGAAGAAAATTCTATATAGAGATTTTCTTGTACGTATACTCGAGAAGAATCCGTCAACATTGAATCGCTATCAGTCAAGTTCTAACTAAACTTTTACACACACTAACACAGATATACATATATGTGTGTACCCCTGTCTTAGATATATCATATATACATATGATATATCTATCTATCTATGTATATACCTTTATTTATCTACCCCCTCTCTATATATATACACATATACATATGCATATAAATATACATATATACATATATACATATATACATGGTGAAATGTATTATATATATATATGTATAGTTCGGAAACTCCTACGCTTTACGAACATATGCTGATCATAGACAATTAATTTATATATAGACACTCGTACTGTTGTTTATACAGATCATCGAAAATGGGAAAAAGAAGGAATAATCATTTTGACGAACGTACTTGTAAAAACAATTATTAGGACCGACACCTACCGTTTGGAAGGATATCGAAACAATGTACCGCGAATGTTTCCGGTACATCTTAATAGATAGCGCCACTGTATTAATGTACAAATTCGTTGTAAACGAAATAATCGGAATGTAGGCTTTTTCGTGAACCGGATATGGTATTAATAATTCGCTAAATCAGATCGAATGTTCAATATTTTTATCGATATTTTCAAAATGAGCTTCTATCTTAATTAATTAATATAATAAATTACGCGTTAAGGAAGAAAATAAATCACTTTTAGTCTTTAAATTTTGAGAAATATCCCCCCCCAAAAAAAAAAAAAAAAAAAATTCTACACTACGCACTTGAAATATAAAAGCTTCATTTAGCTTGAATAATATTTTTAGGACGATTTCAGATATCAACTGAATATCGTATAAAAAAATTTACTAGTTCCCACATCAATCTCGCGCGCGACATATTGAATAATTTTTAAATATAGATTAATTAAATATACGGAATATTGAAAGGTAAATAAAATTTAACACGCATTTAAACGAGAATCGATTAACGTTAAACAACGAATAGGCTCGTTACGTTTCGTCTTATAAAATGATGAACAATTTAAATTATTTCATTGCAAAAAATATTTTTGTTTAAAAAAGTTTCAGAATTAATTTTAAACGATATATACGCGCGTGTGTGCATTATTTTTTTATCGATGGCTTACCCAACGCGATACTGTAGTTGACTGTTTATATTTTAATATGATAAATTCTGTAGAAATGTTGCTATGCGGAGGAATAATTGTAAATTATCCAGATGGAGAAGAGACAATATATTGTGGAGAACATAGATAACTTAACGCAACGGCGTCACAACAAAGCATTAAAAAAAAAAAACATGATCGGGATCGCAGATTGCCTGTTCAGAATGGAGTGGGCAGAATTAAAAACAACACGATCGGGATTGCAGATTGCATGTTCAGAATGGAGTGGACAGAATTGACTTTTTCTAAGTTGCATATAGAAAAGACGATCAGGTAACAAACGATGTCCAAATCGTAATCTCCCGATGAGTACAATTTCTTTGCGATTAATCTTAAAGAAAGAGAATTACAAAAAGTTTAGATGGAGACGGTTCAAGCTGATAGTAATTAGCAAGAGGCGATCGACTAATGTTCTCGGTGTACTTCAGTTCCGAATGAACCTTATGCTCCAGCTATACAGAGGATATTCTCGTGGCGAACTAAAGAGAACACTACGTCATAACGAATTTATTTATATACACCTTTATGACCCAGCACCCTCAAGAAGTACACAAATATTCGAAGCATAGTTCGCGCAATTCCTACTACTGAATTCAGATAACAAATAATATAAACAAATAAATAAAATAAATAAATAACGAAAACGTTAAATTTAGATGATGCGTACGCGTTATTACGTGGTCGATACGATTTTGGTTATAACAGTTTCGTCGAGTAAAAATTAAATAAATAATAGGAAAAAAATTAATATTTTCTTCACCGGCCGGTAATATCATCTCGAACGTGACGGTCGAGGAGAATAATCAAGAAGTGTTACGATAGAGGGCAAGAATTGGAACGATAACGATATTAAAGGTCGCGTAATCGTTATTTCACACAACCGGTTGGAACGACGACAGTACGTTATAAAAATCTTCGTTTCGATTGATAATACTAACTTGTACACCGTCTCGTGCGTAAAGTAATATTAGTCGCGGATGATAAATATAACGGGTAATTGTCAGGTGTTTTAATCACCTGCCAAATAATAAAACGCTGCACACGCCTTCCTTCATCAGTTAATGAATGCACACAATGATGATCAGTCTGATGCGCACGCGTTGCCCTAATAATAAATATGTAGAGACCCAGTCAAAATAGCGGTACAGGAAACACGCGGACAGTACGAAATAACCAATAAGATAGAATAGGACAAAATACAGTTGAAAAAGATCAATATATAACGCATATATATATTCATATACATGAATGACTTTTTATCTACGGATGCAGATGCTTAAAAAAAAAAAAAAACTATTATACTAAACAAACCCTCAGATCGGAGGGTAGTAACAAAAAAATACATACAAGATCAATTTCTCTTCCTAGACTAAACACCCTCCAACTCTTAAAAACTGCTCCTAAAAACATTGGTCTTTACTACAAATACGAAACCAAAGGTTTCACAGCGTCGATCTGAGCATATATATATATATATATATATATATGCTATACATCAAGCAATAAAGGTAACAAGATAACGGGTAGTATTATATAACTTCTTACGCGGAAGTCTTCCATACTTTCAATAAATATTGTCGCTATAACGCAAGAAAAATTTCTCATAAAATTTGGATCAAAAATATAAATATTAATTAGATGAAAAAATATGAAGTTCTTAAAACACAACAGAAACAAATTCTGCAAAACATAAATTCTTAATCGTAGGTCTAAATCGAGTTTTCTTAATTTTTGTGACCATTTGTCTTGCCCGCTCTATTCTCGATCGTACTTCATTTTTCGATTTACATAGTTAAAACCTGCTCCAGCTTTGTAACGTTTAACGATATCGAGCATTTGCTTGGTTTCTTTGAAAACACTATCACTATTGTTTTAAGTTTGTTGATCGATAGTCCGAAAGCTTCGCTCCGGAAAGCAAATTTATCTACCGTCTTCTGTAACTCGTTCTGGCTATAGTAAAACTGTCGTCTGTATATCGTACTGATTTTACCGTCATTTTCATCAAACGCTTCCTTAAAGACCGACCTCCGTTTATAAATTAAACCAGGGCGAAAGTACTAATAGCTATCAACTGTATACAAAAATATTCACACTGTCCTTTCCTTTCTTTCACATTAGATATTTCCTTTTTCAATATATATATATATATATATATATATATATATATATATATATATATATATATATATATATATATATATATATATATATATATATATGGTTGGTGGATGTATTGATGTACATCTGAATGCGGCGTGTAACAGTAAACAGGAAGATGAGAAAAAATTCATACATTATTTTGTGTGTTTATGTTTATATATATATACACACACACACATATATATATATAAATATATATATATATATATGGCCCGGTATTACCCATTTAGTCAGTTTTCTTTGTACTTAAATATTTTCATTAACTAACAATATATATATATATATATATATATATATATATATATATATATATATACATATATACATATATGAAGGTTAAGTCTCATTAAATAGAAATATATTTGTATTTATATTTGGTCGACCAGTAAAAGTGATTGTTCACTAAAAAAATAAATAAAAACAAATAAAGAGAATCAGACAAGGCATGATACTCGGATGGATAGTAGATGACGACCCTATGGGGCTATCACTTGACAATTCGACCATGGACTATTTCGTTCGATTAGACTGTACAGCTTCGACTACGCGTAGAGATTACCTTACCGCGACGATAATATGTATAACACCGAGTAGACAGAGAAAAACAAATCTATAACCTTCGTCATTAGGTCGCATTTCTTTGATACATTCCAACTCTATTATATATACATATACATATATATATATATATATATATATATATATATATATATATATATACATATATATAACCATAACGAACGATCATAATGATCATAGTCACCATCCTCCAGAACTGGATAGTAGGAGATAGAATATACGCGTTCCTGGCTACTAACGACCCGGCGCAATGAACGATACAGGTTGACCGAGATGAAGATACTTTTTACGAATTACTTCGGATCGCGACCCAACTTCATTACTATAACGTTTTGTAGAATAAGCGAGCGTACTTGTTCTCATTATTATTTTTATTATTATTATCATCATCATCATTATTACAGGTACTCGCACTACTACTATTAATAGTGATAATATTTAATAATAATAATAATAAAACGGCCATATTACAATTTTAGCGGTATTATTTTTGTAATACATAAAAATATTAGTACCGTTATCGGACGGGAGCATTCCCCGCCCCGAACAAAGTACTTTACAAAGTGCTCGTCCTTAACTGACTGTCATATCTGTAAACCAGTTAGTATTAGGTTTATTCGTTGTTAGTCAAACCCGAATAATAACAATAATATTAACAACAAAAATAATGTTAATAATAATGGTGTTCATTTTTTTTTTTTGTCACAATGTGTTAAGTATAAGATAATCAAAACGAACCAGATGCTTTCCTTTAGTTCTGTGACGGGCATCAATTTTGTACAGCTAATATTAAAATTTCTACATTTGAGTTTTTGTATTACGAAATGTAATTCACCCGTCATGAGAAGTTGATTAGAAATACACGCTATTCAAACACGGGGGGGGTGATGATCGCGACTACGCCGATCTAGTTCTGTCGTACGGTACATAAACATGTTTTAGTCTGGTCAAATAAGGATTTAACCTCTAAATCAGAGGTAATAAGCTGGAAATTTGCATACGGCTTTAGTTTAACATTATATTAGTCTTCTCGAAAATAGCGTAGAATCCCGCGTCTTAAGATATTCGAGGTTAAAGGTCACAAAAATCAGTTTTTTGCAAGTATCTCATTTCCTTTATTCTAAATGACTTTTAAAAAAAAAATGTAACACAAAAGATTCTCTTTATTTATTATCTCGAAGAATTTTTTGATACATTCAACCCTTCTTGAGATAGATCGTGAAGAGTGGAAGAACGCATACTTGTATAGGCGATAACGCAGGGTCAACCCCGCATAATTCAACTCTTAAATGATTTATATAACTAATTACTCATCAAAAATATTGTTTTTATAATTAAATATTTATTATTTAATAGACTATATTTATGGAGATTAAATGAATATTTAGTTAATTTATTTTAATTATAGAATATTTGAATGACAATTTTTTCGAATATATTTTATTCGTAGTTTTATTTTCAATATATATGCGATTTATGCTACCTGTGTATATAATATCGTAAATCCAGTTGTAGAATTCAGAAATATTGGACTTCCGTAATTAATTATTTACTAAAAATATTAAAATCATTAAATTTCAATTATTCGTCACTTAATATACTATATTTGTAGATATTTATTATAAACTAAATATTCACTTTAAAATATTTACTCAATTTATATAAATAATAAAATATTAGAATGAAGTTGTTTAAATAAATTTTAATAATATTTTTATTTACTAATGGAACAATTAATCTCTTAAATGATTTTTGTTTTTACTTACATCGACTGCTGGACGTAGGTCTACCCAATCAATAACTTGGGGAGAAAATAGCGGGAGTGCTTCAAGTTCGAACCTAGACCCTTTTTTCGCCACCCGTAACGAGTGTCAAACTCTCTGCTGGATGTATGTTTCCGTCAGTTTTATTACTTGTAGATCGAACATCTTGTCACAAGACAAGTCTGTAACTATTGACAAACTACACTTCGTACGAAATGAGATTTAAAATGTGACATCATCAATAAGTGACGTCAGTTTTTTGCGTAAATAAGGAGAGCCAACAACAACGAACAAAGAAAATCGTCTTCATATGTTTTAAGTGGTCATGGTGAGTTAGCCGCATCCACATCACATTTTATTCGCCGAATAAAACTAGCACTATCTATATATCTATCTATATGTAGGTATACTTTAATTACTTTCCGAATTTAATTCATCCTATATTGTGTGTTTTATTTGGCTACAATATAGTTTTTTTAACTGATGTTTTAATTATTTAAAAATGAAAATGAATTACTCTGTTTTAGGCTGTGTACCTAGATTGATCATAATTAACGCTTTGTAATTTATAATTTCATTTCCCTTGTCAGAAAATACATTATTTTAAATGTTAATATATATATATATATATATATATATATATATATATATATATATATATATATATACCTTTGTCGTATTGTATAAATTACAATCTACTATGTGAATAATCCAGTTACTATTTTTTTCTAAGTTAAATAACTCGTTTTATCAAAAGCGTTAAAATAATATATACAAATATAATGTTAATAAATTTTATAATTATTTCCCTAACATATAAAATAAACAAAATCATGTGCATATTTTATATAATATACAATAATAATAATAACCGATATAATTTTAAAAATGAAGTATGTTTTATAAATCTCCGAACATAACATGTAGTATTAAAATATTTATTATAGTATGTTAAAAACTAAATTATTGTTATTAAAGTGATTAAACAATATCACAATGCGTACGTTCAGAATAAGGCCGCGGTTACGTTGGATCAGAATTCGTGAGAAAAGTTGTGCCGCGAAATCGTCATTGGTTACGCGCTTTCACGTGGTAAAGTCCGTTTTTGGCTATCTCGAAAATTGGGGTACTACGGGGCTTCAAAAAACGGCCTAAAATGGCACATTTTTTACTTAACCGTCTCTATAAAATCGACTAATAAACGAATCGACTTGAAAACTTTATTTTCCTATTCGGAACGGACGACCCTACAATTTTCGTAATAACTTAAAAATTCGTACGATCCACCGTTAAGGCTAAAAAACTCGCGAAAATTGGGTCAAAATCGCTTTTTTCAGGCTACGTGGTTAATCGAGGCGGCCCCTTAACTAGATAAATTTAGGATGACCGGTAGAGTTTGGTATCGATAGATAGATAATTAAATTTCCTATAACCTATACTCTACGAAAAAAATGCGTAAATGTCCAAGTTGAGCTTTTATCCGGGCTCAAAGAATGACGCGCGAAAAAAGTGCACTTTTCGCTAAAAACGGACGTAAAAAAAAACAAAGGCCTAACTCGAAATTCTGTCCAAAGCTTTTTGGTCGCAATTATATACTTTAACCTTTTCCTCTTTTAGTCGAAAGTCGTACGACGCTCCGAACTTTCCGAACAACCTCGGGTACGCGGGGCCCTTTTGGGTAGTGAAATTTTTTAACGCTCATTAGTAGGTGGCTATTATCGTTTATAACTCTAGAACGATTCATCCGATCCAAACGAAATTTCGCTCCTTTTTTTTAAACATATTTCTCGACGTTTCGAGTTATTCCGAAGAAAATCGTAAAATCAAAATTCGAACTTTTATAAGCTCTCGAAAGCTCCGCCTTAAAAATATTAAAAGACGCGCGTTACGAGTTTATGCGCCTATTACGGTATCGAATAGTCGAGATACCGGTAATGTAGTTATTACGTTATTTTTTCGTATACGTATTAGCTTTAAAATGAAATAAACATTTTTTAAATCGGTCGAAAATTCGATTTTTAATCGTAAATCCAAAATTGAAAAGTTATACGAAATTTCCTCTATTCTTATCTTACGGAAAATCGCCTACGTTCGCGTTCGGACAGCTGTTTACGTAGTTTAAAATGATTTTACGACCGGTATAGTTATTATACTTTTCCATCTAAGTACTCGGGGCTTTCTTCCGATGTAGAAATTAAATCGAAAACTCTAACCGTTCCCCGGTTATCCCTGTTGAAAGCTCGCTATACTCGGAAATTTAAAGTTCTTTCCGTAAAATATGGTCAACTTCGAAGCTTAATAACTCGATAAATAATATACATTTCGCTATTAGCGATTTAAACTTTTTTCGAGCGCAAGTAAAGAGCTGTCGAACGGATTAGAGTTTTTCGAAATCGAACCGATTTTCGTTAAGCTACCAATTTGGAAAGGTGAAAAAGTGGCGAAATTTCGAGTAAATTTTTAAACAATCGTAAAAAATCGCCTCGTGAGCAGGCGGGTTTCCGTAGCTCGTATTCAACAAAAGATCACTTACATGTTATTAATCAATTAATAGAGAAAAGTATAGAGTAAAATATACCGTTATTTTTAATGTTTATAGACTATACTAAGGGCTTTGACTCGGGAAAGCAATCATATATATTTCAAGCACTACAGAATCAAGGCTGTCAAAGAAAGCTAATAAGAACTAATAATGAAAATGTATAACAACGTTGAAGCTAGAATAGAGATGTGGATGGAGAATATTTCCCGTTAGCGCAAGTAGTACGCCAAGGAGACCCGTTATCTCCAATTTTGTTCAACTGCGTCTTGGAGGATGGTCGAACATGGGCATTAATTTAAGTGGAGAATTATTCAACAACTTACGCTTTACAGACGATGCGGTGCTAACTGCATCCTCCTTCAACAAATTGGAGCAAATGTTTCTCTCTCTGCAGCTACAAGGAAATAAATCGGGATTAAAAATAAATAAAGAAAAAACTAAATTTTTATGTCAAGAAAAAAAGAGGGCTTTATTTCAATAGGAAATAGCAATATAGAACAAGTCACTAAACTTATATATTTAGTCAACTAATTTCATTTAAAAGCAAATCAACAGCCGAAATACACCGCAGAGTGGCAATAACATGGAAAAAGTACTGCATGATGAAATCAATTTTTAAGAGCAATAATCCGCCCAATCTAAAAATCGCGGCTTACAACAGTTGCCTGCTACCACCTTGACTTACGGTTTCCAAACATGATCGATGACGCAAAGACAGAAAAATATTCTAAGAACCTGCTAAAACAATTTAGAAAGATCAATATTACAAATCAAGAAACCAGATAGAGTCAAATTAAAAACGATTAAAGAACAAATTGGTGATAACAGGGATGTCGTAACTTCAATCCGCGTGCCAGAGATCAGCGGTGGACGAAGAGAGTAACGGAATGGTTCCTGGCGTGTCGCAAGAGAAAAAAGTCGCTACCGTTTGCACGTTGGGATGACTACTTCAAAAAATCCCTGTGATCCAGAAGCGCTCTGTATAGATTGGCACACAACAAACGCAACTTGAAAAAATTTGGAGAGACCTTCGCTCGAAAGGGCCTAGTCTACGTTCGAAATTAATTTTAGGTGTAACAGATATTTATAAATTGTTAATTTAGTTATGGTAAATAAATATTATCTATGCGATCATAATACTTTCTATAGATTGCAGATTATTTTCGAATAGTCGGTGAAACTTGGGAATATTTGGTGTTAAAAAAAAAATCACAATATGAAACAGAAGTATGTTTAATTTTAATATGTATATAAATGTATCTAATAACAATTACTTGAATACTGTAGCGAGTGAATAATTATTTTAAAAAAATCAAAATTAGACATACAGTCGTATCATACAATTATCTGTATACCAACTATGTGGACACACACACTTAATCTACAACTGCCAAACACTCACACCACACAGGTTAAAACACAGAATACAGGGTCCGATACACAAAATCTTCTCAAACAACCCTCAATCAATAGTTGGAATCTTGACATTTGCCAGAGAAAGCAGACTCCTAGCATATTTGCATACATATAAACTAGACACATGTCTCCTTATGCTGTAATGACCCTGGTAGTTACAAACGACGTATGGAGATTTACATAATATTAAAAAATAAAATAAAAATAACGTGAAACATCGGTTTCCATCATTTGTTTTGTATTTTTAACATCAGTAACCCAATCAGACTGAATCTCTCAGCCCATAATTATGTCTTCCCATCGAAAAAATCGAGAAAGAATTAACGATATATGCCTGCGGATCTTCCGCGTATTGCACTGACGCATCTTTGCTCAATGGGTTTCCTGGCTGCCCAGTTGTCAGTCGTCATTCGTTATTCGCTTCAGAAGACGTAAAATTATACGCAATTTACCTTGCCAAAGAATCCTTAGTGAACTCTGACGCTGATCATCGTTTAATCGTATGTTCCAACTCTTTTCCAGCACTCCCAAAGCTCTCTGCAACGATTTCAAAAACAATCTCTACCCGATAGTCAAATAAGTTGTAAAGCTAGCACGGACGAAGCTGAATCAAAGAGTGGCGTTCTTGTGAATCCCAGCACATATTTGAATTCGTAGGAACAGATTGATTAATAATGCAGCTAGGGAAGCTAATTGTCTTTGCCATTTCCACACGTTCCGGTTACGACGTCTTACCTTGAAAAGTATATAAAATTAGGTATTTTTGGGCTATGAGAAAGGTAGTGGTAGCTGACTTTATCAAACAACAAACGCCAGCAAATCAAAACATGCTCAATTTAATTTAATAGTAATAACAATATTAGATGTGTAATGAAGATTGTAGTGAACATTGTATCACACGTTTAAAACCACACTATACACACACACACACACACACACACACATATATATATATATATATATATATATATATATATATAAAAAGAAACACAGCCCAGTCATTTCACGAGTGGTTATGAAACCACAGGTGCTAGACGGGAATGATCATTGTATCTGGATTAAAAAAACTAGAAACCAGGTGATTCAGCTTTGCAACATATTCAGTAAGTACATAGATATACATGCACACTATATATATATGCATGTATGTATAAAACGCCTAATAGTAAAATGTGTATTATCTACTTCCAAAGTAATGACGCCTCGGGCGATTCGACATATTTTATCGTGATAATCACCATTATTGATAATTCATAATAATATCATTTGCAGTAAACGACAGATGATTTCGTAACCCAACGTCGATATATATATATATATATATATATATATATATATATATATATATATATATATATATATGTATATATACACATATATATACATATATATAAACGGCGCGTGCTAGGTACTATTTAGAAATTATATTACACGAGAACTAGCGAATATATTCTATTCGAAAATATATTGGAAGCCAAATATATCGAATTTGATGCAGTCGAAAAGAGAAATAAAAACCATTTTGAGCGATATACGCCGTATAAACATCGCGAATCTGTTAAACCGTTTATACATACTGGAGTGCATACATATACACACATAAACATACATTATATATTTGTTTTTAAATACATTTTAATATACATAAATTCATCAAAAATATAAAAACAAAAAAAAATATCGAATTAAAACTATATAAATAAATTACATCGTAAATTAATACAATAATCAGTTAGACTAGAGTAACCGCCAAAATTAGCTTAGGGCTACTAGTAGCGATAGTAGCGATTACGTATATATATATATATATATATTTAATTTTGAATAATTCAGATATGAAAACAGGAAACTGCTGGAATAATATAATTTCATTTAAATCGTGTGCTCAGTCAATCTTATATACAACTGTCGATTATACTTTCTGCACTTATATATTACATGTTGAACGCTTTCAATTACATCGCTTTCACAATTACATTTACTTTCGTCAATAATTTTTAATAGTAGCCAATAGAACCATGAACACATAACCGTTTATACATACTGGAATGCATATATGCACACACACATGTATATATATACATAATATATACATACATATCTATATATATATATATATATATATATATATATATATATGTATAAGTTACAAAAAGTCACTGAACAAACGAGGCTAATTCCGAATTGGAATGTGACAAAAAAATCTTATCCAGCACTGCAGCAATCCCTACTTCTACAATCGGCAATAATAATAATAATAATGATGATGATAAAATAATCATTATAACAAATTAATAATAAATAATAATAATAAATTATTATAAAGGTAAAAAAATCATGGAATAATCCGGTTTCAAAGATGCGCACAGGTAATAAAAATCTATTCATTTACTTCATCCAAATCTTCTAATGCACATGTCTACACAAACACACACACACATACGTATATATATATATATATATATATATATATATATATATATATATAAATTAAATGATGTACTAAATGATAGCCGATCTGTCAATAATATCATAAACGACGCGATGGTAAATGGCGAATCATTATAAAACACACATGTCGATTGACAGACGCTATTTCTCGTCAATAAAACATGTTATCCAGACGAAACAATATTTGAACATATTAATAAACGTGTAAGTAAAACATTAGCAATAACACGAGCAGCGAAAAGCAATTATTTCTTACATGAATTCAACACATACGTTCACATAGGTGATACACCTATAACGTGGCATGTGTTAGTTAGTTAAAAATTTAATTTCACCAAAAGTGTTCTCCTATATTTATCACAAACGCGAATTATATATATATACATATATATATATATATATATATTTTTTTTATATACATTCGTGTATACATATAAAAATGCATACATATTATATAATGCGCTCGAATGGACGAAGTTTTTATTATAAGCATTAATTCAATTATATATTCCTACGTATATTTATGATATATATAAATGTATGTTTGAGTGTGTCCGTGTGTGTTGTGTGTCAATAAGGAATAAATAAAAAGTAAAATTCAAGGTCGAATCATGGCGAACATTTCGCATTAAAATTAAGCAGACAACAGTCGTTCGGTACGTGCAGGATACGAAGAACGACGGACAAGGAGAAAAACAGCCTTACGACATATATTACTACCTGTAATAAGCCCAAAAAAAAATAAAAAATAAAATAAATAACGGCAACCTAGAGCGTTAGTAATAACCAAATGATAAAATGACGACGACATAGTCTACTCTTCAACACCTGAACTATCGAAAAAAACACGACGTCCCTCAGTAACATATATTAATTATTTAACTACAAAATAGTGGAACGTACAATGTGCTTTATCTAGTTAATATATATATATATAACGTTTATACCACGTTGAATGCACCGGTTCTCGTCAGATTACCGAAGTTAAGCAACGTCGGACCAAGTTAGTACTTGGATTGGTGACCGTCTGGGAAAGCTTGATGTTATGTCGTCGGAATAGTCGAATGGCTAAGAACACGGACTTCTATACGGAAGGTACCGAGTATCGAATACGATCTTATCATCAGAAAATAAATAATCCTAATATTATGGCGTGGAAGGCAATGCAAATCACCACGCACAACACAGCATATGCGGGCTGGTAAACAATATAGTACACTACAAAAACACCGCGGGGATGTGCGTTGTGTCGTGACAACAAAGCGATTACAATTAGTTCTCCCGGCGGCGTGTGGCTATCTACACCAGCGCCGTATTATAATTTCCTTGTACGCTGCTTGCACTGTACAACAAAATATGTATAGTAAGTAGTCGCCTACCTCCGATACGGAGACGGCACTTAACGATATATATATATTATATATATATAATGAATGCAAATTTATCGTTTTCTACACACAGACACACAGAGTATGAAGTCGTTCTGAAATGAACGACCAATAAAGAAAAGGAACTATAGAACTAAATTTAATCTCAATTTGAAAAAATTGTGTAAAGGACCACTATAAGTCGGCACTTGAACTATACGAATTACGGGACACATTACACGATATTTGAATGCGGATAGTAAAAAAACTTTATCCTGATTTACACATTGGAAGATTTTTTTTTAGACATTTTATGGGGCTTCCGCGGTGGTTTAACATATCAATTAAATACGCTAATATTTACTCTATAGAGAAGTTATATCTAAATATTTTGAAATAAAAATAAAAAGTGATATTGGTAAGAATAGGATAAAATATATGACGAGAGGTGACAGATTAGCTATATCGTTATCAACATTAAAATAATACAATCGAAGGAAAATTCAGGTATTATTTGGAGTAATATTAATAGCATAAGAAATATATAAGGAAATCAACCGGGTGTAAAGCCTGACACGTTGAAGACGATAATAGTATGAACATTAAGACACGATCGACATCGTACGCCCGAAAGTAAAACGCAGAAGAAAGATTACGTGAAGACGGTTACTAACGAGACGTAGTCTGCATATTGTTACAATAAACTGAAGTATCGTATTCTGATCGAAATATTGACTTTATAAAACTATGATATAGACGTTATTAGGCGCCATTCGATACAAGGAGAGTATGAAATAACAGGAGTTAAAGGATTAAAAGAACTGATAGTCGAGTGAACAAGGAAGTTACCCACGATGCCCTTAGGAACCCATGAAAACTCAAGTTTTTCAGAGCTGTCAGACAATAAGGATATTGAAAAATCGCCGTATATTCGACAGTAAAAAAAGAAACGTATTAATAAAAATTTCTTTATGCCGTTTAAATAAGGGACAACGAAAATAGGACATTTTGACTCATCGGTGAAAATGTATAAAAAATTAGGTCTACTAGATAAGGAAATTGGACAAGAAACATCTTGTTTAATGAATTGAAACTTGTCCAGACTTACGTTTATGAAGACAATATTACCGTAGTACGTGGAAGGGGAGGGAGAAATTAACATACTGGAATCTGAAGTGATTATAAATGGTATACACAAGAATGCGTGAAGGGGCGAATCTTCAATTATGATAAATTCGTAGAAAAGATCGAGAGAAGGATGTGTTATTTCTACGCATGATAGGTGTAGACTCAATCTGTAATGCGGCAGTGGAAGTAGAAGAAAAAGCGCCGAGGACTAAATGAAGACGGAAGTTTCGGATTTTATTTAAATTATTAGAGAAAACGGCCATAGTCTATACTTCGGATGAATGATTTATAAAAAATAACTAGGACCACTGGATCGCCAACCCAAGTAGTGTGACGGAACATTTATCAGGTTAGTTCGTTTAAATACCTTAGTATGAATATACGTAATATGCTTCATCTATGAATAAAGCCTAGGTATACGCGATGTAACAAATGAAACAGGACAATGGGAAATTGATAAACAGTTTGTAGTGATAACAATATTTCGGTGTGAGAATATAACAGATTCACACTTGTTAGAGTATAGAATAAACCCCAGATCGCATAGCCGATTAAAAAATGAAAATAATTACGACTCTAGCAGATTAATATCTTGATGCGTGTTTCTGCGTATAGAGTATACAACAATGTCAGCATATGTTACCGATTATTTGTTGAATAATTGAAATATATACACATTAAATGAGACAAGAAACAATCTATAGATCGCAAGATTGGATCTATTGAAAAAGCCATGGTGTAAACGGGAACACAGAGAATGTATTCAATATTGTATACCATCGCAGCTTGGGTAAGGCAGAATTGTTATAAGAAAAGGATAGTTAAAACTCGACGAAGATGATTAGGAACGATGGAAAATCAAAGTGTTGTTATTAAAAGTGGAGCCAGAATTATAAGAAAAGTTAAATCCCATTTTATTCATATTAGGAACATATGGAAGAGCGACAGAGTCTTCAAACATACGGAATTAATTTTTTTCGAGCCCTCTAGAGGAGGGATTTTTATTTATTATATGTACCATTAAATATTTTAACTTGATTATTGTAAATATATCTTCAGGACTGAGTAAGATTCATAGATTAGTCCCCGAAAGCCTTGTTTGTTAAGCATTTTTTCTTAGCGGAGATTAATAAACTCGAACGTTTACGTTATAAAAATTTTAAATTTATTTAATCGAAGAGGAAAAATTTTCCAAATAAAATGTATCCAGGGATATTTGCAATAATATGCGCGTTACCATCAAATTTTAACAGACTAAGCAATTTATAAAAATTGCACATATTTTTTAAATTTCTAACAAATTCGATTTTCATTTAAAAAGGTTATTGTCTCTTACTTTAGCGATGGAAACACTATAGTAAATGAAGAAAAATCTAAATTATAGAAGAAATCGGACATAATTCTGCTTCGACGGCCTTCGATTTAACTGAATGTGAATAATTTTTGAAAAATTTTTAAAAAACCGGCCATACTCGTAACTCGTTTAAATTATAATCCGCATTTTAGGCTAGTTTAAATATTAATTCATTTCTCTCAGGTAAATAACCATAAACCAGTATACAAAATATATACATATATATATGAATATATACGTGTGCGTGTGTATGAGCGCGTTTAAATTATCGTATTGACCTGTATATATAATAACAAATTGCAAAAAAGGTTATTCTTAATTGCAATGTCACGTTGTTGACCAGGCTATTTGTTTCTTAATTGCGTACTACAAATGACGTAGCATCCTTAAACCGGATACGGTTAATTAAAAAAAATAAAAAATACTAATAAATAATTTAAAAAAATTCAAAGTCGTATTTCTAATTTTCAACTTACAACGGTATTTAAAATGATAAACTATATCGATCAAAATACGTCAATCCTCAAATTCAAAATAACACGGATATTCTCATAAATTTAATTCAGCGGAAAGTTGTAATTAATAACATTCTGTTTTTTGCAATCGGTATGGATATTATCTACATCGTTACTATGATATTCGTTGTATCGGAAGCGAACTCACGTCAGGAGTTCGAAGAAACGATAACAAATTAAGATGTAAGCGACGATTATGGCACCTCGAAATATTTCTTAAAAATTAATAGAACGTCCAAGACAAGATCGAAGATGATAAAGCAGCAAACCTAGTTGAAATAAATCAAGACGATTTTAGTCGGATTGGGTAGCTACAATGATTACTATTATACATATATTACTTTCCAGGTATAAAATGTACTAAGTAATTTTATAGTTTAAATTTCTGAACGGATTTACTTTATCCGTGACAGACGATATTAAGATCTTTTATTAAATCGCTTTTTTGCATTTATTTACAACACGTTCGATCGACCGTTTGTTCATTCTCATTACAGTTGCGTCCGTTTATTTGACATTTTCAACATGTTCCGTCACCTCACGAGATTAAATTTAGTTAAAAAATTTCTCGTAAAATTAATTAACTGGCAGTTACTTTTCTTTCTATTTTTCTTATAAATTTTGAATTGCCAGTGACAGAGAAAACAGACAGAGAGTAGTAGAGGGAATGAGAGAGAGATAGTAACAGAGTAATCTGTTGGGGAAACTGTGAGAGACCAAAAATATGTAATTTCATCATTTTTACTATATTGTATAGACATTATATATATATATCACGATAAGCCTTTGTCTATCCACTCCTGGATGAAGGCTTTCCCCAACGTATTCTACCCACTTCTGTCCTGCTCATTCCTTAACTAATTTTCCCCACCTACCTTTGCTATATCATTGTGCCACCCGCGTCATTGGCCTTCCCACATATATAAAAAACAGGTGTCTACATGGTATGTATGCATATATATATATATATATATATATATATATATATATATATATATATATAAATGCACGCATATACACAAAAAAAAAACACAACGATTATTTTAACAAGAATAATAAAATCACCCGGTTGTGGGGAATATTTAACGTGGTGGAATGACTGATGAAATCATCGCATGAACATCGCAATAGTTAAGAAAAATAGTTTACTATACTACACTACATTTACATTTAAATTTTCCAAAGAATTGTATAACGTATTGGGAAAAAAAAAACTGAAAAATGTCCGAATAAGGGAAAAAACAATAGTTACTAGCTCAGTTATAAATGTTCGTACAATATGTAAGTATTTTAGTATATTATATTATTTAGTACAAAATAATAATAATAATAATAGTAATAATCATAATAATATATTCCAAATATTATAACAATCATGATAAATACAATAATAATAATAATAATAACATAATAATGGTGACACACACACACGTACAGGTACGGGAAACAAGATCACACCGTCAACGATGAGAACATCGTGGCATAGCAGTTCAACTCTAACCAACCCGTTAGTTAACGGTGCTAAAATTATTGACCGATAATTCCATCTTCTTTATTATTCTTTATTTTGTACATTTTTTATGTACAGGTACATATATAATGCTGTTAAATTATATCCACTACTAAACTATAATAAAGTAACTACTTTTATGCATGCACATACATACATACATACATATATATATATATATATATATATGAAATGCGCGATATTACTGTTATTTCTGCTAATATATATCGAATAAGTACAATGTTTTACGGCATATAACTGTGACGGATTGACGATGATGTGCACCGGCGAAAAGTGCGTCATCTCACCCACTAGATCGTGAACAATAATTTCGAACGGGTCCGAACGATTTTTATAAATTAGGTTAACTCGTACAACACTGTCATTTCATTACTATGTAATAATAATGAACGAACGAACGAAAGCGCGCACACATATATATGTATATATACCACGTTCTATTAATTTAAGGGAGGAATAATAAACGAATGAAATATATAAAAAAATATATATAGAAAGAGAGAGAAAAGTTCGAAAACTAAACAAAGATGGAATTAGGATGTAGGGGGAAGCGATCGTATTCTTAAAATCTCTATTATAACCGCGAATATAATATAGTATAATGCCAGTTATTCTATTCTGGCCGACCTGGATTCGATTCGATAACCGAATAACGAATTGTACAAGTCGAAGAAATAACTTAATTTAATATTCGGTAATAAGTCGTACAGATAAAAGGAAAAAATAACGATAAAAAAAACCGTTACTGGGCGTAATCGTTACTGCGAATAAAAAAAAAACCGCTACTGCAATACGGAAAACGTTTATTTTCCCTTTTTTTATATCGAAATAAGGAAGAAAATGGTAAAAAAGAAATTCTATATACGTTTTATTCGTTCGACGAGTAATTTCACGCCTTAAACTACTTGAATATAGAGGGCGCGACAAAATAACGACTGAAAAATTACTTCAAATTCTAAAAGGAGGTCATTTTATTTTTAAAAAATTTCTAACACATACACAAAACGATAGTGGAATAAAATCGCATTAATAAAAATTAAGAAATCCGTTAAATTATATAAATAGGGACAAATTTGCGCTATAGTGAAAATTGAAATATTTATGAAACAAACTTGTATTTTCTCCAGAAAATATATATGTATATATATATATATATATATAAATATGTATCTCTACAGTCGTATATTGATCATAATTGACCGTCGTGACCATTATGTAGCAATCAAATTCCTCCACAGTTGTCGATCATCTGCCGAGTGTACCAAATCTGGTATTGACAGTTTAACACGTCGGCATATTTGTTTCGTTCATCGGGTCATTGGCCGACCTTTTCTTCTATGTCCGTTCATTCTTCCTAGTGTGACTATCCTGTCTAAGTCTCGTGCACTCATTATATGACCGAAAAATTTATGCATTTTATCGCGTACGTCTTGTGACAATCGTTTATCTATATTAAGACGCTTAATGATCGAGACGTTCGTTTGTTTATCGTGCCATTTTATACCCAGCATTATGCGCCAGCATTTCATTTCAAATGCATCAATATATTGCTGATCCGTGGAGTTTATTACCCATGTTTGGGAACCATAGGTAAAGATGGAGAACACCAGGGAACGAACAAGTTGTATTTTTGTAGAATAATTGATATTTCCATCCCGCCAGATATACGTTGCAACTTATTCATAGCATTTAGACTCATCGCAGATCGTCTCCTTATTTCTTTGCTCGAGCCTCCTTTATTGTTGATCCGGACACCTAGATATTCAAATTCGTTGACGACTTCATATCCGTGTAATTGTTGCGAAGTATTAGATATGTTTTCATTATTGCGATCCACTATCATAATTTTTGTTTTATTTTTGTTTATACGCATTCCGAATTCATGGCTTACTGTCGTCAGTTTATTTAAAGTTGTACTTAATTCTTCCATAGATGATGCAAAAATTGCCGTGTCATCGGCATATCTGAAATTATTAATTTTTGCTCCACAAATTGAAATACCTCCTTCCTCTGCGGCAAGAGTACGTCGCATTGTATATTCAGAGTATATGTTATATAAAAGTGGCTACATCCTTGTCTAACACCTTTTGATATTTTGAAAGGTTTAGAGAAATAATTATCTGCTCGTACTGTATTATAATTGTTTTCGTAAAGTGATTTCACTAGCATTATAAGATGATTAGGAACACCCATTTCGGACAAAATTATCCATAGCTTGTCCCATATCACGCTGTCAAAAGCCTTTTTATAGTCTATAAATGCTATATATACAGGCACATAGTATTCTCTGGCTTTTTCTATAATTTGTTTCATTTTTAAAATCTGATTCCGCGTGCCTTTTCCTGCAACAAAACCGGCTTGTTCGTCAGGAATTTGCCAATTAAGATAAGACTTTAAACGCTCATTTATTACGTGTAATAGTATCTTAGAAGCGTGTGGAATGAGGGCGATTGTACGATAGTTATCGCAACTTTTTGTAGACCCTTTTTTATGTATCGGTATTAATATTGACGTGGTCCACTGACGCGGCCATTCACATGTATTCCATATTTTACAGCATAATTTATATAGGAACTCAAAAGTGACTCCGGATAATATTTTAATTATTTCGGCAGGAATTTTGTCTTCGCCTTCAGCTTTTCCATTTTTTAGCCTGACAATCGCTTGTTTTACTTCATCGCGTAAAGGCATAGGTTCTTGTTCAAATTTATTGTCTTTTATTTGCGTTGAATTGCTATTTGTATTTCTATTTATATCTGTATACAATTTTTGACAGTAATCACGCCAATATTCCGTTATTTCACGTATGTCGGTTATTAACGACCCCGTATTGTTTACAATACCCCATGGTTTGGCTTTAAATTCTCTAGTAACTATGCGTATTTTTTTAAACATATCTTTAGTTTCATTCGTTTCCTTGTGAGCTTGTATTTGTTTACATAGATCTCCATAGTATCTATTCTTATCCTTTCTGCATGCACGTTGGATATCTCTGCATAATTACCTATTACCATCGATTTTTGTGTTCCTACGTCTTTCAATTAATTTTATTGTGTCATCAGTTATCCAGATTTTCCTTTTCCGTATACTCATCGGATTTGATCCATCTTTTTTTGTCCGTTCAATCGCTGAGGTCAGTTTCAGCCAAATATCATTAGGCGATTCATAATTTCGATTATCTTGTTGGATATTGTTATTTACTGCGGAACAGAAAGTATCCGGCTTATTTATTATCGTCCTATCTTTATGAGATGTGCATATAATTCTTTTCAATCGCTTTATAAATTTCCCTCCTAGTAAGTTGTGGTCAGTTCCACATTCAGCACTAGGATATGTTGTAGCATCCAATAATGATGATTTCCATCTTGATCTCACCAGTATGTAATCTATCTGGTTCCTCGAATTTCCAGATGGCGATTTCCATGTATATAATCGACGTGGATGTTTTTTAAAGCCAGTATTTGTTATATATAGGCTATTTGTAATTCTAATAATCGGTTACCTCTTTCATTTCTTTTTCCTAATCCAAATTTACCTATTACGTTACGCAAACTGTTCTCTTTCGCAGTGTCACCGATTTTGGCGTTAAAATCGCCTAAAATTAACATAGGTTCTCTTTTACTGATTCTATTTATAACATTTTGTAGATTTTCATAAAACAAATCAATTTCATCGTCATGAGCTGATGCAGTCGGTGCATATATTTGTAGTAGGTGTAAAGGCATCGGTTTAGTCAACAGTTTTAAATAAATAATTCTATCATTTATTGCTTCAAATGCCACTACATAATTACTGTTTTCTATTAATTAAGAAAGCCACACCCTTTTGGTGTTCTGTTCCGCCTGCATGATAAACTTTATTACCTGAAGATGTTAGAAAGTGGCCGTCTCCTTGCCAATTAGTTTCGCTTAAACCAGTTATGCTGATTCCTAGTCTTTCACATTCTCTTTCTACTATAGCTAGTTTCCCTACCTGGTTTAACCCTCTTATATTCCACGTTACAATGTTTAAAATCTTTTTATCCTTCTTGATTTTTTTAGGTTCAGTCGTATATTTCACACTACGGGTCGCATATTTCACATCCAAGGTCCCGTTGTAACCTGGACGCCGATTGTCAGTCGGATCACGTAACAAATCTGATTCTGAGTAATTCGTGAACATAATGGTTTTCTTAGAAATAATTAATGAGGTAGTTTTCCGTTGCTTTCCTCATCACAGTACCGTAGTCGATTAAATCAATATGTGATTTTCGCCGTACGATTGTCCTAACTTAAACCTTACCGACATCATTTGTCGTCTGCTCCAAGAAGGTATTAGTAACAACAGCTGCTTCCCTGTACCAAGCCTTTGGATGAAAATCCTAACCGCAAGGCAACGGTTTGTTACTGAGGAGTAACATTTATTTAAGGTTTTTACGGCGACCTTAACCCACCATAGGATTTTTGCAGACTTTTAGTAAGCAGGTCCTCAAGCTGCCCATCTGCATCCTCGTATCTCTTACCCTGTCACTACTGGAATCACCTACCCGAGGCTTTCTACCAGTAGCCGCTCTTGGTCCGCGACTGCTTATTTGGACGCGCCCCACACCGGTTAGAGCTCCGGTCCCCAGAAGGTACAAAGTACCCCTGGGGGTGTATATATATATATATATATATATGCGTATGTAAAATATATACATATAATTATCGTGTTATATCTTCAAAGAACAGTAAAGATATATGAATAATATTAGTAAATTTAATCGAGGATCATATAAAGTATAGACACGTACATATGAATTATCCCAGAAGTAGTTCGCGTATTAAAAGAACCGTAAATATATATAGATATATAATAAATAAACTTAATTGAGGAACAATATATACATATATATATATATATATATATATATATATATATATATATATATATATATATATATATTCATCATTTGTCTGCTCGTTAGTCGAGTATGGAGTTGATGCGCAGATATGTTACATTTAAATAAAATTTTGCTCTTGTCCTCTGCAAACGATTACATTCGATCCTTTCTACCATTACTTAAGCCGGTCGATCTGAACTTATTGTGTAAATGCACACTTCCAACCTTTTCAATTTATTGCTAATTTCCACACTCCTTCAGATAAATTTCGCAATCGTTTCATACTTGCCCGACGAAATCTCATCGCACACGCCCGATATTATAACGTTTTCCATCCAGCAGTTGGCGATAGAAAAACTTGTTAGCCATTCTAACGTAATAACGTGCCCGTACCAATCTAGATAAACGTTAACTTAATAAGTTATAAACAAAGATTTAAAGATTTTGTTCTTGTTTTCTTTGTTGTTTTTTTTTTGGGGGGGGGGAGGCCCCAATTCTAGCAAGTGGATAAAGCAAATATATTTATGAAATGTGTTTATAAAAGAGTAAGGAACTAGTGTACATTACATCAGTTGTGTGTAATTGTTCCTTGCCGAGTGTACTTAAAACAAATAGAGTAGAGGGGGATGAATAACATAGTCCCTCCGACCACGTATGTGTGTGTGCAGGTAATTAAGTGTTCCTTTTAAATTTATATATACAAGCTTAGAGAAAAATAATATACAAATTTGTTACAAATGCACGCTTATAATAACTTATGGTACTAATGATTATTACATAATTTTTTTTTTAAAGTATATTAGGCAGAGGTAAACCATGCAAGACACAGTTTTATGACATGGTTCAGAATTATCGGTATGACGTTTGAATTTGTTTTTATTTGACTTTCTGTTTATAATTCATAAAATCACTAATATTATAAGCTGTCGTTACACGAAGAATTCGGGTAATTTATATGTAACATTTATTGTTACACATAACGATGACGTAATTGCCGAAAAGCTTTGCGATTAAAAACTTTTATAACGATTAAACTGAGTTTTGCTTTGTTTATATATATATATATATATATATATATATATATATATATTCTATTATATTAGTTGTCGCAGCTTATAATAAATTTATACGAATTATTTTCAAATTTCATAATTCTAATCTGTTTTTTTTTTGCTTTTTAGCTGAATATTAGTTTCAAATTGTATTATCGGTTAACCGCTTCATCGACGATAATGATACGTTTCGAGTTTTACTTCTGTTATTTAACATTTTAAATTTTACTAATATTTCGACGATTTACGATTATTAATTAAAAACAAAAAAAATAATAAAAAAGTTTTAAAATTAAGACGAAATTTTTAAATTTTTTACGATAATAATTACGTCATTTTTGCGAATGCCAACATTTTGTCGTCTTGTTTTCTGAATTAATATTTACTTATAATTTACGTGTGACGACAAAATTCAACGAAGAATCAAAATTTTTTGTTATTTACACATAGCATGAAACACGATTTACGAAAATGACATACCGAACACGAAGTTATACACAGTGCACGTATGAAAAAAATAATAATAAGCAATTTATATAAAATATGAATAAAAATAAATAAGTGTTGGGACGAGTGTGGTTAAAGCTTGTTTAACGACAACATCCATGTTTTTATATACTAATTCCAAGATATACAACAAGGACAGATTGTCCGATTGAATAGGTATTATATTCCTTCTTACACCGTTCATTTCTATATTTTAATATTGCACCAGATTAATTACCCTACCAAAAACAACAATTGCATACTGGAATGCGATGATTATAATCAGCCTTACGAGTCGTGTTTTAAAAATATTTTTACGACAGTAATCCGTGGACGCGTAATTAAAACGAGCGAGGAAAACGTAAAATGGAATCGATTAGCTTCCGTAATGGTATGGGTGAATTACGTATAAAAACATTAATTTACACGTATACATTTGCTTTATAGACTACAATAAAAACCCTTAAAAGATACGGGGCATCAATCAGTCCGATATTAGGATAATACAAACTTTGTATGATGACCAGCGTGCAATATAATAGATAATGAATTAACAACACAAATACCAACAAGACGCGAACACTCGCACAAGGGGGATGCGTGTTATCGTCGATATTATTCAATATATATCCCGAGGCAATTTTTGTCCAATACGTAGAAGAACGTATCGAAGGAATTAATAGGGAGCGAACGAATTTCAGTGGTTCGTTTTGCTGACAATAAAGCACTTCTAGCAGAAAATATAACAAAACTTCCAACACTCCTAGATATACCTAGATATACCTAGATATACCTAGATATACCTAGATATAGTGACGTTAGAAAGTAAGAAGAAATAAATGAATATAAACACCGAGAAAACTAAATTGCCGACAATCTGGAATTAAAAATGTATTTCTTAGATGGCAAAGAAATTGAAAATAAATATCTGGAAAGTTGAGTGGGAAAAGTTAATGATTACGACACGGAAATACGAGGACTCGTATTGAATTAGCTGGAAGCCCGGAGGTGTCAAGCATAATAGTAAAAGTACGAAACGTACGAAAAGCGGCAAGTTAAAATTCAGCGTCGCTACATACAATGTAAGAACACTCTCTACAGAGGACAAGTTAGAAGAACTGGAAAGTGAACTAAAATAAATAAAATGGGACATACTAGGGTTAAGCGAGATGAGAAAAATTGGAAATGGAGCTTTGAAATTAAAATCGGGTAATGTACCGTACCATTCTGAATTACCTAACACATGCCGAAATGGTGTCGGATTTATGGCCAATAGAAGGATGCATCGAAGAGTAACTCGATGGGTGGCAATTTCAGATAGAATAGTATATAGTACTTCAGACATCAGATAAAACCAGTCTTAAAGTTATTCAAGTATATGCTCCGACATTAGCGAAGAAGAAGAACTAATGAATTTTATGATAATCTAATAGAAGCTATGCAACAACACCCCCACAAATTTTTTGATGATCACCGGAGACTTTAATGCAAAAGTAGCCATTAAACAAAATCAATACGAAACAGCCGTTAGTGATTACGGTTCGGAGGGAAGAAACGAAAGAGGAGAAATACTGTTAAAATTCCTTTAAAGTAATGGGCTAAGCCTGATGAATACCTTCTCTAAGAAAAACCGTAAGAGCGGATGAACTTTGAGAAGCCCCAACTTTACTAATAAAAATGAAATCGATTTTTTCATTGCCAACAAACACAAAATAATGCAAGATGTATCAGTGATAAAAAGAGTTAACACTGGAAGCGACCATAGATTGGTAAGAAGCAAAGTACTTATATATACCCATAACAAGAATAAATTCCACTACAGAGAAAATAAACATAATTCACCGTGATAAATTAAGAAGAAACAGACGCGGATATCTAGAGGAATTAAAACTACAAATTCAAAAAGCGGGAAATATTACAACGTTAGGAATAAATTAGCAAAATGAACTAATTACGAATGTTATGAAAGAAGCTGCGACTAAAGTTGCGTCTAGGACAAGAAAAAAGGAATGCCGGAAAAATAAGCGACGCCACAAAACATCTAATGGAAAAAAGGTGCAAAATGAAAGTTGATACACATAGAAATCAAGTTGAATGGACAGAACTGAATAAATTGATAAGGAAACAAATGAGAAAAGATATACGACAACATAATACTAAAATAGTTAAAGAAGTAATAGAACGCAACAAAGGTCCCAAAGTGTTCAAGAAAGCAATGTCGACAGGAAGTAAAATACTAACAAAATTAAAAAACTACAACGAGGATACTTTTACTGGAATAATAGAACTATTGAAAGAAATTGAAAGATTTTACACAGATCTATATGATCCAAAGGTAAAACCGAATATGAAAAATCAGATAACATTAGGCAAGCAGAGAGAAGTAACTTACCAGAAATACTAACTTCAGAAATTACCTTTGCAATGAAGAAAGTAAAAAATAATAAAGCAAGTGGACCAGATAATATAACAACAGAAATGATTAAAGAAGGGAAAGACGAGATGCTAAATTAGTTGAAAGACATAACAAATGCCTGAAGGAAAACAACGTCCATCATTCATGGAAGGAAGCAGATATCGTCTTGATACACAAGAAAGATGATACGACTAAGCTTGAAAATTATAGGCCCATTAGTTTAATGTCACATATATACAAGATTCAGACAAGTATTATTGCAAATCGCCTGATGAAGCAAGTGGATTATAATCAACCATGGGAACATGCAGGTTTTAGATCCGGCTTCAGCACGCATGACCATGTGCATACTATGAGAAGTTTAATTTCAAAATGCAATGAATACAACGCAGAATTACACATGACGTTCATAGACTTCTATACAGCCTTCGATAGAGTAGAAATATGGACAATAATAAAAGCTCTTAGCGAACAAGGCATAGAAGCCGAGTATATAAACATAATAAAAAATATATATGATTCGACCACTATGAAAGTACAACTTGTGAAAAAAACAAATGAAATATTAATAAAAAGAGGAATTAGGCAAGGGGACACAATATCACCTAAATTATTCGTAGCATCCCTGGAAAGTATGTTCAGAAATTTAAACTGGGAATCATACGGTATTAATATAGATGGGAAAGAACTCAATCATTTACGTTTTGCCGATGATATTGTGTTAATCAGTAATAGCGCACATGCTTTACAGGATATGATAAATGACCTTCATAGTTGCTCTAAAGCAGTAGGATTGAAGATAAATATAGATAAAACGAAGGTCATGTCAAACTCACACTTGTTACAAGAAATAACAATAGATGGGCAAATATTGGACCATTTAAATGATTACGTGTATCTGGGCCAAGTAATCACAGTAGACAAAGAAGCAATGTATAAAGAAATTAAAAGACGGAGACACCTTTCATGGATAGCGTTTAGAAGTCTAAATAGTGTATTGAAAAACAGAGACATACTGAACTGTTTAAAAAAGAAAGCATATGAACAGTGCATCCTCCCAGTACTCACATACGGAGCGGAAACGTGGTGCCTGACAAAATATGTTGTTAGGAAACTGGCCGTAACGCAGAAGGCCAATGAGAGAATAATGCTGGGTATCAAGAGGCTGGATCGAAAACGCAATACACGGATAAGGCAGCAAACCAAGCTGGTGGATGTAATACAACGCGTAGCTAAATTAAAATGGAACTGGGCTGGTCATGTCGCTAGAAGGACGGACGATAGGTGGATCAAAAGAATAACGCAATAGACACCGAGAAAAGGTCACAGAATCCGTGGTCGCCCGTGTACGCGATGGCAAGACGACATTCAAAAGCCAGTCGGAGTTAAATGAATGAACTACGTTTGGGGCCGAGTACGATGGAAAAGGAAGGGGGAACGCGTACATCCAGCAGTGAATAGAAATAAGCGAATCGTGATAAACAAAATTAACTCCATTCTCAATAATAGAACCGTTAAACTCTTATAATTAATAACAAAAACAAATAAAGAAAAAAAATAATTATACTTAAAATTTAATAAAATAAAAACGATCATTGTAAATGGTAAAAATAAATTAAAATTAATTTAACTAATATTTATTAAAAAAAAAAAAAAACAATTTTTAAAATAATTGAAACATAACCCAATTTAAAAAATAAAAATAAAAAATAAACCACTTTAACAGAGATCTAGTAAATGGCAAACTACTTCGTATCAGTTTATCCAAATGTATCGTCGTTTGGCAGGTTCTTCCAAACTCGGTATGTTGATATTTTACTTAAGACGGGAGATATTAATGAGCGAGTAACACGATTATAAAAAACGAATATTAGACGCATTTTTTGAAATTTCATGTGTTCATATTTCCTATATTCTGAAAAAATATATACGGCCGAGTATTAAAAAAATTAATAAAGAACGACCAGTAACTGGGATCGAATTTTAATATTTCCCACGATCTCCAAATGCGTGGCCATCATCGACGACGCGACTAATACACCGGTCGACCGAGTCTTCCGCTGAAATATATTATAGGGACGATGCGCATAGAACAAAGAGACCGTGTTCGAACCTCCGAGTCCATTTATATGAACGATAATAATATTAATAATAATCATAATATTAATAATAATCGTAATATTATTATTAATAATAATAACAGTTTGTCTCCATTATTATACATAATAAGAAATGATGTAGACTTTCAGAGGAGAGAAATTCTCCCATAGATCAAGACGCCTTATAACGCCAATAATAATATAACCCCATACCATTCCATACCAGTGGCTAACGTACATTACCCTCGACGGTTGTTTCGAACAATTCAAATAGCACATCCGAACAGGTATGCCGACGTATCTTGTAGGTATAAACGATGAAAACGTACGCGTACAAAAACTTAACGTATAGCATTTAGTTCGTTTATTACGAGAATATTAAAAACACGCACACCCGATTACCGACACACACGTCGCTTAAAATGTGATGAAATGTTTATTCTTTCTTTTATTTTTTTAGAAATCACCGGAAACGCTTGTTTCGAAAAATGTCAAAACGATTATAATATAACTGTCTAAAGCAGTTAGCTAGCATAAGTCCACATTGGAAAGAACGTTGCTACATCGAACCGCTATTGTTAACCGCAGTCATTTCCGGAATATATATATATAGGTATATATTGTATTGCACTCGGATATAGGAACTTTCTTCTGTTTCAGTTAATATCCCGTGTAAACTAAAAATATGAACCAGGATTACTTAATAAAATTAATTATAAAAAAAAAACTAAATTAACACCATTTTGACATTGAAGTCCAATTACCAAAAATCGAATAAAATTAATTAGTAATTCGTTTCGGGTAAAAACTTCAAAAATGTTGCGTTATATATAGTAATAGAAAATAGGAAATAGTACAAATTTTTGTTCGTCTTAAATGTTTTCTCAAACGATTGAAGGCGATGACATTCGCAAAGAACACAGGACAACAATTATAGATTGTTAGGCGGCGCAGTAAACGTGCATTCCATCTAGCGTAAGTTTTCGAGTAACAACTAAACGTTCGCTTCGAGGACGGGTTAAAACCACTTCTTCTCGAGCGATAATTGTATCCTTGTTTTCTAATCTGATTTCCACGTTTCCTAACATATTGGCGAAATCGAGCAACTGTTGCTTTAAGTGATTGCTAAAATCTACGGCAAGAACCGCCAGAATTATCCGTCTCAGCTAAATTGTTGCAAAGACTCGGAATTCAGCGGAAAATTACTTAGATCTGTAGACGACAACCAAGGGCATTTTGTTTTCCTTCACTGTTGATCGTTGTCGCTATGACAAGTCTGTGAAGACGACGATATTTCAGTTTTAAACTAACGCTTACTGCGCGGCAAAGGGTTATTAAAGAACGTTCAGTTCATTTCTGTGGTGACTTTCATACGTTGTCGGTGTAAATTTTTTTTTTTTTTTTTTGTTAAATGTTGTAGGCTGATAGTCATAGGCTTATACAGAATTTTCCGAGATATCGATGCGAACGTTTACAAGGGTATTTTATCGTGTACGATATATTATCTACGCAACGTCTCGACATGCCATTTCGATCGAATTAAGCGATTTGCTGAATAGGATTTAAAAATTTTCAAATAAAGAAAATAGCAGCGCTGTCCGGAAAATTCTGAATTAACATTACGAAATAAATCGAAATAAGCTGAAATTATTGAAATGTATATTATTATCATCCATACGTAAATTCGAAATGACGTTTATACAATATTAATATCTAATTATGTAAATTTTTAGCGACGCAATTAAAATTCATTGTTGCTAGGCTTTAAAATTAAAGATTTCTCGTTATTTACGTTGTAACGATTGTGGCGTAATCATAACGAATTGTTAGGAAATACGGTTTAAACGGGAAAAAAACAAATATTTTTTTAATTATGTTTATTTTTATCGAATAAAAGCGATTAGCATTCTACATATTTTATAAAAGTTTTAGCGACATTTTGTGTACATATAAACTATAATAATAAAAAAACAAAAAACAAAAAACAAGTTATCCCTTTCAGTCACAATGTTCACTATATGGGACATGAAATTTTAGTATTAACAAAAATTTTTATACACGAAATGTGTCGAGTTTAAAAATATTTATATAAATACGTCGAAAATTATCTAACCCGAGAAATAGTATTGTATAAAAACACTCCTGTAAAGTTTATAATTTAATATTAAGGTTTTATAATTGAAACGCTTAAATCTCTATAAAGTTTTATACTCGAGCGACAACTTTAACAAACTTTACGCGTAATAACATAAAATTATGTATAACGAATCATCGCGTGTGTACATACGAGTGTGTGGGTGTGTTTATATGCGGAGAAAAATGAAAGAGGAACTTGGATTTAAAATTTTGCAGACACGTTTGAGGAATCCACTTCTGAAAGACGCCATCTACCTGGTAGAATCCGAAATATACGCAAAAAAAACCAATAGCCAAACGTTAAAATTATAGAAAATATAACACACAACGTTATAGAACAAAGAATAACGAAACGGTTGTAATAAGCTCCTGTGATTCATCTATTCGATATGAGTGGAGTTCTCATTATATATATATATATATATATATATATATATATATATATATATATATATATATACTTATACTTATATAAGGTGTATGTAGCTTATGTATATTTTAAAAATAATTCGTTTTGAATCGTACCGAAATAATTCAACAAGTTGTCTACAGTAATCAATCCGACGTGTATATATATATATATATATATATATATATATATATATATATATATATATATATATATATATATATATATATATATATATATGTATAAAAAATACATATTTAGTGGGTTTTTTTAACTTCACGAATTGTTGGAATAAGACCAACCAACTAGTGTTGTATTTATAAATACCTATTTATATTTATAATTCATTTTTCGAAAATAACATACCGCCACAAGTAAATCAAACTTTAAAAACTATTTATCGTCAAAATTTTTTTATCGCTGAATCCGTTTTTACATTACAATCGGGTGATTTCATAATTTCACACACACACACACGTATATATATATATATATATATATATATATAAAAGAAATTTTATTATCACAAAAATAGGGAAAAAGAATAATCATATTTTTTAGAAGAAAAAGAATATTATTAATTCATTAATTTATTAATTATTTCGCAGCTAAAACATAAAACCGCATAAGCAACTGTTGACGTAACATAAAATATATATTAAATCATTGGTCACGGGAAAATGACGAAAAAAATCTCCACACCGTAGAATAAAGTAGGTTATAAAATCTTCGTAAGGATAGTGGTACTAAATAACAATTGTGACCCGAAGAAGACGGACGGTTTTGTCGTTTTTTGAATAACTCAAAAACTAGTGGACGAAAATTTTCGAATGAAATTTTATTTAAAAATAGGAAAACCAGAGATTAGCTTACAATTATTTGTCGAACAGAATATCGTTCAGATATGACCGTCATCTGCAACGATACATTCATTCAGCCTTTACAAAATGTTCGAAGACTTTTTCGAGCGTAGGTCGCTGAATTTTTGAAATTTCTTCATAAATCCGAGTTTTCAGTATTTCCAGATCTCGCGGACGTTAAGGTGTATCCCTCACAAAAAAAATCGCGTAACTTGAAATTCTTTTCGAAACTCTCTTTGCACTGTCGTGATAAAAATAACGTTAAAATGCGCGCTCCTTCTTGTTATAGCACGCCGCAATAACTGAAACTGGACAAAAACGAATCTCAAACGTGGAGCAGGCGATTCGCATTGTAGCAGGCTATTTGAAAGACGAAAACGTCAGTCTTCTCCGGGTCACCCTATGCAATAGTAATACGACGTAAAATTATTAATTATTTAAAATAAGAATAATAAGATAATAAATTAAAGTAAACGATGTTTATGATGGCAATGTTCGTAACGCGTATAATGCAGGAGCCACCCGTATCGTAGTCACCTTCTTCTTCTTCTTCAGAGTTGTTCAGTCCTATGACTACTTCGCCATCGCTATGTCTGTCGTCCACTGTTCACGATCTGCCGGCATCCTCTATCCTATGTGTGGTGTTGGCTCTGTGTTGGGGGACCTTATGTATTCAAATACGTATAATCTATAATATCATATCTAGACCTAACCTTCTCTCCAACTAAGTGTAAATTCTATGTCTTTGGTAATCCTTCTTCGGTTGTATAGGTGAAAACGTTTGAATTATTATCTACTTCCATCATTGAGCATACTAAGCAATTAAAATATTTGGGTATTGTTATTGACGAAAAATTAACTTTCCTGCCGCTTACTGGTTCTATATCTATATTCATTTATTAATACTTTGTTTTATTAAAACATTATAGTTATATAGTTATGTTGTAAGTCATTAAGTTGTTTTTCTTTTTTCTTTTCTTTTATGTTCTCTTATATTCTTTTCGTTTAATAACAACAATTATTCCTCTATGTAAGTTTGTAAGTCACAGGCTTATACAGTAGTTTATGATTTACACTCTGATATAAGTTTATATCGAGATTTTATTATAATTTAATGTAATATTTTATAAATCACAATACGCTTTCTCGGCGGAATAAGGAACTACGTATTTTTCATGCCTTTTCCCATCACATATTACGTTATTATAATGTGGAGGTCTTTGCATTCGTACACGGACCATATTTACATGTCATATTTGTCTATTTTTTTTTCAACAGAGCAATGGGATTTGTTAGTGGGTAAAAATTCCACACGCTGATTTCTTTGAAATCCAGCAGCACTTGCTAAGTACATGTGCTGCTCTCATAAATATATATATATACGTTACTTATAAATATACCAGTGTCTTTTGGAGATTTCCCCACCTGGCGCTTCAAAAAAAAATAACCTTCGGAAATGATTCGTTAGAAATAATTTACAATTACTCGAAAATTTATCACTTTTATATTTATTTAAAATAATTTCACATTAAAAATCTTAACCAATATCAGAATGTAATTCTCATTCGTAAATTTACCATGGCGTGATTTTAACTCGGTATAATATGCGGAAGAAATATTGTAAGGAAACGTATAACTACTACAATCCGATGGTAGTGGCTGAAGATGATAATTTTCGTAAACTTTTGGTAGAAATTAAAATGACGAAAGTCTGGTTTAGAACTTCGAAAAAGTTACGTCACTAGTTAACGCGTAAAAATTTATCGGACCAATTTACACGATCGATAATTAATTTTCAAACGCGTACTTTACGATACGTAAGATTTCGTCGTATAATTTTCAGCGACCTTAGTCAATAAAGAAATTCTTGCTTAATCAGCTCGACAGATACCACACCGTTTTTCGAGATGCCATTCCGCCCCAAATAATAATTTTCCGGTCGAGTGTACGCTAAAAGGGTTATAACCTCGACCGATTGATTATTTTGTAATACATATACACGTAAACACGCGCACACGCGTCGAAGACGCATTATAATGCGGATTTCATCTATATCCGTTCGTACACTATTCGCAATTGAGATTTTGGAAATATTTTACACGGACGATCAGAATCGAAATTCGCCCTCTGAATTGTACATATTTGATTAAAAAATGTAAAAAAAGTTTACTTTTTGTCTAAGTTTACTTTTTGTCTGGCGGATTTATTTAGTAAAATTTACAGGAGGAAATCCTTGTAGATGATAGGAGAGTGTGATTGAAATGAACCTCTGGAATTTTTGACTGTGATATTCGACTTAAATTGACTACGGATATGATTATGATATTTATATAGATGTAGATTTTAATTTAAATGTTTATGTATGTGCGCGAGCGTCGCGTATAAACGAACGTGGTGTTTTTATTTTTATTTTATTTATCGTTATCGTTATCGTTTTACTACCTCCATCTACAAATAAATCGTAATCGCTTTCGTTGTGCGATTACCTTTACAGTGTTTGCACATTTAAATTTGGTATGATCTGTAATCTTGCACACTCTTGAATCATTTGATATGGTTTTTTAGCGACGTTCTAAAAATTTTCAAAGCTTACATTATATTTTTTATTTTACTATTTATTGTCAATACGCGGTGTAAAATCGTAAAATCGTACGACAAATTTATCAAAAATCATAACATACGTTTCGTATAATTTATTTAAAGTTACTTTCGTAATAAATCTTATATCGCGTTTTTTCTTTCTTCGTAGAATAATAAAAATTCGCGTAGTATTGAAAACTGTTACGTACACAATTAATCGTGTAAAATTTCGTTTCATAAATTTTCGCAGTTACACCAAAAATATCAATTTTGACAAATACGAAAAGGAGACCACTATTTTCGTAAAATAATAATAATAATAATAAAAAAACAGACAAAACTCCTACGAAAATGAGCTCGTACCTGACCGGCGATGTAATCTCTAAACTTTTCGAAAAACTGATACTAAAAAGATTAAATAAAATTCTAGAAAATTAACAATGCCTCCCAGATCACCAATACGGTTATTCTACCATTCAACGAGTCCATCGAGTAGTTAAAAAAATAGAAAGCAGTTTAGAAGAAAAGACAATTCGGTATTCCTTGAAAACAGTCAAGCTTTCAACAAGGTATGGTACAAAGGTCTACTGCATAAACTGCGAATTATATTGCCGTATCAGTGCTACAAATTTTTTAAAAGAAACACATTTTCAAATTAAAAGATGAGGTATACTTGCCGGAGTTCCACAAGGGGATCCTCTACTTAATGTATACAGCAGATCTTCCAGTATCTGATAAAAGCTTGATATTCGCAGAAAATCCGAGATATCAAATTTTAATTATATTTACCAACACATATACTGTAAACAGTAAATTTCTAAGCTCCTAACGTTCGAACCGTTAACGTACATTTAGATAAGTATCGTCGAAAGCATAATGGGTGGATTTGCAAAATTTTATGGGGCTGTACTACAAGTCAGGGATGAAAATTTCATCCAAATCGTTAAAGCCGTTTCCGAGATAGCGTGATATATTATAATATATCGAAATAAAAAAGATAATGTTATTAACTAAAAAAGGGACTCGAATTTTAAAAAATTAAAGCGAGAAGGTGCAATTTAAATAGCTAATTATCAATATCCGTTCGTATTAAATTAGTTAACTATCAAGATTTTCACAATAACGAGTTTTCTACTATAATGTGAGAAAATGAACATTCAAAATCGTTTCGTACGTAACTATCCGAGATTAATTTTTATTCGAATATTTAGGAAGTATAATTATAAATACGTTCGTCGATTAATTACGATAATGTTTAAAGTCTAGAAAAACATTTTAATTACTAATTTTCAAAAATCCTTTTGTACGTTAGCTATCGTAGATTTTCACAATAACGAGTTTATACTATAATGCTTAAAAGTGAACGTGAGTGTATATATATATATATATATATATATATATATATATATATATATATTAATATTTTCACACGATAGACTAAGTAACAATTCTTATATGTTAATATGTAGGAGACGTGAAGAAATTAGTATGAGTAATTTTATAGGCTTTTTAAAAAAATTGAATATATACATATGTTTAGATTAACAAAAACAGTATTTAAACCTCACCAAGTCGTGCTTTAATATGAAAGTTTACCGAACATAAAACCGTGTTTTATCCAACAGATGACTGCTATAGCAGCTTTCTACACATATACACACGTCCTACTAGTATGCCACACAAATAAGAGCAAAAAATCATTTCACATTTTCGTGTATGTTTACGATGGTTAGCCGTCATTTCGTGAGTAGACGCAAGTTTCTAGTCGTCGTAATGTCCTTTCTTCTACGAATGATTATTATTTGGATGCATATTTTATTCATATGTATGTATGTGTTTATGTGTATATCGTGTACGACAGGATTTAAGATGAAAGATAAGACACAACCTGTTTACAAAGCATGCACCTTATTTGAAAATATGCGGACATATTTTCACCGATGTGCTCTTCAGTCGTGTAATCAACATGTAGACAACGTTCATTATATATATATATATATATATATATATATATATATATATATATATATATATAAATATATATACATGAACACAAATATATACCGGTACACAAATTTGATAATATGCGTGATCTATTAGTTTTGAAGCTACATAATTACACGCTTTAAGTTAGTTTCAACCGGCAAATTATCACTGTACTGGTGATAAGGAAGAATCATGAATATAATCGTTCACATTTATACGCTGTACTAATATAGTATCAACGATCACAAGAACAGCAATAATAATAATAATGAAATACAGTAATTGGGGTGCAGTAGCCGAAGATTGTGTAGAAATAAGATGGACAAAGGCAGTACTGTTCTTTAAGCAGGTATCTAGTTATTATTCAATCAGGACTTACGTTCAGCTTTCTCAGTTTACTATTTATTTTAACATATATACATATAAACACCGTTTGAAAATACTCTTTATAAATATACGTACACACACATCCATCGAGTGAATCAAATATTTTACACAGTATAATTTAGTTCGCGCGATTCAAGATGACGTTTACGAAATGATGTGTTCTGAGTCTGAAAAGAAAATGTGAATTATTATTATTATTATACGGTGATAGGAACATCTGAATAAAGAGATGACAGAGAAAGCGCCTGGTTATGTGTAAACACACACACACACATACAAATGGAGATTGTAGGTAGTCTTATGGAAATACTACGCCACTGTTTATAATAATCTTTATAAATGCCTCGTGTACAGAACATGGATGTAAGTAATCTCGATGGATTTATAAACGATATGTGAGATTTGAATAGTACAAAATGCTATATCGACATTATTATACTAAAGGAACAATAATTAAAAATCTTATATTTAAATTGGACATTTACAACAAATTCGGTTCTTAATGAATATATATTCTTTTAAAATTACTCCTTGTATTCGCAATCATCGAAGATGTTTATGTACGTTTTTTTTTTTTTTTTTACAACAGTATTGGAAGTATTTACGTATACCCGACCTGAAAGCGGGCATATTCCAAGAATCGATGAAAACAAACTAACCTCACGCTGAGAGTTAGCGAATAACATAAATGTAAGTAATAATGAAGATGTACACGAGTACATACTTATATATTTATATTTTTTCATAATTATATATTTAATGTTGAAGTTATTGTTTTACGTTATTGAAATTTCAGGACTACGGCTGACGTCACGTTATAATCCGTATTATCGCGAGAAAGCTGTGTTGGCATTTAATTATCGATTTTATAATTTTTAGATTATCGTCACATTTTTCCGTACGTATATACAAAAACACGTTTTGAAATTTTCTTCATTATATACAAGTGTGCGTCTGCTCATATATAGGATTATGTAAGTACTTTCAATTGCAGCGAGTGTGTATATTGGTAGTCAATTGTATTTTTCTTTGCGTTTATGTGTGTACATTCAAATTTGTATTGCGAGTGTGTTTATGTTGCATGCATACGCAATTGTATAAGCGTTTTTTTTTTGCATATTACATTGATAATTTAAAATTTATTTTTCAAATTTTGAGCGGTTCAATTCGGCTATACAATTGTATTATTCCATTATTTACTTTTCAGTGTGTTCTCATTTTAATGGACATTAGCTGTTAGGTGAAGTCAGATATTTTCGTATGAACTTTAATTGTGGAGAAAATACTACACTATAGCGCATTAGCACATGTCTAAACTCAAATCCCTTTCAATAAGGTAAAATTTTATATATTTATATATATATATATATATATATATATATATATATATATATACATATAGTATAAGAATATTATATATGGCAGACAGATATGCAGCGAGAGATGCAATAGGCGCACGTAAATTTTTATTGAGTTCAGACGAATAACTGCAAGAAGCGGGTGTAGGGGCATCTTCAGCTAGTAACATAATCGGAAACACTAGACTGTGGCACGTGTATCAATACTACACGCATCTTTTAACACCTGTCAAATTTCAGAATCATCTCTTCTATTGTTCACGTATTTAACTGCAGTAGGTTTTTTATTTTGGCTTATGGCAGGACAGGTTTTTATCTCGACATATGCGCGCATGCTTTTATACACACGCTTAGACACACACATGTGTACACATATATATAGTGTTAGTTTATCTTATTTTTATTTTCATGCCCTATCGAAGAGAGTTTAACAGCTGGAAAGTTCGGTAGCTTTTTATTAATACTATCGCTACTAATATCTGACTAAAGTACACACTTGTTGGTTTTTTTGTTCATCTTTCTTAAATATGCATATAATACAGATTTTAGAAAATGTCTAGAAAGTAGCTACATTTCAAGATCAAACGGAATCGTCTTCGTCACTTGACTAATTCTGTCCGGTCATCGGAGTAGATATTAATTAGAACTCACTTTGGTGTAGTATATTAAAAACGACAAGCACGCAACCAATAGTTGATTTTAAGGAAAACATTCGATTAATGACACGTTCGAAATTCGAAATTTAAAACGTAAAATTCTCCCTCAAATTTTAAACTTTTCTCCGTAACATTTTTCTGGGGCGATATAAAACGTTTCGCGAGTTTGTAATAAATTTAAAAAAAAAATAATTTAATTTTTATGCGAAAATACTAGTACGTGTTCACGTATAATGTATGCATTTATACAACTGTATAAAAATTTTCACAAGGCTTTAAATTGCCTTCTTAATTGGAAATAATTAGTTAACACTAGTGTAGGATGAACGCCATCTCACACACACACAGATATATATATATTCAACTTCCACATATTACACATATGCGACCTACGCATATATATATATATATATATATATATATATATATATATATATATATATATATAAAAGTACGTAAACTGCAGCAGTCATTACGATATGTAATTATTTTGCTTATTATTTCCGTATTTCCAACGTATTATGAAGATCCAAATATTGCAACATGTTACTACCTAAACGTTATTTTAGTCTCTAGGTTATCGATTTCAGATGATTAACTCAGGTTCGAATCTCTCGAGTGTAACCTACTACCTAACCACGGTATTACCCTGGAGCTCCTAAATTTAAATTAGAAGAAAAATATATACATATGAACAAAATAAAATAATTTCATTCTCTACTATTGGAATATGGGGACTATTTTTTTTTTCTGTTAATTTTTGTAGGTTTAGAGAACGGCGGGGTGAGAAGAATTTCAAGTTAAACTCTGGATAATTAGACATTTTTCGTTACTAATAAGATATTTGCGTTTTTTATAATACACATTCGAATTTTAAAAATCATTCTTGCGGTAAATTTCATCTATTAGTATACTGATAGCAGTGTGCTAACTTGCTTACTACTACTAACACGTTAATATATATATATATGTATGTATTTACGTTATTCGTTATATACTTAGCTTTTATTTACATAAAATTGGAGCACGATAAAAATATGTATAAAATACACAATAGGTCATTTGGTACGGAAAAAAGTTTTCATTTTCTACTAACACTACGATAAATAATTACAACACGCCTTTATAAAAATGCATTTACATTACGTTGTCAACAAATAAATGTATGGTTCTTTATAATAGGGTCTAATTTTGATTTTTTTAAAATAATTATTCACTCGCTACAGTATTCAAGTAATTGTTATTAGATACATTTATATACATATTAAAATTAAACACACTTCTGTTTCATATTGTGATTTTTTTTTGAACACCAAATATTCCCAACCCACTATTCGAAAATAATCTACAATCTGTAGAAAGTATTATGATCGCATAGATAATAATAACCTTTATTTAGCATAACTAAATTAACAAGTTATAAATATCTGTTACACCTAAAATTAATTTCGAACGTAGACTAGGCCCTTTCGAGCGAAGGTCTCTCCAAATTTTTTCAAGTTGCGTTTGTTGTGTGCCAATCTATACAGAGCGCTTCTGGATCACAGGGATTTCTTGAAATGTGTAAACGGTCGCGACTTTTTTCTCTTGCGGCACGCCAGGAACCATTCCGTTACTCTCTTCGTCCACCGCTGATCTCTGTATCTTATTGTCGTCCCCACGTCAATTTCAGCGCGCGGATTGAAGTTACGACATCCCTGTTATCACCAATTTGTTCTTTAATCGTCTGATTTCTTGATTTGTAATATTGATCTTTCTAAATTATTTCGACCGGTTCTTAGAATATTTTCGTATCTTTGCGTCATCGACCATGTTTGGGAGCCGTAAGTTAAGGCTGTTGAACGCCACGCTTTTTAGATTGGGCGGAATATTGCTCTTAAAAATTGATTTCATCATGCAGTACCTTTTCCATGTTATTGCCACTCTACGGTGTATTTCGGCTGTTAATATTTGCTTTTAAATGAAATTAATACGAAACTTGGATAAGTGGCCTATCCATTTAGACTTTTTTCAACTTTCAGAACACTAGCGACAGGAAAAATACGTGTAACATTTTATTCATTTTAATTCTACGTTAATATGATTTTTAATTTAAAAATCGCCGTTAATTTACATTATCAAAAAAACGGATAGTTCCAATTTTTCGAACGGTATTCTATTTATTACCCGTGTGTTTATTTAAGCTTCGTGTTAACTGCAGTGAAGATATCTGTAAACTCGTGGCTGTGTTGATTACACAACGCTGGTGTTTGTGTTAAACTTTTTATTACGTAGCTAGCGCGTTAACTAATGATTGGCAATTAGGAACGATAATTTCTATATCTTCGGTAAAATTTGTAAACAACCGTCTACTACGAAAAAAAATAAGAAACAATCGTTGACGCGGCATATTTTCAAATCGGTGTCGTTACCGACAATCTGCGCCCCCCCCACCCCGTGTACACGCCTTACTGCGGATTCCATATCGATAACGATAAAGCTAGCGATAACGATAAGGTTAGCGATAACGATAACAATAAGATAGGTAATAAGTCTGCGCAAAAATGAGATTTATTTTCAAACGGGTTTATTCGACAAAATCATCCTCGATTGGTACGAGTACACTAGAACGGTATACGTTAATTAATAATTGCGCGCGCAATGCCGCTATTATATACGGTTGTAAAATTATCCTTTTTGCGTCATTATCATCACCGTCGTCCTCGTTATTATTTACAAGGTAACAATAATGTTATTTTTGTAAAGAGACAACTGCGAACGTAATAAAACAGAATTACATCCCGAAGTTATTCGATACATTATATACCTATCGGTAATATTCGATTATTATTTAACGTTTGCAAACCGTTAATATACGAAATTCATAAACATATTAAATATCGAAAAACATAAATTCAATACCCGTCACGCCGCAACAGAAATTAAGTCCGGGGAACGATTTAATACAGCCAAATTATGAGACAAATGTCAAAATGAACCGAGTATCGATTTAACAACGTTATATACCTTGAATTATTACAATACGTTCATTACCGAATACAGATAGATTACTTTTACATAAGTATAATCTAGCGAATTTAAAAATAAACCTCTGTGTGTAAAAACTGATTATATTAGTAACCTGTAAAGAATAGCTGATTTCACGGATGATACTTAGCGAATTAGTGAATAAAGTAAAATTTCGAATATTTTCGCGATATTCGAAATTAAAAACCGCAAAATACGTTTTTACATCTATATAAAACCACAAAATTTTCATCGTAAAATCCGCTTCCGTTATCGTAAAATAGGCTGATCGGAACAAACTTAACTGGCGATCAATTCATTCGTACATTATTTATAAATAAATGAACTTGAAATATGACATGAAATAAAGACCCAAAAATAAAAATAATTACGATTCATTCCTCTAGTCGATTGGCAAAAATTTACTAAAATTTTCGAACGACGAGATGTTTAAAATCGCGAATAAGCTTATAAAAAAAAAAATTCAAAATTCCAAGTGTCGGACTAAAAATGAAATTTATATTGCTTAAAAGTACTTAACCTGTATTTTGGAAAATTTCTACGTACGTCAAACTAACTCGTTAGAAAAAATTTCAACGTGTAAGCGATTTCAATTCTCGATCTCTTTATAGATAACATCCGTTAATTATTTCACTCCGGATTTGTACGTTAATTTTAACAATTGAAACAATAATATATAAGTCGGAGATTTTTTAAAAATAGTCCATTACTAAGATACAATCTTATTTGGATTAACTTACGCTTTTACTTAGTAGCTAAAAATTAAACGCTAATTACAAAAACGAGTGTAGAGTACGTTTGGTTTTTTTAGTTATTTACAAAACTAAATCTACAGCTTAGCGACGAACGAGTCGTCTAATTTCACGTTCGGTATTAAGCAGTTGTCTTACTTCTGCATCGATACACGGCTGTGCAGACGCCGCTCGCGCAGTTTAGTTAATGAACATCGTATTCCGATTAGAATGCCATCATTACGTGAGTAACGATGAGCGTCAACTATCAGTATCGATATCTCGATTCGGCTTGGTAGTACAGCCCCGCGGAGCAATACGTCCAAATATGTTTAATAATTTGCTCGTATAGCGGAAGTTTGCGCGAAACATCCAAATCCGATTATTAACCAATATATAATTTACGTGTTTTATTCTTGATCTGCTAGAAATTTAATTTTAACATGAACTTTCCAGATCAATCGAGAATGAGTTGGTTTTCTAAGTATAATTGGTACGTATTGTCGGCTAAACAAGATATGAACAGACTTATGTTAATTTAGTTTAATCTTCCAAATTTTTTTTTCAAATCCGATCGATTATTGCAATTTATTTATAACTTCGGAATGGTTATCACATACAGCTATCGGTAAATCTCTTGCCTATGACAAGTACACGAGCCGAGGAGCTCAATGACACACCGGCTTGTATATAGAAGAATGACGACCTCGTCTCTTCATAACCCGGAACTGTCGATTTAATAAGATTTCAATATGCGACAAAAATTTCCCCTCGTAGTAGAGTATTCAACTTGTGAACCACAGACCTTGATTATCAAATGCTAGCGAAATATCTAAGAGTACAGCGGAGCGAAATTTCTTCTCCTTCAATGCATTGATTAATAATTTCCACTATTCGGCGCACTTGATCGATAGTGCTTCTGTCTAAATCCAAATTGATGTAGAGGTAGAGGAAGATTATCTTCCGTCTGTATTTCTAAATGCGCCTCGTTTTATTCGGATAATCGTTTATACGTTGAAAAATTTCCATCAACTGTTACGTAATTATTGAGCATGTATATAAGAGAAATTATAATAACCATAATCGCTCTCGTAATTATATAATATACGTTTTGGTGTGTGTGTGTGTGTGGATGTTCGTATTCCGAATGTGTCATTACGATATATAATTTATTTTCTGTTTTTTTTTTCCGCCTATAATTTTTAATTATTTCGATATGGCGCAAAAATCGATACTTAAACGATCGGGTTCTTCTTTTTATCAGTTTTTCTACAATCTCGCTATAAATATAATGTAAATTATTTTTTCCGGCTAATATAATTCAGACAGTTTTTAATATATATACATTTTTTTTTATAAATATGATCGATACATTATTTAGTGTATTTGTTTGTGTGCCTGTATAAAAGGAGAGGGTGTGAAAAGTAGATCAATTTAAATGACAGGCAGTATGAAAACCAAATTACTTCTAATAAGATTATATAAAAAAAAAAATAATAATATTAACAATAATAATAGTAAACGAGTTGATAACGAAAACAGGTTTAAATGTGTTTAAATGAACGTATGTATAAGATTTTCACTTATTCTAGCCGGTTCGAAATCAGAAATCTTTGAATACCAGAGAAAAAATAATTCCCATAATTTAGAAATAAACGAATAAAAATTGTTTAGAATAAAAACGATTATACACATTAATTCATTCCGCATTCTAGGAATAAATTTTACCTGTAAATAATTATACCGCTTTAAATGTGTTTTAATTAATTACGGAAATCTTATTTTTAATTTCTAATTAATTAACACGTTCAGTACTACGAAAATACGATAATTTTTTATTTAGAGATTTTTTTCTTCAAATACTCGATCAAATGCATATATATATGTGTGTGTGCGCATGTGTGTTAATTACATTTCACGGTAGCAAATGATCTCTATATATTACGCAACGGAACATGAACGTAATATTTCGTATTAACATATATCTCGATATGTATTAATAAAGATTATTTCCGGGTCACGTGATGAGGAATTTATTTAGCATAGCGCCCAAACGAAGAATTTATTCAAAAATGATCGTTTAAATAAATTAATTATTTTCAATAATCTTTTTTTGCCGAAGAACCATAAATGCTCTAAGTAAAACACTTAATTTCATGTATCGACCGCAGTAGTTAAATAATAATGTGTACTAAACCGAATAACGGCAAAGTCGATGCTGATGCATATCAGACATCATATCGACCGAGTTTATTCCGTCAAAAAATAAAATCGTAACATAAGAAACTCTGGGAACAACAGACGTATGTGGATTGTATACAGCTGTCGTCTCTTACTAGGTACTATCAATTGCAACCGTCTTTTCCTAGATTTCCATGGTTCTACTTTTTGGAAAAACATTAAGCGGAGAGGAATTGTACTTATCAGCAGATTGCGGTTTTGGCATTGCTTGTTGCCGGCCCGCCTCCTGTTCCTTATGCAGCTTAGACAAAAACTGCCCTGTACATGTTGGACGTGCAAAATCCTGATCACATGTATTTCGAATGACTTTCTTCAATAACATTACGCTCTGAATACCTTAAATTACTTCGCGCGTCTCGTAATGGCCCTCCTTATAACGTATCTTCTTCACCTTGAGAATTTACATCTGTTTCCGGACATACCGATATTTCTAGAGAAGCTGTCCGAGTTAATAGAAATACGAGTTAAGAATTCCACTATAACGGTGGATAGGCTGTAAGGGCATCTCTATTTAAGAAAAAAATCTACCTTTCCGTCTATGCTGGTGTTCAATCGATTATTCACCACCTGTATCTGGGTCTTCTAGCATTAAAACGTATCGAAGAGTTTTATACCCCAAAAATTACGGCTATTGATACCATGCAGTTTTCCAAACGAAAATGAACTCAATACGAAAGTTACACTAATGATGTTCACTGTACGATACGGAAATCGAAAATAAGCTCCGGGACAATCATTTTACGCGCAATATTCTATCCAGAACGTCCTAAACTCGTGAAGTAGAGGAAATATCAAGACGAGGATTACCAACACTAGAAACGGCAATAAAGAACGTGTATCATAAACTATCCACTCGTACGTTGACCATACTTATAACAATTAACGCGAATATTAAGGAAACGTCAGATTTTTAACTTTTATAAGTCGGTAAATGATTTGTCTACATTTTAAAACATTTAATCATCTCCGAATTGAAAGACACAGTTCGACACATATCTTAGTCGTGGCATTTGGTTTTACGATATGTGTGTACACTTTACACTGAATTATGTAATCGCGCAATTAAAATACGACTGATAATTTACAATAAAAAACCTTTTTCAATTAGAAATACATTATAGAGTTATTTTACTTACACATAGGGAATTTATTATATATGCGCAAATATCTACGACATATGGGTACTTCGTAATTATACGTGTCTTCTTCATCATCATCGGCTATTTTCAATCCACTGCTGGATGTAGCTCTCGAAGTTCCTTCCATTTTTCCCGGTCAGCCGCTTTACTTGCCCAATCTTTTCGGACTTCATTTATATCGTCAACCCAACGTGTCAGTGGTCTGCCTATTCTACGGGTTCCGTCTGGAGTCCACATTGTCACTTTATTTGCAAGGAGTTCCTGGTGTCTTACCAGATCACCAGCATATCTCCATTTTGATTCTTTTATACTTAGTATTATATCCTTTACTTTTGTTGTTTCTCTAAGCCATTTATTTTCTTTCTTCTCTTCCAGTGTTATGCCGATCATTTTTCTTTCGATTCTTCTCTGCGCTACTCTTATCCTTTCCTCCATTGCTACTGTTGTATTCCGCGTTTCGATCCCATAGATCAATAGCACGCATTGATTAAACCTTTTTCTTTTCAGACTCACAGGAATCTCCTTATTTTGTAAAATATTTTTTAGTTTTCCACATGCTAAGGAGGTCATTTTGATTCTTCGTGTGTCACGTTCGATTATTTACTTTTACGGTTTTATAAATTAATATTTCACATATTCGATATTATTATAATTCGATCAATTTAATCGTCGGTATTATATCTGTATACGGATGTCTGATACACTTTGATAATAATTTTGCGTATATAAATAAATAAATATAAAAACATATGGGCGTACCTATATTCATACGCGCGATACCTACATAAATAATTCTCACACAAAGCATATTAATACGCGCATACATATATATATATACATATATCATCGATGTACGCAGGTACGTGTATAAACTGTAGTTTGATGACACGGACAACAGATAATATATAGTATAAAATGAAGCTCCACTATTGCATCAATGATAATTTAATAACCTTCCACGTGAACTTGAAGCAAATTTTTTTTTATCTATATTACCACTAACACTACTACTAACTAAACTGTTATACCTATACATTATCAACGATTATAACGACACTAACGAAAATTTTATTACCAATACAACCTATCATCATTACTTCCCACATCGCTCCTATATTAAACTATACCTCGTGCAAATTCTTATCACCAATGAGACAAGCTACACGCATTGTGTGTTATGCATATCACTACCTGGCCTAACAAATGCAACATAACGAGAATGACGACTTCGGGAAAATAATTATATACATATATTACATATATATATATATAAATACATATCGCATGAAACAACTGGTTTTCGCAATTACACTTTACCTGTAATTAATTAAAAAAATTAACGTCCTACAAGTACAAAGAAATATACACGACATACACATACGGCCTTGGTCGCGATCGGTCTTATCTTTTTCAATTTTCCTATTTTTTTATTGTCATACAAGTATCAACCCCGTTGTAGAGGTCATCACAACTTGCAGTACAAAAGGAAGGAATGTTTTACCAAAAAAATATATAAGGATAGAAAAATCACATATTATATATATATATAATCTTCTCCTGTCGGTGTGACACACACATGTGTAACCCAGCGACCTCTAGCGCGATAGACGGGATTCGTCTGTAGGTGATAGAACAGTCTTCAGATATACAGATTAGTTGTGAATAAGTCATTTTACGAATAACTCGAGAACCGTAAAAGCGCGACGTATCAGGGTGCAATAGAAAAAATTTGGAATAAAAGTTCTGCTTAAAAATGTCGTATTAAGCCGTTAAAGGCATCGTGTCAAAGCTAGTATGGCCGCTATAAGCCGTTCTAAATTCTATAGTTATGAGTGAACTGTATTAAAGAACTAGTTACTGAAATGAACTGGATCCGTATGTTCACAAATTATCGTTCAGTCGTTCGATTACACACAACCTATTTATGGTGATGTTCAGATCGTTAAAAGAGTTTTCTTGTATTCTTACTGGTAAACTCTGAAAATTCTGTTAATGCCAGGCTTTAAAAGTATCAATAGCGAGCGCGATGAACAAGCTTCTAACGCGGCCGTCTTATTAAATACTTGTGGGCGCTATATGTAAATGTACAGTACGGTTACTTGCACCGCGATCAAACAGACAAACGGAAAACAGCTTGATTATTTTTTCTGAAGCACATAGTGATTGATTTTATATAATTCTATCTATACTGCCGACTTACCAACTGATGAACATGTACAAGTAGCAACATTTGCAGATGACACGATGTTAATTGCATCAGATGAAGATGCTAATAAGGCTGTTGCCATTTTACAGGCAAACTTAAATACCATACTTAAATGGACACAAAAGTGGGACCTCCAAATAAATCCTGAAAAATGTACACACGTCTCATTCTCCAATAGAAAGGTTCATAATAAACAATTAATGTTAAATAATATACTGGTACCGAGAAGCAAAGGGACGAAATACCTTGGTGTACATTTGGATTCCACTCTAAATTGGAAGATTCATATACAGAAGAAGAGGAAGGAATTGGACTTAAAGCTGAGAAACCTATACTGGCTTATAGGATATCAGTCGCAGCTGTCACTACGAAACAAGCTGTTAATATACAATACCATGCTGAAACCAATATGGACCTACGCTGCACCGCTGTGGGGATGCGCGAAACCATCGAATCGGATGATCATCCAACGGTTCCAGAACAAAGCCCTCAGATTGATATACCGTATGCCTTGGTACGTTACCAATGAACTGATCCATCGAGATTTAGAGATTCATACCATTGACGAGGTCATTAATAGACGAACTCAAAGTCACATGGTGCGTCTGTATGGACACCCCAATCAGCTAGCGGCAGCGATCCCGAACAAACCAGTGACAAGACGTCTCAAGAGGATCAAAATTCAAGATAGTGTAAACAAATAGGGTAGAACATACCAATGGGTGTGCTCCCCATACACGAGTCTCTTTTCAAACATTTGTTGATAGCTTTATCAAGCTAGGTACAAATTGGCAATAAAAAAGAAGAAAAAAAAAATATATGCAACAAAAAGATGTATATTTTTCTAAAGGTAGATTAACTTAAAATAAATGATCTTTTCCGCGAATTTATATGTAAATTTCATCTAATTTTATATATATAATATATATATATATATATATATATATATATATATATATATATATATATATATATATATACGATTGCGAAATACTGAAACAGGGAAATACTCGTAATAGTTGTCGCCCGTTTTAACGGGAGATCTACCATTTTTTCACTATTCCTACCGGTTTTTTCTCTTAATCTACCGTTTTTCCAAAATTTTTTGAATCAACAAAAAATTGTAATTCTTAATTTTTAATCTCACAAATTTACGTGAAATTTTTAAGAAATCAGATCTGGCAACACTACTTTTAGTATACGAAGGGTCACTGCCGTGCATCGTAAATGGGAAGAGATCCAAAAGAAGTGAGATGGAACTATTTTTTTACAACATTTGGTTGAAACAGTCGTTACCAGCATGATTCCATAAAATCAACCTTTCAACCCACACAAACAATAAGGGACTAAAAAAAAAATGGAGAACCTTTAAAAATATTGAAGATATCGACAAAAATCGTCAGCAATGGAATTTTGGAAACAAGTTGGAAATCTTAAACATCCTGATAGTCAGCGAATGTTCCCACTATTAACGAAGTTTGTTTTCAGTCTTAGCTTTCCTCATTCTTCTGGCTAACGTAGAACGAAAATTTTCAGCAATTAATATTAAAACAGATAAACGATGTAAATTAGGAGATGGGTTACTAAGTTGTTTGTTACATACTAAGGAATTTCTGGACAATAGTAATTGCTATGGTATTACTATAACCGATGCAATGAGAAGTCGGTTCACTTCTGATATTTACAAACATGTTGAAGATGAAGATGAACTGTAAAATGATCGTAATTTTTGGTTTTTATGATAAGTGTAATTGTCATTATTTAGTGTTTAAATAGGCTCGTACGGAAAATATTACGTTTATTCTTTGTTATACATGATTTACATTACATTAAAGTATTTGAAAACTATTTAAAACTTTTTTTTAGTGTACCGTTTTTTCTGTTAGCCTACCGTTTTTTTAAGGTCGCACTACCGTTTTTTAAAGAATTAGGATCTGGCAAACCTTAGTAGAAAATAATAGTTTCGGAATAGTTTCGTATTTGAAAGTGAGTAAAACGGGGGATATGCGTTTTAATCCTTTAAATATCTATGGCTAGTGGATAAGGAGAAAGCTGACGAAATTATGGAAAGATGGAATTAAAACTTGCGGCAGAAAATTTTCAAACTTACGTTACGCAGATGATACAATACTTATTAGGTAAATTTGAAGAATAAATGACGGAATTATTAAAAGATATTTCCAGTAAATAAGCTAGTTTCGTTCTATAACGATAGTCGATAGGCAAACCATTCAATATTAGGCACGTTGATATCGAATATAAAGATCGATGTAAAAGCAAAAATTGCGAGAATGGCGAACACTGCACTGTCAGAAGTTACTGGAAGTTGGAAAGATCATCGGATAACCGAAGAAGCCACGAACTTAATTCGAACGTTGGTTGTTACTATCGCAACATACGGCGCTGACAGTCTTAAGACTATAAATAACACGCATAAAAAACGCATAGTTGCTTTTGAACGCTACCGCATAACGTTATAACTGATGCGTCGATTTTAGAATATGAAGAACGACGAACGGTTACTGACAAGAACAGACGGAAACATGTCGAAATTCATCGACTGTCTATAAGTCCGAGGAAAAGACTATCAGATTCAGGTCTAACGTCTGACACGTTAGAAAAAATATCTGATGAAATGGAAACTGTAGTCAATTATCATCCGGTGAAAATACGTCAAATTTGAAAAAGCTATTAGCTCTAGTTTGCTAACAGACCATGTAGTTTCCGTCAAATTTTTTAATTTCTAAAAACAGAACATTGTAGTAATAGAGGAAAAAATTATTTATTTAAAAACTTTTTTATGTAAAAAAATTATTTATTTATCGGAGAATCAAGCGCCAGATTTACTCCTGCCATCCGATTCGTCATAAACGAAAATGTCGGTTATATATAACGTAATAAAAATCACGACCGCAATTTTCCTTAAAAATGCGATAATAAACGATTCAACTTTATTCGTATTTTTAAAAGGCCTTATAGAGTATAGACAGCCAGCGAAGAACGTAACCAGCCTAGGCGTTATAGATGACCGAAAATTAAGTTTAAGAGAACCGCTCGCTAGAGTGCGCTTGACATTTAGGTTAATATGTCAATTCGGGGAAAATTTAAACGTTAATGTCGGTTTGTTGAATCTTGCTGTGTGTGTTTACGCTATATACAGAAAAACCATATACACACACACACACACCGGCCTAACAACACAAGGGATTTTCCCTTTATGGCACTACCAGAGGTCTTTGTCTATTTTCTAACCCTACAACAAATATTATCCCCCCTCAAAACTCGGCGGGGGTTATTAACAAAACCTCTTTTTACTAAATACAGGAAACGGGATGTTTTAGTTACACGTAGGCAGAGAGGCATCCTAATACGCGAAATAAATCCAATACAAAAGAAGTTAGTAATTGTCGAAATACACTGGTGCACACGTATACACATGCCCATATAGTTATGCATATATATATATATATATATCTCACAAGAAATCGTAGTTATAACTATCGCCATAGATACCTATCATGTATACAAGGCGAATAAGTATAGCCGATATACAGGCATGCGCATAAATATATAATATATATGTGTGTGTGTACGCATGTATACCTACACATCGAACGGATTTTTTCTCCCTTGTATTTCACATTGTTATTATTATATACTCATTGATTAAAAGAGCAACGATCCACACAGCATTTGCGAAACAAATGTAAACGTTTCAGCTGAGGATACAAAGCCAAACTGGCGTAAACACTAAGGTCTCCTTTTCACACGCTGGTGAAAGGGTATTGTCATTTCATATGTACTAACAATCCCTCTGTGTATGTTCATTATGCATATGGAAGTGGCGTTTGTGTGTATGTGTTTAATATATATATATATATATATATATTGAATTTTTTAATCCGGCAGAAGCACAATTATATTATTACTTCATCTTCCCCTATCGATATTACATGGTAATAATTATCGGTTAGAAAAGGAGATAACTATTTTCGATGCATAATATACACACACATACATAGACGAAATCTCACACAAAACCACATTAAAGCACACATGTCTGAATGCAACAACCGTCATAACAGACGTCAAACATCGGTCGGAGATTCTATTCGTCGTCAAAATAGGGTTCTCGTGTATGTTTTAGTTAGAATCATAGTAGAGACACAATTTATCAACACATAATACCGTCTAATACTTTACTCGGGGGTTAAAAACGGAGCACAGTTTGTAAAACGTCTAATATCAATGAGGATAACAGCGCGCAATCGCGGTGATAATAATAACATTTTCAGTGTACTTATTCAAACACACACACATAAATATATGTGCATACTATGGCATAATATTCCGATAATAATATATCCACGGTAGTAGTAATAGTATAACTGAAATATATTTCTATTGTAAGAAACGTATATAATGTTGAAAAGATTATTGGCAACGTGGTATAACTCTAGAAAAATTATTTTAATATCCGTACCGATTATAAATTTGATTAGTGTTCGACATAGATGCGCGCGTACAAAAATATTACCCCGTGTGGAGGATAACGTTACCGATACAATCAATAACGACAAACGAGATGAAAGGGGAAATTTTTATTTTGATATATAGACAAACCTGCAGGAAAAAAATTATCTCGGAAATAACACGTGTCACGCTATGAAAACTGTAAATATTTTTATAGATAAAAAAAAATAGCAAAATTTGAAAAAAAAAAATTAAATATAACGAGAATATTTAATTTAATTAAATTAAAGAAAAAAATCCCTAATAAAACGCGTATAAGGGAAAACGATATTAAACCTTGTAAACTATTCAATTATATTTATATCTGTACATACTCATCTAGAACGAGTGATTTCTAATATAAAGCAAAAATAGCGGAAAATTACTTTGTAAGTTATTGTGCACAAATGTGCGCGCTTAAAAGAATTAAATGAAAACCGGTTGTTTGTTCATAAAAGTACCGAGGAAAAAAAAATGTGTTAACGACCGAAATCGGAAGTCTTCAAACAGACCGTAATAAAACGAAGATGGAGAACATGGTCGATGAAGATAGTCGCAAAATTATTTGCAGAATTCTTCAAAGAGTAATTGATCGAACGACCAGTTGATCGTGAAGTATACATTCTCATCGCATAACTTTGTGTATAATTTATAACATTTATACAACGACTTTTTTAAAAACCATATCGATATTATTAACATTTAATACGATTCAACGTTTTTTTCCGCATTATACTACGAATAGCAAAAAATATCATTTTTTCCGAGCAAAAAGATTAACACGGTAATAACCATTATGCATATGAATATATATATATATATATATATATATATATATATATGTATGTATATGATATGTATATGCAATCAGGTTTATGATGATTTGAATCTATTTGCGCGGGAAAAATTGTGTTTATTGCAATATTTGATGTCTATCATAAAGCTGAAAAAAAAAACGCTCTTATTAAAAGCTGAGTGTATATAAACAGTTAATATCATTAAATTCTTGTAATATAAAAAGACCATGTTTTTTTGCTATTACACGTGAGAGAATAAATTACAAAAATATATACGATAAAATCAAATTTGAAGAATATGTTGAATGTAATGATTTTTCTTTATTAAAATAAACAACAAACCGACAGATTTTTTTATTAATACCGTTTTTCATTTCGCCGATTTTGCGAATTGTAATCTTAAATTAAAATATTTTTTCATTTTATATTTGTATCTTTTTAAATATTCGCTCGATAATAACCTAACAAACGAAAAGCTTTGTAATTTTTTATAAAGAAACAATTTTTAGCGATTTTAACTTCATTCTCCTCTCTACAACTAATATGCCGTCAAGATAATAAAAACACCTTAATATTAGAAATTCAACACAATCTAAACACACTACATAAGGAAGGATGGGAAATCCGCTTTCTGTGGATCCCAAGTCACATTGGGATGCACGGTAGTGATAAAGTAGACCTTGAAGCTCGGTCTATGATACTTTCACCAGCACCAGAATACTCACTACCTCCATCATCATTAGCTCACATACTCATGAACAACAGCAAGCAGGAATGGACGACCGACTGGACCTCACAAACAACCTTCCTTAGGAGCATAAAATCAACTATAGAACCTTGGTGGCCTCCAGATGGCACAAGTAGAAAAGAATATGGTACCCTAAACCGTCTACGAGTGGGTCATACAGCCATATCGCACAATTACCTTTATACCAAAAGCCCTCCACCAACAAACTGCTCCTTATGCGGACATTTACCAACAGTCACACACTTAATCTATAACTGCCAAACACTCACACCACACAGGTTAAAACACAAAATACAGGGCCCAATACACAAAATACTTTCAAACAACCCTCAATCAATAGTTAGCATTCTGGCTTTTGTAAGAGAAAGCGGACTCCCAGTACACATATACACTAGACACACGTCTCCTTATGCTGTAATAACCCTGCTAGTTAGGCATATGGAGATTTACATTAAAAAAGAAAAAACTTTTTTTCCGTCGTTTATTTTAATAAAATAAAATGCACGAAAATACTTAATCATTACACAGAAAATAGCAAAGTATAAAAACCAGTTATTATAAAATAATACGACAGCGAATGCGGTAAACAACGCAATCAACAAATGAGCTATATAAAGTTTTATACATGAGCAATTACACTAAATAACCCAAAAAATAAATATTTTCCGTTTAATATAAAAATTAATTAAATTTATTATATACATATACTTCTAAAAAAAGTCTTCATCGAAATTTACCATTGAAATGAATGAATTATTTTTATCTCTTTCTTTTGTTCTTTTTTGTAATGTTTTCCCGAATGTATAATTTAATAATTTTGGTTAATATTATTAATTTTGTGTCGCAATTCTTTCTAGTGTTTTCCAAATAATAATTTTTCATCAATGTTCGTATACGAATTTAAATGTACTTTCATATTGTAAACCTCTTTTTCGCATTGATTATAGTTTAATTTATATACTCGTGAATTTTTAATTATATTTCTACCTTCTAAATTGATTTCAAGAATGTGTTATTATGTTTATGGTCTTTTTATATTAAAGAATATTTAGTTATTTTCAATTATTTTTGTTTGTTGTTATTTATTTCTTTAAAAATCATAGCATTCCGCATATATATATATTTATTTATTTATTTATTTACGAGTTGTAATTTATATATATACATCGAGTGACCAGTCAGTTAGTTAATACAAGTTTTATTTGGTTATATTTTTTAAGTTTACGTTCAGCTGGAAAATTCGTACTAAAATTGGCACGCTTAAAAACACTTTTCAAAACATTTCGAAGATAAACAGACGACGATATAAAATATTTAAAATTCCGTTGCATATATAATTTTTCATTTTTATGTACAAAACGAAAAAATTCAAATCTTTCGGATGCTGTTTACGCGTAAATGATTGACTATCGTTAGATAAATAACGCATAAACACTAAAAAAAGAGTTGATATCATTAAACTTTTTCATGAAAAATCAGAAATCTCATCAGCAATTATCGAGCGAAAATAAAAATAGAATATAAAAATGAAAATATAAAAAATACTAAATGTGGCGGTAAACAACACAATCTACAATCAGCAATATAAAAGGTAATTTTTCTATTCGTTTTTTTTTTTCAATACATTATAAAATTTACAACAAATAAATAACGAACTCGATCGATACTTGATTCGTAACTAAATTTACACGTTTAAGTTATTTTTTTATGATTTTCTTTTAAATAATATATTAAATAGAGTTTATTTTAAAATTAGCATACATTATACTTTTTAATTCGTTTTCCATTGTTTTTTTTAAATATTTGTTTAAATTTTTAAAATACGTTCGAGAAAAATCGATTTGACTGTATAATAATTAAATCGAATTTCGTTATAATCGAAGAATAAATAATATTTTAAAAATGTCGAAAAATAATATATTTAAATTTTGACGTTTGATTATTCGTTATCGTGTTTCTTAACAAAATTTCCTAATGCTAGTATGTAAACCAATTTAAAAATCTCGCCGGATAAATTTTTTTAAAAATTACATTGCGATGTAGTTTTGTAAATCTTCCTTTATACGAACTGGCTATAAATGCCAGTTTTTTCTGATTGTTGGTGAATTTCGAAATAATGTTTTTTTTCTTTTAATCGGTTTAACCGTCATTGCGAAATAATGGCGTAAAAGTAAACATCGTGCGAGGGTTATATAAAAATGACAACATCCCTAATTTACTAGGATGCGAAAACGTAAAAACTTAACTAGTATAGTATGTATACTATAAAGGTGCGTGTAAAATCAGAAACACCGTGTTTGTTATCAAAGCGTAAACCGTATTATCAGTAAATGTACGTTAGCGCTCTCTTTCGGTAACGGGCGTAATTAACGTTTTAATCGCGTTACAACGATAAGCGTAGAATTCGTTACGATTAATCGTTGACATTTTCAGACTATGTATACACGTGTATGTTAGCATGGAGCACGATAATAAGATAATAGGTCGTTTTGACTTTATTTCTACAATACAAAATATATACGAAATATTTAACGAGTTTAAGTTCTTCATATTTTTACCGTTTATAAAATAAAACCCGAATTCGAGTAATTCCCTCTTTTTTTTAAATATACGCTGCAGAAAAATTATATACACGGGGATGCTTGCTGCGAAATCCAAAACATCTACACTGCTAAAAGAATACACTTAAAAGATGGCACGTATTCGCTAGTTAATGAATGTGAAAAGTTTGTCGAAACTTTATATATTGCGAGTATTTTAAAATGATGATCGAGTAGGTGAAAAATATAATTCGGATTAGTCTAGATAATAATTTTTAACTCGTTATATACATATTTCTTTTTTTTTTAGAGTAATGTCAAAGGTTTTTAGTACGAAAAAATATATATATATACTGAAAATTTTGTGTACCGTATAGAAGGCACCGCGATTGAAAGAGTTAAAGAACCGAAGATTAAAGCGATAAACTAAAAAAATGTCGGAAAAAATTAGAAATTCAGACGCTGGTTTAATCATATTACATCGATCTAGAATTACATTATACTTAATTAGTCATATATACGCGTACATGTATATAAAATATTTTTTTTAGCTTTCGGTCCGTGTCACGAACTTTTCATGACGTAATTGAGACAATAATTCTGCGTCCGAATATAATAATAATTAATAACAATAAAGAAATTAAAATGAATCATTAAATATACTCACCAATCTAAGCCTACGTCGACATAGCTCATAATTGGTAAACGAACGTAATCAACCCCTTCATATCCCCGTAGTATATATTTTTATTTTTCGACAACGGGGCTCTCCTTCGACCCACCTGATTACGACGATAGCGACGATAATCGCGACGATATCGATTTTCGCGTAAAAACAACCGTCCACACGTATTTAATAATCATCCACCGACACGTTAACGAACGTTTATTAAAGAACAATATAGACATTTTTAAAGGAATCTAATAATAAAAATATAATAATAATTTGCGTATAAAAGGGAAAAAAATCGACTCGAAAAAATAAATCGTAATTATTTATTTTTAAAATAAATACCGAGAAACGATAAAAACCGGTTTTAATATAATTATTTGGAAAAATTTCCGATTATTAAATTTCGAAAGAAAAAAATTCATAAATTTTTACGAACGTTTTAAATATGTCGCGCGAGAAAAAATAAAATAAATAACGCGATAATACACAACCGCCTAAACGAACGTTAGATTAGAAAATGCGGGAAGGTAAAGACAGAAGAAAAGACTCTAGCGAGCTTTATAGTATACTATACATAACGTGCCGTATTATATGCATATAGGCGTATATACATATATATATACATGTATATATATAATATAGTTTGTAGTATATAGTAAAGTGTCTGGCCAGTAAGCCAACTAAACGACGACGAAACCCATTCCGTATGTAATACGCTTTTTGATGGACAGGTGAAGCGGAGGGATCAAACGGTAGATGAGCCCGTTTGAAAGAGGGTAGAAGGGGGATCGACCTCACACACAGAACTGTATGTAGAAGAGTCAACGTACACACGCATACATACACACACAAGTGCAATCGTAACAAATCAACAGAACAGTCGGCAACGGCAGCAGCATCAGTGTCGACGAACAAATAATAACGTCAATTCACCCTGGCCGCTGTGGATGCATTTGTAAGGGTAACCACTACAAACGCCTGGTAATTTACAGGCGGCTTGAAGTTGTATGTACGCGTGCATATTTATTATATATATATATATATACATATATAGTTCTCACTCTTAAACATTTATATATATATATATGTATACACACACTAATCTACGTGTAATGAAGAAGAAGAAACGGACGTTAGTATATCGATATCCTTTCCGTAAGTATTTTATTATATCGATGTGCATCACTTAGTAGATAGTTTATATATATATATATATATATATAGATAGATAGATTGGCCCCAAACTGACACCACATGAAGAACACCCACAATTGATATACATACACACCAACACACTTAAAATGTCTGTCCCTGTCTTCTCGGACATATTCACTCGCTCCCATCATTATTATTATATAAATATACATGTATATAAGTACGCATAATATATTCGCACGCGCACACTTACACAGGGGTAAGCGAGGATAACTAGACCCGTAGTACTATCGTCGATGCTACATCGTACACCTACACATCGTTACGTGCGTTATTATTATACATTCCTAACGCACGTGCGCATCCTATAATGCGTTTAACGTCGGTAACAGTAGTAACAGGGTAGTTTGGTGGTAGTGTGGTTGTATCGAAGTTCTTCTATGGAATAAGCACCGTGATCTGGATGTACTTATCGTAACGGACGACACAACGAGCAATACGACAAAAGATGCAATGATGCGACTTCTTCAGCGTAGATACACTGTTTTTTTCCATCGGGATTATATACATAATGCTAAATACACACACGCACACTCTTCGACGCATTTATATATTATGCGTGTATATATATATATATTAAAACATTTTTATTTACATTTTATATATGCCTGTATATTAATATATTTAATAGATATATATATATATATAAACCGCAACGTATATGGGACTTGCGTTCGAGAGAGCGCGCACACGCGCATTTATTGACGCTATCTTCGTCATTCGTGCGAATTGTTCCTTGGTGAAATACAGCCGTGACAAACTGAACACACTTGTACATCTGTTGCAGGTATTTACCTTCTCACAAAACTCAAATTGTGTATATAGATAAAGCATATATATATATATTTTTTTTTATACATATATGCCTGCAATTCGTGTTGATATATACATATTTAAGGTATATATACCCAATTTATACATACATCCGTTTGTTGTATGCATTATGTGTATGCAAGTACATTCGTATAGAGGGACAAAAACGTATATATAATATACAATTATCTGAACACGGCGCGTAGTAGAAACTAGAAACAATAGGTCAGCGGTTTGATGAGGGAGTAGAATAACCGCTAATTTTACGCGTAATTATTTTTACACCTTACATACAAGAATAATAATTGGGCCTAATCGGTTTTCGTCATATCCTGGGTATTTCAGATTAAAACGTGTATTATATATATATATATATATATATATATATATATATATATATACCGGTTCATTTGTTATTTCTCTCGTTTTAAATAAGAATAAATAAATTAATTACTTAACGTAAGAAATTGAAGTTGTAATATTTCTTTTAAAAATATTAGAAACTGTTGCTTGTACATAATTAACTATTGTACACAATTTTTACCTACAATATAGGTATTATTGAGAGGGAATTGACTACAACTATATCGAGTTTCAAAATTAGCGCAAGTGGAGTATATGATTTCAATAATCAATTGCTGAAAAATGTTCCTAGTCGAGTGTTATCGGTACTTTTGGATATTTTTTATGAATTATGGCTTTAGTTCTAATATGCAATGTGGTTTTCGTCCTGGTCGATCAACAATCAATCAAACGCTTTTCCTTCAAAATGAAATATCCTGCACTATATCTCGCAGGATACATCTTTTAGCAGTTTTCCTGGATATATCTAAGGCGTTCGATTCCGCTTGGACATTTAACATTTTACATACAATACATAGGTGGAATTTCTGTGGACGCCTTCCTACCATTATTCAAAGTTTCCTCGAAAATCGATCATTCCAAGTTCGAATTAGTGGCACAGCGTCTCCATGTCATCACCTTGAAAATGGTGTCTCACAAGATTCTTTCCAGTTTGCAGCATCATATGCGAAACTGGAGAACTCCCTCTTGATCTACATAGACAGCGTTCTCTACTTCTCTCCTTCATTCACTTCTCCGCAAATACTAACCTTCCTTCCCACTCCTCAACCTTTGGCTTCAAATCTTCCCCCTCAATTCTTACTTTTGCCAAACAAATAGAAAATATCCTGTCCTCTCTTCAAATCTACCTTCCCCAAGTTTTTCCTTCCTCCCTTAACATCATTCCTCGTTGGAGTGAGCACACTATTCCAATAGACCTCAGTCTCACCAAATTTTCAAAGAGTCATACTACTAAACATGTAATAAAAGCAGCTTACCTAGAATGATCTCACGGTACCCATCTCATAGCTTATACTTCACCGATGGCTCTAAAAACAAAACTGGAGTAGAAGGCGCTTTCGTTTCCTTCCAGCACTCTATAGTTCGTTTCTCCACTCCACCCAATTACTCAATACTATCGGCGGAATTATATGCCATCAGCGATAATGTATATTTCAAACATTGTCGTTGACCAGTCGTTCTTAATATGCACGGACGCTCTTGTATCATTACAATGCCTTAGTGATCTTCATGATCCTAAATTACATCCTCTGGCTAAAGAAATTGGTCATTTGATCATAACTTCTAGTAAACATGTAGTTCTCACATGGATTCCATCGCATGTTGATATACAAGGAGATGATCAAGCGGATAGTGCAGCAAGAGAAGGCACATTGCTTCAACCATTCCCGCTCCTGCCTACACCAATGAAAGATCTCCAGACATTCATATTCAGTGCGCAAATCATGGAACCTCCAGTGGTCTGCACTTTCACTCACCAACAAACTGCGATCAGTTCGAGACACAACATGCCTCCAGATTCCATCTCACTCGGCAAACAGAAGAGATGATGTTGTACTTGCTCGTCTGCACCTAGATCATACTAATATCTCGCACAGCTATATCCTACAAAATGTTCCTCCTCCTCCTCTTTGTTTAACCTGTAATATCCTCATTACCGTCGAACACATTCTCATCTCAGTTCATCTTGACAACAATCCTATTCCTTCGCCCGAAATTATTAATTATTTAGTACTTCTGTTCGATTATAAGCTGTTGTGGAAACCACATATTCAAATGATTAAAAAAAAAATGGATGGAGCATTTCGCACTACTCCGACCGCTAGTTTTAACTAAATGACCTAGGACTAGAGCTTAAAATTTCATCGATATTTTCTTTCTGCTTTTTTCTATTCTCATCTAAGGACAATTCATAATCTTTCTGTAGTCGACCATTCAATAGCGTCTCAATCAAACAACAGGTTCTTTAGTAGAATTTTAGATCTCGAGTTAAACCTGACCCTTCTGCAGCCCGAAATGCGTGTATTTGCTTCTTCTTCAGGTGCATATCTATTAACGGATGTTCGGGATTAATTTAACTATTATGATTTTGCCCATTGCTGCTCTGAAGAGAACCAGCTTATTAAATTTTCGAGACAAAGTATTCTTCTTCATCCCGGACCTCTACGTCCCAGTATTTTATTTTGAAGAATTCTCTGCGATAATCCACATCTCCTTTCATTTCTCATTATATGGTCCAAGTATTCTAATTTCCTACATTTTACTGTGTTCAGGATTTCCAGTTCTCTGTTCATCTTCAATAAAACATATTTGCTGGTGTGTTTCTGCGTCCAGGGAATTTTCAGAATCCGACGATATAACCACATCTCAAAAGCACTCAGCTTTTTCGACATGCTTTCCGTCAAATTTTATGAATCCACTCCATATAATAGTATTAAGAAAACATAAGATCGATACAGTGTAATTTTGTTTGTAAAATTATATCCTTACATGTAAATAGTACTTCCATCCTATTAAATTTAATTCTTGAGATTGATCCCAAATATCATTTATTATAGTTCCCGAATATATATATATTTTGATTAACTTTATATATATATTTTTTTTTATGATCAACTTACTGCGTGATATTTTGTGCTTGTTGATTACCATATATTTAATTTTGTTGAAGTTCCGTACTGAACCAAATTTACTGCTACTTTCTACTACTTTGTTCATCAACGTTTGTGCTAGAATTATAATTATACTCAAACCCGGCAAAGATATTACTAATATCAATAATATTCGGCCAATTAGTCTGCTAGCTCTCTTAGTAAAATAATTGAAAAAGTCATTTTAAATCGATTAGAGCTACACTCTGAAAATAACAATATTCTCATAGACGAACAGTTCGAATTTAAGCGGGTTATTCTCCTGTACACCAAGTAGCTAGGCTGGCTGATTACATAACTGACAGCTTGAATGTTAATACGGGATTATTACTAATTGACATTGAAAAAGCTTTTGATTCGACTTGGCAAAATGGTATCATTTTTAAACTGCTTAAATTTAAATTTCTCCTATATTCAATAAAGTTAATTAAATCTTATTCAAGCAACAGAATGTTCTACGTTAATCATCATATAGATAAGTCCTCTGTCAAATCATCTTAACTTTATGAACCCCTTGTTATGTATATATCTTAATGAAATAAATCTTCTTCTCTTCTCTCTATCTCTCATCAACGTTTGAAGATCTCTAAAGTTATCCGTGAAAATTACAGTATCATCTGTGTTTTGGAGAATGATCAGGCGCTCTCAGTAATCCTTCTTCCGTATCCTGGAGAACTCCTTTAATGATTTGTTTTTCTGAATATATACCGAATAAAGTCGGTGACCTCCCTTTGGATTGCCTTAGCCCTAGACTTCTCTCCCTCAACCTTTACATAGGTTTCTTGATTCCAGTATATATTTGTAATGATTCGTGTATACTTATCGTCCAATCCAATTTCCCGTAGAATTGGAATCATCTTACTAGAATTAGTCTATAAAACATGTGTAGATGTACATATTTGGAATAATATCTGCAACGGAAACAATGCTTCTCTTGTTCCCAAGACATCTCGGAATCCAAACCATTTGTTCCTCACATTTTGTATAAATTCCGTGATGAATATTCTTTAAGAACACTTATACTCGTTGAATGTTCTTGCACCTGATTTGTTGGTAGAGTAATGAATTCTGATTTTAACCATTCACGCGGCCCGTCTCCTTTGCAGTATATTTTATTTATAATAAACACAAAACATACGAAAAAAGAAGCGAGAGAATAAGACAAGGACGTAATCTATCACCTGCCCTATTTAATATATACCAGGAACGAGTAAAAACAGTGGAATTAAGGATGTAATATGGGAATTATAATCACATATTCATGTTTGCAGACGATATTGCTATTTTAGCAGAAAATGAATAAGACCTAGAACGGATCCTAACACAGATGGATCAAAATCCACAAATCTAAAGTGTGAAAATAAACAAAAAGAAGACATCGGTTATAGGATGCGATAAAAAATAATAAATAAGAAAATAAACGTAAAAATAGATGCAGTGTTAATAAAACAAATAAAAAGACAAAAAAAAAAATTGCAGAACGTAATAACAAGTGATAGAAGTATACAGGATATAAAAGAATGTGATTTGTGTAACTGGCATTTATGAAAAAGAAAGTAATATTAACATCGAGACATATCAATATAGAAATTGATCAAATATTCTCGTACGGAGCATTTTATTTTACGGTTCGGAAGTATTTAGATTTATCCGCCGAAATAAAAGCTTAGTAGGAAAATTAAAAGAAAGAATATACAAAATGGATAGGTCATGTTTTCAGACACGATAAACATTTAACATAAATAATTGAATGTACCGTAGAAGCGAAAGGATCAAGAGGAAGACCAAGAATGAAACATATCGAACAAATACAACAAGATGCACAATAGCAACCTGAAAAAAAAAATGGCGCTATCCTGAGAATTCTGAGATTTCAAATTAGCTATCCATCAACCTTAAAGCGGCCCGTACACGATCAATAATACTGTCAGTATTTATAAATACTGTCAATATTACTTATCGTGTAATGTAAAATACTGATGTACTGATGAAAAATACTGATGTTATCCGGATTTTTTGATCCGCTCTCATCAGTATTAAGGCGTGGTCAGTATTTGGGCGTGGTTATTAGTGTACCGACAGTATTATTGATCGTGTAGTAAAGACAATTCTTCAGTATTTTCATCATTCCTCAGTATTTCTCTACTTTGTTTCTTAACGCAATGTTTATTTCGTGTTTAAAATAATATAAAGTTCTTTACTAATTTTAATAAATAATTTATAATAGTAAGAAAAATTTTTAATTTTTTTCAGTTTGTAATTACGCTTTTATTTTGATTTTTAATATTACGGTGAAAATGTTGTGTTTAAAGAATATACAGTTTTGTTGAACATAAAATTAACAAAAATGTTAAGTATATTTTTATTTCTCTAAGTTCAGAATTTGATGAAATTAATATAAATTTTAATTTGCTGATTATATTATAGGTTTACATCGTTATTTAATTGATTATATACCTACACATTTTGCTGTGAATGAAATTTGTTTAAATCAGTTCAATATGAAACAATTACTTGTGACAAATGTTGCAAAATATGAACAATTGTTATAGTGAAACAATTGGAATAACCAAACGATAAAAATGAAGATGGTTCATGCACATTTGCAAATTAAAATTTTATACTAATTTTACAAAATTCTGAACTTGGTGAAATAAAAATGTACTTACCATTATTGTTAATTTTGTATTTAAATTAATAAAACTGTATATTCTCCAAACAAAATGATCACCGTAATATTAAAAATCAGAATAAAAGCACAATTTCATACTGAAAGAAATAAACATTTACTTACTGTTATAGATTATTTATTAAAATTAGTAAAAAAAACTTTATTTATTCTGACACTAAACGAAAAACGTTTTTTTAATGTTATACAAATTCTATATAAGGTAAAATAAAACGTTAATATTATGAATAGCAAAACGTATATATAAAATAATACAAATATAGTATGCTAAATAAATAAAACCCCGTTTAAAAACACCAAATTAAACCGTAACTGTATAAAAATATATGATTAATGTTACATAAACTCTATTTTAAGGAAAATAAAACGCAAATAATAAATATATAAAATAATTAAAATAGATACACTAAATAAGAAAAACAGTTTAAGAACACCAAATTAAACAAAAAATGCATAAAAATACGTTTATACAAGCTATTAAAATATATCCAAATATTGGTCTGAAGACATAAACATTATGCAGATTATTATTATATACTTTTGCAAAACATATGCTAAGGCATCACAAGTATCTAAAACCGATGTACTAATGGATGCCGGTAACATGATGGCTGAAATATTTCTTACACTGAAGTACAGCTTCCTTTGCATATTACTATTTGTTTTTGTAAAAACGGCTGTACCATCTTAATTAATTTTTTAAATACTTAGTCGGTCATTTGAAAATAGTAATTTTCACTACCACTTAACCAAATTTCACGTAACAGATTGATGTGAGAATAATTTTACAGTTTTTACGGCCAATTTTTCATCCATATTTTGCGATGAACGATACTTTGGAAATAAAGTGCAATATTCCTATACAAGCTTTTCTCTTATTTTTCATATTTAATTTACTTTTAAATAACATGTACGCATGAAGAAAGGACTGCTTCGATCAAAAACACAAATTACTGATGGCGGACGATACTGATCGTGTAAGGGCACATAAATACTGATGAAGTTACATCAGTATTACTGACAGTACAGTACTGTCAGTATTATTGATCGTGTACGGGCCGCTTAACAACATTGAGGAATTATGATGATGATGATGATATATCATTGTCATAGTCGTGGGCTCAGTCCGAGCATCGTGTTATTATGATTAATTTTAGTTGTTCCGTGTAATTGATCGCCATCTAACTCAATCATTTGCTATAGATATCGCGTTAATGGTCTTCCCCTCGCCAGCGACCTTCAACCTCACTTAATATGATCAATTTTTCGAAATTGATACAGCCGAAAAGTAGATATACGTCACTCACTTCTTCTGTTGCTGTTCACGGTCCACCAATACATTTCAAAATTCCCTAAAATGCGATAATATTTCGAACTGTCCGGGTAAAAAATAAATAATCTATTTTATATATATGTATATATATATATTCTTCTAGATCGATTGCCCTAGCGAGGTGTCGTGATCATGCTCTGCCGATAAGGATGATCCAACAAAACCTCTCCAATATTCCCAACTGCACGCCTGTACATTTAATCCTGTCAGTTCTTGGATTCCATCGAACCATCGTTCTGGTGGTCGTCCTCTGGGCTTTATGTTTTCCATTATAGCCTGCAACAATCGACGCTCCATCTCATTTTCTTTTCGCATAAGATGTTCAGAAAATTTCTATGTACTAATCGTTTGTGCGTACCGATTTTTTGCAGTATAATAACGTTAGGTATCTTCGATGTCCACGGTATTCTGAAGACTGTTCTCCAGCACCACATTTGAATGTTCTCTATTCGGTTCAGTGTTGCCTTTTTTCATCATCATCAAGTGCCGTCTCCGTATCAGAGTTAAGCGACTACTTACTATACATATTTTGTTGTACAGTGTAAGTAGCGTACAAAACAATCGTAATATGGCGCTAGCGTACACACACACTCGGGGGGAACTGATTGTAATCGGCTTTGTCGCCGTGACACAATGCAGTCTCGTTTTTGTAGTGTACTATATTGTGTTACTAGCGCGTATGTTGTGCGTGGTGGTTCGCCATTGCTTTCCATGCGACAATAATATTCGGATTATTTATGAGTAAAATATAGTTTTTATATTTATCAACAATATAAAATAAAATCATATTTACATCGCACACTACAGATATATATATATAAATATATATACATATATTGATTGATCGTTTAATATTCATTATATTTATTTCCCTATTAACTTACGGCGTAACTGTCAGAGAACTTTGCGTAAAAATTAACGGTATTATTATCCGCACTTGAAAATAATCTAGAATAATAACGTTTCCAATTTTCATTTTACTTCTGATAAAACGTAACTCGATTGAAGACGTTACCATCGCCACGTTTATGTGTACGATATTTGCGGTTATACTGCCCACCATATTTCCGTGCTCGCTGCGGTGAACTTAGTATAAACACGTTTAAATTCGTGGTTAAGTAATCATCGTTTAGAATGAACGGAAAACATGCCGAATTATTCCGTTCAGTAATACAACGGGCCTTTTTGTAAATCAGATAATTTGATAATTTCTAGTTCCATTAAAACACACACACACACACATATATATATAAATAATTTATAGGTAAACAGGTTACTAGACAACTTGTAGAAATTAATAATAAAACAAAAATAATTTCTCGGAAATACCTGCGTGCAACGAGAATTTAATAAGTTCAGTAGGTTACGGACTTTTCCATCGTTCTAATTTTGTCGCAACTTAGAAGCTTTTGCTAATAGGGATATACGCGAAAATACATTTCTTACGTAGACGTGCTGTGTTTTGTATGTGTACATTGATTATGTGTCAATTTGTGTTTTCATACCTTCCAAGAATTTAGCTACTAGAAGCAAAATAAGTTCCCTTCAAGACTAAATCGCCCGCGAATTTTTAAAATCGAAGTTGTTACTTACTTCTCGTTATATTATAAACGTACAAAGTGCGGACAAATATAAAAATAAAAATAAAAGTAATTGAACTCTGTACCAGTACATGTTTTTACGCTTGCGTTAAACAAAGAAATTTACATGTGTAAATCGATACTAATTATCTTTGAAAAAACAAACTTTTAGATAACAATATGTGCAAATTATAAAATATATTAAATAATAATGAAAACAATAATCAAAAATCTAAAAACGATTAACAATTTCTAATTATAAACAAAATATCGAAGTGTCCTTCAAACTCTCCATTAGATTTATGTATTACGGTTATTTACAGCTAGAAATTGTTGAATATATTTCTTACACTATACAAGTTCTTATTTCGATTATTATTCAATAATTCATTTATTTTTAAGAGTCGAATGTGTTTTTTTTATGTCTGAAATAGTTTGTAAAAGAACTTATCCAATATAATTAGTATCGCATCGCATCGTATCGTATGATGTTGATTAATAGCTGGAGCTATGAGCGGGAAAGCCAGTCTACACACTGTAAATCTTGAATCGCAATCCCATTTTCCGAATATATTTTGCATACTTCGACGATATGTTTTATTGGGATGTCCGCAACAGCAAAACAGGTTGACGATCTCCCCTTCATCCGCTTTCTATCCATAGGCCTCAATTGTAGAACACGTTTTGGTCACCTGTTGTCGTTTCTTCCAGCTACATGGCCGACCCAACTCCATTTTACCATAGCTATTCGTTCCATTATCGAGTTTACCTTCATCTCGTATATTCGAGTTTCTTATCCGACCTGAACGTCTAATATTCAATTGCGTCGTTCACAACATTCACTATCAGATTATTTTATAAATACTATTTTTTATTTTGCTATTTTTTTAAATTGTATATCTAAATTAAATATTTTTACATTTTATACACGTTGTATTTTTAATAATTTATTCGTATTTTCATGTGACATTAGCTCAATAGCCGAAAAGCGTTTGTTGATTTTATCTCTTTTAAAAATCACTACATTCCACACTTTATGTATATATATGAAGTGTATTCAAATATATGTCGGATCAAGAATTGTAATAAAAATAAAAATAAATCTGATAATTTTTAATTTTTTTTTTCTTCTGATTATTCAGTTTATCTAGTCGTGTCAATATCTGAATTAATGTTGAGGTCATCTTCTGGAATTTTATTGTGTATATTTATGTTGTTCGTTATGTAGTAATAGTCTGCCATTATTTCAACTATTCTATTACTATCGTATACCATATGATGGTTACTGTTTAGTTTCGTTTCTGCAAGCGTAATACTGTTGGCTCTATTTGAAGGTAAAGCTATTTGGATTGGACGCTGTTTAAATTCCAGGATATAATGACAATCATTGCTACGTATAATTATTGTGTGTTTGCAAGTCCATTTGTTCATTATCTTGGTTATGATCCGTACAGTGTCTGAGGTAGATAGACTTTTTTGCAGCTACTTTTAATTTTTTTTAGAAGGCAGGTTAATGACTTTTTTTTGCGTCGCGGTTTATGTGAGGACAGATTTCTCTTACCATACAGATAATTCGTGCACGGTGAGGAGTGTATGATTTGACATATTCGATTTTATCTTCTTTAGTTTTAAAATCCTGGAGCAGTTTTACAAAGTCGATAGTAGTAATCGAGCATACACTGGGATCAGATAATCTTAATGCTTCAAGTTGCTCATGTATTTATTTCGCCATTATCTAGGCTCAGTTTAGTAGTTTCATTTTCTTAAATATGGAAAGTAAAAACAAAGGTAGTCTGCTTTCTGTACCGATATATTCAGTAACGGACGGTGATATTATTTCTGGTTTGATTTGTAGATTTTCTGGATCAGAGTGTGTTCCATTAGATGAAGACGCCTGTCTTTTCAGTATCTGCTTGCTTCTTTATCCGGTGCAAATTAATTACTTATTGTGGGTTTTCTCGACGTAGATGGATTATGATATTCTTCTTCCACTGAGTTCTCTGTCGAATTATGATCGAGTTCTGGGTGGGTTTCTAATTCTGTGCCTTTGATTTGTGTTGGACATTTTTTCGCCGGATTCCCGGCGTTTTTGCCAATGAAACACATCATACTTTTCTCTCTTGTCAAGAATATTATGTAATCTTTTTCTTTATAGTTTATTATTATGTAGTGCGGCATGCTGATCATTTTCTTGTACGTATAGTACTGTGCATCAAAAGCTGCAAATGTTTTGAAATGGTGGTTGTACAGCTTTGACGAATGATAATGACGAAGCTGCTTTAGTCCGATTTGATCTCAATAATTATTTGGTGGGGAATTACGTTAGAGATCAGTAGTTTCCTAATTGAGTTAATTGAGCTTTTACCGTTTTTAATACTGATTTCACCGTGGTTGGTAATGAATTCATCGGCGGTTTTGACCCTCGAAATAAAAACACATCCTGTTATTTTACATTTTGGATAGAAATATTATCACGGATGGTGGAACTAGTTTTTGCTGAATTTTAATAGATATTCTTCATTAGCGGTGTTTTCCATTATTGGAAAGATAATTGTTTGCTCTTCTGCGGGGAACCCGGAGGCGTTTTAAGTTTTTGCTGATTTGGCAACATTTGAGTCACTTGCTTGTTTTATAAATTTATTTTAAGTAGCGTTCCATTTAATTAGATTGGCGACGGTGCTGGAGGCGTGATTGAGGCTTTGACCTTATTACTGGACTGAACGTTTTTTTTGACGGCATGAGAGAGGCGTTTTAACTTTTTTCATCATAAGACAATTACGTGCGGCACAAACGGCCACATTGATGGAAAAGAAATACGGCGTAGTCGTTTAAGAGGGTAGGACTATGCGAGATTATCGTAATACTGATAAGCAGTTGTTAGCAGTCTAGATAAAAACACGTAAAAACGCAACTAGAAAAACCAGATCGATTTGGCTTTTGTATTTTATTTAACTATTATCTATGACGTTATCCATTTTTCCGAATATTCATCTTTATTTATGATTATAAATTACCCTCGTCAGTTTTACATATCGTTTGATTATTAAATAATATATTTTAAAAAAAATGCCGATATCTGAATAATATGGAATAAAAATGATAGCGATAATAATCATATTTCGAACAATTTTATATCTAATTTTAATAACTATAATAAAAACATTCTATTTACATTAGAAATAGGTGGTAAAACAATTTTCTAGATTTAAAAATTAACAATATAAACCGTAAAATTGATATATATATATATATATATATAGAAAAATTTCTTAGACACATTAATACCTAAAGATTCATTCCACCCTAAAAATAAAAATGAATTAGCCAGTTTAAGGAGTTTAATCAATAGAGAAAAAACAATTTTAAAAGATAATGATAATGTAAATAAAGAAAAAACGTAATAAAACAAATAGCGATCAATAATAAATATAAATCTACAATAGTTGATGAAATATTAAATACATAAAAAGATCAGAATTATTTAAGTTCGATGAATTATGTAGGAAGTCGTACGTGTAAAATAATAAAAAAACGTTTAACGAATATAATATAAATTTAGAAATAATAGCGCATTATTATAAAATCAATTAGTTACAACGAAATAAAAGATAAAAAGAATATTAAAAAATTCAGAGGTCTATATGTAAATTGTAATCAATGTGGAAGGAATATCAAAACGACTCGCAATAAAATTTAAACAGAATTTAAATTCATACGCAAACATGATGAATAATCATTATTTGAAAAGCATTGTAAAGAATTAAAACACAAAATCGATAATATTAATCGGCCTTATAAAATTATATACGCGGAAAAATATTATAAAAAAAAATACCGCTCGAAACAATGGAAATAATAAAATGAAAATAAATTATTAAATTCGATGATAAATTCTGACGAAGAATTAGTTCCGAAAGGTATATTATAAAAATAACTTATATAGGATAGGAAGTTCTTATTTAATTTTATTTTCTGCGCTTTTGGTACGTTTATCTACAAAATTTCGAATTGCTCATTGTAGGATCTTGTTGTCTAACAGGTTCAGTTTATTTCGTAAATAATGTTTTTTATTTCGTTAATTTTTATAAATTCTTTATCTAAATTAATATTTAAACAGTTTATATTTCTCATAGGTAGAGCGTCGCCATATCAGACTACTTTTTATTGTTATTAATTTTTATAGATTGTAAATTTTAAATTAATATTTGTACCGTTTATAGTTCTTAATATATCGCGTATATTTATATGTTTTATAATATTTTATTTTTTACGTTCGCATGATTAGCCGAAAATGTTTGTGAATTTTATAAACATTTAACGATTTTAACTCATTTCTCACATCCATCAGATATTCACCGTATCGCAGACGCAAATCAAATTTTCTTGGAATGTACAATCACCTCATATCTGTACACGTTCCTTTTCTTATCAATATTCTATTTCCTATTCTCTCCACGTAACATTCGCGTATACGTCTGTTTGTTTATTGTTAAGTGTAACCTACTCATATAATATATAGTTGAAATAAGAATAATTTTATTTCGTTAAAACTATGTTATAAAGTTTAATGGATAAACCGTTGTGGAAGCCCAATATGTATATATAAAAAAAAAAAAATAATTTATGTTGTTCATTATTTATATTTATATATATATATTTATTTATAGAAAGATAGATAGATAGTAAACAAAAATATAAGGTGAGAGAAAGAGCGTGAGAAAGTGAACAAGCACGAGAGGAGGTAAACAGATAGACAGCAACGGACATAGAAAAAGAAAGAGCGACAGAGCGACTGAATGTCGAATGGAAGTTGGGGAAGAAGGGAGATTTAGTTTAGTGCGATTGAGGAAACGGAGAGGAAGAAATTCTAATCAGAAATGAAGTTCTTCAAACAACAAGCTTCATGCGAATGAACAAGATGAAAATGACTTACCTTGAGAATCTTGAGCAACTAATCCCTGTTCTCAGAGGCGGGCTAAAAATTACTACATGCGCAGCTTTTTGAAAGTGACGTATCGCGCACGATATTATATGCATAATACCGCGGAATAAGTTACTACAATAATAATAATAATAATAATTTTCAATTTCAATTTATATCAAAATATTTCACAATGATATAGGATAATAGACACAAGATTTCCGCGCGGATGCGCACTTCTGCGCGAGTCGCCGACTACATAAAATTAATATAATATACTCGTAGCACATTGTTACTAGGCACCGAAAAAAAAAAAAAAAAAAACAAAGTAAACCACCAATACTGAAATTTCACATACACTCTATAACTATACAGTACCCATTACACATACTACATATTCAGATATAAATATAACACATACACTCGTTTAAACATAAGGGGAAAACATACACTTCTAAAAACAAAAAAGGGACATAACGCACATACAAACGTTCATTTATATACCTAACACCGGAATATAGTTTAACATACACTTACTAGGTACACACGACAACAATAAAACGTGCGCATTTATGCAAAAAAAAAAACTAAATAGTTATTATCAAACGTATGTATATATATATGAGAACAATTTTTGTTTTAATAACACACCCCAACTCTCGAAGCACATATAAATATGAACACAATCTATTAGTAAATAACAATAGCCTTACGCCTACTCTTATAATTTTTTAAACTATAGCATTGTAATATGCAGGGCTCGTATAAAGTGTCTGCATACGTGTATGATATTTGTCAAAGTTAGGTACTCTAGCAGTCTCATGCATCGATGATCTCGTTACCCCACACCTCTAAAATATCAAATCTTTATTTCTAAATACAAACTCGAGTAAGTTTTATAAATGTCCTTCAGTTTAAGAATATCACCAGAACCATTTTTCCCACTTATTAATCTACATAAATAATTCTGTAAAATTTCTAAAGGTCGTATGTGGTACACAGTAACCCCATTTCAGTGTATTATAGCATACGATAAAATAGGTTGATACGATGCAATTGTTTTTCATTAAAGAACCGCTTTAGTAAAATAATTTAAATAATAATGAAAGTACATATTTTCAAGGTTAAACGAAATGACGACGTTTAAGGGTAGGTAGAATCAGACAACGCGTCAATTAAGGGTTGTTGAAAAGTACCGATTTTTATAAGAATCATGTCCGCGTCGGTATATTGTCATCGCCGAGCGCCGTAATCATCGACATAACCGCGGGGTAAATTGTTCCGTCAAGGTTAGCGCTGATACGTCTAAAGTGTACACCGTTGTGGACGTTGAAATTTCGGGAAAATCACGAAATAATCATAATAATAATCATAATAATAATCATAATAATAATCATAATAATAATCATGTTCGTAATATAAATGAACAGTTTGTTTGCGTGGTTGTTTTTTATTGTCTTCGTTTCAATTATCGAATTATATTATTGTTCGTTGTTGATTAATCGCGTTTCGTTTAAAAATTTAACTATTAGTAATAATAATTGTCTTCGTTTCAATTATCGAATTATATTATTGTTCGTTGTTGATTAATCGCGTTTCGTTTAAAGATTTAACTATTAGTAATAATAATAATAATAATAATAATTTTCAATTTCAATTTATATTATCAAAATATTTCACAATGATATAGGATAATAGACACAAGATTTCCGCGCGGATGCGCACTTCTGCGCGAGTTGCGGATTACATAAAATTAATATAATATACTCGTAGCACATTGTTACGTATATATTCGTGTGTTTGATGGACGTAATATTATTTGGTGGGAGGAGACAAATATAACGATGTCTTAAACTTACTATAATAACCAGAACGAAGGAAAAGCCGATCATCGAATGGAATGTCAGATTGTTCGTTATAGACTGTGTGTCAATACAAAAATTTTACATAAAATAAGTTGAAAGTGTATAAAAAAACCCACAAAAAAACCCACTATATTAACCCAAAGAACTAGAAATAATAGGCAATCGGTCGTTGCTACCTCATCTATGCGCGTTAACCCTTTCAACACGATCTATATGGTAGACGAAATTTTTACGCTGAGATATTTTTTTTTGTTCATCGTCGATAATACGTTGCTAAAAGGTAAAAGGTTAAGAAATGAAACGGAGTAATAAAAAAAAAAAAAATTAATTTCGGAACATTATTATAAAATAGGTCGTGACAATTTGTTAGATGGATTACTAATTAGAATAACGAATAAAATCGTCTGTATAACGAATATTTAAACCTTTCGCTCGTACGTTATCAAAATTTTGAAACAAAATTATAAATTTTATACATCCGACGTTTATCATACAATACCGTTTCTTAGGTGTGAACTATGTAGATAATTTACGGGAAATATGTTTATAAAATTCAGACATTTCACGTCAAGCTGAAAATAAGAAATATTAACGTTAAAATTATAGTACAATCGTGCCTTCATCATCATGCATCGTCACCCTAAATAGGGCATCGTTGTAACCGCCACTCGTCTCTATCGACTGCTTGGTGTACGTATTCGACGAAAGACAGGCGTGTCGTTTCCAATATAATATCCGTCCATCTCGTGGGTGTACGTGGTCGCTTTCTCTTAACTTTTCCCATAATCATGGTGCTTCCCATACGTTTTTGTGGTTACGTATTAAATGAGCGAAGAATTTCAGCACTCTATTTACGACAATCGCTGACAGCCTTACCGGAATGTCAATTTCTTTTGATTAGTTTGTACGCCTTGACGTCCAAGGAATTCGAAGCAGTCATCGCCAGCACCATGAAGCTGTCAATTCTTCTTCTGTCCGTTTTTTTTATTGTCCATTTCTCCGCCGCATATAACATGATGGAAAATATAAGCACGTATTTTCACATTTTTCGTAATGGAGTTATCCTTTCCCGGATGTTGTTCAGTTTCATCATGGCACTTTTGGCAATTTCGATCCGCCGTTTTATTTCGGCTTGAGAACTACCTCTATTCTCTGTAAGTGATGATCCTAGATATACAATGCTTCCGACAGTTTCATAGCCGGTTAATGTCATTTTATCGTATGTTATTATTATTACGTTTGCTCGATCAATTATCATTATTTTTATTTTATTTTCATTTATACTTAATCAGTATTCTGAGCTGATATCTTTCAGTTTATTCAGGAGTTTTTCCATTTCATCCATATTTGCACATCCTGCCTTAAAAGGGTTAAAATAATATTGCCGGCTAGAATGATGAAAAAATATATATATATATTTATTTTAAACGGTTATCCGTGATTTTATAGCAAATTAAATATCTCGCATTATTTCGAAGAATATATTAACCGTTATCTTGTTTTTTATTATATGACTTTATATTCTAGCCTTTATATTATACGGAGTAAGAATCATGTCTTCGGTATCCGTGATATATGTTGTAGCAGTGTAATTATTATGTTTTTTTAAAAATTGATAAATACACCTTTATTTATTTATTTATTTAATACCGGGAATAGAAAATTAAGACATTACGATCGTGGTACAAAACAGAGTGGCGAATGTCGAGAATAAAAAAAAAAAAAAAAAATTGGCTCGCGCTTTTATTGTATAATGCGATATGTGTTTTAAATATTTTAAATTTCTGCGGTGTTAAAATAGGTAAACATGATAAAACTTACATATCGGTTGAAATTAACCAATCGAAAGATGTTTAATATGTAAAACGCGAGTGCTCATGTGTTTTCGACTAAAAACTACAAACTGGACTTTACTGGACTACCGAACTGACCGCATTAAAAACGATAATAAGCAAGTAACGGAAACGCAATTATATATGTTATGGTATAGCGCGTCATTTTGTTCCGAATTTCGCGAATTACTCCGAATATTTCGAATAATATCTAATGTTCTATTTACATCATTTTTCCTATATCATTTCTACGCGAGAACAAGCATGTACAGACTTGCGCCGCAAGCTGCGCATTCACACTTCGCCGCTGTTACAGAATACTTATAATAAAATACTAAGAAGTACCGACAGGCTATTCGCTTTTATAGATAATTATTTATTTATTTATTTTCCCATTAATGTGCCATGTACTGCTACTAGGCTGGAGGCACAGATGAGAAGATCTCAGATCATGTTGAAGAGACCAGTATTGTACAAGAAGCGGAGAACTTGAAGGTGTGTGTTGCCATTTGAGTTTAGCGGGCCTTTAATTGTTGTTGGTAATGCTAGTTGGGAACGTTGAGAGTTGTAAGTAGTACAATCTAACAAAAGATGTTTGACAATAATTTCCTAATATACACAGGAACATCTGACAGATGATTCACGTCTTAATAAATGCCCATGTTTTATTAATGCATGGATCGGAGCCGTCTCAAAGTAATTTCTTCTTTTCTGGATAAATTAGAAGGTGTTTTCCAGCGGCTTGTATCCGATTTAATGTTTCTTAACTTGTTCGAGTTAGGCGTGGAAGTCCACATAGATTTCCATCTGCTCTTTAGCTTCATGGCGACGATACTGTACGTATCTTCACGAGGACTGGATAGATTTATGTAGGGGTACATAGAGGACGCTTCCTTTGCTGCTCGATCAGCTAATTCATTTCCAGGAAATTGTGAATGACCTGGTATCCAGACGAACATTGGTCGACCAACGATTGAATAATTTCTTTAGCAATTGGATGTTGATTATTGTTCCAATATTTAGCAATTGACTTTAAAGCTGCACTTAAGTAGGAAAATATTGCCGATTGCTGAGAATATATTGCAAGATTTTCAATTATGTACACAATTGCTAGCTTGATAGCATATAACTCAGCTGAAAGAATTGAAAAGTACGGTGGCATATAGATAATCTCTTTCATCAAAAATGAAGAAGTTCCTTGAATCATGAATGTAGTTTAGAATTACCGTAAGGTATTCGTCGAGGCGACTAGTGACCATGCCGCTTAGAATTGTACTACCATTACGCAGACAAACATACAAAATCCGCGAATAATTGGACGTCCTAAATATAAAAATGTGGACTGACTACAAGGAATTAGATGAAAATGTCGAGACGTGTCAAATTCATAGCGGTCTAGTCCACAATCAGACGATAAAATTACCCTTGTCTAAAATAGACGAGATAAATTAAATTTCAACAGAATGATAACACAGATTGCACGTTACGAAATTAAACGATGCAAACGAGACGTCAATAAATGAACTCGATCGATATAGCAGAACAAAAAGCTGATCAAATTAAAAATAAAATAAAAAATAAGATAGTTAAAAACAAAGACATTTACTCGGATTGCGGTGATTTGGATAAAATCTATACAAGTGGAAATGCTCGAATACAATAAATGCTTCGTGATATAATGACAACTCGTGGAAATGTGAAAATAGAAGAAAACATAATAAATTTAACAGTAAGTACGCCAAAAACAACGGGTACGTATGTTGCTAAAGCTTTTTTTTTCGGAAACCCTGGATTAAAATAAATCTAAAAAATCATAATATACCCTGCAGGTCGTGATAACTCACCTTCACAACTGTTCCGAAAAAAGCAGGATAATGATAAACATTAACAAAAGTAATGACAAATACGCCTTTAAAAAAATAGATATGTAGATACCGGAATGGATCGGTGAAAACATATTGTGTCAGAGAATTTGGCATACGTCCATGTGGTCGAATGATTGGAAATCCATTCATATACAAATTTACAAAAAAGGAGCGCGTTATTTATGCATAACTATAGATCCATAGCATTGCTACCATACGCAAACAAGGTTATGCTCTACATTATACACGAACGGTTAAAACCGTATTTATTACCACAGCTATCCCCAGAACAAGCGGGTTCGTTTCAGAGAGAGGAACGCGATTACAAATACTAAACATAAAGCAAATAATTGAAAAATGCAGGGAGTTTAACGTTAATGAATACTTCTGCTTTATAGACTATGCGAAAGCATTTACTATGACAGATGCTAAGTGAATTTTGAATTCCACGTCACTTAATTAATTTAATAAAAACTTTGTACGCATCTAACAACGGCAAAATAAACATTAATTACAGCCTGACAGATGAATTTTAGTCAGAAAAAGGAGTCCGTCAAGGATGTATTATGGATACTAAGAAAATCAATGGACGGATGGGACGATGGCGTGAAAGTCGCTGGAAAAGTAATTAATAACCTGCAATATGCCGATGATATTGTGCTAATTGCTTCGTCGAAAAAAAATTGCTCAATTTATTTCAAAGGCTGGATAGTATAAGCGAAGAAGCGGGCTTATTAATCAATAAAGATAAAACTAAGGTAATGATGGTCGAAGGTAAAAGCAAAACAGGTAATCCATAAAGCTTAGACGGCCTCCAAGTAGTTGATAAATTTGTTTGCTCGGGGTCACTTATCACAAAAAATGGTGGCCCAACGGACGAAATTATAAGGCGAATAATAACAGCGAAAGTCGGACTAACTCAATTAATAAGGATTTTGAAAAGCCATGACATAACGATGACTACTAAAATGCGTGTAATGAAAACGTTAGTGTTCTCTGTATTATTATATGCTTCTGAGTGCTGGACATTGAAAGAGACTTCGAAATGTATTGCTAAATGCTGAGAGTACCGTGGACAGCGAGGAGGACAAACGTGTTAATATTGGAAGAAGATAATCCGGATGCTAGATTACCAGATATCGTTAAAAAGCGCATATCCACTTTCTTTGGAGATGTGACGGAACAATCTAGAAAATTTATAATATTAGGTATGGTTGAACGTCCTAGGCGAAGAGAAAGGCCAACACGGTATGTGGACAATGTCAAAATGATAACCGGCGCCAGTTCACTACAGCAAATGGTCAGATGCGCCCAGGACAGGGATAGATGGCAATCAATTACACAGAGCAATTAAAGTGAATCATAATAAGGACCGAGCCCAACAACTATGATGATGATATATATATATATATATATATATATATATATATATATATATATATATATATATATATATATATATATATATATATATATATATAGATATATATATTAAGGTAAAGTAATTACCACACAGACTGAAGCGGTGGTTAAGGAAGTAAAAAGACGAACGTATTTCTCGTGGATAGCTTTTCGAAAGTTGACGAAGGTGTTTAAGAATAAAGATACACTCAACGAATTAAAAAATGAAAATGTATCAACAGTGCGCCCTTCCGGTGCTTACATATAAAGCCGAAACATGGAACCTGACGAAATATATAGTTAAGAAACTTGCCGTAACTCAGAGAGTCCGCGAAAGAGTAATGTTGGGAATTGAGATATCAGACAGGAAATGGCAGACTAAACTGCCGGATACGTAGAACGCACAGCGCAAATAAAATAGAACTTGGCAAGCTATGTGGCGAGAAGAAATGATGACAGGTGGACGAAACGAATAACGGAATGGCTGCCAAGGGAAGGATACAGAAGTCGCGGTCGGACGAACACAAGATGGCAGGAAAGTGGATGGAAGAGGACGGTGATGGCCAAAGATGGAAGAAAAGAGGAACGCTTACGTCCAGCAGTAGATCGATATAAGTGTATCGTGACCGTATAGCGGACATCGTGACTGAAAGGGTTATCGGATCGAGACTAAAATACGAAGTGCAAACTTGGAGCAATAGCAAAAAAGTCGTACGTGGAAAAAAATTGACGGAATACCGATAAAATGTCCGTAATTAATATTAAAAACGGGCAAAAAAATTGTTTAAATGAGATTCATGAAAAAATAAAATATTTGCCGAATATAACCGGATATTTAATTTTTTTTGTTTCCCCAATCCGCGCTTACGCGGTGGGGACAATGTATTAAATGTGCAGGGAATTAGTATTCTTAATAGATAACTGTGTGTAAGTGTTGAGTAGCTTAAACAAAAGGAAACATCTAATATAGTACTAAATATAAGTAGGGGTGTGTGAAAGTTCCCTACCATGTGTAACTTAAAAATAGGGTGAGAAACATAGTCCCCTAGGCAATCAAGAATGTGTGTAAAATAAGTTTATGTAAATATGCATATAAATATAAAAATTAATGTTATACAAACAAAATAGTATACATATATATATACGTACAATTTAAAATAGAGACTTAGAAAAAAGTAAGATATTGATAAGATAATGATCAAGCCAAAAATAAAAATAAAAATAAAAATAAAAAAAAAGCTCATGTATATGCATCAAAGATACTCTTAAAACTACTAATAGAAAAGTCAATTAAGAATACATTAAATATTCAATTAGGAAAGTATATAAAAATATATACATATATATACGAGTATATATATATATATAATTACAATTATAGACAATATTATAAAAGTTGCAACGTTAGTAATAAAGTGGATGTAAGCTTAACAAATGCACCTTGGTATGTAGCAAACCAGATCATTCACCATGATTTGAACATTCTTTATGTATACGAGGTCATTAAGCAATATGCACAGAGCCATAATGTGAGGCTGGGAAATCATTCAAATACCCTTGCACATAAAAAAATAATATTTCATTAACGATTATTTTGAATTGTGATAAAGAAATATCAATTTTGTTATCTTATTGGTCGAAAGACAGGAGATGTTACTGGTAAGAATGTTTTCTGCCGATGAGAACACTCTCTCTGGTGGCACAGATGTGCCTGAAATACAAATATTTTTTAGCCAATTGGTTGACGATTGGGTATTTTTCTGCGTGCAATTGCCACCACTCCAAAACGTTGTCGCTTTTAGGAATTTGCTCTTCCTTTAAATATCGGTCAAATTCCGATTTAGATTCTCCGGAAACAATAGCTCGAAGAGAATACTTCGATCATTTCTCGATATTTATTATCGTCTATCAACTAAAACCAACTCGTTCATTTTGACTAATCCATTTTTCATATAAATGAATCGATCAACAACCGGGGTCGATTCGAATCGATAGCACTAGTTGTAACAATATCTGTTACGCTGAGAAAGACGTTTATAACATATAAAATACCGGTAAAGTGGTGTCGAGAACAAACGGACGAGTATATTTTAATTAAATCGATCGTCAGACGAAATACTGCTGGGGAAAAATGTAAGGAAAGATAAACAAAAAGTCGAGAGCTGGCTAAGAGATGAAACCATCGTGACGAAATGATGTAAGTTATGGAAAATTTTGAAGAGCGGAGCTGAAAAACTAACACGGGAGTAGATACATACAGCGTAGTGCTGCTGCACAAACTATGTAAAAGTGTGTAGGTATGATCGGGAGAGATTGATGAAAGTGCAAATGTAAGCAAATGAGAGAGAGAGAGAGGGTGGAAATGTGAGAGTGAACGGAATGCATTGTTAAATATTACATACGACAAATATACTTTAAGAAAAAAAAATGCATTTTTCTAGAAAAATTTAAAAAAACTCTGCATTAAGGACAACAATACTTGCCGTGAATAATAATTATTTATTATTATTTTTAATGGTGCTATATTATATAATTCTTTATGCCAGTAACAGTTAAACTGATCTCAAAAATGTTTTGGTAGACTACATTGTTGGGATTAGTTAGTGAATTAAAAAAAATAAATAAATAAATACAAAAAAAATAAGAGAAAATAAAAATTTGACATTTGTTTATTCAAATATGCGTATTCGATAATGATGGAGCTGTTAGCGCGGGTGTATTTTTAGTGTGCTCGGTAGGGATTGACGTATGTGCGCTTTGATGCGATGTGGATGTTTGGCTGCAGTATAATATGAAGGAAACACACACATGCTAATTATCATGATCGTACATACATATGTCGAAATATGGATGAGTATTAGCGTGCTTTATGCAAAGAAATAATTTATTTCGTTTATTTTTAATTATATTATTCGTATTTATTATTTTATTTCCTGTGCAGAATTTGGTTGTTTATGAAATGTGTATGTAATTACCGTTACTCGGCGATTTAATTTGGAAAATTATTTATGTATTAGTCTGGTGCTCGCGCAATACGTAGCCAGGTTTGGTGAATGGCGTGTATATTGTTTGCATATATATATGTAAGAAATTTTACTTCAATAAAGTTTGATTTGATTTGATTATGATTAGTAATAGTAGTATTATCGCTATTGCAACTATTGATAATAACAACAACGACAATTATTATTATCATTATTACGTTTACCGCTATTTCCAACTTTACCGATATGATTAACTGAAAATGTGCTCATATACGACGAACACAATTACGCATTATTAATACTATCGTCGTTGTTATTACTATCATCGCAACGATTAAAACGGTCGAATGTTTTGCAACAGTTCCCGTAGTGTAGAAATAGTTCCTCTTCTTATTTCTCGAAGCAGAATTAAAAAAGAGAAAGCTACGGCGAGCGGCGGGTGGGTGGAAGGCGAACAACAACAGTAATAGCGACTATTACAAATTGAGGATTTCTTACGGCGTAATCCGCACGTGAGATTATCTTTACGCGTCGTTGTTTACCGTTTCTTGTTTACAAACAGTCGTTTTCTGCGAAAAAAATATTTTTCACCGGAGCAATGTCGAATCTATCAGAGTTCATCACTGCTAGTCGTTATTTTAATATCGAGATCGATTTAACGCTTTAAATTAACCGAAATCAGACGGATAGAAATTTATTTATATGTTAATAAAATTAACATTTGAAAAGAAATAACAGTAATAATCCTTCCGAAGAGAAATACGAAAACGACACGTTGAAATTAAGAACGAATAGAAAGTGATAGAGATAAACGAGGGCGGACTTTTACAGACATTTTATAAGAATGCCGTCTATTCGACTTTTTATTCAAATACGCGAATACCTCGGTTTGTAGAAAAATTTAAACGAAATGAAGATAGAAGAAGAAATTCAAAATGGAAGGTGCTGGCTGTTACATTATACATCGAGTATAAGATAAGCCTAACTTTCAGCGCTATCGGCTGAACTAATAGTAATAAAACTAGCTATCAACCTAGCTAGTGACTTATGTCGACAAAAAATAGTTATTTTACTAATGCACTTAAACATCAATCTCGATCGTACAAAAGTTAAAAACCCGATAGTTCAAGATACTTTTCTGTCAGCTAGTCAACACGCGCTAGAAATCATCACACGCCGGATCTCATCACATTTCAATATATTGGAAAATAATGAAGCGGACAACGCCGCTAAAGAAGCAACAACTCAGTACCACAAATTCCAATATCAATACGAGATCAAATATCCACAACGTTAAAGACATTAAACCGGAAGCGTATCCCCACTAACAAACTCCGAAACATCGAGTCAACCACAGCTTCATGGAAAACAACCATACCAACACGACGGTATGAGGTTGTGTTAACGCGGCTCAGAATTGGTTATACCGCACTAAAACATAATCACTTATTAAAAGATGCTGTCATTGCGGACAAGCAATATTAACAGTCGAACACATTCTAATATCGCGCATACCGTTTCAAAAGTTCCATCGCAGTCGCTATACATCGGTATACGCGGTACTTTCCGGCCATCCGGAGGAACTTAAAAATACTTATTAATTTCTGAAAGCAATAAACATATATCCGCTTATTTGAATAAATAGCATCGGTGTCTCTAATCTAGGTTGTGGTATTAAAAAAAAAAAAAAGATCTATGTGCAGTTCCAATAGCGACAGACGGAAGGTCGAAGTAGAAAATGAAGTCTGTCGAGGATTACTATTCTCTTCAACGTATACAACAAGCGGATGAGAAGAGTAATCGAAGTATGAGACAATTACAGAAAGGGCAATTAGTTATTTACGATAGCGGATGACGTGGTAATAATTGATTCGTCGGAAGAAACGGTAATTCGTCTGTTCGAAAAATTAGATACTACAAGTAAAGAAGATGGTCTGTTAATAAACAGAAATAAAACTAATGTTCCTCAATGACAAAAACCGATTACAGATTACAGTGTCGACAAATTGTAATAAACGGCCCGAAAATTGTCGATAAATTTCTGTACCCGATATAACAAGGAATTGAGGTCGACGGAGAAGATTAAAGGTGAATAATAACAACAACAAAGGTTACACTAGAGCGACTGGCGAGAATATGGAAAAACCATGGATATAACAATGAACACGAAAGTAAGCCCCATGAAAACCATTATGTTCTCGATATGAGAAAACAAATGTTCACAATATTGATCGAAAGAAATTTATTGTGTGGTAGGAATGATTGCACAAACGATCATTGGTGATAATAAGATCTTACGTCACGGAGTGATATTTTCAAATTAATTTGAACGGTTCACGGTCATCTATATTTCCGATCAAGGCAGGAGTTTCCCAAGGTAGTGTTCTAGCCCCCCTACATTATATCAGATTTACTTCAGCCGATTTTCCGGTAAATAATAATATTACAACCGCCTTATTTGCCGATGACATCGCAATTTTAGCAATCCACAATGACCTCAGTACCACGGCCAGCTACGTTCAAGATCACTTAAACCATCTAACAAATTGGTTCAAACAGTGGAGAATAAAAGTTAACGAAGATAAGTGCCTCAATGTATTATTTACATTGAAAAACGGAACGGCCAATCCGATATATCTCAACAATAAACAAATTTCAATAGCAAATTATGCGAAATACCTTGGTCTACATCGCGACCAGAGATTGACTTGGAATAAACACATAACCTCTAAACGTACTCCGATCAGACTGAAACTGAGAAATATGGACTGGATGATTGGAAGAAATTCAGTTCTTTCACTAGAAAATAAAATTCTACTTTACAAAACAATAATAAAGCTAATTTGGACTTATGGCACAGAGCTATGGGGTACTGTAGCAAAATCCAATATATAGCTATTACGGTCAAAAAACTTACGGAAAATTGTTAATGCTCATTGGTTCATACGAAATGACGACGTCGCTAAGGACTTGAAGATCAGCTCGGTTAAAGATGAAATCCGCAGCTCAAGTGCAAGATACAAAGAAAGACTCAATCAACACTGAAATATACTAGCAAAGAACCTGTTGTCAAACTGCATTAAATTCAAACGAATACACAGATTCCATCCTCTCCAGCTTCAACATCGATCCTAATAATCTCTTACTCTTAAAAATTGCAGATTAAAATAACGTAAAAGTATTATTCATCAATAAATAGGATCAGCACTGGGTTACTATCCTCCTTTTGATTTTTGATATTAACATGTTTTCACTGCTGCTTATTGTTATTAAATACAGATTGCATGCAAATGAAAAAAATTTAAATATTTACGAATCGCCCAGTTTATCTTTGAAATATTTATCTAAATTAAACTTACATTTAAATTCTGGATTATTAACATCCGGGCAATGATATTGATTATATCGCTAGGCTCTTCAGATAACATAAACACGGTTTCATTCACAAATTAAATTTTCTCACGATTAAATTGCTAGGCTATAAATGATCTAATTTTATCGTGTTTTATATATATATTGCATTTAGCTTTAAACTAGTATGGGGATGATAGATTACCAAACGAATTGTTCATTCACCTCGTACAAGATTTATTCTGGGAGAGGACACGAAATAACAGAGATCACGTATGAAAATAGAGCCCGTAAGGGCGGGAGGGGAGGTGTGGTAGGGCTTCTTTCTCTTAAAGAAGAAACGTTATTGACGACGCGAGATGTTAAAATAGCTCTCCGGTTTGTAATTATCATTCTTCCAAAAACATCACCATTATTAACTCTAACCGTGATATATACACACATATATATATATATATATATATGATCATATTATTTATATTGTTGATCGGTGTATAGTAGTATGGTCGTAATACGTAATGTGGCAGTATTTTTGTATTATACGTAATAAATAGCTCGGATAAATATGTATATAATCGATTATTACCGTGTGCATGTATGGTTCACCTGATTTATTTATGAACACATACATATACACTCGTATATATATACACACACATATACATACATATATATATATATATAATATGTTCGTTTTCATTTGTTTCAATTTATTATTGGAATAGATTCTCCGTACTATTTTCAGTTACCGACTTGTAACCATTCATAGCTTAAGGACTTTTGGCTTAGATTTAACTTTAAATACACTATTTAGCCCGTCCTAATACTAATACAATTTCGATCTTCAATATTATGTATGCGTACATAAGTAGACGTGGATGTAAATATAGGTATAAACATAAATGGTGACGTTACACCAACATTTGAGTTCGTTCTCCTCTCGCATTATACACACACACACATATATATATATATATATATATATATATATATATATATATATATATATATATCTCGAAAGAATATACTCCATACGCAGATTTGGAGTCAATTACACACAAAAAAATAAAAAATAAATAGATGACAGTTATGATTAAAAAGTAGACAAAGAACGAATCCCGCGAATAATATTGAAGCTGGACACGACTACCTAGCATAGGCTATATCGTACAGGATAGTCTGTTCGTATGTACACATTTCGCGGCGAGTGTGTTTTGGTAGTTGTCTAGAAATTTGACAGATAATTAGGAGAAAAAGTAAAAATGACGGTAAATATGCTTTTAGCCTTTCTAGTATACCGAAATGGCTCTAATAATGGTTCGGAATAAAAATTAGACGAATAAATTCAGAATCTATATATATATATATATGTGTGTCAAATTTTTTATTAATCATAAATCGAGAATTTGTACAAAACTACATCACTTCATGTTAAAAAGTCACAGTCGTACTTGTATCCCTTTCATTATTGCATTTGACACGCTCCATTAACAATGCTTTTTCATACTACATAAGCAAGTGGGGCAAATTTATTGGTTAATTTGTTTATAAGGAGCCCGTATATTTATGTATTCATACCCATAAAAACAATCATATTCAAATGATACGAGGATATTTATGCGTAAGAAACATTTGAAAAGAGTGCTTATAATCAAAAGTGGCGTGCACGATCGTAATAACAAAAATTTGGTTACTAACTGTCCGCATTATATATTCACTGTATATGTTATATAGTAGTAGTGAAAGTATGTACCTTTGGCGAACTCCTATTTAATTTGACATTTCCCCGATAGAGTTCTTTGACTTTGATTACGTCTTCATCTTTTTTTCAAATGATTCGGTATCTTCCACAATTTAGATCAACGGGCATTTTCGAAAGCTTTTTCGTGGTTGACTAAACAAAGAAACATAGGAACGTGGTATTCACAGAATTTTTCTATGAATTGCCTTATAATTAGTATTTGTTCCCTAGTTCCGCTGTCTTTAACAAATTCCGCTTGTTCTTTTTCAATTTGTGAGACGACAGATATCATGCTAATATATTTTTTATTATATACAGAAATATTTTGTTATTGCGGGGAGTCGATCAAGCGGTAATTGTTGTAAGAGGTTGTTGTTTATCATTATTGATGTGGACCATTCATCAGGCCATGCGTACATTTTCCTTATTTGTTGACATAGATAGTATATTATGCTTTTACAATTTAAAATCTAACGACTTAATTTATCTCCGCTGGTATCGTGTCAATGCCTATCGTTTTTCCGGTTTTTAGTTTTTTGATGGAATCATCTATTTCCTCTCGTAGAATACCTGGCTCATGTTGGAAGTTCCCTATTACCTCATCGTGATAATATTGATCTTTATAAAGATTTGTGCAATATTCTCTCCATGCTCCTGTTGTCTTTCCGTATGTAGTCGTTCTTTTATTATCATCTTTAACCGCCGTGTTTTTTAACTTACATTTTTCACTAATATAACAAATTTTCCTATCTAGGTCCCTTGTGTAATTCCGGTCTGCTTTTTCTTGTAATTATTTGACTATTTGCACGAAATAGACACTTTAACATATTTTCATATTTTTTTGTACCTCTATTCTTAATCCCCTGTATTGCTCGCGATTATTATCGTTCTTTAATCGTTTTAATATTCCTTCTACATAATACAATAATTCACTGCGTCATCAGATATCCACTGTTGTTTCTTCTGGTTTGGTGCAGCTGGTTACAGTTTCTCTAGTGACGTACTTACAGCCTAACATTATCCACATCCCCTCCGGAGATATGTTGTGATTACCTTTTTGTCGAATGACTCCAAGTCTTCAGGACAAGATACTCGGTCCAGTTTTTTTCCACGCTTAAATTTAACATAGAATTCGCTCATTAGTAGTTGGTGGTCGCTTCCATAATCTGCTGATCGCTTCGTTCTAGTGCCTAATTGACGATCTCCACCGTTGTCTAGTTAGAATATAATCAATTTTGGTTTCAGCCGTCGTTTATTTTGCTGAAACATAGTATTCATACTCGAGAGGTTGTTATCTATGCGAAACTGAATTAATCTATCGCCCGTGAATTTCTATTCCCAAGTCCGTATTTTCCTACGACTGATCTGATATTTATATCGATGCTTTCGTTGGCAATCGTTGCGTTGAAGTCTCCAATCGCGATTAGATTTTCTTCGTTACGAATTTTATTTATTATGTTTTCCGATATATTATGGAATTCTCGTGCCATATCATCATCGGTAGTACACGTTTGCGTATACATTTCTATAATGTTGACTATACATGTTTTAGATTTCAGCTTTGTATTATTCTTTCATTAACTGTTTCATATCCGAAAAATGACTTTTGAATTTGATATAATAAATCCATCTTCGTGGAAGGTTTTGTTAGTTATAAAGGAGTTATAGAACGTAAAGTTGTAGTATTTGTAATGTCCACTATCGACTTCACGAGTTTCAGGCGTCCCCAAAATATGTATCCTGGGCATCGTGAGTTCACGTACATTTCATGTTGCTATTATTATATATTATAAATGAGTAACTTATGTGTGATCGGAAACGACTCTAACGATTTGGATGATGACATTTTATACATATGAAACTGAGAATTTTAAAACTTAAGGGTCCTGACACCGCGGACTCCAGCCGCAAAATTTTGGAAAATATTACTTTTTTTTTCATTCTCCTTTCGATATTTGTTCGAGACTGAGTTTGTGGTTATAACACCGGAAATTTATAAAATGAAATTCTACACGATTAACGTTACATACGGTTACGTATGCAATGGTTTTTAATTGAAAAATACCGAGAAAAGGTCGGTCGCCCATGTATATACATATAAATATATCCGTCGTAATTATGAAATGTTGGTTACAATTAAAAATAACTACTAATATTTCGGAATTCGATCAATAGTTGGTCAGGGGTTGAAATTTACTAATACAAAGTCAAATAAAAACGGTTTAATTCGTGTAATACGAAACTAGAGGTCCTACTTAAGCCTGCTACCTATGAGGGAGTTCCGCTTTATAGTCTCCGCAAGTGGGAATGAGGAGATTTCATCTTATCTGTGTTATAGTACGTTAATACATAAAAGCCGAGAAGGTAAAATGTGCTAGCTCATCCCTAGTATTACTAGAACAACGAGTGAAATTATTTAAAATGACGCGACGTTAAGCCTCACGATGGTGCAAAATTTTAGCGGTTAAACGTAACATTAAAATCAACAACAATAATAATAACAAAAAATGTACGGTGTGATAATAAACATTTTTCGGCCTGATTCTGGCACTATAAAAATACATTAACTTCGCCGGATGAACTGATTAAGACTAAAGCAGTTATATCGCTAAAATATAGGAAATGGTATCTTACATCAAATCCAAATAAAATAATAATAAAAAAATTGTGATACGTTATAAAAGTTTAAAATAAAATTACTTACATTTGAAAATTTAAATTTCACTGAAATGGGCTTGAATGTAAGAAAAATTAACGAGAAAATTCGTAATATATCGGAAAAAGTACGAGTTATTATTCGTCGACCGTTAAAAGACGATTACTGAAGTTATAAGGGTGTCATTCAACTAGTGGATTTCTGAACTTGCCACATGAACTATCCGACTTAAGAGATACAAAATGCACAATGCATTCAAGAAAAATTCGAATCCATTAATATCGCGCGTGTGTTGGACTTCCTGACAATCCCATCCAAAAGCGTGAGAAAAAAATAGAGATGCACTTATAACTTAATAATAATGATAATAGGAATAATAAAAAAGTAGCCTTAGTAGTAAAGTTATATATATATCATCTATATAAAAAATAATATTAAAAAAAAAATCTGATCAAAAATTGACTACGAACGTAACTTGCTGATTACAATCGAAAATGGACCCGACTAGTTTTTCATGCTTCCTTACAGCGAATTTTTAAAACCCGCGTATCTATTTATTCCTTCAATCCGTTTCAGATTTGTGAACTTTTCTGTTTTTCCAGAATTAAAAATTAAGTACTAATAAACGGATATCCTTTAGGAATAAATAACCGAAAAATATATAACGAATAAATTAAATATTTTTTTTTTTTGTAATTTAGAAAGCAATTTTTTTATTATAAACAACAAAAAAGGAGTTGAAATCATTAAAAACATTTTCTTTATGAAAAGTCACAAAGTTTTTCCGCTGTTAACCCATCATCGAGTGAATATAAACAAAAATAAATTATAAACAAATATAATCGAAAAATATATAACGAATAAGTTTAATATATTTTTTTTTTTTTTTAATTTAGGAAACAATTTGATTATTATAAATAACAAAAAGAGAGTTGAAATCATAAAAAAAATTTTCTTTATGAAAAATCACAAAGCTTTTCCGCTGTTAAACTATTATCGAGCGAATATAAACAAAAATAAATTATAAATAAATATATATACAAATTTATAGAAATATATCAAAAATATTACTTAGGCATACAATTTAGAAAAATGATAAAAGCGAAAAAAAACTATTTTTTTTTTTTAATAAATAATTCGAAAGCGACTGCGGTAAACAACACAATCAGCAATATGAAAAATTTATACACGTTATCCTTGTTTATATATAAATTTTTTATATAGTCCGTTATTTTATTTATTTTTATGTTCCTCACTATTGCGTTATCGTTTGCAAATTTTATATCGTCCATTGTTATAATGTTTAAAAAAATCCTGTTTCCCCGCTTCGATAATTTTTGTAAATTGTTGTGTATCTAAGTAATATTTTTTACATTTTATATTTTTATAAATCTATATATACATATTTTTATAATTTATTGTTTTTATATTCACTCGATAATGGCTTAACAGTTGAAAATCTTTGTAAAAAAAAAATAACGATTTTAACTCCTTTTTTATTGCTTATTTTTTAAAAGATCGCTAAATTCCAAAGTTTTCAATACATTTTCATTTTTTATATACGCGTTTTATATTATTTATCGTAAGCTCATCCGAGTATATATATTTATAAAAATACCTTTATATAAATACATATATATTACACACGGCCAAGACTAAAATCTTTATTTTTGGGCATTATCCAAATTAAAAAATTCTTTCTTCCATATCTGGAATGATGAAGCCGATATATATAAATATATATATATATGTGTGTGTGTATGTGTACAAGCACAACTTAAAGAGGGAGTTGAGACGAAGTCGTGTTTATAATTAAAATAAAACCAGGAACCGGGCGGTAAATTGTTCGACATTTTAAATAAACGGGGCAGATTTTAGTTATACTTGCCACTAAGTTTTCGTACGTTTCCAAATCGTCGTCAACATATGCGTGTTGATTAGTGGAATGTGTTTTAACACCAACTAGTGGATGTGTATTTTTATCTATATACAATCGAAGAAAGTGGCTCTTGAGCAGCGGGGTAGAAGATCTTATGATTTTTCATTTTTAACGCTTAGCGACAACAGATGAGGTGGATAAATGAACGTTTACGTTAACGCATGTACATACATAATATGATTTTATCAGGCTTGTGGGCTTACGATTCAACTCGCGAATAAAAATACACACACACATACAACATATACCATACATATGTATACATATATATACTGCCACAGCCGTTAAATACGATTTATATATTTACGTATATTATACTCGAAGGACAATTTTTATAGTTAATTTTATAAAAGATGAAGTCAAGTCAAGTGTGTAGGTGATTCGGTATAAATTTGAATACGTATATATGTGTATGGAATATAGCTTATTATGAGTGTGTGTGTGTGTGTGTTTATGACGATGTTAATAAAGGAAAGAAGACGAGAGCGACGTAATTTGGTTAGTTTCGATAATGTTGTGCCAATTTGTTCGCATGTTAAGCTCAACTCTGCTGTGACAAATTTAAAATTTAGTTCCCTGTCTGCTGTTTCGCTGTTTAAGATTGCATGGGCCGTTTCCAAAAGATCAAAATATCTCAATTAGAAAATATATACACATTTATCGTGTATATATGTATAAATGATTTACTCTCTTCACCTACCTTAGTTTGTCAGATTGACGCTGTTTAGTAAGTGTGGGTTTTATAATGATGGCGATAGTGTAACGAACATTATATATATACATATATATATATATATATATATATATGTGTGTGTGTGTGTGTGTGAACACGTATATATGATGTGTGTATTTATAGTAATTTGTTTTTCGATTATGATGGTGATTATTTATTATTATCGTTTGTTAGAGATAAGTTAAAATATATATATAGACGAATTAAACTATTAACGAATACATGCATTTTATCGTCAACAGTAATCAGTTTTGATAATATGCATTGTATGGGTCTGTTCCGAATTATTCATTAAATACCATATGTATATATATATATAATCTACACGTGGGCAGGTATGGATACATTCATTGCATAATAAAAACTTCATTGAAAATTTATTATACTCGGCTGCCAGGTATATATTACGTTCTTTAATGAAACCGACAGCTTCACCACTAAAATCCAAAGTTGTTAGAAAAAAATATGAATTAAAAAAAAACAAACCACCTGTGTGAGTATGATCTAATAACAACTAAACTATTAAAAGTAAAGTTTGATAAAAAAACTAATCGTGTTCTTGTTCTTGTTTTGCCTTATCCGCTCAGCGAACGTTGGCGACCGATGTGTTCAATAATCTTCTGCTGCGTAATGCATCTGTTAATTCTCTTATATTTTTGATACCTGTCCAGCTTTTTATATTATCCAACCAACATATCCTGGGTCCGCCGCGCTTACGTACTCCTTCTATTTTCTCTTCTAATATTAACTGTATTAGTTGGTATTTATCTCCCCTCATCATATGACCCAGATATATGATCTTCCTCTTTTTAATCATGGTTAACAGTTCCTGGGGGTTCTGCAAATGCCGCAGCACCTCCTCGTTATTTATTTTCTCCGTCAAGCTGATTTTCAAAAGCCGTCGATAAATCCACATTTCGAATGATTCAATTTTCTTCGACTTGGCTGTCGTGAGCGTTCATGTCTCAGCCGCATATGACAATTGAAGTATTAGAAAAGGTAATTTAACTTCGCTCGTTTTTTAAACAAGCATAACGACTGGCTAGCTCACAATAATTTCAGTTCAGTTGTATTCCCAGGTACCCTGCTTAGTTTTCCTTTATTAAATATCATCCCAATTATTCCGGTTTTGATTTGTACCATAAAATCATTCATACAGAATATCCATCGTGGTGTACGCTTTGTGGCTTGTGGCGCCATCGAACTTGACATGGTCAATTGGAAGTTGTAACAGAATCACTACACTCTCCCGACATCGACACTTCACTATTCCAAAGATATATATATATATATATATATATATATATATATCTGCGTGGCGTAGCTATAATGTTTTAACATTCTACTCGCACAATCTGAGTTCTGAGTTCTGAGTTCAAATCCCATGAATTTTTCATGTTAAAAACTATCTATCCGATTAGTTGGTAAATGAATATCGATTTAGCGGGAAAGTAAAGAAGCCGTGGAAGGTAATGGAACCTACTGTATAATTGGCTTACTAGAAATCGTTGTTTGGTCGGTAATATATCAATTTCCGGGTTTACTTACTACAATTTTCGAGATTTATAGGACTTTACTATGTAATATATCACGATATAACGATATGCCTACATTAACCAATGCTGGATGTAGGCAGTTTTCAAACTTTTCCAACGATTCCTATCTTTTGCGACTCGTATCTAATTGATTCTTGACCATTTAACAATATCATCTCGCCACCTAGCCATAGGCCTACCTCGCGAACGTTAGTTGGGCCACCACTGTAATATACGTATAGTCCATCTTTCATCCTCTCTGGCTCATTTCCATTTTAGCCTGGCGATCAACTTCACTGCGTCTACCAATTTCGTATGTTCCCTAATCCATGTAATCCTCTTGCGATCTTTGAGACTGTTATATATATATATATATATATATATATATATATATATATATATATATATATATATATATATATATATAGTATATATTTGTGCCTTTGCTAGAGCACTACGCGGTCAACTGTATGGTTAAGAGTTCGATCCCAGTTAATGAAATTAAATTGTTTACGTTGCATATAATTAGTGCGTTGAATGCTAGCTCATGTTGTACGCAAAAATAACTAATTTACAGTAGTCCAGTCACGATGTTTTTGGCGATTATAAGAAATTATTATATATTATTTCACTCGGATTATTCTACGTGTGTCTTGTTTGATTGGGTACGTCAACTTCAAATGCTAAATCGTCTATTTTCATAAAAAAGGTAGTTCGACTGATATAAAATGTTTCAATTCTAAAAATATTTTTGTAACGCATCAAAAAAAAAAAAAAAAATTACTCGGAGTTATTTCAAAATCGTTTCTATACGCAAAATGTTCTTTTTATTTTCATTTTAATTATTTCATACGATAAAATGTATATTAAAAAATTAACGATGCCCTACTGAAGGGATTAATTTGACAATGTAATTTTGCACACGCATAAACGAATGTTAAAAGACAGCGTTGTTTCATTTGTCAAAACCAGCGCGGCAATATTAATAACAATGAACGAAGTTACAACGAAAATTGTTATTGAGCGATTAAAATATTTATTTACGTCATATTCGGTGTGTTTACGAGAATTGTTTAATTTAGTAGAATAATAGGACTTAATTTAAACTTAAAATGGACGATCGAAATAGTAAGTTTATTTTATATGTTCATCATATGAAACAAATATCGATTAAAGCCAAAAACTATCGAAAAATTAGCTCGTAATTTAAAAAATAAAAAAAAATAATTCTATCTTTAAATAACAAACCGACGTCACCCAATATTCACGAGTTCCATTGTACTGAGTACTGAACTGAGAAGTGAGAAGAAGTTGGCAATAATGTCGTTGTCCAACGGACCTAACAGCGCTATCTATAGATGACATCATTGACACTATCCCAGAAATTATGACGTTTCTCTGGCCTAGCCAAAATATAATATTAATATACTATTATCGCGTCGAAACAAGTAAATAAATAAATATTTACGGGTTTTGCTGTCAGTTGGTATCATATTAGAGAGGACTCTATCCGTCATATTCCACTTTTCCAAATTTGAATGAAGTTTAAGATTTTAGGTTTTTGGTTATTTTCTTTTATGATATGCAGAATTATGTAAACACCCGGAGGATAGTACAGACACGTTCGATCGACAAAATTGTAAATATCAAATTGTTTTTTTTTTGTTTTTTTTTTGGTTCATTTGATCGGGTGTGGGAAAAGGATATTTTTGACTTTTATTTTGCTTCTAAAATCAAAATATTAAATACCCGAAATTTTTAATTTTTGCACTTTGTTTTGCTTAGAAAAGTAAAAACTACTGAAAGAAAACGTTAAATTCACACACACACACACAAACATATATTTATTTGTTAAAAATAAATTTATCGGAGTTCGACACAGAGAAATATCAAAATTTGTTAGAAAATTCACAAATCTAACTGTTCAATATCATACGTCAGTTTCTCTTCATTTTTTGTCTGCCCTTAACAAATTGTACTAGGGGAAATAGTTCACAATGAGAAATGCATGCATAGTTAGGACATACTATAACCAATGTACTTATGAAAAATGATATTGGAATAAATTCATTTTACAAAGTGACTAGGAACAGTGAGGGAAAAATTAATTAAATAAATATCATGTTCGATTAATAATAACAATGTCATTATATATATATATATATATATTTTTTTTTTTATTAATACTTTATTATGCAAATTAATAATGTACAACTTGTTGCATTTACAGAGGAGCAATACACTGCACCACCTCTTAGGCTTAATCAGTGTACTGCTCCCCTTTACAATACTCTATAGTTAACAATAATATAGTAACCACTTTTACACTCGCATTTGCGCGGGCTGTGCGTCAGTTTCACTCACAGTCATAGTATACATGTATTCCCTTATAACTTCTTATACCAGTTAATAATTAAAATTATAACTTAAGTATACTAGATGCATAAATGTACGAATTATCCATAATGACACATACATACACATATACATATACAGAACTTAAACATTATATGCATAAATTCCACACAAACACCCCCGTACATACATGTACACGTGCAGAAATACACTCGTTATACATATTACTGTAAACGTTTTATCACGGATTCACAACGCAAAAACTTCAGTGACCATGGAATTTTTTATGCATTACATTAAATACGAATAATTGGAATTGTCGAGCAGTGTATTTGTCTTGTAGGTTAAAATTATTTTTATTGTAAAATCTTAAATGGTCCATAGTGGGGCATACAAATAGTACATGGTTCGCAGTTTCTAGGGGATATAAAATAATTTCACACAGCTCATCTGTAGTTATTGCTAATGTACTTCCTGTCGATCTTCTTATGCTCAGAAGGGCAGTCATGTTTGCCATAAAAAACGTTGACTTCTTTCCATATCTTAATGAGCAGTTAATAGAAGAAACAAACGCCATAATCTCAAAATTCAACCTAAATTCTCGCAGTGAAACCAGAACTCAATATATATCTATACCCTGAAAGCTATAAAACGACACTACTTAGAAATTTGGCAAAAAAAATGGGAACAAGATAATACTGGCCGACACACCCACAGCCTAATCCCCAATATATTAAATAGACACAATATTAAAGTTACTCCTGATTTCTACACTACCAAATTATTAACGCGGCATGGAAAATTTGGGTCTTATTTATTTCTTCTTAAGTTAAGTAATGATGACAAGTGTTAATATATATATATATCAAGTCATTCCCGTTTAAGGACTTAACACGCGTGTATTATGTACATTAAATTCATCGTAATCATAAATTTGACAGTCCTAGGACTGATTTGATTTCGTGGCAAGCAATCTCCAGTCCGACCGTTCGCCGCAGTTCTTTTCATTTCCATCCGCCGTCGGTCTGTGCTTGTGTCCTTCAATAATAATGTGTCATAACAGAGCCGTTCCGTTATCTGTTTCCTCGTATTTTTGTCTTTCTATTACATCGCGTTGTTTCACACGTCCCACCCGGGGTATTAAGCTACTAATGTCCGTTTTTTTATCCACTCTATGGAGTACTTCTGTTTTGTGACTTCCTCGGTCCAGGCTTATTAATTTCTTCCGAAACCACATTTCTAAATCTTGGACATTCCTCTCGTTTAGAGTCCGCGCGTTTCAACATTGTGTAACACTATCGGCCACGTAAAATTATCGAGTTTATTATTAAAACAATAAAATAGTTAAAATCACTAAACTTTTTTACGAGAAATCCGACTTTATTCATATTTCGATTATCCAATTCGTTTAAAGGAGGCCAAATACTACCTGCGTATAATTCGTAATATGTTGATATTTGTTTAAATGCGTTATATTCATGTGTAGTTGGTTGTAATCTTACTTTATACATATATCACGATATGTCTTTATCCATCCATTCCTGGATGAAGTCTTTCCCCAACGTTTTCCAATCATTTTTGTTCTGCGTTTTCCTTCACCAGTTTTTACCAGCCAGCCACTGTACCACTGCATCGTAGGCTTTTTCCTTGCTTCCTTTCTTGCTGGACACCGTTGCAAGACCAGTTTCGAATACCCATTGTCGTTTCTTCCCCACGTAACCAACTCAATCCGTTCTACTGCACCCTCCAACAGTGTTCGTTCTTGTATCCGCGTCTTCGTTTTTCCGATCAGATAGCTTTATATTAAGTATTGAATATATCTTATATATATTTGTATATAATTATGTTTTCCGAGCGTTTGTAAATACTGGTAGTATGAATTGGTTGTTGCTTTTCAAATAGATCGGTGCTTGTTTATTGTTGAATATAATGTTTAGTTTTCCAAGCGCGACCCACGATAACGATACTCTCCTCACCGTCATCATTCCTTGATTGATTGTACTTTTTTTAGACCTAATTATACGTGTCTACTTGTTCTACCTGTTCTGAATTAATTGTTATTTATTTTTCTTTGTTCTGTATCAGTCATTATTCTTGTTTGTACGTTTACCCTTAGTCCTATTTTGTTGGAGTATTCGTTAAACGTCTGTTATCGTCGATCGCAATTCCTCCTCACTTGTGCTGAACAGAAATGAATCGCCCACAAATCTGAGATGGCTCAAATTCACCATCTACTTTAATGTCGGTTGTAGTCGGTTTAAATTTTTAAACACGGTCTCCAATGCTCAGAAAATAAATTCGTGAGATGGTTTCGCTTTATCTAACACCTCTTTTTATCGGAATTTTCCCTGTTTTATTCCATAATTTTATGTACATTTTATATATACATATGTGTGTGCGCCATGTATATGTTTTGAGAGTTTACAGAGTTATCAGTTTATGATGTTAAAGAAACTATGAACAATAAATCATCTTAAGGCACTGACATTATCTCGGTAAAATTAATAAAAGAAAATATTAATTTCTTCCTACAGCATTCATCGTACTTGTTTAATGAAGCAGTTAAATCTGGGATATTCCCAGATGTGCTTAAAGTGAGCATCATTACTCCTGTATGTGAAAATGGTGACAAAACAAACGTATGTAACCATCGACCAATTTGTTTACTATTTCAAAAATTATCGAAAAATGTATGAAAAATATGATAAGTTATTTGAACAAACAAACTTTTTTAGCATTAATCATCATGGTTTTTTTGGTTAGATGATGCCTTATTTGAGCATTTATCGCATATCACGAAATGTCTGGAAGAAGGCAGATCAGCAGTGTCGGTTTACTTCGATTTATCTAAGGCATTTGATACATTAGACCACAGTATACTGTTAAACAAGCTTTTTAATTGTGGGTTTAGGGTAACGTTTACAATTGGTTTAAAAGCTATTTAGAAACTAGAACATACGTAGTCAAACTTAATGACGAATATAGTGATAGTATAGTGCAGATCTCTGGTGTACTACAAGACAACGTATTAGGTACCATTTCCTAAGTGTATATCAATAAGCGTTGTACACGTGTATGTGTGTGATACAATTGTGTGTGTGTAGTGCTATATAAAACAGTAATATTTTTATGAATTAAATTAATGATTACGTTTTTTTAAGTCGAAATTAATATTTTGTTCCTATTAAGAATTTGTTTTATTTGCGAAATATATATTTTTTTCATTTAATTGCGTTGTTCATTCATTCGCAGATTAATGTTATTGTTACTATTATTACTGTTATTTTTATTGTATTTAGTAAATTGGCATTCGCGTAATTGTGTTAAAATGCTTAAGAGTTTTATATGTAACTATTATTCGAGAAGAAATAAAAATGATTTGATTTGATTATCATTATCTACCTCCCTCTTTAACATATTCTTCATTTTCTTTATATATGTCTACATATGTGTGTGTACGTGTTTTTGTTCGTTTTAACATGTGCAGAGTTAAAACATGACAAAAAGGGCGAATCTTTTTACTAATTACAAAATCGAAAGATTTCATAAAAAAAAAATGCTAGTCTACGCGCTCAGTATGTTGTAAATATTTGGTAAGTTCGCATCTATTTCCTTCAACTGGAGCGAATACATCGTCTTCTTTACATTTAAACTCGGCTTCATAAATAATTACCCAATAGTCACACATATATATATATATATATATATATATATATATATGCACAGGGAGTATAATGTACGTAATACATATATAGATGAAGATATAACGCAATATACACGTGTACTGTTGAAGACGAGTCTAAGAATGCACCTAGGTAACAGCAACAACAGCGGAAATACAATGGTTTCTTGGATTTGGAATATTTTTCCGTCTAAATTTGTAACACCGGTAGATCGGCATTTCCTTATTTATAGACAGTCGCATTTATTGTACGTCATATGTTCGGGATGTGAGTTGAAATCGTCTACAAGAAAATCTGTTTTCTGTGGGCTGCTGTAAGAAGATACATAGAGCGAGTCTAGTGTGCGCTGAGACCTTTTTACTTCAACATCGTACGGTTATTTCTAAACTTCTTTAACTTACTTATTACTACTTTAGTGAATACTATTATATAAATACGCGCTACATTAATATATGTATTTATCATATATATATATACATATGTATTTTTCATACGTCTTTTACCTTTTTCAGTAGCTTCGAACGTAGGATAGTAGCTAGTGGTAAAAATATTGATGGTCCCCAACATTTTACTTCTGTAGTTAAGGGTTGGAATATCTATATCTATATCTGTCTATCTATATATTTACTTAATATAGATATGTACATGCATTCATGTATGTTTGCGTGCTCGGGTGTTTATATATATATATATATATATATATATATATATATGGAATAATATATAAATGTATCATCTGTACTATATATATATATATATATTTCGCTGCGTTCAAAGCAACACCTTTACTTCGCGCACAAAATACATAATTGAGTTTATCGTTGTCATATACTATAGACACACACCCACGCACATAGAATAAAATCTAAATCGTTCGAAAGATAACGAACAAAATTGTTAGAATGGAATTTATACGTCGGCTATTGCAACGATTCCTAATGCGAGATGCGTCAACTTTTATTTTGTGAAAGTCTCCGAACGAGTATCTGCTCATACGTGTGTGTTCTAACAACGCGATATCTATTAGCGTTACCATTCTGTGATAGTTGACGGTGGCTAATCGATCAAAAGTCACAGCGCAACAACAACAATATAATATCCACGTATAACGGCGTAAAAGTATTTTTGGTTTCGCTCGTTAGATGTTTCAACGGGAGCAGTTCGTATAATCTTCTCTTTTTCTATCGCGTTGATGTTTAGTTAATAACGTTCCATCCTAGTAACAACTTATAAACAAAGACAACGTTCGAACATTAGTTAAAATCGGTACATTTTCGGCCCGTTATCGCGATGAAAAATAAAATATAAAAATATACACAATTTATTATAAAAAAATATATATCGCTAATAAGAATATAATTTTATAAATATAAGATTTTTTTTCACTCCGATATTTTTTTTTTTGTAATATCGTATATACATTTAAATTAAGTATTCTTTTTTTTTTATATTTTATTTTTCGTTTTTTGCTTTTATATTTTTTATATTTTTATTTTCTAGTTTATACACTAATCTATGAAGTGTGTCGCGTTCAAATTGGTCGTTTAAGGCTTGATTCACACTATAGATACAGCCAACGTTCCGGTAAAATATTCACATTCACACTATCGGTAACGCTCGAGTCCTGCATGTATACCGATAGTACTGCGGTCAGTTTTTATACGTCGCTTTGGGCAAACTAGTGTCGAGTAAATTTTACATATATAAATATAATGAAATAAATTAAGAAATACGTTTTTTTTACTTAATTCTAGCGAATCATAATTAATTTTTCTCGCGGAGAAATCGCGAAATTTGGGCGTTTTATTTAAGAATTTTTGGAGTAATTTTATTTAAAATAATTTCCAACGTACCGCAGAATTCGCATTTGATAGTATTGTAAAAGTTTTTCAATGCACTCTTCTCTTTGCTGTATTTTTTTCTCCTTCCCGTTAATATTATGATTATTATTATCGTCAGCTGATTCTTTAATAGAAAAGTTCGATGACATTTTTCGACGGAGAATATAAACAATTAATTAAATATTTAATTAATTTTTAATACGAACGAATAAAAATACTTTTTTTTTTTTTTTTTTTTTAACAGAATACAACCGAATTTGATCATTGACCGGTAAAACACTTACCGTAAGTGTGAACGTCGTGCGAGCATGACCATATCTATATATAGTGTGGATCAAGTCTAAAATTATAAATATGTTTTTTAATCGACTATTTTCCATACCTAGGACACCGTAAATATTATTATTCTTTATTTTTATATATATATATATATTTTTTTTTGTAATTAATAAAAATAAAAGTACGCTTGCAAAACGTAAATGTACAATTTATATCGCGTGTTCTAGAACTTTCTGAACTCATTCGCTCCGTTCCACCGTCAACAATGACAGAGTAGTATATCGATCCTCTCGATAATGCTTTTTCCATTTCCTCTTGTTTTCACTTATTTCCATTCGTTTGAAAAATAAATAATAATTGAACAATCCAATAAATACTTTACGTGATGAAATATGATCATCATCATGACCGCTTCCTCACGTAGGAGATTACGTTTCTATTCGTACCTTTTTTTGAATTTTCTAGCGTCCGTAATGAATTCTCCATCAATTTCTTCCTTCCTTGTATTTCGCCTTGCATTGCAAGCATGAAAATGCCGCATTATCGCATTTTTTTCTATATACATTTCTTCGTTTTCTCGCTTTTAATATCGTCATGATTTTCTCCTATTTTCCTTGACACCTCCTCGTTGGTTAAATCTTTCCACGATATTCGTAACAAAAATATATATATATATTTTTTTTTCATATTCCGCACTCATAGTCCACTATTTCAATACAGACATCATTTATTGTTTTTCGTATAAACTCTAGATTTACAAGCACTTTATTTAGGTTATCGTTGAAGGCATTTTTTGCCTCATAAATTCTTGTCTTTATGTCTTTGTAATCTCGACAGTCGTCGTTTACAATCGCCTCGAAATACCTGAATTCATTTACCTTTTCACTTTCTCGTGTTCCGATCTTAATTTTACCTTTCTAGTTCGTAAATTAAATCGCTTTTGTTTTACCTACACCGATTTTCAGTCCATATTTTAAAACTTAATCTTGTTCATTCGGTCGACCAAATCGCGCATTCGCGTTTCTATATTAGCGATTATAGCGCCATGTCGTCGGTACATAACTGATTTCATTTATTCATTTGCTTCGATTTTTTTCAATAATGTTTAAGTTATAAAATAAATAATAACGAAAAATAATAATAATAACTTCAAATTATAAATAGCTTACATCTAGTTTCACATTGAGATGCTTGTCAATAAATCATCTATATACAAGATATTGGAAGCACCACGTTTGGAAATAAAAGCACAATATTTATCGGTTAATAGGAAAAAACTGAACTCTATTGAAAATAAACGACCTTTGTATATGGCCATTGTTAAACCTATTTGGATTTTCGGAATACAATTGCGGGGTAGTATTTCCAATATAGATTCCGCACAAAGACTGCAAAACTATCATCCGCGCATATCGATTCGGACGCAATAATGACATACAGACTTCATGGTCATCGATGAAATTACCAGTTTCGCTTCCAAACACGCAAAAAGATTGGAAAAACACACTAATGCTGAAGTCATACAGCTCCTTGACAACTCTGAGGATTTATGAGGACTTAAACGTCGAAGATCAAACGTTTAGCGAATTAATGAATAAGTCGGAGTCACTTCATCCGAACTGTAACTCTTCACGTGTGCTTTCAAGTTCAACATCGTTATTGTCAAAGACTACATAGTCGCCGCAATAATCTTAATGGAAACAAGAACAATCATGCAACACGTAAAAAATAAAAACGTTTATAATTTGATCTTTAAACAAATTCATTAAATATCGTTTTCATGTGTTTTAATTCTATTATTTCTAATGTTTTGAATAATACGCCGGCTTTTTTTTTCTTCTAATATTGCATTTCTTTATGTAAAACATTATAATCGTGTTTAGTACTATTAAGTTCACGATTAAATCCTTCGCAGCAATCACTATGTAATGATTTATTAATATATATTTTTTAAAAGGGGGGGGGACTGAAAAATGAAGTAGGACGTAAAAAATTACAGGAGAGACCAATTTATTGTTTTCATCATTCCAGTGTGCCTGGAGTTGGAGAATGGGCGATATCCGTAGTAAGTAAATATCACCGATTACATCGTTACTAACCCGTCGTACGTTATTTTTTACGTATAAAATTGGCTAGCATTCAATGCAAAACCTAGCACATACGATATTATACCGTACGATATTATACCGAGTGGTAATGCCTGCCCCGCAATAATTAAAACTTCTTAAACTTTATTAACTTGATACATTGAATTGGAATCGAACTTGAGCTCTAGTGATTATTCGTCTTATTGTTTGTTGCCGAACAACGTGGCTCTAGCCGGTTCTAGGTTATTTTCAGGTACAAAATGGACTAACATCCAGTTCCATGAAGTGGGGTGACACTGCGCCACGTCTTTAACAAAAGAACTATGTGGAGACGAAAAATGTTATGCTCGAACTGGGACACGACCATCGAGTACAGTTCAGCTCTATAGTAAGTATTCCACCGAAACCTTTTTATATAATATAACGTATGTATAACGTATATATATTATTATTACCATTCTAGTTCACTCGATCGCATCCAGCGATGTTACTCTTAATGTTTGTTTCGCATATGCGAGATCAAACCAATTTGAAAATACGTTCAGATGGTAGACTTCTAACTTTTTGAGTTGTTTCATTTTTATGGGCCAGGTGCTGGTCATTGTAGTGACCGTTGTTAAGTTTTTGTCCCTAAAAACTCGTCTAGAGAGTCTGCTATATGCCATCTTTCTTATTCTATACATAATCTCTTCATCTAGATTACCATCGTTATACTTATTATTTCTCAAATTTATTTCCATCAATGTAATAGTTATCATTTGTCATTGGATTACCCATAACTTCCGTTTTGCTAGAGTTTATTGTCACTACGAAATCTTTATACGTTGTATGTAGTAAATTAACTGCATGTAGAACTTTTACTTATGACTACGCAATCAAGTCAAATCAAATCAAGCTTTATTTTACTTTCTCATATATATATAACGGTTTACAATAACCTGCTGCAAATGCGCGATAACGCGCGTGTAACAGCACGAACAATAGAATTATTTTCTTAAATATACTGCGGTGTTTATTGCGAAAAATAAATTAAACCAGCTGATAAAATAATGATGCGATCGTTGATAAAATATAATAAAAATGTTATAAATGTTGCGTAAGAGTCTATAATGTAATTTACTATACAGGTGTACGTGCACACAATATTTATTAAGCTAACTCAGGTATTTTCAAATGCATACACCCAAAACATTCCGCAGTACTCAACATATGCATACACATATATTTATAGAGAAACCCTGACGCCAAAAAACCAACCAAGTTCTATTTATTTACATTTTATTTTTTATGTACCCCTCATTAAAGGCTTGCGACGTTTCTTAAAATTTTTAAGGTCGGTTTTTATATACACAGCGCCTTAAAAAGATAGCTTGAATTCTGGAGGGATACTTATTGAACTTCGGTACTTGTATCATCCCCTCATGACTTGATCTCGTAAAGTGCTCTGCATGGGCAACGTATTGTAAGGATTATTCTTGAACACATAGTCTAGTAATTGTAATTGGTATATCTCTTAAATATATTTAGGATTAAGTCATGAGAAGGATTTTTTTTTGGTTAAAACAAATTTTACCAATCTATTTTGCAGCGTTTGAATTGGCTTAATATGTCGTTTAGCCACCCCTCCCCAATGAATTATCCATAACTGAGAGCAGGCTGGTACAAATCGAGATATAGGCGTTTAAGATGCTGAACAGAAAAATATTGCTTTAGGTACGAGAAAAGGTAATTCAATTTCCTTAGTTTTTTAGCTAGGAACAGAAGATGTTTATTCCACGTTAACTTACAGTCAAATTGAATCCCTAAATATTTCACTTCATGCGTTCTATCTATCTCATATTTATCGTTTAGCATAAGTTTCATACCATTCCACAGATGAGGGGATTGATAACTGTAAATTAGATATTTTGTTTTCTTTTCGTTAACAATTAGTCGGTCTCGCTTCAGCCATCCAGCAATTACATTGACATCAGGGATTATGTCATAAGAAGAAAGATTTTTTTGGTTGGGAACAAAATTTATCCGCGTATTGCAAATTTTACAAGGTAAACGTGCCTGTCCTACTTTTAGTTTTAAATTTCAATAAATTGTATTGTCCCCTATCAAAGCGATACTCTATCTTACTTCCGGACGTTAGAATCTTTTGTTTATATACAAAATAAACTATACTCATATACGGATTGAACAAGCACGCATCCTTGTTTAACTCCAATAGATATTTTAAACGGATCTGGAATTCCATTTTCACATATTACTACACCTTCCATATCATCACGCAACTGTTGCAAAGGTGACAGCAATTTTGGTGTACATCCTATAATTAGTAAGAATTTCCAAACGCATTTCTATCTACCGCGTCATAGGCTTTTTGCACATCGACGAATGCCATATATAAATCTTCATTTTCTTTACTCCGTTGTTGTCGAAAACCGCACTGTTCTTCGTGAATATTGTGTATTAGCGCTAGAATTATTCTGCTTCGGATTTTGCTAGCAGTTGATATTAAGATAATTGGTTTTATCTCATTTATGTTTATACATGCAAACAATGGTAGCATTTTTATAGTCTTTAGGTAAGACACTACCTTCATCAGAAAATTATCTATGTAGCAGATGCAATTACAACGTTAGTTATTTTCACACCCAATTTATATATTTCATTTGATTTACCATCTAGTCCAGCCGTCTTATTACATTTCAAGTTTTTTACTGCTGAAAAAACTTCTTTTCTAGAAGGCAGAGCATCCAGCTGATATTCGGTACCTTATTTAATAATAAATCAATTGAAAAATTATAATAATGCCTGAAATATATCACATTGATCGTGTTGCTATTACTTAATTTACGTTGACATCATTTAGAGTGGTTGTAAGACAAGGGATAGGATCAAATGGGAATTTGGGAGAAGGGTCATGTATAGGGATAGAAGGAGTATTTGTTTAAATCTTAAATATTCTCTAGCTATTTACCATCAATACTGCATGACTCTTGCTCTACATATGATGCCGAATTATATGGTATATTTTTCTGTCTTCAATATTTACTCCTAAATCATAGTGACGCCAAAACACTAATTGTAACGGACTCCCTTGCCGCTGTATCAGCCCTGAAGAACATAAAATCAAAAAATCCTCTTATTAATCGCACACACTCCCTTCTTTACCAATTATCACAAGATACAGATCCAGTGTGGGTTCCAGGTCATGAGGGAATTGTGGGAAACGAAGCTTTGGATAGGACTGCCCATTCCATACTATGTCTCCTACAACCTATAAAGCCCGGCCGTTTCAAGTACTAAACACAGCCCTCAAATACGTCATTCACCACAACTGCCAACAAAAGTGGAACCCATATCATCATAACTTCCTTCTTGCTATCAAACCCAACGTAGGCTTCTAGAAACCACCTGCAAATTTATCTGGTTCCAACTAGCACTCAGCAGGCTCCGTATTGGTCATATATCATTCTCTTATGACTATCTACTCCAACGTACCAACCCCAACAGCTTTTTGTCCCTTTTGTTTACTCCCCAACCCCTCTCTTATTAACCATATTTTACTATGCTGCCGTACATTCCACCTTTATCAACCACAAATTCATCCGCGTACCCTATCTGGTTTCATCTACAACAGTTCTTCAGCTATTCCCATATTCCTTTCCTCCTCTAACATCATTTACTACATTTAACTGTTAAATCACCAGTGCCGCAATAGCCTCGGTAATTAAACACGGTACTATAAAATAAGAATAAAATAAATAATTAAATATTATTTAATAGTCTTTGAAAGTATTCCTTCCATCTTTGTTTAATTTTGATCTTTATTTGGCAACAATACACCAGTTAAACTTTGTACAGCAGTTTCACGCCTTTATATAGGACCATACACGTGCATCCCATAATGGACTGGTGCTCCCAAACCCACAAAAAAAAAGAAAAATTTCGACACGATTTTTATTCGAAGTAGTCTCCCTTAGATTTAATACAACTAATAGCGCGATCTTTCAACTTGTTTAAGCCCTTAGAAAACGCCTCGGCTTCGATCGCCTTGAGTAGGCTCGTCACAGCTGCTTCAATCTTTGCAATCGAGGAAAAATGATTTCCTTTGAGGTCCATTTTCAGCTTCGGGGACAGAAAATAGTCTGGAGGACTCATGTCTGGAGAGTATGTTGTTGGCGAAGCACTGGAACCATTTTTTTGGCCAAAAACTGGACGTCGAGGGCGGCTGTGAGCGCTGGCGTATTATCGTGCAGCAAGAAAAACGAACGATCATTCCACAATTCCGGCCTAACGCGTGCGATTCTTTTACACAGGCATCCAAAACATCATTATAGAATGCGGCATTTACAGTGGTAGCCCGAGAACAAATTATTTGTGGATCTTGACTTTCGAGTTTTGAAAACGAAGTTTCTTGGGTTGCAGCGAATCTTTGCGCACCATTCCGCACTTTGACATTTTATTTCGGGGGTCATATGCAAAACACCAACTCTCGTCTCCCGTGATCATTTTCTGAAGAAAATTTGGATATTTTTCGATCATTTTAAGGACGTCCTCCGCATGAGAAACTTGCTGCTGTTTTTGGTCGTCTGTCAGCGAATGTGGAACAAAGCGCGCGCACAGCTTCCTCTTCTTTAAATCGTTCGTTATAATTCGTTGAACAATCGTTTTCGAAATACCAGTGAGGTCTACCACCAACGTACAGACAGCTGTTCGATGTTCGTCCAACACAGCGGCGACACGAGCGATGTTGTCAGACGTTTTCGTGGTGCAAGGCCGCCGCTCCTTTCCTCGTCATCAATCGACTACCCGACGCAAACGCACTAAACCATCGAAATGCTGTAGTATGACCTACTATAGACTCACCATAAGCTAATTTTAGCATATCATATGTTTCCGTCGCATTTTTTTCAGCTTTAAAACAAAATTTAATCGCGGTACGTTGTTCGCGATTTTCAGCCATGACGCACGTAACCAATTATATGTCGCATAAAGTAACACCAAACTGAAACTAATCCTCCGAACGCTTTAAAAATTTAAACACCTGTAGAAAAAAGATGTAGAAACATGTTCCTACATTTTCGTGAAGATCGCGCCACTAGTTTAGATTTGACAGCACCAGTCCCAGAACTTATGGGACGCAATGTGTATATAGCTTTAATAGCTGCGTAAGATGCACGTATATAACTTTTTTCGTGCAACATTTGGATATCTTTCATCTTATTAACCGGCCATTTATTTTATATTTCTCTGGTTTCACGTTGTACATCAGCTGTTATCAAAACATTTTTTTTTTTTGTTACATTCTTTTTGTCGTTTATATCCGAGAATAATTTTGCACGTTACAATTATCTTCTTCTTTTAGTTTTTCTGCAGACGATATAGGAGATGATGTTGGATTTTGGAGACCGGTACTTAATACTTATGTAAATTTGCTTGAAGTTACTTTATCTTTTAAATTAATCGATCCATGTTATAAGTGGCTTATTTATTGATACTTAATACTAGGGAATCTAAATTTTGTTCTAATTAGACATGGTCAGTGTCTTCATTTGCACTTCTCATTGCGTGAATAATTAGGCATTCACTTCTATTTTGCTGCTATGATAACGTAATCTATTAAATGCAGATGCCCTGAACTGGGATGTGCCCACTATCCTTTATATATATATATCTTTAATTTTAAAAAGGGTCACGAATGATATCATTCTGCATACAGAATTGCAATAATCGTTCACCATTACTATTTGCTTTTCCAATTCGAAGGCCAACACTCTTGAAGGTCGTTACACAACAGATCGTTTACTTTTATCGGTAGGGTTAAGTCATTTACACAGATTATTGCTAATGTAGAATTTTTTGGTATTTTAATTTCATAGTGTAGGCAAAGTGTATCCTAAATAAGGCTGCATGGTTATCTGATCTGCTGCTGAACTCCGACATCATCCCGTCCTGTCTGAGAGCGACAACTTGGATCATATCGTCTTCCGTAGCTAGAAGCACTCAGTTGACGGAACCTGCCCCATCGCTGTAAGAATTTTATAAACACGGTGAGACGAAAGGAAGTGACAGTAGAGTGCGCTTAAAGGAATTGTTCAGGCGCAAACACCTCCTGTACTACCTAAACAACAACACCCGTTATATTCAATGGCATAGATTTACCAAGAGTGTCGGACTAATGCGTTTGTCGTAGTTTCCTGCAGGCAAGAATGTACAGTTAGTGTAAGAAAGGATCAGGAGTAAGAAGGTAAGGAAATTGGAAGGGAGAAATATGAATAAGAGAACAAATGCCGGCTATTTTGGGACAACACCATAGCCTTTGGATACAAATCTTGACTGCAAGGCAGCGATTTACTATTGAAGGGATAGCAGTGTATGATTTCGACAGCGACGAAACCTCTCTGAGGGTGAGACAGTCGTAGGATTTTTGTGGGCGTTTAACAGGCAGTTCCATAAGCTGCCCATGCATATCCTCTTGTCTCATTGCTCTGTCATTACTGAAATCGTCTGCTTGAGACTTTCCACCAGTAGTCGCTATTGATACGCGACTGTTTTTATTCGACTATTATCTTATACGCAGGTAACCTATATATCGTTAGCACCCATAACATCCCCTTAGAATATAAATATTCCAGAGTGTACATAATAGAAATATATATCTATAACGTTATGTACACATTTTATGTATATATATATGAACATATTTTGTCCATTCTTGTTATCCGACGGTTTGATGTTTGCCGGTAATCTTCCGGAAAAAAATTGAAATCCCTATGTTTCGATTAATATGAATGTCGGTACAATTCAATGAAAAATTACCAAGCAGAATAGATAAATAAGTTGAAAACTTCCACTTTAGAACTGGTCACTAAAAGCGATTGTACGGTAAACGAATGCAACGGACATTAAAAATTGAGAAAATGCGAGTATTCGCGGTTAGTAGAAAATGTCTAGCAATATATTGCAACGACCACACCATTGTTTCATGAAGGAATGAAGATACGCGTCTTCAACTATATCGGAATAATGCGAGAAAGATGAATAGAATAACAAAAAATGATGAAAATATGAAAACAAATGACGGAGATATTACAAAACTAAAAAAGGGAAAGTGAGAAAAAAACGAAAAATGGGGCAATCACGAAGGATATGTTGCCAGGTGTAGAATTGAGGGGGAATGGTTAAGTCAGAGCAAAGTGAACTTTACCGTTACTATGAGAAAGAGTTACACATGCGGCTACTTTGGGAATTCTCCTGCAGTGGTTGCAAATGCCTTTAAAGGATATGATAGAAGCTAAAAAAAGAGACAAATGATCGAGATAGAAAATAGGCTTCCAAAGAAGATGCCAGTAAAAATATGTGCTTGGAAAAGGACTCGGTAGAAAGACGCAAACACGAAGACGTTTAGGATAAAATATTTCGGTATATATATATGTATATGTGTGTGTGTGTTGAAATGTAGAAAATCCTATGTGTATAAATGTATTTTGAGAATGTGTTATAATACATATAGTAAAATATACACATGCTATATAGTTCGAGTAACTAAAGAAAATATAAGTACTAAACATTTTTTATACGTTATAAAAAATTGTTTTATATATATATATATATATATATATATATATATATATATATATATATATACATTAAACACGTAGTAACAGCTCTACAATAGGATATAAAGTACGTAAAGCAACATGAACAACGATTTACTATGTGTATACATACCGTTGTTCATGTAAGGGTATTTCACATATAAAGGTACAGATGTGCGTAAACTGTTACATGTATACGCGAGAGTGTAAAGTATACAGTTGAATAAGGGTTTCAAGAAAACTAAAGGCCACCTACGAGAAAGTGTATCGAAGAATGTACGGAGTTCGGAGAGACAGATAGATGATGAGAAATATAACAAGTTTGAAACAAAGAAGGACCAAAGTTGGCATAAATATGTGCAATACAGACTGTAAGTCCAAAAACCATCGGAGGCAGAAAAATCGGAAAGGGGTGGGGATGCCCGTGGGGAAGAATAGATGTTAGTTTCGGCCGGCGGCGAGAAGCAGAACGAGGAAAAGATATAAGTTCTAGTTACTATAGTCAGTGTGGTTTCGGTGAAGATATAAAGCCCAGTAGAGAGTGTAACCTAGTGCAACTGAGAAGATTAAGGTTTTCGGTATAACTATATAGAGTTCGAGAAGAGGAACCAGAAGAAAGTATACACATCGACCGACAGAAGCAGAAGTGGCGAATATTTATTTGGTTAGAGAGATTCGAGTTTCAGGTTTTTGTGTAGGTATGAACAATTTCAGTAAGAGAGGGAAAAGTTAACAACTTTTCGTGACAACGACTACGACTACTATTACAACTACTATAAAACCAAGAACAAGGAACGATACACACACACACACGTACAAGTCAACGGGGATAAAGGTTCTGTTAGTATCGGTCTACGATTGTAAAATGAAGGGATCGTACGGGTCAAAGGAGGTAGACGGTAAAAAGAGACAGGACGATGATTAAGGAAATGAAGGAAATCGAAGGGTGCAAACAAACGTTACAACGCAGTAAAGGGATCAAACTATGTCTTATATATATATATATATATATATATATATATATATATATATATATATATATATATATATATATATATATATAGCGAGAAAGTTGACGTACTCATCACTTTAAGGGAATTGAAGATCCAAAAGATCGGAAAGGGGAAAGGAGCTTTTCCTTTTTTTTTTTTGAGACATTGAAGTAAACAACATTTACCACGCTCGTAACAGTTATAGTAATAATACTGGTAGTTGTAGTATTAAAGGTACGGACAGTATGTCGTAGTGTTTCTTGACGATATTACATATATACATATATATATATATATATATATATATATATATATATATATATACGTTTAGACTTGCTAGTTTCCAACTGATAGTAGGCGGTAATACGCAATGTATTATTTTCCAGTTTCAGAAGTTTCGGCCTATACATGTGTATTATATAAATGTTAGTAGTTGTTAATAATGAAGGTTGTGGGCTGTCATAGTAAATTATTCAGCAGTGTATATTACATAAAAACGTTTTTGAAAATCTAGCGCATCACTTTATTATTATTATACATATAGCGATATGAAAAGATTATTACTGTATTTAAAGACAAATGTTACCCTACGTTTGTAATCGATCTTAACTTAGAATCCGTTATCATTTCAAATTTTTAAGTCGATAAAAGGAAATCTAAAAAAACGAAAATACAAATCATTATTACTGCAGATAAAATATGAACGTTCGTTCGATAAGGTAATTTTATTTCCAATTCTATAATGAGATACAACTTGTTATAACGTTTACAAGTAGCAGATCGCTATTTATTTTCGGGATATTTTTAAGATTTACCGTTTTGGTTGACTAATAACTATTCAGAAGAGTTAAAAGCTGTAGTTGTAAGCTTAAATCCGATTATATTTAACGAATGATTCAAATTGCTTTTAGAATAGCACGGTGACTGTAGTCATCCGAAGCAATAATTGAAGGTGTAGAAGAATTAACGGATATTTTATGTTGCCCGTATATTAAGAACGAATATACTTAGGAACACGAGTTTATGGCATTAATATATAAAAGACCATTAACGACAACACACGCTAAAGTATCAATTAATAATCTATTTCAGCATCTCCATGTCCGATATTGGTACACGTGTAAACGCTGATTATGTTGATCGGAAATAACAACAACAATAATAATAATTATTATTATTATTACTGTCATAATATCGAACAGTTTGCGTGTAGAAATAAAAATTACTAAACTATAAACGTCGCCCGTGGCAAATACTAATATAATTTATTCTAAGCAAATCCAGTGACTTGGCTTCATCATTATGAAGCATTGCCCACTAGAACGTACCATACCAGGACCGTAACCGTACCGGCACCGTCACCAGTGGTCGCTACCGTAGCGTGCCATGCACGTACTGTCAACATTGAACGGCGAGAATATTTTGCATGTGTCGGTCCGCTCAACAAACAGTTTGAGCAGGCGGTCAACCGCTTTGTTGTCGTCTTTCATTTAAGTAATCACCTTTGAAAAGTAGCATATTTATAATTTTAAAAACATTAAGAGGAGAGGAATTGTATTTATCAGCAGATTGCGGTTTGGGTATTGCTTGTTGCCGGACCGACTGTTCCTTATGCAGCTTAGAGAAAATCCTTATTGCCCTCTGCAGGCTGGTCGTGCAGTTTGCAATCCTGATCAAGTGTTCTTCGAATGCCCTTCTTTAACGACATTACGCAATTACTGCGCGCGTCTCGTAAGGGTCCTCCTTATAACGTATTGTCCCTTCTGCATATTGAGAATCTACATCTGTTCCCTGACATAGCGATATTTCTAAAGAAGTTGTCCCAGTTTATAGAAATATGAGTTAGCAATTATTACAACATATATATATATATATATATATATATATATATATATATATATATATATATATATAAACTGTACAACGAAAAAGTTATAATAATAATAAAACAAAAGAATGACACGTTACACAGTAAGTAAATATAGAAGAGATAATAAATCGTAATATGAGCGCCATATAAAGTCACAAAAAGTTATGTTTTTATATTTACTATATACAAATTGAAGTTGCCTAGAATCATAATTACACCTATGGTAGAAATTAAACGATTATCGTCGATTAAAGCAGTAATCGCAGAAATTTAGTATACGATCCTTATTGTAAGGCATGTTTAGGATACATGTCAACGATTCTGTAGTATCTACCGACATTTAGTACATATCTGAGACACCTGTTTTGTAATAATTGTAATTTTTGTTAAAATCTACGTTTGAAACAAAACTCCAAGCTGAACAATAGTACGTAATTACGGGACTAATAAGTGTTTTATACAGAATTAATTTATTATTAACATTACGAAATGAGATTTTCTGTTAATTAGCTGGTATACGACGGATATGTTTTTGTTAGCAATCGCGGTAGCATGATTGACATGTTCGGAAATGTTTAGTCTGCTATTCAAGATTACCTGGAGGTAACGAACATGTTCTGATCAGCTCGATACGGTGGAATTAACTCTAATTTCAGCAGGTAATGTGAGATGCATAATTTTATCGCGTTATAGGTCAATTTGCCACTTTTTATAATAACGCCAGGTTAGATTTATTGCTGTCTGTTACTTATTAGTAATTTCTTTAGGCATATATAAGAAGTACAGAGAAGAGCTATGTCGTCTGTGTAAAGAGCGAGAAATCAGATAAGAACAACCCGAAATATTACCTTAATGAACAACCTCTGAGTATGTTTTCCTAGTAAACCTTGACTCGTTCAATGTAAAATAATATATACAATTAAAGATGTGGATTAAGATTTAAATAAAGAAAAAAATGTATATGTGTATATTATATATATATATATATATATAAAATAAATAACAGTCAGAATAGAATATTATATATATATATATATATATATATATATATATATATATATGTATATATATTTTTTTAAATCCTGGGATTGATAATCTAACTTCATAATTTTTAGTTTTCCTAATTACGTTTTTAAAAGGTTATTTGTATTACACAATTCGTTGACTTTGAGCTTATTAATGGCACTTTGTGATGTTGCGTGAAACAAAAGTTTTTTTTTTGTTTATATGTTGATGAGGGGTAAGGTATAATTGCAACCGCTAGATTTTTTTTTTAACCAGGAGCCACCACTGGTATTTAACCGAGCTTTACATCGAGATTTAAATATCTCATCCATGGAGAACGAGATAGAACGTGTTAAGCGATATTTAAGCCGCTCGGAGAGACTCGCTCGAATGTATTGACGATCAATCTACTTGACACCAATCTCGATATTCTTAGCTTAAAACTTAGTCGATTGTTCGATCTAACTTAGTCAAATCACAGTCGGTGGTCCATCGCTGGATGCTAACCAACCACTAATGAGTTATATGGATATTTTAATTACGACGACGATGAGAATACAATATAGGTGAGATTGATTTGGAAAAATTGTGAATTAAAACGATTAATTTATTTTTCGTAATATTTAACGTCGAAAATATTTGTTGAAATTTATTTTAATTGTAAAAAGAAAATTCTGTGCCTCGGGACGCATGGAAGAAATGAAACAATAAACTCACGAATTCGTACAAATTTCACAAAAACAAAAGGAACGCAGTGTCGGCTATGCTTAACTGGATGCGGCGATGACTCAAATGTTATCGTTCTCAAATCTACATCGCACACACGTCCTTAATGCAGCGAAAATTTGAACGAAATAACATAGCCGTGCGCGCATGCGCGAGAGAAAGAATACGAACACGAAAAGTATACTATGTTATAATTTCTGTACGTGTTTGTACGTATGTATGTAAACTGAATGCACACGTATATGAGTACAACATGCGGGAAAGAGTGGACGAGCCAGACTACACTGTGAGAATAGGCCTGCCTATGTGCTTGTGTGTTTAAGTCTTCGACTTGTTCGATCGATCGGCTCACTCGCTCGTTTTACAGATTAACTCCCCATATAAGACGCGTCAGTAGAAGTTTCAGTTGAAAGTACGATTTTGGTTATTTCATTAAAAATTTCAATTCGTTATATTACATCAATCAAAACCGTTATTACGAAAATAGACGTGTTTTTTTTTATTTTTGTTGAAAATTGCCATATAATTTTTTATCGGCATCTAGACACGATTTTTAAAATTATTAAATTTCGCTACGATTGACCCCATTTCAATAGTAGATTACCGCCATAAAAAAAAACTATTACAAATTTCGGTATACGAAGTAATTTTAATTAAACAATTACACGTAGAAACGATCGAGCCCTCTTAATATCCCACCGATTTCGATAACGTGTAACTACGATGGATTTTTTAAAAAACAAAGAAATAAAGAAATATATATTAATATAATTCTTTTTTTAAACCGTACGGATGTATTTTACGAGGATAATTTTTTAAATTGACTCACCTGTTATACTCGTCACACTCGACAAGTAGTAACAATGAAAACCAGTTAACACTTTTACTTAGACCGACTGAATTTTTACAGGCAATGAATTAATCGGTCTAATAAACCAGCCCGCTTACCGATTAAGTGATAAGCCAGTAATTGACTTTACAACATTTCTCCGACATGACCGTCAGTTAAGATAAAATTCCACGTACACATTACTATAAAGTAAACTTAGTTGTAAATTATTTCTCCTTCAACTCCGCTAGATGAAATTTTTCTCGTATGGCCGATTAAGGGCGTCGATCGGGAATGCAACAGTGATTTAAAACATTTTCTCCGTAAGACAATTGTATATTTGACGAAATATTACCGAATGGCGTTCTTCAAATAGGCAATTTTCCGACGTGGCGGAAAACTGCTAAAATTATAATTATACCTTACACTATAAAATTATGGTATAACGAATTTCGGATTAACGAACAGGGATACTTTGAGAATTAAGTTTTCATTTCAACAAATATATAAGAAATATATATAAGTATAACAATTTTAGTGGGGTGAAAATTCTGCACCTGAACGAACTTTAACGATAATGGATTGAACTACATAAACGCAACCCATTATATATATATATATATATATATATATATATATATATATATATATATATATATATATATATATATATATATATATATATATATATATATATATATATATATATATATATATATAAACAAAATTTACGGAGAGCTAGAAAAATGTCTGAAGGTTAGAGTACATACTGGTAAAATATAAAGTTTAGAAAAATTTAAAATAATTCAATTTAAACGAAACATCCATCGCAGAACAATCACAAAACATAGAACGTGCCTTTCAATTAACCGAAAACGTTCATAATAAGAGATGTATATTCGTAGGGTTAAAACATCGAGTTCATACGCAACCTAGTGTTTAAGAACGTATTCCTGCAAATAAATTTTGGGTGTCTATGAACGGATTCCCTGCATTTGAAATGGATCGATTGGTTAAACAGGAAAGGCGAATACTGTGGAAGATATTCAGCAGGATAGAAATAAATGGAAAGTAAGGGTAATTTTATATAAACGTATATGTAAGAATCGAAAAAAAAAGTCAACCATACTACAAGGGAAAAATCGTATTTTATGGTCATTCTTAGCGAATGAATAAGCGTCGGCTTACGAAACGATACTTGAAGATTTTCCGTGGATTAGAGAAATGAAGGAAGATATAGCGAACGCGAATAGATTCGAAGATGATATAAAGGATAGGAATTTACATTAAAGCAAAAGGATCAACTGGTTCGAAGAGAATTTCTGGATAGAAAATGTGGCGAAGGGGACAGGAAGAATATGGACACCGATGAAAGAAGGCAAAACTAAAATATCGAATTTTGCGCGTAATTCGATAAAGAAGATGAAAAAGAAGAATGATGTAAACGTGTCACGAATTCGAAACTTGTTACGGGGCGTCGCCTGACGATTCTTCCGAATATCCATAGAGAATAAACCAAACGACGCAACCTGGGCAAATCTATTAACTTAAGGTGGTTTGCCATTCTTGGTTTGCTTTTATATTTTGTCTTGCATAAAACAATAAACAACGTAAAATCTGTAGATTATAGATAATCTACATGTTTACGGAGATTGTTTTCTCGCGACACTTTTAATGCATCATATATATATATATATATATATATATATATATAATCAAAATGATAGTTTTGCTTTAAATACTACGGATAGAGGCGCTTTGATTTTACGCGTCGTTCGCACAGGTATAAAAGCACTTCGTAGCACGATTCATTGGTTTGATTAAATCGACGGCTTCTTCCTTAAGAAATGTTCGTTCGTCTTTACCTGTTGATGAACTGTTTAAGAACAACTAAATACAATTCGAACCTCTTAAGCAACGACCGCGCATCCATAGCAGCGTGAATACTACGTATATATATATATACATATGTATACATATATATATCCGTGGCGGTCGAGTTGTCGTCAGTCTAGGCTGGCTTTCCACTAGTATTCCGTATAACACTGAATTCTAATGTTTGTCGGATGTTGCCCTGATTTGCCCTGCTGCTACCTCGACAAACTGCCTAAAGACGCGCGCTTAAGACTGATAGATTTACACGTATATACACAGATCTCATCGAAATACAATTTTATATATATATATATATATATTTACGTTCATTTTATTTCTCTACATGTACACCACGATATTTCCTCATTCTCAGTATTTATTTTGTGTTTTTTTTTTTTTTTTTTTAATCCTTCATTTACCTTTTCAATACGTACATTCTGAATCGGTTCGACTATCTTGCTCTCGTTCGTGCATTATCTCTCACCTCGATGATATAACGTATAGCATTTCACGTACAAGAATAAGCATACGCTACGACCGGGTTACTAGATGAAACTACCTCATCTTCATATAGGCGATGACCATAATCGTCCGCCCCCCTAAAGCCTCGTACTTTATATATATATATATATATATATACATATATATATATACATATATATATATATATATATATATATATATATATATATATATATATGTATGTTTATATTCATATTGATAAGTCGCATTCCAACAATTTATCGAGCCTGTAGGATATATTAAACAGTGTGCAATAATACTTAGAAGTAAGTTAACCCCCGGCCATCACAAAACGTATGCTCGGCTCTTCAACATCCGAACCTGTGGGTACAACATCGTTTATAGGGATCATCGTTGAGGTCCATCTCACTGTATTCGATATCTTTCTTATAAGTATTCGCTTTTATCGTAAATTCTCTCTCGCACCCTATTCAGTCTATAGTAGAAGGTTGGTATTTGCGCCCGTTCTTTATCTTCTTTATCGTTTTTTTTCCTTTTTTTTTTTTTGTTTTCTATTTATTTAAGCCTATCGTCTTTTTCTTACCTATTTGGCTGCGTCACATTACTCTGATTTACGTATTCTGTATGTGGATGAACACACTCGCGCATATTTATACATAAGAACCGTGCCGTATTCTCTTTTTCTCAGTCTGGCTGTTATTTTTTGTACACATTATTACACCGATTATATTTATCGGAGTGCGTCTTTTTATTAAATTATACAACTAACAGAGGAAAAATCAGTCGTTATGGACGCCGACTACTGCACAATCATTTTCTTCCATTCAACAATCCAGGCAGTCGAGTCGAGAGACTATTTATCGTTGTCGGTGTTCTAGTGGACTATCTATCTATCCGCAGTTAACAACTAAGAAATTATACCGAGATGTTGTGGTTTCTTTTGCTCTTTTTGATAACCACTGTAACAACAATAACAACATTATCGTAAGACAGGTCGAAGAAATGAGAAGTAACTCGCTGAAGTCAAAGACTTTTCTTTGACTTAACGTATTTAAATGTGTGACGCAATATATACATATATATGTATATATATAGGTATGTATGTACACATGTAAATGCGTGTGTATACGTTTATGTTAAATTATTTTATATGTGTTTGTTTGTTCCGTACATTTTGTTTCATGTTCTGTTTTCTTATTTCATTTTTCTATTTTGTATGCTTATACGTAGCGCATTAAATACAAATATAAATGTAAGCTATATATATTTATATATATATATATATATATATATATATATATATATACATATATATATATATACATATATATATATATATCAAACTTTATGGAATGTATGGTGTTATATGTTATAATATAAATACTGTAGAGCTGGATAGTATACTAATCAGAATAAACGTATAGCGAGTAGATACATAAACACATTAATATTATGTATATATATATATATATATATAATATAAAAGTTTCAGTTAGTTTTAAACCACGTATGTCGACGTAGGCGTCAAGTAGTAAACTATCTACACCATTTAAATATCACTGATACGTGTAGCCGCAGTAATAATTCTGTTTATCAAATATTATGTATAAACCACATTCGTATTCAGACGATGGGAACTTAGTTTCCGGGTCAAAATCATTAACAACATAAGCGATAATGCCGTTAAGATTTGAAAATGATTTTATCGAAAATTCTTAGTTTTTTGAAACCTAATTTCCAGTCGTACAATAAACCGATCGAAATTTCGAAACAACTCTCGCATAATAATTTACATTTTAAACAGAACAAAGAATAAAGTTAAAAAAAAAAACGGTGAAAATATTTAAAATTTTGAAATTTATATTAAAAAATCACTATATTCATTATCACTTTATTTGAAACAAATCGCACACTTTATAAATAATATGATAAATAGTATATTTAAAATCACTGGTTTCCCAACTTTCAGAAGCGGAAGTTATTTTATATATCGGGGAATTCTGATTTTTTTAGTGGTACCTCTCTCGTAGTGTGTTTAGAGATCACTCCGCAATGTTATTTTTTCCATCTTCTTCTACAGTTTTGTAACTAGCTGGTTTATCTGGCAAATGTTGTTTTGGAAATGTGTCACGAACTCTACTCTCGTATCAACTCGGAGGGTTTTGTCCTTAACCGCCGAATGCCTATTATGATGTTGCAGTTAACTGCCATTCGCACTGACCCCTGTCTTTATTATTTCCGCCACTGTTTGAATTCCAAGGTCACATTTGATACAAGATGCCTGTGTTAGATATGTTTGGTACATCCCCACACAAGTTTGTTTCTCAGAGACAGGTTTGAGTGCCACCCTAACCATCAATTTAGCTTATATAACTTTAGATCCAGTTCTTTTTGTTTTTTACACAATATGTGCTTTCCACATTAAACGCCTATCTCAAGAAGCCTAGGTAAAGTATATTTAAGTACGTTCTGTAGTATGTGTATACATCAAAAGAATCGCCCTACCGCCTTAAACGTCACTCTAAAACCGCGTAAAAATATCTGCTATCGCAATTGTTTAAATTTAAAATAAAAAGCAGAACTATATATAAAATTGTATAATTTATTCATTAAAAAAAGTTATTTAAACGTAAAATCTGCTCTTCTACGCGTATTTATATTTTTTTTTATTACTCAATCATAAAATCCAGATTTTGTTTTAAGGTTACTTAGTTTTCTATTGATAAGAGAGCGACAGATTAATCATTCTGGCTTGCGGCTGGATTGAGCGTGCGACAGTTTTTATCCGTTGTAATGCAGATACGAGCTAATCGGTTTTTTTCCCTATTGTTATTTTCTTGATTATTTCTTTAGTTTTGTAAAGTCATTTGGTTGTATTTAGTTGCTAAGGTAACTTTAAGGATACTATATGTTTATGTACGTATAAATTCTTCATGATTTATAGAATTTTCTATTGAAATAAGTATATTGATCGATTGATAATAGCTCAATTAATACCGTTGTGCATTGTAGAAATAAGACAACACAACTTGAAAATTTCTTCAAATTATGTTTTTAAATTATAATTTCCTACAAATACTGGGTAATATCTGACGGTGACTTATTAATAAAATCACCCGATTAAACTCATTTTTTTAATTGTATTTCATCGAAATACGTCTCACATATCTGATGAAGACGTCGAAGACTTTCTTCTTCAATTGTAACGTCTTTGGTTTTAATCGTACTCTTATTAATTGCAATAATTGTAAATTCTTTAATGTTGTGAATCTACTTTCTATATTTACTGAAATATCAATGATTTTAAAATATAAACTCGTCTAAAGAAGTTTCTTCAGAAATTGTAGGGTGTTACCGTTTACACAGTTTAATCTATATTTGTAACTAACGTATTAGTTTGCAACCGTATTTGATTAAATTCATAAAAAATATTTTTAATTCATCAATTTTCGAAGCACAGAATATACCCACGTTGCCTCGTTACAGAAGGTCGAATAAGATGTCGGTGTGTGCAAACAGCAATACAATCACTTTTAATAAAAATATGTTTTTAAATTTGGATAAAAATTTCATATAAACACTTGCAGTCATTTTTGTCGTTAATATCCTTCTGAACCGTTCATTATGCTATGAAAGTATTCTTTTACATCTAGAAGATGGTCATTGACTAGAAGTGATGTAAATAACAATCTCGTTTTAGAGCCAATCATGGAATTCTTCTTTTTAAATAGGTTTTTAACGCATTCTACAAGATGAATTTAATAATTGGGAAAATGAATTGCACTCTTTAATGTTTTACCGCCCTTGCGATAAAACCAAATTCAAACAGTGCGCATAACAATGGATATGTAGAGCAGGAGGTTATTTTTCAGTTATCTTTCGCTGAAGCCCATTTAAATTCTCAGACATAACGGACGCACCGTCGTAAATTTTATCTGCAAGCTGAAATTGTTGTACAATATTTATAATATGATTAAATAATCCATTGTCAACAATAACATCTGTAAATTCTACAAAACGTTCTTTTACTTCACCATCTACGATATATGTCAGAATAGTGGATAACTGCGAAGTCGTTTGGATTTCAAATGAATCATCCAAAATACTAGCAACAAACTGAATTTGCTTTACTTTTTAGCGAGGTATCGTAATTTTTAAGCAAATTTAATGTTTCCACATAATTTCTTCAAAGATACAGAAGACTGATCATGACCACGAAATGTTAAATCCATATTCATAAGGAATCATGTCGCATTAATAAAATGCATAAGAACATCTCTATTTTTAGAACTTTTTTTTATCGTGTTCAGAATTAAATTGTTTCTTATCAAGAACTTCGTGAATATGCTGTCCTGTTTACCAAAATTGCACAAATAGAAAATACTCTGTACGTGTTGCCTTGATGATTTATGTTTTTTTTTTGTGACTTGTGAAGATTATTCAAATTAATAAATCCGCCGGTATTCCAAGTACTTTTGATGTTAGAAAATAAAAGACACGACCAGTGAAATAATTTATTCAAAATACTTAAAACCCGTCAACTACCAACAAGACCTAGTTCCACATTAAATTATCTAGTATGTGTTTTATTTTTTTCAATGCATTTGGTTTTCAAATTACAGGCCGGTTGTACGTAGAAACGCTACTGCGCACAACTGTAGCTTCCGTGTGCGTGCCTCTGGCCTCGTAAGTATACGGCACGTAAATGGATCATCATCATCATAAATTAAGTAGTTCAAGAAACTGCTTTCCACTTTCAATAATAACTTTTTTATTTGTGAATGTTATCCCCGAAAATGGGACTTTTAAAAGTTCTTAGATTATATTATCAATAGTTTCACACGATGTTGAGAAAGTGCTGATAGTCCGCATTGAAAAAAAAAAGGAAAAAATTAAATGAATACGTTTTCTTAATAAACATGCATTTATTCATAACAACTTTTATTCGATATAAGAATTTTCATTCATAAATATGGCCATGTTTTTAATAAACATTGTTACTTTGGCATCAAACCTAAAATAAGTCTAATGATCTTGTTTTCTCATTTTTAAAGATATTAAAAACTACAAAAAAAATGTTTACATGATTATTCAATAAAATCAACTGCTTATATTGCGATAGAAAAAATATTTTCTTTCGCTTAGACATGAATAAGAAATCAACAACCCTTAAAAAAATTGATTCCAAATAGCGAATTTTTGTTACAGTAAAACTACAATTTCAGCATTGCATTTTAAATATTAATTATAATTTTAAAAGTTCAGCAAGATATTGTAGTGCGAAGTTATATATAGCTCTGTATTTTAACACGCTTCTATAAAATCTTACTATATTTATTTTAAAAACCTATTATAACTCATTAAAATAGTTTATTTGCGTCAACAATTATGAAATTCGTACGTTTATGTTTAGTTAAATTTCAGATTAAATTTAATATAATAACTAAAAGTACCTGTATAATGTAGATATATTGATGTACTAATATGTATTAAATAAAATTATTTATATCAAAAAATTAACGTGGAAATAAAATAACCCGACAAAACGATCAGCACAAGATTACGTGCAACACTCGTTACATACGCGCTAGTAAATCAATGCAATAATAAGAAAACCGCATTTCTCTATGGCCGGAGTGCACTTGCAGGCGAAAACTCTACCTAATACACATCAAGGTCAAAAAATAACAACACACCATACGCAATACTAAATTAGTACAACTCTAAACATACCAGTGGACCTATTATTTGAAAGGCACACAGCAGGGTTAGTTTGGTTGCCTACATAAAATATAAAAGGCACTCATTTACAAAAGATTTTTACTTATCGAATTCATAAAAGATTTTTGAAATATTAAAATGTTTCTATTCGTTAAGTATTAAAAATAAACTAAGTTATTGTCATTTATAATTTTTATTCTTACTCGGTAGCATTCCGCCATGACTAGCGGTATCAGAGGATACACCCCTGTTATATATATATGTATGTACATTATGTGTGTGATTTCGCAACATCGTGAAATAAATAATCATTAATTTAAAAAGAAATCTTAAAAATTAATTTATAATATTCAACGATTGTTATTTTTTAGATGTACGATAGGTTGCAGGACTCCTTAAATGCCTGCATAAAATAAATCTGTAAAAATATTGTCAATCAACTTAATTAATCAGTTTAGACTGATCTTTTGTTATTACGAAGGTTTTGCGTGATCAGTCCTTTCCTTTTGTTTCTTCAATTTGTTCCTCTATTACATCGTGTAACAGGTCCCTCAAGGTCACCATGCTTGATTATGTGTCCAATTCAGTTTAATCGTCGCTCACTTATTGAACTTCTGTTCAATTCAGGTAATCTTCGCAACTTTTTCCAACACTACATTTCAAACGCCTCCAACTTGCAAATATTCCTTTTGTTTAGGGTGGTCCTGCGTGTATAAGATCATACGCCAATTTTAATAATACGTTTACAAAGCTTTATTAACTGTACCGAGACAAGTTTAGAGAGTCAAATTCTTGAATTCATTTTCATATCGTAATTAAAGTCTTCCGCTGTTATTTGCACGAGAAATATTTAAATATTCCTACTTGTTGATTTTTCTTGCCATTCATTTCTAGTTGAAAATGATGAGATATTAATTATCTATACATTGTTTTTTCTACAATATTGTTCAATGTTTTTACAGACTGCGAATTTTATCGCCTAAAGTTATCGTCACCTAAACAGATTTCGTATTTACTTTCGGCTAACGCGAATTTAAATACAACGAGGATCTTATTTCTATCAAATGAAAATCAGTTAATGGAAAAACTCTATAAAAGTATTATTGTAAACCTACTAACGAAATAAATAGATTTATATCAACTGCGCGAGCAGGACGATTTTAGATCAATTTCAGCATGCATGATTGTATCCATACAATGAAGATCTTAGGCACACGATATTCATTGATTATCGAAACGCGTTTCATACTTTGAAAACATGGATCCCATTAGAAAATACGTAACCTAATAAATAAAAACCCTCACAGTTTGCCAACGATGCAAGCAGTTGGTAGAAAGAGCAAGGAAATTACCGTTTACATTTTTTCAAAGTTATTTATAGCATTTATATCATTGTTAGAACGTACGTGTTCTAATACTTCCTTTTGGAAATCTAGAGGTATTATTTTTCATTGAAAGAAAATCAATTAGTAACAATGTTCATTCCATGTAGGGCATGATGCCTTCATAGCTGTTCACAAAGAAGAAAAAAAGGATTAACGATAAATATTAACAATACAACGGTTATGACCAATATATCTTAGAAATTACAAATAAAAATGGTTAGATAGGTAAAGGAATTATATTAGAGGCAAGTAATTACCACGGGAAACGACGAGATGTGCGAGGAAATCAAAAAAGACGAACATATCGATCGCTTTTGGAAAGATGGGCACTATGTTTAAAAGTAAAGACATGTACATCCAACGACCTAAAAAAAAAGGAAGTGTATGATCTATGAATTTACAAATGGTAAAGTTATAAACAAATTTATTATTAGAAACATTCGAAATATCAACAATGACTCCTGTAGGTGTCGGTGAATCACAATTTATTAGCACGAGATGATAAGGAACCAGTTAAATAATGTAGACATTCTTGGTTAAATGCCCGTAATATACTTAATATTTTGGAGTGGTTATACAGAAAAATATTAGCTATTATAACGAAACGGCAATGGCAAAGCAACGTAATACATTTTGTAATGGTATGCGTGTAACAACGAGAGACTTGCTGAAAAATATTACTCCCTCCCTAGTACTCAGATTTTATTACTTTTAAACAGTTTTTATTTTATATGTCAAACTTAGTAGTGGTTATTTTTGTAGACATATGGTTACCGGCGGGTGATTGTACACCCAACACGAAATTGTAAAATTATTTATAAAGAATATTAACACCACAATAATAATTATAACAATAACAACAATAATAATAATTAGTAGTAAAAATAATATCGCAGTCGATAGGCGACGTCGTTTAAGCGATGCTAGTTAACACGAAGATTAACGGAGGATTGCTTAAACTGCGCATTCCGAGCAAGTCATTAAAGTTAGCCGTTGCCCCTTCTCCGTACTTCTTTATTTTCCCGGAAAACAGGTGATTAATTACTGACTAATTGAACGGATAGTTCACTTTGATAGAGGCTTTTTTTACCATTAAAAATTCTTGTCTCGGTAGTATTAGAAGTTAGATTGTGCTAGCAGAGCGAAAAATATTATCGTTAGAACGACCGGTTCGTAATAATGCTAAAATTAATATTATGTGAGCTGGTGTGGAATGTAGTGATTTATTAAGTATGAACAATAAAAAAGTAATTAAAATCACTAACTTTAATTTGTTAAAAGAATACGGAACTTTTCTGCTATTAAGCCGTTTTCAAGTGGACAAAGATAAAAAAATTGACAAACAAAAAAAAATTAAAATAAAAAGTAAGAAAATACTTAATCTAGATAGACAATATTTTAATCAAACCTGTTAGTGTATAATCTTGCTTATCTGAATTAAATTAAGAAATTGAAAATGTTTATATTAAAATATTTGACCCTAACCCGGGAACAACCTCCCTAAAATTTATCGATTTTTTTTTGAACGTCTTTTTCTTAATACCTGCCTAAATGTAGGTTGAAAATTTAAGTTCAATTAAACCGTTCGAATGTCAAAAGTTTAGAATTTGCTTTTGACTGCATCACAATATCCTGATATACCTATATCAACTCACTACAGGGTGTAGATGCATTCCTCAAACTTTTCCAATGACTTCTACCTTGCATTGATTCCTGTACATTTAACATCATCTTGCCACTTAGTCATAGATGTCCCTCGCGGACGCCGACTGCCTATTGGTCATCACTGCAATATCCGCTTAGTCTATTTTTCATCCTATTGGTTGATAAATATAATTAAAATTTTATATCGCGGATATTGTTTCATCTCAAAGTATCCAATGTAAAATATTTTCTACTGTATGAAAGAATTATTTTAAGGAAAAAATCCGATCGAAGAACTTCAAAATTCATTTCCAAAAAAACATTAGCGTGGTCCTCATCTGATATTTGTCAAAAGTGAAATTTATGATGAAACTTCGGAAATTTATTAAACGAAATTATACACGATTAAAATAGTTGTAATTATGTATATGACGGTTTTTAATAGATAGCGAAAATCACGATTTTATGGGAAAAAAATACCGAGCCGATTTCGGTGATCCAGGTACCATTTACGATTTAACTTATACCACTGCTATATATATATATATAAATATATGTATATGTGTATATATGTATATAAAGTAAGCCCCGTCAACTGGGGGAAGTTGGTAGGGGATGTCGACGTTGCCTAAACGATTCTAATTAACCCAGAGATTAATACAGGATCGTCTAAAAAATGAGACGTGGGTAAAGCTAATACGGGTATTTTCACCAACACATGTACACACATATATATATATATATATATATATATATATATATATATACATATATATGTATAAATGAATTTTGGATCAATACTCATATTGGAATAATTATTGATAAAGCTTTTACGCCATATTCTAATGATGAAATTAACGACGAAAAATAATCAACATTTAAAAAAATTTGTATATATATGAATTCCAATAACATAACAGTTTCCAACTGTAAACGGCATAATTACAGCACATTTAGTTTATATCATAATTGCTGGAAACGATTTATTCGTTTTTATTTTCGAAGAAATCAAAATATTTTATATATATATATATACATTATATGTGTGCATGTTACAGGATGTATATTTTTTCATACTGAAGGTTAACAGCAGCGATGAGAAACAAACATGAAGCATACGTTCAACACACGTACACACACATACACATATATATATATATATATGTATATGTCGCACACACAGAATAAATGTGTTTATATCTGGTTTATTAAAAATATTACAAATAAGTTAATTTATCAATTTTTTCTTTATCATTATGTGCTCTTATTTAACCCAAAATAGTAGTTTCTTACGTCATTACGTATGAAATAAATATAATTAAATGCATTTAATTTTTTATTTAGTACAGTTTTGTTTAATTCATCGAATGGAGATAGTCTTAGTGATTATAAACGATTTAGAAACGAATTTATATTACGAAAATGTAAATCTTGAAATATTTGTTTCATACGGTCTATTGGAGGATATTATAACATTTACTTCATGTATTACGACGTTTCTCATAATGTTTATCTTTAAAATTACTCGTTATATCGAAGCAATTACATATTATTCAAATTATATATATATATTATATAGTATATACACGTGTGTAAATATAATCACTCGGTATTTGTTTTAATAATGAATAATCGAGGACAAAATTGACGAACAAAGTTACAAGTAATGGTGTTCATGACAACGTGAGGAATCCACTTTCGCCCGCGTTCATAAATATCACGAGGCTTTAACAATTACTTAAAATCTGGTTCTACTATCGGCCGGTTACAGCATTGGATCCGAAGAACCAGTAAGATTCCACATGATGATGACCCTTTCCTATATCGTTATACCATTGTTATCCCACGTTAAAGTTGAAACATAACGCGCTACACGATAGTCGATAGCGTTTAACTGGCCGCCAAGTGTCCGGGATCTTTAACTAGTATAGATCGTGCTCAATCTCTCCTAAAGAACTAAAGTGGAATATATATGTGTGTGTGTGTGTATGGTAACAACTATTACGCGTAAGTTTTACGTGTTATGACGCAACTTTTCTATCCGACAGCTATAGAGCACCGATAGAAGTAACAAGATGCGAAGATGAACGACTATTTTAAATTCGTTCTTAACTCTTCACTTATAAACATGTTACAATTATACTTCTATCTCTATCCATTCTTCAATCGTTCAATCGTATAATAAATAAAAAATAAAACCTCTATATAGACGAACAATTCGACGGTTGACGAATGTCGTCCGTATGTCTTACCCATTCGGCGTTATCTACAATGTATCGTACTAATGCGTAGTTTGTCGAGTGAACATGTAAATGTATGCAAACTACATTCTACACGTTGAGGAGTTGGTAAGTTTTCTAATTCCATCTATCTTCGCGTACACAAATCTTGGATGTGGTTGTTATCGGATTTTTAACCATATTTCGACGTATATTAATAATTACCATCTCCGAACACGTTGATTGGCTTTCTTTCATTGCGTTGCTTGCGTTACGTAATTTGTACGTCTTTTGTTTTTTTTTTTTTACGTTTCGAGAATAAGGCAGATGGATGGAAGATTATTTACGCCAAAAGGCGATTACTGCATATTCTTCAAGAAAGTAAGATAATCTATAAACTGCTTTAACTTCCGGTAGTAGGAATAAGATTTACGCCGATTGTAAAATGAAAAGATTCTTTAGAATAAATAAAACCTTGATTTCCTATCCCGATAAAAATCACCCAAGTTTATATCATTTCATTTATGTCGTCAAACATCTAGAGTTCGAACACGTTTTAGTCGGCGAAAGTGTCCCGGTAATGTTCAACAGTTTCGGACAAGCTGTTGTTTTTGGTCGAATTTGTCAACCGAATTTTGAGAAAATCGCTTTTTACCTATAACTGATGTTTAAGTCACCGTGAAGTGATTAAACGTGTAAAATTTTATACTATCTGGATTATCCGAATATTGATCGGTTTTGTGCTTTTCCTTAACGTGCCGGTCAGCTTATATTCGTTTTTTCCCAACATTTAACGTCCGGGATTCCATTTATACTGTGATCATATCTTCCATCCTTTGTCGCGAAGGTAACAAACCATGCCGCATTCCGGTCTGTCGTCATATGTAATTTTCCACATTTTCATGTTCTTTCCGCCGTCGTAGTTCTTATTCTATTCTGGATTTTCCATATTGGCCACGAGGAAATTTATTACCGAGTGGTAAATGTTCGTTTGGTAATACATGTTGGTACGAGTTTAAGGATTCTTTTCTATCCTTATTCGATAAAAACAATCCACTCTTCTTATTCAGTGACCAGTTCGTTTGTTTAGCTTTTATTTATTTATTTGTAGTTTTTTCTTATATTTGCTAATTTATAGTCAAGAGTGAGGCTATCTAATAAATGATATCGTAAAGTATATATATATATATAAATATCATGTATAGGATGAATATCTCACGAAAAGGTTACAGAATTAAATTTCCCATTTTAGTTTCCTCCAGATTTTACGATTCTATGTGTGAAAGTTCGACCACCAGCTGATTTGGGTGGTTTGTAACCGCATAAGATGTTTTTGCGCGAACCTCCGGATAATTTAATCCACTATGTCGGTTTCCAAATCCCGATGCATGACTTCGATAGACACGTACACCATGACATTCGGTACATTAGGCGCAGCAATAGAGAAACATAATATGATAAAATTGAAAAGATATCAGACACGATGAGAAAAAGGAGAATTAGATTTTATGGACACCTAAAAAAAGAATGGGGTCACATAGACAAAATAAGATCATATTTTTACCCAAAGGCTAAGGGAACAAACCCTGACAGAAAATGAATCCCTCCTTTCTTAACCTCCTTTCCTTTGACCCTTTCCTTATTTCCTATCCCTCGTCCCCTTACCTTTTTCCTACTCTACATTTCCTAGCCTACGATTTATCGTGTCAGTCCAGGTCGATCAGTTGTTTAGGCTTGTTTTGCCACTGGAGCACTTTCTTGGATTGAATAGGCAGGGTAGGAGTTTCATGCGCTACAACTCCTGTGTTCCCTCTTTGGTATTACTATGTTGTCTCTATTACAACCTCTCTACTCGACCCAAACATAAATAGAGAGAACGGTCAAACTTGGAAACGAGTATGCTAGACGACGACGATATATATATATTTATATTTATATATATATATATATATATATATATATATATATATATACGTTTGTTGCGTTAGCGACATGACCGAAATAATGGGCGTATATATACATATATACGTACGTATACTATACTAATAAATAAAACTGTTAAAAGAAAGAGACAGCGACATTTTAAAACTTTAAATCATTGTAATTTCTGTCCTATTTGCGATATCAATGTGAAACAACGCTGAGAACGAAACCAATAATATAGGCTACGAGCTATGCGAATTTAATCTTTATTGCTTTAATCGGTTTTTGAGTTAAAACAGAATAAAAACAGGCAAAAATTAGAAAAAATATATTTTCTGTTTATGTGCGACAAAAACAGCCCAATAAAGTGATTATAATGAAAATATTCCCAAATCACAGACTACAGTTTTATATATTAGTATAGATATGTTACAAAATAGCCATAAATGCTCAAAAGTTAAATGAACAAAATGAAAAAAATTTTAGGTGTAAAGTGTTATAAATTTTTACTTTCGTCAGATTCTTCATAATTTGAAATTTTTTCAAAACATTTTTCGCATATGTGTTTCATATGGTTCAGGCACATGATGTCATAGTACTTTTCACAATGAAATTTTGTTTTTTATCCTCCGTTGTTGGGCAAATTGTGTATCTTGCTTTTTTTGGCGGTTCTTTTGGCCCGTCCCTTCAAAATATCTCCTTTTTTCTCGTACCTTGGAATATATGGGTTTGCTGATCATATTTTTAGCCAGTCCTTCACCAGATCAAATCGTTTCAATTAAATCCTCCGTGGAACTTATTTATCTTCAGTGTTGTTGCCTGTGTCAATTATGCGTGTTAATCCCACTTAGGTGCACCATCCTATAAAGCACAACTAATGACCACCTTTTGCTTGCACTACTTTTGGAGAGCTTATTAACATTGTCCACTCCAGACTTGGTTGAATTGTAAAACGTAATAATATTAGGAAGCTATTTATCTCCTGTTATCTCGTCCATAGAATTGTCTTCTAAATGCACAGAAAACATTACAACATTAGATAAGATCGTGATCGTTTTGCTAAATCCAAGTTATGAATTTTTAGGCGGCCTGCTTCTAGTTTGCATTAATTTATTTGGAAGCTTATTTTTATGCACAGTTCTCACGTACGTCAATTTCTGTTGTAACAAGTATGATGTAAGCGGAATGCTGGAAAACCAATTATCCTCAGTTATATTTCGTCCGGAACGGCAAATTATCTGAGCTAGCCGCGTTACTAATTGTTTTATACCGCGCATACGGCCTTTCGAGTTGTTGGCCGACATATATTTCAAATGTGTAAGTACCACGTATTAGCATCTGCAATGCTAAATATTTTAATGCCATACTTCGCTGGCTTATTGGGTATGTACTGGCGAAATGAGCAACGTCCTCCGAATGAAAAAAGTTGCTCATCAACTGTACAACATCTAGATACTGTATACGGTCTTACATAGTTATCTTGAAAACGTTGAAAAATTTCCTTGATCGGAGCAAATTTGTCTATTTTACGTCTCTCATTCCAGTATATCATCAAATGTAATATATTTTTTTAGCATGTATCCGTTTGAGACTCGTTGTTGTTCTAAAAATCTCTATTCTCATCTTGCCTTCTGACCAAGAAATCTTCCATATTTTGACGCCTGGAACGAATAGATCCAGCGATGTATAGCAACCCGAAGAAAACATTTACTTCAGCGACACAAGTTAGTTAACTATGCTCATAATTTACTAATTTCAGAAGCTTTTTATTCGTAGAATTTACTTATAATTTGTATAATATCTTCAGAAAATTTATAAGGAAAAAAATAACATAAATATTTAAAAATGTACGTAAATTATTTTAATTAATTAAAAAGAATTATTCAATTTTTAACATCAAACGAATGCTAAAAAAATAATTAAAGTACTAATCCGTTTGCTGAAAAACCAATCAAAATTTATAACTTATTCTTCTACGCGTGGATCTGTGGGCACTCCGGTGAAGAAAATGTAACAATACGAGCAGTACAATTCAGTATAAACCACCGATGCTAAACAATATTATTGAAAGCTACTGTGACCGTAAGCAGTGTAGCCAAGCTGTGAATATAAAATATTTGACAACAATATGGTATGGGGTGCTCACGTGGCAGTTGCCGGGTTAATATTATTGAAGGAGTACACGGTTTTCCCCACCTTTATATTCGAAAGGAAAAAAAAAAAAGGAATAATCACGACAGTAATAATAGCAAATAATAGTTGCCGAAAAAGTGAATAAACTGACACTGAACGATAAAAATAAAACCCACCACGTATGCAAGTACGAATGAGGAAGGCGAGTGCCCATTCTCTGTGTGTAAATAAGCGTATGGATGCGTGTAAGAACTTACGTGGGGCTATATAAGTGCGTAGATTAGTATAATATTATTGTTATTTTAACAGAAATGTATCTTTCCGTACGTGGTAGTACATATTATATATACTCGTATATATTATTTTTTTCCAGTATGGACACCCTGCGATAATCACAACAGTCTCGTAACTATCTGCTTGGACAATACCGATCTCCTACACTATGGACTTACCTTGAAAAGACGTTTGCAATGCCGCACTTATTGCATCCGACTATCTAGTTGGCTAACTGGCTTATGATTGTACACTATCCACTCTTCACGAAACTACGACTCCTCCGATTCCGTCATGTTGGCGAATAATACTTTATAACGCGTATGAGAATCTCTGCCGACAATCTGTTGTGTGTTACACCGATTTCTTTTAAAAATAGAGGGACTTTTATCTGTAATACTGGGAGCAGTGGCCTCAAACATCACATTTTGAGGCTAACAATGCGGTTGTTCTCACCGTCAACGTACGTAAAGTGTATGAAAATTATGAAAACTCTTAAAGAGCGCACGACCTGGACATTAATCTCTCAAGGATTTTCTTATATTCTAATCCGTCTAACCATTATAATCTGTTCAAACTGATTTCGTTTTTCAATATCTCTCAGGTCCATTTTTTTTTGGTTTTAATAAAAGATACAAAATATACGAAACTGTCCATTGTTTCATAGCGGAAATGTTCTTGCCTTCCTGTTACCTTACGTATGTTTTTATCTATTATCCTTATTTCGATTTTACCGAAATAATTACATATTTTTCGTTCATTCAATAGTTGCCGGCATCTTTTCTATATTTACGACAACCGTGACTGTGTTACTCGTAAACGGTACGTTTGATATTTTAAGCAGCCCTCTGATAGACCCGTTCCAACCAGATGAAATAGTACGAGCAGGAGTGTGCTTTTTTGCTTCACGCCGTTTTAAATTAATTATGTACTCAATTCGAACGTTACAATGTCGTGATTAATGTAGATGACGTTATCCAAAGCTTTTCGGTAATCAACGAAACACAGAGACATGGATAAATTTAATTTTCACGTTTTCTCCGTTAAATGTCTGTTGTTCAGCATTTGATTTCTCGCTTTCTTTATCGTAATATTAGGGGATTACGGCGGTAGCAAAACATTCAAAAATGGTTACATACAGGTGTATGATGTGTTAGTAGTAATTTTAAATTTGATTAAAAACAAGAGATATATTTGTATATGGAGTGTAACAATCTCACCGGTATGACGTCATTTTCACGATTTAGCTTCCATGCAAAAAAAAAAAATTATATTAGAAAAATCATTTGGTGGTGGGAGAGTTTTTGATAATTCGTAAGTAAAACATTTTAGCCATATATATAATATACGCATATAAATATTGTGTAATATCAAACGATTAAAATTCAAAAATTGATATACACACGCGCATGTTGTGATAGCAGAATATTTTGTAAAATTAATTTTCAAATGTGATTGTGGATATTTGCGTGTAATACATACATTTATATATATATTATATTGACATATTACATATATATATATATATATATATATAATCCTATGAAAAATCCATAAGAAAAATGGTTCATTGTATAGGAGAGTATATAAGAATTTGTAAAATGTATTAGCTTATATATATATATATGTGTGTGTGTGTGTATATATCTATATGTGTGTATATATATATATAAAATATTAATGGGCACGTGCGGTTACCGAGCATTATATCGACATACGTATCATTATATATAATATATATTCGCGCGCATATGCTGTTATCGCGCATATTATATAATATTATTTTAAGTATACAGATTTCCCACTTGCGTAGTCCGTTAGATAAGCAATTTTACTTAATCGGTAGCCCCTAGTTTCTCAATATTCTATTAATTTCTTTCTTATCGTTCGTCTAAGACACTTCTGATCATCTTCTGCAAGATTTCTTGGTGCGTGGACCTGAATTAAGCTAATTATTATTGTTTGAAAAATGCGCAAGTGATTTTTAAACAATAAACGACAAAAAAGGAGTGCTAAACTTTATTTAATAAAAATCAAAAACTTTTCGGCTATTAAGACATTATCGAGAAAAATAAAATATAAAAATATAAAATATAATTTTATAAATAGTGTTTTTCCATTTTGTAATTTTTATAAATTGTATATCTAAATTCGTATTGTTTACATTTTATATTTTTGTATTGTTCATACATATATATATATATATATATATGATAGTGGCTTAACAAAGTTTTATTATTTATTATGAACAAAGTTTGGTGTTTTTAATTCCTTTTTTGTTATTGCCTGACATTCATTCTTAATCCCGCGACTTGATTTTTTGCGACTTTATAACTTATAATTAGATCATTTGACCTCTTGTTTACGAATAAACTGTTCCTGCTTTTATTTTCATCGCTTAAGCAGAATACAGTATACTAATTCGAAACAGTCAGCCCGACAGTAATGTATTGGGGACCCTTAATATACATCTGCTTTATGTCTTTTCAATTCCACGTCCATCATAAAAAGCTTACTAAGTCGAAAAAACCTCTAAAATTCCAAGTTTTTAAGCTGTACAGTGTGTTTAAGTTTTTCATACTTTCTACAGGTGCGACCACGTACTTCACATTTTAAATTCGGTTTGTAGAAAGCCGATCTGCCAGTCAGTTCACGTGGCGTGATAATTTTAACAACTTCGTCATTTTGATATTCTATAGAAAAATATTCAGCCTATTTTTACCGGTTGACGGTTTGTTTTACAGTTTCCCATCATACGAGAAGTATAGTGGCGGCCATTAGCTCTTGCGATGAAAAAGTAAAAATCATAATTTTAATTTATTAGCGACGTGTTTCGATTAATTTTATAGAAAATTTCACGTTACATTATCGCACTGTTCTAATCGGGTAGGCCACAATTGAGTATGTTAAACGTTTATCAGCGATAATCGTAGTCGATCGTTATTTTTAACCATTTACAAACCACTGTGACCAGTTTTACGACTTTGTCTATTTGCTCATTTTTTCGCCATCATTGCCAAAATCGTAATGTACAAATACACACATAAACACATATACATACACACAACACGAACGACACCTCTAGTATGCAACATTTATTATATATATATATATAGCATACCGAATTTTACGTCAGATATTACACCGTGTTTTCAAGTATCTTGATCATTTCACCACTATATTATCATCATTAATATTATTAGTTTTATTATCTGCTGGAAGGAAAACAAATCCGTATTCATTAGAGTCGAACAGCCATCTTATTTATAGGCATCGTAAAATATTCAAACAACCGTTTGACATTTCTGTCACCCGCCAGCCAACTTACTAGTAGCAGCTTTGTCTGCCAATATTTTAGTATAAACTATAACCAAACTAAAAAGGTACCTACCACTTCTTTGTTTTCCTTTTAGAAGTACTTTCATTAATTTTAATTAATCGTAGATGAGTTGCCGCACGTCGGGACTAGCTTACTGTACGTTATTTTTGTCTACAAAACGGACTAGCATACAGAACACTACAGAGTGAAGTACCACGGTCTTCTCTGTGGTGAATAAGAGTTGTGTGATGATGAAAAACTTTATAAATTTATAAATAAAGTTTATGCCGCGAGCTGGGACTATATCACCAGTCGAGCGCTCTAACATAAATATACCACCTCGGCATATAATATGAATATACATATGTATGATGAAAAAATTCATGATTATATAATTCTCAATCATCACGGAGTAGGCAGTAACGCCCCACTCCATGTATCATCATATGCGCGCGCATCTGAGTCGTATATAAATAGTGCCTCGAATGCTAGCTCACTTTGTGCGTAAAAATAGCTAGTCACGACGTTTGGCAATGAACAATACGACGATGATACTATACGTGTGTGTCTGCATAAACATTGTAATGTGCGAATGAACGAACACGTTACTATGTACATATGTACACACAACTCTGACAATGAATGAACAAATGATATATATTTTGGGAATTAGAAATGAAAACAAGGATTTAGTATCGGATGGAACTGCAATAGCCGATGTGTGAAGAAGATGTTGCCAACATATTTATAATGATAATGCTGTAATCAGTTCAGCATGGTAGCATGAGTATTAATTTAGAACCTGACGTAATTACTGAAGAAGTAAGGAAAAAACTAAGACAATGAAAAAGAAATAAAGCTAGTGGCCCAGATAATATCACTAAAATACCAGATCCTCTAGATTTCTTTATTATAAAAGGAATAGGAAATAACTACATGAGCCTATTATCAAGTTATGACTTATCATGTGACTACTCACGTGTCATAGCTATAATAAGCTCGACAATCATCACAAAGCACAATGATCTGCTGGTTTATAAAAAAAAAAACAGACTGGGAAAGCTTTAGACGATGAATTAATGCTAACATTAATTTAAAAATTAGCATCAAAAACTGCGACGAAATAGATAATGCGGTGGAATATTTTACAATCATACTGTATGAAGCTGCTTACAGGACAACACTAACAACCTCCTAAATATGTAAATAACCATCCACCTATTATTAAAAAAATGATCTTAAATAAAAGGAAAATTAGAGAACAGTGGCAAAACAGCAAATTCCCAGCGCTCAAGATGGAGCTCAACAATGCTTGAAAATCAATCAAAAAACTGAAGGGTGACTCTTTTTAAAACTACTTCTCCAAGTTAACACCGTCAAAGATCACAATGGCGTATGCATCTTGGGCAGGAACAAATATTGAGCAGGCAGTTGTGTTTGCTGAACATCTGACTAATGTCTTCTGCCCAAATTCAAACAGTGATTCTGAGTTTGAAAAACACATTGCAAACTATCTAAAAGAACCAGTTCAACCGAGCGCACATGTTACCTTCTTTAAACCATCTGATATCAAATATACAATTAAAAACCTTGTAAAACCAGTTAAAGCATCCGGCTTCGATAACATCAAGGCAAACTATTGCAATAACTACCACACAGGGCATATGTTTTCATTACTATATTATTCAATCACATTTTAAAACTTAAACACGTTCCAGCTCAGTGGAAAGTTGAGGATATAATTATGATTCCAAAACTCGACAAACCTGCTCATCAGATCACATCACACAGACCCATTAGTCTCTAGCTAATGACGGTTATAGTTGAAAATAACATCATTCCAAATCAGCAGTTTAGTTTCAGAGAGAAACACTCCAAAGTAGAGCAAGTGCACAGAGTAACAAAGTTCATATATCAAAGCATTGTCGGCAAAAAATACTGTACTGCAGAATTTTTTATACAATAAGCATTCAACAAGGTATGGCATCGAGGTCTGCTTTACAAAATTAAGTTATTGCTCACAGATACATACTTTCAGCTAATTACATCATACCTCTCGCTGAGATATTTCAGGATTAAGCACTAGGAAGCAGTCACAGGACCATATGACAGGAGTCCACAGGTCTCGGTACTTTGTCCACATTTGTATATTACATATACAGCAAACCTCCAGTCACAGAACAGAACTTGACCGCTACATTTGCAGATGACACAGCCATCTTGGCTATGGATACAAATCTCAAAGCAACCTCGCAAAAAGTACAAACCTACTTAAATCATATTCAAGAATGGCTTAACAAGTGGCGCATCAAAATCAACAAGAATAAATCTCAGCAGATTATGCCAAACTTATTGTCCTCCAGTTTCATTAAACAACAAAATACTTCCTCAAGCTGACTCAGTCAAGTATCTCGGTTTCACCACCATTGACAGAAGATTAACTTGGAAAACCATATTGTAGCCAAACGCAAGCAGTAAAACTCACAACTTTACTGGTTGATCGGACATCGATCTCGCTTATCATTGGAGTTAAAACTACTAGTATACAAAACTGTATTGAAACCAGTTTGGACATAGATAGAGCTATGGGCTTGCACATCAAACACAAACCTGATGGCTATACAGCGGTTCCAGTTAAAAACTCTGACATATATACTAGGAGCACCGTGGTATGTCACAAATGAAATTATCCACAAGGACACTTGCTTCCAAAACTGTACAATAAGTCGCTGGCAGGCATAGCAACAACTATGTGTCATTGAAAAGATACCAGCTACAAGACCTAAGTCCAAGGTTCAACTGAATAAAATAAAAACACAAATATCGGGGAGTTCTACCATCGGGTAGTATCTCCACTCAGGATGAAATCTCAAAAAAATTCGCCTATTGTCCCCGTAGAACAGATTACAAATAAAATTTTAAAAAATCCTTCTGCCTCTTAATACTCCATTTTCTTGTATCCCGTTCCTTTCACACACACATATATATATATATATATATATAAATAAATCATCATTTTTCGACTGATATTCAACCTATTACACGAAATAGTTCAGCATTCGAGGCAATAATTATATGACGTTATCCAAAGCGAGGTGACACTTTTCTCTTTTAATGTCGTACACTATGCAGCGTGTAGGCCGGTCCCAATAATTTCCTTAAAGATTCCACCGATATTAATGTTACTTCATTCCTCGATTTTTTTTATCCACGAATTTCTTTTTTCACCAACTGGTCTTTTACCATGAATTTTGCAGTATTAGGTGTAGGATGTCATACTTGTATCCTCTTACAATATGACAAAGATGTGTCATTTTTTTAATATTTTTTACCAACTATTTTTGTACGACACAGCCTTATCTATGATAATTAAGAGATAATCGATGATGAAAAACTTTATGCCGAGGCGATCGAACCTTCGTCATTTCAACTTTAATCCTGTTTTAATTTATATATAAAATTTATACACAAACAGTTACACTAAATAAGCAGAAAAATAAAAACTGTCTAATATCAAAATTGAATTAATTTATAATATATACTTCTTAAACATTAATTCTTCACCAAAATTTATCGTCGAATTTAATAAATTATATTCTTCTCTTGCTGTGACTATTTTCATTTTTTCTAGTAATTTTCTTTTTTAAATGATGTTTTTCTAATTATTAAATAAAACCGTTTATCCAATGTGACAATGCGCCTTATTTTATATAAACATGTTATTTAAATTGATTAAAATTATAATTTCAATTCTTTTGGTATATGATTTTTTTTATTTTTAATTAGCAATTTCCAAGAACGTGATGTCTATAATTAATCTTATAAGTTTATCATTATTCTTTCTTCTATATTTAAAACAAATGAATATACTTTCTCTCTCTCTCTCTCTCTTTCGTATATATATATATATATATATCTTATATCCCCAATCTTTCGATTACAGTATATACATACATATTTCTTTTATATTCCTCAATCTTTCAACCAAAAAGACGTAACATCTTAACCATCCGATCCGAGCCTTCTCTTTCAACATTTAGCACGTCTCTACACTTGTATCCTCTATTATTTAAGTGATGAATTTTCATCTTGGTCTTTCTATCTTGTCATTTATCGGTCCTTCTAATATTGGTGCGTCAAATATTCGTTGTTTCTTAATACGCGCGCTATTCAGCCACATGTTGTATCTGTTATGTTGTTTATTAAACGTCTTTTTTCATCCATGTTTATGAGAACTCGCTTATTTTTTATTCCGTTTGTCCATTTATTTTTTTGAATTTTTCTGTAATACCATATTTCGAGCGCTTCTAGTCTTCGTTTATGTATGGTCCAAGTTTTTAGGCGGTACAGAAGTACGCTCCAAACACATATACCTTTGTTAATCATTAACGATTTATTTATACATACATATATGTATATATATACCTATATGTATATATATATACATATGCGTATGAGTGATATATACATGTGTGTATGAGAGTGTACGTGAGCATAATGATGGTTTTACGTTAATCGAATTCGTAAGAACGGAACGGCGTCTGGGTTTTTCTAGTCGTAAAAGTATTGTTCATTTTCTTAATTGGCTGTTGGCAGTTTTATTTTTTGGTTTTTACATACGCAGTAATAAAATGTTGTTAGTTACTATCGGTTTGGAAGAGTTATTAGATAGCGAAACATTAATTTTTAATAAACTAGAAGTTAAATACAATTTCAATCTTTCATGATTGGTCATTTTTGGCGGTAATCGTTTCAACATCTTTTCACGTAGAATTTTGGAAATGTTTTTTAAATTTCGATTATACGGTTCGTCGGTGTTCAGTTCACTAAATAGAAGGTTGCGCATTTTAAGACCATTCCGACCTATCGAATAGATCTCTGTGATTAAATGAATAAATGTACAAATAAAATATAACAATTTCATAATAAAACTTACATACTAAACCAAATTAACCTGACATAAGTACTTAAACAATCTGTATGTATATTGTAAAATAATAATTATATATATTGCCATGCGATTCTGCTAGCAACCGGCGTTCCGATTTCGGGGGTCGGAATGAGAATTATGCGACCGGCCTTATGAGTGGGGCAAACCAGCCACTTCATGGAAAAAATATGACTGGGAATTTCGCAAAAGTAAAAACTAAAATAGCTACTTGGAATGTTGGAGGAATTTTACACACCGGCAAGCTTCGTATTGTGGAAATGGAGATAGAAAGGTTAGGAATTGAAATATGCGGTTTAGCGGAAACACATTACCGACAATGTGGTCATTTCGTTACAGAAAATGGAACACTTTATTGTTCGAGTAGAGATACAACAAGTTTTAGTGGTGTTGCTATATGGGTATCAAACAAATTTAGTAAGATGGTTACTGGTTATAAAACAAAGAATGGCAGAGCCATAGCTATCAGGCTAGAGGGGAGACCGGTTCCTATTAATATTATTCAAGTATACGCACCTACTTGCGCAGCGTACAATGAAACAATTGAATTATTTTACAAAGAAGTAGAAGAAGTTATGAATGATATATCAAATAGAGAAATCACAGTCGTAATGGGGGATATGAATGCTAAAATTGGTAGTTCATTGAAGTACAGTTACGAAGAACAGTCGGAAAATTTGGAATAGGCAACAGAAACGAACAAGGAAAGGCTACTTCAATTCGTGGTTGAAAATAATCTCAGCATAATGAACACAATGTTTAAACATCATATACGACGGTTATGTACATGGGAAGCTCCTGGTGATCGATGTAGAAACCAGATTGATTACATCTTGATACAAGAAACATGGAAAACATCTTGTGATAATGTCATAGCCTATCCTGGAGCAGAATGTGGATCGGATCATAGACCATCAGTTATGACAATTCGGTTGAAATTGAAAAGCAAATTACAAACATTATCAAGATCCAGGATGAAAATTACACATCCGCAAAATTTTAAGCAAAAATTTGAAGAATATGGACCAGACGACAATACAGACACGCAAATTCGGGAAGTTGACCTTCTATGGCGTAATTTTAAAAATACAACTATTTTGGCAGTACGAGAAACTCAACCACATGAAGAAGAAATGAAACGTAAACCGTGGATATCGTCCGAGAAAATCCAATTAATTGTGAAAGGAGAAAATTCAGAAACAGTACTCACGCAAATGAACAGGAAGTAACTCGTTTATCGTCAGAAATTCGTAAATTTTGCCGCAAAGATAAAAATAATTACTATACAGCTATTTGTCAAGATATTCAGACACATGCAGAAAAAAATGAACCCAGGGATTTATATAAAAAGATTGCCTTGATTACAAGAGAATTCAAGATGAGATAAAACAAACAGGGATGTATTAAAATAGAAAAACTGGATATAGCAGAAGTCTGGAGGCAATACTGTCAGGAACTATACGATAATACATATACAGAGGAACCAATAATACCAAATCCGTTATCCGAGCTTGAACCGAATATACTTAAATCAGAAGTAGAAGAGGCCATAAAATATTTAAAATTTAATAAAGCTACAGGTTGCGATGGAATACCGGCGGAAATAATTAAACAAATGGGTACTACAGGAATTAAGAAAATACACGAAATATGTGAAGAAATTTGGCGAACGGAAAATTGGCCACAAGAATGGTGTAAGACGGTCTACATACCTCTATTTAAGAAAGGACAAGTTACAAATTGCCAAAATTACAGAACTATTTCATTAATACCGCACACCAGTAAAATAATGCTCCGAATTCTAAATAATCGATTAGCAGAATTCTCATCCAGGCAGATTCCAGATGAGCAAGGAGGATTCGTAAAGGAAAAAGGAACTCGAGAACAAATTTTAAACATAAGATTGTTGATTGAAAAAACCAGTGAACATAATATTCCGTTAGTGTTATATGCTTTGTTGATTATTCAAAGGCATTCGACAATGTTCGCTGGGAAAAATTGTGGCCTGCACTTATTGAAATGGGAATACCAAGGCATATAGTGTATTTAATAAATCAACTATACGAACATAATATAAACACGGTACGTATTGAAGGCCATATAGAATCAAAAGAATTTAAGACGAAAAAAGGTTTAAGACAAGGATGCGTCTTATCACCGGTACTTTTCAATCTATACGGTGAATATATTATGAGACAGGTTTTGAACGGTTGCAGCGTTGATGTTTCCATTGGTGGAAGAATCATTAATAACCTACGCTTTGCGGATGATACAACGCTTATAACCAGCTCAATTGATGACATGAGAATATTACTCGACCGACTAAATAAGATAAGTGCCAAATATGGATTAAATATAAATAAAGATAAAACAAAACTAATGGTGGTTGATCGTGGAAACTTAATACCGAAGGATGAAACACAAATCGATGGTTACGAAACATTACACAAGTATATATATTTGGATCCCTTATTGATGATAAAGGCACTTCAACGGATGAAATAAAAAGACAGATCCAGTTGGCTCGAAGTGCTGGGCGCTGAAAGCCAAAGATAGGCAACGTATCGATAATTTCGAAATGTGGATTTGGAGGCGTATGTTACGAATATCCTGGACAGCAAAGCAAACAAACGTTTCTATATTACGCAAGCTCAACGTTAAGCGTAGATTGTCCAGCGATGTTCTTTTCAGAATATTACTTTTTTTCTGACATATCATGCGAAGCGATGACTCCATGCAACGATTAGTAATTGAAGGGAAAATACAAGGAACGCGTCCTCCTGGTAGATTACACATCAAATAGCGCTTGCAAAGTCAATGGCTGATTGTAAACGGGAGGCTGCAAACCGGATACAATGGAGAAGAAAAATTGAAGAAGTTGTAGCATGAAAATGGTCACGACATCCCTTGGGGGGATTACGATTGAAGATGATGATATATATATATATTTACTCTGAAAAATGCATGCAAATAAGTCGGCTGAGCTAAATACCTCCGACGACTTGCGACGATTAAAGCGCGGTAATGGCCTAGACTTCGTTTACAGTTCTAACGAGTATCGTTTACTGACAGTCAAGGATATCACGAAATGATTCCTCGATCAGATTTCGAACAAAAATTGTAATTTTCGAACACGATTATTTTGGCAATATTTTCGAAACGTTACAAAAATCTGGACATTGTTATCGTCGAATAAACGTAAATTGGACGTGTTTTTTAGAACTGCGACTTAACATGAATTTTTAATCGAATCTGGTGTTATTGATTTAGTCTATCTATTTCCCAATTGTAAAAATGTTTTATTATTGAACATAACAGTTATATATATTTTTCTTCTTCGCGTGATTTAACCGGTTTTCACGGACTATACTCGCATTGCCCATCCATCAAATTAACCGCTAGACTAATTTGGGTCGCTTTCTAACTTGTGCATGTAATATTCGATATTATTACTAATTACTGTCCGCACATCCGATACATTTAGATGCAGAGGAAGGTTTTCATTGTACATTTATCACGGTAGAGCAACAATTTTACTTCAAAGATAACTTGCTCGTTTTAACCAGCAATAAGTGCACATATTTCTAAGTTTAATGTTTATTTGTTTAATCTAGATTTTCTCCGGACCATTAAGATTAACGAGCACGCAATCATTCTTCTAGTTGTAAATGTAACCTGTATTGACTTTAATGAGTTAGTTTGAATTCTCTACTACCACTGGCGCATCATTTCTCTAGTTTGTACAAACTGGCCTGTACTTTTTTGGATCGCATCGATGTCCCTTGAAAATAATGCTGAATCTGCCTTCATATCTGTCACAATTGGAAGATCGTGTATGTATGAAAGAAATAGGATTTTGCCACAAAAACAGAACTCTGCGAAAAATCAATCTCACCAGAATAAAATTTTGATGCATCAGTGCCGAATTTAATAACCTATTTATTAAACATGAGAAGAGTAGCACATAACAGTGGCGGCTTATACATAAAGGTTTTGCACAACCACCGGTTATATCGAGAACAGTATAAAAATTGATGATGTAATAAAATAGTTAACTAATTATTTTATGGAGATTAAACAAAATAAGCGAATTTTAATTATATATTTTTCGTAGAATATATTATAAAAAGTAAAAACTCTTTAAGAAAAGTGCTTTAAAATGCCTAGTTACAACGGTTGTCGGTTAGACGCTCGATGCAATTTGAAGAAGGCATTGGAAAGTCATATACAGCATTATATTGCGCTTAACGCTACTATGGGTGTAGAGTTTACATAGGGCTGTATTAGCGACTGCTGGAACCAGACTTCTGGAATTACACACACTTGACGCGGCATAATAAGTTTTTCTCATTGTATTGTTAATAACATGTGGGTGCGGTTGCGTGCGCGTATTACCGACCAACAAATGATCGAGTCTGCGATTTATATTTCATCTCTTTCCAAGATTAGTTTTTCTTCTTCGAATTTCTATCGGTGTTTCTTTATTTTATTTTATACATTTCCAACATGTGAATTGTTTCATTGCCTATTTCCAGTCTATATTGTTCATGGTATTAATCAATTTTTATATTAGACGGAAAGTTCTTATTTTTTCTGGCTATTTAGTGTAATTGTTTACATATGAATTTTATATTTCTGATTTGTTGGTGGTATCGTTTACAACATTTACTATCGGATTATTTTATAAATGACCGTTTTTATCGCTTTGCTGCGTTTTTTTTCTCGTAATATTGTACATTTAAATAAATTTTCATTTTTTTTTAACATTATTAAGTAACCTATATTACGTACGTCATTTAGTATAGTACGCCTGTCGGACAGGTACAAAGGATAATTTCATTTTGAAATTTTGATTGCATAGTATCGAATTATATATTATAGTAATAATTGATCTAACATTATAAACGTTATTTTTTCTATGACAGTATCTTTGAATATACATATATATGTCAATTAACAGCATAATTTCAACGTCAATGCAGACACTTACTATTAGTAATAACGAGGCTTGTCTCGTCACTTTCCCCTTCATCGATTTATATAATCGTATTTATGGCAAAGCTCTCGCTCTCTCGTTCATATAATATTTATGTGATCTCCTTGTGTATTATTATTCGAAACTATAATTTTGTTCAGCTGGCGAGGTGTAGGTATCAATAATAAGTGGTTGAAATCAATAAAATTATTAAGAAAAGGGCGTTATTTAATGGTGCGTATTCTAAGTCAGTACAAACTGATTTTGTAATTAGTAAAAAAAAAGAAAAGATCTAGCAAGTTAGCGCTTTCGCAATAGATAATCACGACAATATTTCAATCTGGAACATATACGTGATTTAAAGGTAAATATATTTGCCGGCCACTATTATCTATAGTCCGATCGAATAATTCGTATTCCGCGAAGAACTACAGTTTTAGTTCTAAAAGAGACGAATAAGAGTCAATAAATAATTAAACGAGATATTCTAGCTGTGATACTCTAGCTACTTTTGGCAGCATTCATTACAGTCAGTTTTCCGCAAAATACGTTATACTAGCATGACTGCATCCAGGGGCACTACAGGGAGATTGCTACATATCGCATTTGTCAATGTTGTAATCGACGCCGCAAACAATTCAGTGCCAACAGGCTTTTGAAAACGGTATATCACGTACTGGACTAAGTAGTATGAAGAACTTTAATATGAAAATATTCACGACGAAGCAGTCTTAAATGAACTATTTAGCGCACTATAAAAGGAAGACAAGAAAGATGGCCATCAACAGTGGAGTCTACAAATTTCACGCACTCATCGCGAACGGCGTGGACATTTATGAGAAATCTTAATGAATGATTGGAACGGTGCTTCAGACCATGCAAAATTTCTTCGAATAAGATTACGGAATAATTGCAGTAGAGAAGACTTCTGTATATGGCAGTAAAGATACATCGCACCATTGTTAAATCTCGCAGTTATGTGTACCGTATAAACAGTTGGAAGGCGTAATATTCAACAGAATTCCCATGATCGTTGAAAACACTCTGCCCGCAGAGCAAGTTGGGTTTAGAAAGAATCTGATCTGTGTACATTCAGTCATGGCGTTAAACGACTACATTAAATCGGGTTATGACAGCAAAATAAAGACGGCTGCCCATCTTGTCGACCTGACATCCGCTTCTGATATTGTATCGAGTAATGTAAACAGTCGGCCTAGAAGAACCAATAAGGTTAAACCTGTACAAAAAGGGAGTCATCGTTATTTCATCTTACAACGCAGAAGTCTGAACTTAACGTTATATTAGAAAATAATAACATCGATTTTAATGCCAAAATATCTTACGGTTATACCTGGATAGAGCGTTAACATACAAGCCGCATATTGAGAATCTCTCATAGAAAGTGAAAATAAGAATAAACTTGTAAAGGACATTTGCCGGCGCAGAATGGGAAGCAGCCGTGAAGGTGTTGAGAATAACTCTATCGCTCGCCTACTCAGTGGCTAAGTCGGAACAGTGGGCATACTGAGAAAATAGATGCCCAGTTGAAAGCCGTAATGTGAATAATTAGCGTCGCATTAAGGTCGTCGAATAAAGAATTCATGTTCTCGCTTAAATTGCTTCTCGAAAATTAAGATAATAGACTTTCTGTGGAAACGTTGGAAAAATTTTACACATACGGAGAATTGTAAAGACTACAAACCAATAAGGGAACTGAAATCTAGACAGCCACCTTTATGAAACGGCAGTACGGACGTCAAGAAATTGGAAGGAAGGATGGCAAGGACAAAGAGTAAAACCATGATCTAGTATAAGATCCCAGCATAGAATCTTTGGAAACGAACCTGTCTCGACGGGAATGGCGTAGAATAAATAGATTCCGAACGGGACAAGGTAGATGTTCCGATGCATTGAATAAATGGAAAATGGTTTCGAATTGCTTATGTGAACGTGACGAACTTCAAACTCTGGATCATTTGTGTAGTTGCAAAATCTCTTTAAATAAAAACATCGATAGACATGATGCGCATGACGTTACGAATAGCGCGCTCTATTGGATATCTGGACTTTTAATAGATATTTTAGCCCCATACGAACGAACGATTAAACGATCGTTAAATTGTATAATTTAAAATTCCCGTTTAATTGAAAGCTAGTATAACGGAATTCGGAATAAATGTCTAGTCCATTGAATCGAGCGCGAGCTTATTTACGGTAAAAATCCTCGGTAACGCTATTAATTAACGGATAAAAAAAAGTTTTATCTCGAAAAATTTAATTTAAATTAAAAAAAAAAGAACGTTTCATACCGAATCCATTTTATCTATTTTGTATTCAGTCAATTCTGAACGTAACGATCTGCGAGCGCTATATCCGTAGATTCCGGTTCTAAGCTGTTATCGTATACCAACGTGATTGGGCAAGCCATCAGTCCAGCGAGTAGGGGCTGCTTACAGAGCAGTAATATTTTTTCTAGATTTTCTCCTTTTAACAATAAACAAATTGGCGGATCCGTCTATCGCGCAATCCGTCAAATTCTATCGGTTCGTCTACTTCTGTCCGTCTTTTCAGAGATTTGTTCTTCTTCCAGAGATGCGCAAGCAGCATTCTTCATCAGTATTTCAAATTGCTAATCGGTCGCTTTAATCGTTCACATATGGACCTGCATATAAGAAAATTAGGTGCAGTATTAACGTTTTTACCAGCTTATTCCGTAATAATAATGGTCACTTTTTATTACAAATTATACGGGTTAAAATCGTATCATTTTGTACACAATTCATATTTCTTCTAATAACGAGTATTAGGATTTGTTCGTTATTAAAATGAAAAAAACAAAATAACGGTTTCAAGTACGAATGACGTTTATACGTATATCGCCAGACGAATTTATCTAATTAGTGTGTAGCGATGAAATGTAGGTTCCATTATTATATTATGCATATTCATGAAGACATTTTACGCGATAATCCAGCCTGTGTCACTAAACTTAACGTTATCATCGATTCTCACGTATACACATTCATATAAATATATATATATATAACACATACATTTATAATATAAAGAATATTCAAAGTAATTAATGCATTTTTTAAGTAATCGACGCAGATAGCAATTTAATACGACTTACTCGCAGTCGCCAAGTGAACAGCGTCGCATTTATTAGGAGATAGAACGAAATTATTTAATTTTTCTTTTCTCGATAATTATAAATTTCGATTTCAAAATACAAACTTCGTCAGTTACGTCTTAGGAACAAAAGTAAACAGCAATTACGAACGTTCCTTTATTCGGAATTTTACTTATACACGCCATATTAACAAATTGGTAAGTACGCGATAATATTTTTTTCTTAATATTAGTCATTCTTCGGTAATACGCCATTTTAAGGAACAATATAAACGCGATATTTTCTTGTAAAAAAAATTACGAATTAAAAAAAAATTAAAAACACAATCTACCAGTATAACTGTATATGGTATATAGTCAAGACTACCGCTAGTTAAACGAAAAATATAAAATTATAAATTCAATCTGGACTAGAATAAACTATTAAAGATGATTATCACGCGTTCGATAATATTCCGAACTCCCCTTAGTCGCTAGTTAAAACCTGAAGAGAGAAGATCAAGCGGGTTAGTCGACTTATCCAACATTCTCTCGGTATTATCTAATTAACCACCAACAGATTGATTACTATGTTTTTCTAGTCTCTTTAAGTAATGCGCACTGCGTTCCGGAATTACAGTATCCATATTCGGTACATTCGAGATTTTCGTTACGAATGTATCAGAGTGCGTTGACCAGTGTGAAATTTTCGATTCGTTGCATGATTTTTATATTCGAAGCAGAACCACCCCACAATGATGTACGGGCAGACAAATTTAATCACGGTGTTATAAAATAATAATTTATATCGTAAAGATAGTTCGGAATTTCTGCACACAATCAGTACTAAATTTTATTAAATTTGACTTTTAATTCCTTATTTTATTTTTTTATTCGCAACACAACTGTCGATAGTCGCATCCCAACAATAAAATTTAACTGTAGAACGGGTATACCCTCCGATTGTGAAAATAACGTGAACGGATTTTACATTATTTATTTTAATGATATGAGTACGTACGTAATTCGACTAATACGTTTTAATGTTAATTTGTTAAACAATTGCGTAATATTCGAAATAGAATAGTAGAGAATATATGTAAAGAAGTGTATTACTATATATAGTATATACATCTACAAACACACATATACACGCGTATGTATGTGTATGTGCATAAATCCTAATCGTGTACCGCTTATTAAAATATCGTATTAAATAACTGTGTATTATTTGAAATAGAGGGCAACATTGCAGAAAACCATATATATATATATAAATATTATATATATATATATAATATATATAATATATATATACAAAATATATATATATAATCTAGCGTTTAAAAAAAATGAAACAAACATGTAGTAGCCTGCAAATTTTAACTTATGGTTCGACGATTATTGATATATATGCTTAATTTTAAATCATTCCGAGATAAAAATCAGAAATTTGTTTGATAAAATAATTTCATTATACAGCCAATTCTATACAACTGCCGTAGGTGATCATATTTGTTACACTTATATATTGAACATTTTCCATTTCACTAATCTTTATGTTTATTTTTTTTATTTTATTTTTTAAATTTAAATGGGCATTAATGATTCCACCCAGGGCTGTAATAAATGGATGATATGTCTTATTGAATATTTGTACTACAGGCTAATACGTAATGAAATATGATCATGTATACGGTATTGTTCTGTGAGCGCTGACCAGACATCTGGGATTAGTTGGGTGAAGGATTCCTTTACTTACAATACTTGATAGCAATTTGGATTGATACATTCTGTAATAACTGCAGCTGAAAAATGTAGCTGCAACATTTATCATCACCGATTATATTTAATTTATTCGAATAATATCCGATAGAACCGTGATCAGAAAGTATCCGAGTCATGTATAATTTACTGTTATTTTTATTTTTGTACATTTTTACAGTTTGCAAAATATTGTATACCGCAATTTCGGACGATCTACTCGGCACGTTTATATTGATTTTCGTGAATAATTCCGTTGTTGTCAACGAAATCCTTTAATTTATTAAATATACATTTTTCATAAATTTTACTGGGATTCGATAATAATAGCTCTGTAGGGAGTTGACAAATTTGGATTTTTGTTCATTTTGGGTATGGTAACCGTTTTACTTAATTTCCAAACGTGGGGATAATGGTTATATTTAAACAGAACTTTTCGGTATTACGTCTGGAAAAAGATTATGAAATTGTTTAATTAGTCCATTTGATATTCCATTTAATCCTGCTGACACTTTATTTTTAAGCAGTTTAATAATTACATTAACTTCTTCAGCAGTGATCGCTATGTTTACGTTACATTCATATATTTCTGCTATAAAGGGTTTTTTATAACTTTGACAAATTTACTTTACCATGTTCTGTAATCTAATGTTGGGATATTATTACTTTTTACTTTATTCGTTAATATTTGATATTTTAGTCCAACATTAATTTATTTCAAGCTTTTTAGCTTTTTTAATTATAAATTTATATTCTTTAAAATTTCGCTTTATAAATATTATAATGGTTATTATTTACTAACGACTTTTTTTTTTTTTAATTGTTCCACCAGTATACAGCAGGACGAATATAGGTGGATGAAACTATTTAGAACTGTATTTACATATTCTCGATAACTGTTCAGCCAACATTTAATTTGTTTAATATTATTAGAGTTTACTTGCACATCAGTCGTATAAATTAATTTTCTTAAACTGTTACCTTATTATACTAAATAACTTTAATGAAGATTTCTTTTGTTTTTTGTGCAACAGTATTTATGTTAAAGGTAATGTAATAATGATCAGTTTTAGTTCATAACTGACATATCAGTTTTGAACTCGATCGGTTAAGTTTCTAGTCACTAAAGTTAAGTCTATTACACATTTTTGCTTATTCCTCTGAAAAGTATATTTGTTTTCAATATTTAGAATATGTAATGTATTTCTATTAAATTTAATAATTTCTTACCTCTCATATTATTCACTCTGTCCCATAGTGAATGTTGGAGAGTTTAAATCTCCCAACCATATCAATTTCGTTAATTTATTATTCTATATATACATGTCGATAAAATTGAAGTATTGATGGAGCGGTATGTACGCTAAAATAAAAGTAATATCATCAATTTGAACAATAATAATGTTAAAAATATTGCGTATAAAAATAGTTTTTAAAGGTATTCCTATACGATAGATTATCATGATCTTGTTGCGGATTATTTTATTAAAGTTTGTGGATACATAATTATTTTTGCACTTATCACAAATAAATATGATATCTATATTTTTGAGTATAATTTTTGCTCGTAAGACGTTTCTAGCTATGCTAGAGTGATTTTCATTATACTGTAAAATGTTTATCATTTGTCAAGTTATAAACTAACAGTTACATTAAGTGTTATTTTATAAATATTAGAATACTAATAATTAATATTAATATATATTTCTAAATGTTCTGTTAAGTAATTTGTTCATCGGTCGAAGAGCCACTGTCATACGACTCATCAGTTGATTTTTCCAATTTTTGTATTAACCTTTTGAAACGACCTATCATTGTTGCAACAATCCGTAGTTTTCTGTTAGCATTCTTTTCAATACATCAATATCGTCGGTAAAGTTTCCTATGATCTGTAATTGGTCCTGCTGCCCTTTGATCATGTCCATTAAGATCGTAAGGTTAGGGATAATGGGTAACCTTTTTTTTTCCGTTATGTTTTCAGCTAGTACTAACGTATCCTTTGTTAAAAGTTTAATTTTTTTCTTTTTCATATATAATTCATTTTCTTTGCTCGTTCCAGATTGATCGATTGTTGATGAGCAAGTTTCATTTGTAGTTCGTACGATATTTTTATTTTGCGTATCAGCGAAGATGAGGCGGGTTTTAATTTCTGTATCTGATATTGTCGGATGTGGACGTTTACTTATTTGCTTTTGATCGCTATTTTCTTCTAATGCAGGTGCTTTTATTGTAACATGTGATTTATTCTGTTTAATTTTATTTTGTACCATTTGTTCCTCTGTTACAATCTTATTTACTTTTTCATTGGGTGGGATAGTATCCGAATTTCTAAACTAGTAACTTTCTTGAATTTCAGTTTTAGCCTGTTCTATTTTTGGACAAGTAGTTTCATTGTGAAGGTGTGTTTTGCAACACCACTTTTCTTCAGTTGTAATAAATATGCGAAATTGTTCTTCTTCATATTTGATAATTATTGAATCCGGTATCTTATTTAACCTTATCAGGTATTACAAAGACTTGGCGACGGAAACTAAGCATATGTTTATATTTTTCTTCGATAAAGCCGGCTTTAATAAAATTGATTGCGGAGGCTTTTATGTTTAGTAATAGCTTGTTCGAGAATATAGTTCGGAATACGTGGTGAAACATTAAGACTCTATACGTTTGGTTGGGTTTAGTAATTTGCGCGTCTTTATCTCTACATTGTTTATAAGTAGTGACGGATGAGATAATATGAATTGATTAGCTACATTTATACTAGATAGATACATACACAGACGATTATTTGAAATACGAGAGGAAAATCAAATATTCTGCGAACCAACCTCATTGCTGATGGCTTCTACGTAATTGTTGAGCAGAATGTTATCTACTGCATCATCGAGTATAATAGCTTGTTTACGATCCGGGAATTTTATAGATTCAGCTACTTTGCTATACGCTGGTGTTCCGTCATTCAAGTCGTAATGGAGATAGCAACAGCGTGAAATCAATACGTTTCTTCACACACGTGTAAGATAAGAAATTTCGAATAGTAAATAAAAGAACGCACGAACACGAATATTTACACAACGTTAACGTATTAAAATGTTTGAACTGGATGATTATTAATGTTATCATATATTACCTAATCGAAGTTTTTATCTCGACCAGATATTGCCATAATTTCAGATTTAAACCATTTATTATAGTTATTAGGCTTATTAACAACTAGATTGGTATGCCCATCAGTGACCAATGTATATATATATGCTTATTATTATTTTTATGTATTAATTTTTCATTATAATATATAAACTTTTTCTATCGACTCGTATAACCGCCGTGACGTTATAATTCTTTGGCATGCTTCTCTGTTATGTGTTTCGTGTACCCATTCACTGAAATTTTTTTTCGGCGAATTCTTATATTCTCTCCGATCGTCTCAGAAGTACGCGGTCCCTCGATTTCCGTCCATTTTTACATCAATAACCGGCGGACGAAAAAAATCTTCCCTTCTGTTAAAAGACTCTGCCGTGTTTCTCCAGTTACTTTCAGGACTGACTTGTTCGTTCTGCTGTGTGTCTATGGAATGCGTAACGTTCTTCTGCAGCCTCATTATAATTCCGGAGCATCAATGCGTCTTCGTTCCATATGGTGTATAGTCCACGTTTCTGCACTATATAGAAAGATCAAATAACGTCTCTTACCTAGTTGATTTCTATTTTGTATTTATTGTTTAGTCGCACCAGATTTTGATTAGACGTTCACATCGCGCTCATAGTTGTCTGATTTCCATTGTGCGTCCTTCCTTATTTTCCCATAATTCATACTAAATATGTGAAATTATTTACTACTTCGGCAACATACATTTCTGTCCGTTGTTCTTCAATTCAGAATTCATCCTTCCATTATTCTATTCTTGTTAGATCATTATTTCAGTATTCTGTGTATAAGTCTAAGAGTAATGGTGAAAGTAAAAATTCCTTGAATCTCTTTATTGCGATATGACTGTTTTTTTTCCTATTTGTCATATAATTTCTTATATTAACGAGACTAAATGCTTTTATCTAGGATTAACCACATTTTACTCTAATGTACACGGTCGAAAGCTTTATCATAGTTCACGAAGTATAATTCTACTTTTACTTTTTATTCTTTTTTTGTTTGTCACATTCTCTGGTATTTTCAATTATGCCCTCATCATGTTTCGTCGTGTGCCTTTATCTTTCATAAAGAAACCCTGTTCTTGCGTGGCATGTTCTTCCCTTATTATATATAGGCGACTATTAATTACCCGGACTATTATCTTGCTCGCGTGTGCTATTAATGATATTGTTCGATAAATCACCATTTAGTCGCTGCGCCTTTTTTATGTACTGCGAAATAGATTGATTGGACGTCACAGCTGCCTATTCACTCATTTGCCATATAATATTACATATCATATGCGGAGCTTGTACAACTTCATGCCAGCCTCTTTTAACAGTTCAGCCGGTAGAACTCACGGGGCAAAAACTTTATGGAACTGAAAAAGTAGTTATGATCATGTCCCTATAAAATTCCTTAAACTTGTATAAAAAAATTAATTATAGTCACTTATCGAGATAAAAACCCTCATATTTTTTAAGTTGGCCTAACGGTACATATTTACAAAAATATTCATTTTTTGAGATACACGGGATTTATATATATATATATATATATATATATATATATATATATATATATGCACGTATGTTTATGAACAATTCAGCTGGAGCTACCAAGTTTTGTATTTTACACATTCCGTTTACAAAAGTATAAACTAACTTTTGACAATTCATTGAATATACATATATTACATGTGCGGATAGCGATGAATGTATATACATATGCACACACACACACGTAAATATATATATACGTAGAATGTATAATATATGTACGTGGATGTGTGGATACATCGTAATCGTGTAATATTTTTTAGACTAATAAACAAAAGTTAACTTTAATAAATAATAAATAAATAATATTAATACCAAAATTTACCCGATGGAATTCTGGCTTTTACATATTAACTAAAAGTAATTAATTATATTACCTCTTAAAACTATGGATCTAAATTAATTCAACGTTAGTTCATGTGGTTTTGTTCTCTTGAGCCTACGTTCAAAATCAGTCGTACGTAGGAGCTGACGTGCTCCAGCGTTTACATTATTCTAGATCTTTATGGATGTGTATATTTTTTACTTAGTGACGGAGAGTGGCCTTGCAATTGAAACTCAGAATTAAGAATTCGATCGATTCCTATCGCCGTTAATAAATGTGTTATCGATATATTAACAAATATTTCGATTTATTATAAACGATTATCTTCGTAATTTAAACTACTTAATTCTCGAAAGTTAGAACAATTCCGCACCATTTTCTCTTTTTTTAATCCTCTTGTAGGATCGTCAATATGTGTAATTGAGTGCGTTCCTCGGATATTCGCGTTTATACTGAATTGAAATTCAACAAAGAACTTTCTATATCGATTTAAATGGATAGTTAAATTAGATAAGTATTTTTTGGCGGGGTAATACGAAGTATTTACGACTGTTATTACTGTATGATCAACTTTTGCACGCAGTTCTATACAATTCAATCTGATTCTTATACCTTACAATTTCGTAATGAGCGTGCGCCATACAGACACTAATTTTTAAAATCAACTCGTCTACATCAAAACATCGAAATTTACCACAGAATATACTAATTATCCGCTTATAGAACAACTTATCGTATACAGATTGTCGTCTAATGTTCGTAAATAATTACAATCTTTCATTGTCGCTGCTAACCAAAAAATGCGTTCTAAATCAACTGCGTTACTCTTTTAGAATATCCCTCTCAATCGTACATAATCTTAACATTAAATTATAAATCTGATAGGGATGTTTATTATCAAATACCGCTTCTCGGGTGAACTGTCGATAATTTTCGACGTATTTATATAAATATTTTTAAAATTGACACATTTCACGTATGAAAATTTATGTTAACAATAAAATTTCATGTCCCGCATAGAGGACATTCCGACTGAAATTAAGCAATTTTAATTACAGTAGTAACCGGGGTGGAAAAAAAAAAGGATATTAGGTAATTCGCTGGAATAATTCTATACGCTCACGCATCTCGGGAGTTTGAGGCGCTGGCACCGAATTATAAATCCGCCGTGATATAATCGTAAAATTTTACATCGAACTGGATGTACTACATGGGAATTAGAGTGGTATTATCTCAATCTGTATCTATCTGGAATATCTATAACAGCTATTAATCGAACGGATAATATACTTCGGGTAATTAAATGACGTAATACGTCCGATATTCGTCATCAACCGAGTTCGAAACCACTACGAAACGTTATCTTTCAAAGATTCATCTGTAATATATTGGTATATATATATATATATATACATGTCTTTATATCATAATGCATAGAAGAAGAAGAAATGACCTCCATTAAAACAATAATTTAACACACGTATAGAATCTTATATATGCATTAGTTCTACCTCTCTTACACTATATAACACACACACATACATATATATACATATACATATATATAAAGTAGCAACTAATTTCACAACAATATATTATGTATTAAGTTAAATTGAGCGTAAAATCACGAGCCATTATCTATTTTACATACATGCACGTGCATATTTTAATATATATATATATATATATATATATATATATATATACACTACGTCCCCAACGCAATAATACAACAATACTAATGCTGCATTTCACGTACAAAATAAAAGAGACGAAAACCAGTTAAAAGTTTGTCTATATTGGTGAAGATGTAACAAAGGTGTGTATCTAAAACTTTTGTTATCGCGTCTTTGTATAGGACAAGGATAGTGTGTATTAGTGAAAATACAAGGAAAAAAAATAAATAAAAATATAACTTAAAAACAAACCGACGACACTAATTCCAAACATCGTATTCGCCATCTTTTTCTAACACGTTACATGATATCCGGAATATCGTAATAATCGTGTACGATTCGAAATAATTGCGTTATTTCTAGTACGTTTATGGTACAAGTATTTACGTATGTACATATATATATATATATATATATATATATATATATATATATATATATACAGGTAATGACGTGAAACCTTTAGTAACAGGTGTATAAGTGTAGTAGTGACAATAATTCGGTATTAATAGTGATAGTAACGAGAACAGCCGGTTGGGAAGAAGAGTATAAGCTTCAGGCTGTAAAATGAATTATTATTATCATTATTATCATCATCATCATTATTATTATTATTATTATTATTATTATTATTATTACTACTATTATCATTATTATTGTTACGAATACAGTTTTTGCAACTAATCCTACTACTACTATCCTACTATGACAGCGCCCAAACTATCCCGCTATTATTATTATTATTGTTATCGATTCCATTTTGGTTATTAGTTTATGGTTATTAATATAGTTATAATTATTATTTTATTTACAGTTATTGCGTGCATAAGACAAACGAACAATAAGATTGTTAAACAGATCAGCCAGAGATCAGCCATAAAACTGGTGAAGAAATAAGTTAAACGTATAACGGTTGAAGGCGGATTAAGTTAAAGAACTATTTATAATATTGATAGATTCTTACACAGGTAGAGCGATTGATAAGTTGAGGGAATCAGCTACGGCACTCCTTTTGTTTGACTATTACTGCTGCTGCTACTATCGCTCGTACGACGAAGTTAGTTCTTGTTTCTTTTTTATGAATGTCCGTCGTCTTCTCTGTTGCACCTTTGTCCACTATAAACCGTTTTCCTTTATCGCACGCTATAACTCTATTTTTTTTTTTTAATCTACCTCCCGTCTAAAATTAAACTATTAAAAACGTTAATTTCGATCTAACCAACGTGCGTAAATATCGCAGGTGAAATTACGACTCAAAAATTAGTTATGTACACTCTGATATGTATCCTTCAAATTCAAACTCATCATCAAAATCCTATTCTGTATAATACTTTATTGTACATATATATACATAAAATACAACTTTCTTCTGTTAGCAACAAAGGCCAACTTAAATTACGCGTGTCCTTTTAAGTACTACGTACACGTTACGTGGCTATTTTTATGCAATCATTATATATGTATGTATATATATATATATATATATATATAGAGAGAGAGAGAGAGAGAGAGAGAGAGAGAGAGAGAGTAACTATATTATATATGTATATATATACATACATATATATATATATATATATATATATATATATATACATACATATATATATATATATATATATATATATATATAGTTACATAAATATTTAATAATCTAATACGTGTTCGAAGGTAAACATCTTTTACATCTTCATTATTTTCCAATTTCCTAGTTACTCGTCATTCTTCTGTCATTCAGCAAGTAGCATACGTGAGATTATCGTGTATACATTTCTAAATACTCAGATATTAAATTACTTATGACGCAATAATTAGTCGCTCAAATTAGTTGTGGGTGTGGCGAAGAGATTGAAACAATAATATCATATAAATATATATATATATATAACGACGGGCTGCTTATATATAACCACTGATAAGGCTAATATATTCGGATACTTCGTACTGTGTTGTTGGGAGGCAACTCCTGTAAATGACGTATTATATATATATATAATATATATATATATTTTTTTTTTTCAAAATGGGGATGCCTTTACGGCTTACTCAGATACGGTGGAGATTATTTATATTTTAATCAAGGATGCCGACTTCTCTGAACAACTGTAGATTATCCAGATGAAGAAGGAACGCTACATTATACGGCGATGTAATATATATAGAACGTAACAACATAAGGTGAAACGCAGAATGCAACGATGTCACAGCAGAGCATTAAAAAAAAACAAACCGTGATATTGCAGACTGCCTGTCCAGGATGGAGGGGACAGAAGGCATTTTCTCTTAGCTGCATACGGAAAAGACGGTCAGGTAACAAATGATGTGCAAATCGTAATCTACTGATGTGTACAATTCCCTTGTGATTAATCTTAAAGAAATAGAACCACGGAAGTTTGGGGAGAGACGATTGAAGTTGATAATAATAAGTAAGAGGTGATTGACTAATGCTCTCAGTGTACATCAGTTCCCAATGATTCTTATGCTCCAACTGAATAGAGTGAATAATATCCTTGTGAGGGACTAAGGCTACGCCATTAGAGAACGCGTCCTTAGCTAATGGGTCAACAAATTCATTGTTTGAGATTCCTTTATGACCCGACAGCCACAAGAAGGACACAAATATTTCAACAATTATTCAGCTTTAGCAAAACTAATCACATTAATACATATAATATACTTTATAATTAAATCGTTTCATTTAAAAAAAACAACTTTCAAATGATATATTTTTTTAAATTTGTTTCATTTAATGCATTGTTAAATAAATACGATCATTTTAAAAAGAAAAATTAGAATAAAAATTATCATCTTCGTGATCGAAATAGAAAACCCAATCTTCACGATTAATTAACTGTGTGGCCTTTTCTCACAGATGCGTGCGCAATCTTGTTTTTAATCGTATTTTCTCCATTTTTTTCAAGTGCTTTATAATTATTTTATAATGGTGTAGATGACTTGCTTGTTTTGATGTCTTCTGTTATATCTATAATTTGCCGTTTTAATCTTTTTTCGTATTATCATCATCATTATTATTATTATTATTATTAGTTTATGATTATTAGTACAGCTATATCGTTTATTTATTATAAAATTTTCTTTTTTTTTTTTTTTTTGGTTTATTATATCGACGCTCGTGCAAGTGATAGTCGAATATTAAACTGTTTTATTTGTTACGTACGTTTTGCAACGTACGAGTGTAATATTGAAATAAATTTAAATTTAAAATATTATCATCATCATCATTGTCAGTAAATATTATTGTTGTTCACGTTGTTACTCCTGATGATGTTATGCTATCTTCGAGTTGAGAAATTGGCACTATCAAAAATGTTCGTTCTTTGTTTGCCTTATTTTTAATTATACAGTATCGTTGAACTTTTTTGTGTGTTTACGTTTTTATTCACGATCATAATCGCACTTTGATTACATATTTCCAAGGAAGATTCGAGGATGAATATCGACCACTTGTACGCAACACGCGAACATACACGCACACAGACGTATATACAACACATACCCACACATATAACATATTTTTTCCCCTCGAAATACGTTACTTTATAAATTTAATTGTAAAACAAAAGTAAACATTTAATCGAAGATGTAAACGTAATAATCAGGAAATCGATTCCGGCTTGTTTCGATTTCTTGCGTTGTTGCTGCTGATCATATGTTCGACGTCGTCCGCCTGTTGTATAACCGTACCCTTGATCAACTGTTCCAACAACTATCATCCAAGTGCTTCATTTTTTTCCGTTCTGCTTTAGCCTTTTCAGTTCAATGTAGCTCTTGACACTCGCTTCTTTCTTGATTGTGTCCATATATATATATATATATATATATAATCATCATTAAGTGATGTCTCCGTATCAGAGATAGGCGACTACTTATCTATACATATTTTATTGCACATTGTAAGTAGTGTACAAATATGACGTTAGCATAAATAAACACACACACACCTTGTAATCGCTTTGTTGTCACGACACAATGCAGGCCCGCGTGTTTCTGTAGTGTGCTACATTATTACTAGCGCTCATATGGTGCGGTGCTGAGCGTGGTGGTTTGCATTGCTTTCCTCGCCATAATATTTGAAGGATTATTTATATTTTTACTTTCTAATAATACTGTTTGTGCCTCCTATCGCATTCGAACTCGATATCTTCTATATAGATGTCCACTAGGCTATCTCGACATATATATATATATATATATATATATATATATATATATATATATAATTAATAAAAATGTATAACACGCTCCTTTTTCTTCAAAAATTTTGTCGAAATTTTATTTTGAATATAATTAAATTTACATTTAAACTACAAAGTAGTCTAGTATACTATATTTAAAATATAAATAACGTTTGAGACCGTCTTCACCAATAACGTCAATTAAAGCTTATTATGGCATTTCACTTGAGACAAAAGTTGCTTAAATAATCATGTGTATGCATAAACACGCACACACACATATATATATATATATATATAAAAGAACGACCAGCAATGCAGTTGTAAAATTCAGTGGATTAAATTTAGAACACACCATTAACCTGGCACATAATCGGATGGCGTGGCGTACAATAGTTCACAGATGAGTGAAAAATCTAACAGAATGGCTCACTTATAGCCACCACATATCGGGCACGATGCTGAACGAATAGGAGATAAAATATAACGACAATTTTGACGGATACAAAGAAAATTAAGCGCATATTTGTCGTTACGTTATCTGGATTAAATTTCGTTTTGTAATGAGCCAGCCCCCATTTGAATTAATAATTGGTTATTCTGCGCAATGCTGTTTACCTTTTTCTTTTTGTTTTTTTTATTCAAATATCCATCATAATATTCATAAATGGTAAGTTCTGACTATGCGTACTATGATGATAATAGTTAAATTTAGCTAAATAAATTTATCTATCAACATATTTTAACCTCAAATGTTATCTACCAGAAAAACTAATGTTATACGAAAAACTGACATCGGATAAGTGTTCGACGCGGCATAATTATTATTATTAGATGAGGATATTTATTTTTTCTTTCTGACACATACGCAGCGATTTGTAATCGATCGGCCGATATTTATTTATTTATTTATTTATTTTTAGATTTGTTGTTGTTGTTGCTTACCGCGTTATGCGTGAGAGTCTTCCGTTTATAACTGGACAGCTAAAAGTGGCTAAGTTTGGGCAGTAAAATAAGTTAGTAGTGGATTGAAGCAATGGCGGTAATGTCGTGTCGCTCGCTAGTAAATAGTAATGATACAGAGACCGACTGAGGTAACTACTTTACTCGATATACATATAGATATAAAAAGAATGGGATAGAATCGGCTGAAGTACAAACGTAAATGGGAAAAGAGAGATAGAATGGTAAACTAAACAAAAACCGAAGTTAGAATACATACCATGGGAGAAATTCGGGCAAATGAAGATGATGATGATGATGATGATAATAAATGAAGAACATCTTCTAAGTTTCAGGCAGGCCAAGGGGTAGAGTAGATGAGGTGAACCAGGGAAAATTTCCTCGAAAAAGGATAATATCGCTGTGGGCGTTTATGCGGGTGCTTCTGAATTGCCTTCTGTTTTTCGTCCTGTATAAAGTATATATATATATATATATGTAATGGTGCGTATACATTGTGCACGCGTATATGTCAGCGAACGTGCGGTGTAGGATTTAAAATTTTATTTTACTTTCATCCCGCCGCAACTGTTCCACAGTAGGGATGGTAACAGCTTTTGACGCGTACAATAATCGTGGGTGGTGAGTGGAGGTACGAGCTTTGACGTACAACCGACCAGTTTTAGGTTTTACTACGTTATATACCCTATTTACAACTGCACTTGTCCTGTCGTAAATTTATATATATATATATATGTATAGCAGATAAATGAATAGATAGATATATACATCATAAAACATTGTGTATACAGTATAATAGAAGTATGCAATGTAATTCCAGTGGGACGTAAGTGGTGAAATTGTTCTCATCTGCAATAGCGAAAGGGTACACATTTACGTAGGTAGAAAAAGTTCATTTCCGACGTGTGCGTGTGTGTGTGTGCTTAGTGCGAATTTTCGAACGTACAAAAATAAAGATGTGTGGAAATGTCACGGTGGCGTAACTGATGAAATTTCGTTTTTTAATCGCGAAAATATTTTCAAAGAATTTTACTAAAAATTAACGGCCTTGTTTGCGAGATGGGTTATAAAAAGATTATCAACTGTTAAGTTATTTTACTAAACTATTCACTACAATTCCTTGCGGAAATATACGCCAACACCCGATTAACACAACAAATACCACACAGCTTATCCACTTGTCATTATGACGACACGGTTCAACACATATTTATCGACAAAAAAAAAAATATTTCGTTTATTCCAGAACTTTTATATATATGTAATGGATAAACGCATTTACTTCAACTTATTCTAATAGTAGTTGATTGTATCGTTAATTAAATTAAATGAATCTAATGTACAGTGTAATTTAGTAAAATGTGTAGTACGTGCGTGTGTTTCTTGTTTGTTTTGGTTTAGTAAAGTACTCAAACTTTCAATTAAATAGTAGTATTTACTTGAATTATTATCGGGTTCAAGACGCCGTATAAATATAAAATACAACATGAAACATAAACGAGATATCCGTATCAAGTTACTTCGGTAATTTATCAGCCACCGGGGGCTTCGTTATTGATGCTCTTGGTCCACAAATCCTCTTGTTGTTGGTATCAACGGGCATTGGGAACAGATTTTTATGGTCCTACCGATCTCCACAATCGCACAGCTCATTGTCTGCGGTTCCCGAATTAAGTAGGTTGGGTCTACTCTTTCCATATACTTGCGAACTTATCCCATGTTTTATCTGTAACCGCTTCATCGGCCCAAGTTCATTTCAGTTCATCTAGCCAATCGTGCAGCCTCTGCAGTTGTTTTAATGGGCATTAATTTATTAAGGAAATCTTTTCAGGATATCAACCTTCCGCTACGTGCTAGTTGCATGTACATTGGGTGAGTTAGATCCTGTTCAATCATATATATTTCCACGTCAGCTGCCACACTTGTACGTATTGCTGGAGGTGCAATTCCTTTACGGACGTTTATTGGTCTGAGACACCTAATAATCACCCTAAATGTTTCATTCATAGATGTATCTATTTACCATATTCTGTTATTTATATGTACGTACTTGTATTTATATAAATATATATATATTTATATTAACCAATAAACTTTTTTTTTCAAGTGAACGGAATACGAAAAATCTGAAAACTCGTAATAAAAATAACCGTTAAAACTTATTAATCATTGTTTTTAAAATTATACGCATGTGTAAATATATAAATACGTTTGTATACTTCTGAATATATACATCTTCCTCTATCTCACTCGTCGATGACTGAGTGTCCTTTCTCATGACATCTTCCTCTGACAGACGGTAAATATCTGAATTTCATCCGTGATATATATATATATATATATATATATATATATATATGTGGTGTATTTTAATTTTTCGTAAACATATCTTCCTTTTGGGCTTTATATTTAAATTTAATAATCAAGACAAATTTTAGAAACCAAAAAGATTTTGTTTTAAGAGAAACCCCTGGAAATTAAAACCAATAATACACACACACACAAAAAAAAAAGACAAAACACTACGAATCACATAAGCAACAAGTTTACTTCATATTCCCTCCCTCCCCAAAAACCCTAAAACACACAAATCACAAAGAAACATCCTTTTTTTTTTTGATATACTTATACATATTCGTATAGTTGGTTTGTTTATTTATTTTTTTTTTAGGGTGGGGATTAAACTTGTTGCTTATGTGATTCGTAGTGTTTTGTCTTTTTTGTGTGTGTGTGTGTGTATTATTGGTTTTAATTTCCAGGGGTTTTTCTCAGACAACGTTCCTATACTGAACGCCCCATTATAATAAAATTCACAAGGGTAAATTCTCGCCGAGTAAAAGGTAAGTTGGTATTGCAAAAGACGGAAATGTCTGAATGGCGTAATATTGCTTTACACCGTTTTGTTCTCGGACGTGTGTAGTTTTAAAATCTTTTCCGTGTTATTAATTTTTACATTTTCCGCTGTTATTTTAAAAAACAATTTTCTTTTTCGATTTCTAAAATTTCTCTTCCAGTTTCCCCCTTATTTAATTTAAACTACATAGATGAATACGTATATGGATGAATATAGTAGACATCACGTGTGTCATTTCAATGAACACTACACCCAACATACACGCACACATCGTATATATATATATATATATATATATATATATATACATACATACATATATATATATACATATAATTCATTATTTTCTCCACACCGGTAATTTATGTAATCAGTTTCTTGATGCCTTATTTTTTAATTTATTCTTGCATTCTTCAAATTTAAAATGAAGAAGTGCAGAATCAGAATTGAAAACGTTGAAACTACGAATTGTTATAAATTTAACAAAATGTAAAGAAATAAAAAAATAAACGTACTTTAAATTTTAAATTGCAAAGATTTAACAGAATTGATATTTAATTTTAAAGAAACGTAAAGAAAATACAAGACCGGACAAAGTGCAAAAAATCCCTTCGCTAACCCTAAATCATAAATTACTTCTACTAGCCTGTTTAAGTAGGCGAAAATTTTCTAAGCTACCATGAAAAAACAGAGATTTTTTAAATATCTGCTGTTAAACATAAAATACATATACACATGCATATATATATATATATATATATATATATATATATATATATATATATATATATATATATATATATATATAGGTACATATATATTTGATTTTAAGAATGTTTTGTTATTTTCCAAGGTGATGTTTCTTTGGAGTGCGAGTTAGATAGATAAAAAATGCATTTACAAAACAGACGTCACAAAAATAAATATAACCCATTCCGACCGTAGTTTCTACCGCATATACCAAATTAGAAATATGCCCAGTTGTTCACTTAGTTAAAAAAAAATACAGGAAAAATCACCGAAAAAATCTTGTACACCCATTGTCTATATTTAGATTTGAGTATTTAATAACGTAGTTACTTTAACCCCTTCAGTCACAATGTCCGCTATATGGGACATGAAATGTTAACAAAAATTTTTATACATGAAATGACTCAATGTTAATAACATTTATATAAATATATTGAAAATGACCTAAGGTTCACCCAAGAAACAGTATTGTATAATAAACACCCCTATAAAATTTATAATTTAATGTTACGGTTTTTATAATGTATGACTGAAAAGGTTAAAGTATACGCAACAGAAAAAGCTTCAGCGGAATCATTCACCGCACCGTTCAAATTTTTCTTACAGTTTTGGACGCATCATTAACCAAATCTTACCTCGAAGAAGATTTTGTTTCAGGTAAATTTTAATGGTTCATACTCCAGCATTTATTCTATCAACTCAGGAGTTCCACAAGGCAGTGTGCTTGGACCTGTGCTGTATCAGATATACACTTACGACTTTCCGCTCAATGTGCATATACAACAACACCATGTTTGCAGACGATACTGCGATATTATCCACTCATCGTGATGTGTCAACAGCCATGAAAAACTTACAGGATCACACTTAGATGACGTGGAAAAATGGTATAACTCTTGGAGGATTGAAATTAACGAATAGAAGTGCACACAAGTTATATTTACTCTGAAGAAAGTGGGCAGTCATCCAGTAGTAAAGTTTAATAAAAAAGCGATTCGTACCTCAAATAGCGTTAAATATCTCGGCTTATGATGAAAAACTAACTTGGAGAAAACATGTAGAAGATAAACGAAAATTAATATTAAATTTCGAAAAATGTATCGGTTACTTGGCAAATATTCACCACTATCCTTGGAAAACAAGGTGCTACTTTATAAGGCAATGTTAAAGCCTATATGGTCCTATGGAATCCCACTCTGGGGAATCGCAAGAAAATCTCATATAGCAATCATCCAAAGAGTCCAATCAAAAATACTACGATCCATAGTCGGCGCATCATGGTACGTGCGCAATGACGAAATACATAAAGATCTGAAAGTATCAAAAATCGAAGCAGTCAGAGCACGATATACAGAAAGACTACAAAATCACTGTTTGGCACACGGGCTTATAAAGAACGGTACCCGGTTCATGCGACTGAAACGATCGAATGTAGTAGACTAACGAATATTGTATCAAAACAAGGAATAACGACGATTGGGAAGCATTCTATTAATTTATGTGTAAATTGAATCATTAACACTGCCACTTAGTGTCTTTAGTTGGACAGATTTTGTGCAAAATTTATTTAAAAAAAAAAAAAAAGTTGGACGCATCAGAACTTTTCTCAGTTTGTACCGAATAATATGCAACATTATTTAAGAAAGCTCTCCAAAATTCGAAAGACCGCCGAATATAGTTCGTCCCCGATATACGGGCGATTTGGAATAACTATTTCCCAAATTTAACCCTTTGAGAGGTACATTATAAAATTTCGACATTATACATTTTTTAAAATTGAAATATTTCACACCAATTAGAAAAAAAATGTTAAAATACCGTATAGCGGGCACCGTGTGTGACTGAAACGGCAGCAATTCATTTATATATTTAAATTATTAATTTATTATTACTGTCGTTGTTTTTAACTCTGTCGAGTTTTTCCAATAATACGCAATATTCCGTTACGATAATACAATGTATCGAACTACTACTTTTATTATATATATATCGTATGTCTTCGGGTAGCAACCGCATACATATTTCTGCTTAAACGTCCGGGTCCAGATTTTTCAGGCATGTTACAGCAACGTCCGATACTTTCCGAATTCCTTCCCAACCTCCACTGAAGGCTTCGCTGCACGGACACGTCTTCAGGATATGACGATCTACTACTAATATTCTTCTTCTTCTTCATCGTAAGCTCGATCCCAGCATTGTGAGATTATGAAACCTTGATTCTACATATCGGCATTCGCCATCTTTCGGTTCTCTGTATATCGAACCGCATGTTGGACTGATGTAATGTTTACTAATTCTTTGATTCTATCCGTGTATCGTGTAGGTACTCTTATTTATTTTCGTCGACCTTAAACCATATTCCAAAATTACTTACAGATACGAGAATAGTGGAACAGGGGGTGGAAGCTGTATATAAAACACTACAGTCCTACGACTATCGATTAATTCTTGGCGCGTTGAGGCTGTCTGTATAAATATGTCTCACCTGCTATTCCAGTAGTAACCCGCTGCCTTTCGGTTTGTGTCTTTACTCGAAGGCCTAAGGGAGAGACAACCCTGACAGAAAACAAAGTCACTAATCTTGTGGTTAGGATTTTTACCCAAAGGCTAAGAGAGTAAACTCTAACAGAAAATCCGCTGGAAGTCAGCTAAAAACCACCAGCGTATCTTTTCTACGAACAATTATGGAACTACTACTAATATTCTAACGTAGATAAAACGTACGCTATATCCGGTAAATTAATCGGGCGATATATCCATCAATTCACAGTAAATTCTAATCGTTGTCATCTACGAGTGTGCTCCGTAGATTCCATTTTTGAGCTGTAGTGAGTAATGTTGCTACCGTACCAAATTTATTTCGTAAGCCATCATTCCAGCGAGTAGGCGCTCTGTCTCTTCCTCCTGTTGTATCGGGTGCTTTACCGATCAGTAATATTTTTTTCTCTTCTTACAATAAAAAAATTAGCGAATCCGTCTAATTCTATTGGTTTACTTCTGTCCGTATTGAAGGATTTATTCTTCTTTCAGTCCACAATGAACATTCGTCTCCATATACTCATTTAAAATACGTCAATGATCCACCGCTTTAACTTCTAAGCTACATGTAAGAAAATTAGGAGGAGGATTGATGTTTTTACTATCTTTTTTCGTAATTTTAACGGCAACTTTTTGTTGCAAATTATACGTTTCAATCGTATCATCGCGTTCTACTTTTTATTTCTGGCTTGAACCACCTCAATTTGCAGTAATCGAGTGCGCTACGGAACGGACTCTACAGCTTTTCGCGTGCTTTAAAGTGGTGAGAAGATTTTAACCTATGAGAGCACATTACCAACCGTTACAGATGTGCATTTATATAAAACTCGTGTGTTGTGTGTGTGTGTGTGTGTATGTATACGGAAAGAATAAACAGATGTAAATTAAAAGAAAAAATGTAATACGGGATGAAAACAGACTTGGCTATAAACGAAGTATTAAAAATGATATTTGTTATATTTCAGAAATGATAGAACGTGAGAAAATTAATTTATCACAAATATACCGAATCATACACAGCAAAATGTACTTTGTACTCATCACATGGTAAAATATAAATATATATATATATATATATATATATATATATATATATATATATATATATATATAAACAGTAATATCATACGTATTGGTAATACAACATCAAAAGGTTTCTATACGCATAAAGGAGTTTAGACAAGGCTGTATTCTATCACCCTTGATCTTATACGCCGTATATATAATTAAACTAGTCTTAGACGGATGGAAAGGGGGTATACTGATAGGAGGACGAAAGATAACAAACCTCCGATATGCAGATGACACAACCTTAATAGCGGCTAAAGAAAGGAAAAACTATTGGAACGCGTGGAAGATATCAGCAAACAGTACGGTCTTATGTAAATAAAAGCAAGACAAAAATTATGATTATAGACAGAAAGAATGTAATACCACAAGACGAAAGAACATCTACCGGCTATGAAAACGTCCCGAGTTTTCTATACCTAGAATCACTTCTTGAAGCAAAGGGCGGCTCAGAAGGAGAAATACGACGAAGAATAGAAATAGCTAGAAATTCTATGACAAAACTAAACCGCATTTAGAGAGATAATTCGGTTACAAAACCTGTAAAAATTAAATTAATCGAAATGCTTATATTTTCAATTCTACTATACGCAGCAGAAACGTGGACAATGAAAAAGTCTATACAAAGAGAATTGACTCCTTCGAATTATGGTGTTGGAGGCGGCTTCTCAGGATACCGTGGACAGCAAAACGGACAAATGAGTCTGTTTTACGGAAAATTGGTACCACACAAAGACTGTCAACCATTGTTTCCACAAGAGTGATTAAATTCTTGGACATGTCATACAGAGACCAGAAGGATTACAGAAGCTGATGATCATGGGGTTTGTTAATGGTAAACGAGCCCCCGGACGTGTACCGAAACGATGGACAGATGTTGTTCAACAAAGGACAGAACTTTCAGTTGTGGAATGTGTACGACTGTCGGCAGATCGGTGTAATTGGCGAACACTTATTGCTTCAGCGACGGACTAAGATTAATCACGATACCCTAATTAGGGCGACGACTACTGATGATGATATATATATATATATATATATATATATATATATATATATATATATATATAATATGCGCATAAATCACATTCGCCGATGATATTGCTATTTTGCATAATTCAGAAGCAATGTATGCAAACATTGCGGTTCAAAACTACCTGAATAGGGCACAAAGTTGGCGTATGTTGTTTATTCCCAATAAATGCCAACGCGTTATATTTACAAATAAAAAGTCAAGTGTCCGGCTGTAAGAATTGACAACATAGAAATTCATAAAAAAAAAATCAGTGCGTTATCTTAGTATGAACATAGACAAGAGGCTTTCATGGCGACTAAATGTGGCGCACACACTAGAACAGCCATCATTACTCGTCGCCAAATCGTACACATCCGTTATTGGGACAGAAATCGGTTCTAAATCTAATGACCAAACGGACTATCTATCTTGCGACAATTGCTCCCATCTGGAGCTATGGATTAGAGTTGTACGGTAGTACTTGCAAAAGTAATCTTCTAAGAATACAGCAATAACAGTCCAACATACTCCGTACATTACGTCTGCTCCACAATATATTTCTAATTTAACACTGTATAAATGTCAACAACACACGCGTAGTGCAGTATAACAGATTATTCGATAAGTTCAAAGTCAGCAGCAATCCTGATGTTTCGTAGAAGAACAGTCTTCTAGACAATCCTCCAAGGCAAATGCGAGGGATGTAGTGTCAAGATGCAATTTCATTACTTAATATATTTGAATTTTCACCTTATTCAAAAGATAACATGTTTGTTTTCTTTCTAATTATTGTATTTGATCATTCCTATACTATTTACTACATACATTCCATTCTCATCAAGTTATTCCTTTTCTTCCCTCATAGTCTAGTGTCTCGCTGGAGTCACTAGACTAATACTAACTTTCTACTTATGTGATCACCGTTGTTTTCAGCAATAATGCTGACATGATGTTAAATTTTAAAAAACCCGCAGAAATGAAGAAGAATTACCTTTCAAAAATTTCATATAAAGCGGGTAAGATTATCCGTAACTTATGGCAAAGGATTTAAAATGATTTTCTCGTGAGGGTTCGAACTTTTACGTTTATTACAGACGTTAGACGTCGGCGTAGATGGTGTTGATGATTTAGTTTTTAAAATATCCGAAAAGGAAGAGTATACCGTTGCGATATAGGTAAATTTGACGATACGGTTTATTGATTTTGGCAACGGATTATCGAAGATTACTACAGCCAGAAGAGGAATATGTTGCGTTTTAATATTAAAAAAGTAGCGTCTTGAAAATTTTCAATATGTCAGTAGCAATCATTAAGAAGTCACGTGTTTACATACACTCACACACACATATATATATATATATATTGAAATTTTGTTGGTTCATAAATGAGGATTAACTGACGCTTCACATTATTTTACTCTCAATAATTTTGACCAAATAGTATTTTTCACCAACTCTCAATTTCCAAAGTCAGAAATACGTCGCTTGTTATTAAATATTACAGAGTTATACCGAATGCAATTGACGAACATCTACAAAAAGTTACCAATAATTATGAAATGTATTATGAGATTGAATCAGCAAAGGTCGATGCAAGGATTCCAAAAATTAATACGTAAGACATCTATGAAACAGCATGTAATGCATATCGTAACGATTAATAATATACGGTTTAGCGAATGTAGAAAGTTTATTCTAGATTTTCTGACCAAACATTGGCTGTCGAAACAGGTGTAATGGATGATTAGAGTTGATAGACGGTTGATGTTTACTAAATATAAAGAAAAAGTCTGATTAGTCTGTATTTCTCTCTTTATTTATCTACCTATATATATCTATATTTATATACGTGCGCGAACACATACACACACATATATATGTAATAATAATAATAATAATAATATCGGCATTTCTTACCACGTAGAGTCGTCCGCATGAAAAACAAACAAGATAATGGGAAGGAAAATCAATTGTAATTGTAAAGTTGTGATGTTAGTCCAATACGTGCTTGACCAAGACGTCCAGATACAGGGCAGCTAGAAGATGCGAACATGTTCCAGGCTTTTAATCGTGCTTGTTTCTTTCGGCTTTCGATCATGTTTAGAGTTCTCCACTGTTTCTTTGTCATTTGTTCCCAGTTGTTTCCTCATTCCATTACCTTTATTAATACGAATATATCGCTTGAGTGGTCTGGCTTGCACGCGTTTACCTATATACAATGTATATATATGTATATATATATAGTATCCTTTTCGGGAGGCTGCTGTCTGCTGTCTTAGATAAGTATGACATGATCTATCCAGTGTAATTACATCATTGCTCTATGGGTTCACATCCGTTACGTCGAAGAACTTCGCGGTTTATAAAATCGTCCCATTTAATTTTCACAAGTCGCCGCGGAAACCGTTGTTAAAAGCGTTTTAGATTTTTTATTTGACTTTTGTATGAAACCTCAGGATTCGCTTCTATAAATAAGGTTTGGAAGTATATTCGCTTTGTACACCGAAAACTTAGTCATTAATTTTAAACGTTTATTATTAAACTTACTTTCGATTACACCTGTAGTTAACTTCCGCATCTAATTTTGCTGTAGACGAAATATAACTAAGATACGAAAAGTATTGAACACGTTCTATGAATCTCTGGAATGTAATAGCAAAAAGGACATTACCTTGATTACTTGTGGTAGAGAACTGCGATAGACTCTTCATTTTATCTACATTAATCATCAATCCTAGTTCTTCATATTCCTTTTTAAAGAATAAAAGAACTCCATCTAAGTCTTTTAAATTATCTGTAATGAAACAGGTAATAAATACATTTAGATTTTATCGCAACAGTTTTAAATTTTCCAGACGGCCGTCTAGGTAAAACCGTTTTACCGATTACCGTGCTGCATCAGTCGTTGATGTACAAGGATCACAAACATAGTTGTAAAACACGTAGTGTTGGTGCCAAAACATATACTCGGTTGACGTTAATGTTTACACCGATGCAATGGCAATTTTTGCTGGTTGTGTGTATTTAATGAGAAACTGAAAATGGCTCAGTTACTTTATTAGGTGTTTATAGATTGTCGAAAAATATCAGATATTTTATACACGATCTAAAAATTATCTACTTAATAAAATCAAAAATGTATTTATTACACGAGATGTAAATGCGAAACATAGTGTACAGAATTAATAATAATTTTGCCGGAAAACTCATAGTGGAGGCCTCGCTGCAACTTGAATTTAATCCTTTCATACCCGCCAAAAAGTTGATTATCGGTAATGTAAATTGAATGATTTTAGTATAGTTATTTAGATTAGATACAGAAATGTTCAAAATATCATCGTTATTATTTCATATTATTCACACATTATCAGCATATCATTTTAATAATTTAACAGTTTTTAAATATATTATTGTTTTTAATATTATTCTCCAATTTGTTCATATAAATACCAGCTAGAATGAGTGATAATGGAGATCTCATAATTAAATTGCTATTTTGTTTTTATAATATATATTTTGAAACTGAAAGTAATTTTGATTTAATACTGTCTGTAACATTTTTATGCAACGATTTATATACACGATCATATTATTTTATAAATACTGTTTTTTCACTTTGCTAATTTTTGTAAATTGTATATATATATTTATTATTATTTATATTCTCGCAAGCTTGGTCTCTCATGCTTCAAAAATTGTTTTGCGAATAATTAAAAAAAGATTGGAAGGGGTAATAGATAATTATTTAGATGAAACGCAATGCGGATTCAGGAAAGGCCGTTCTACACGTGATGCGATAGTAATGTTGCGCATATTAGGAGACGTCGAATAAATCAGAGTAAATGCCTGTATGTAGCTTTCATCGATTATGAGAAGGCTTTTGATAAGGTATGTTGGAAATATTTGTTTAGGCTCTTGCAGCAAATTGGTTGTCCCGAAAGCTTAATAAGAATATTTCATAATCTTTACACGAACCAAGAAGCTGTAGTCCGTTTTAATGGAAAAGAAACAGAGAGGATAAATTGAAGGAGACGTTTAATGAACAAAAAAGATGGTGTAAGGATTGGTGTAGATTGCACGCTATCAAATTTGCGGACGACCAAGTTTAGCGGAAAGTGCAAAATCATTGCAAACTATGATTAGCATATTATATAACATCATGGCGAAACACGGGATGAGTATTAACATTTCAAAAACAAAAGTAATGGCCGTAAGTAGGAAACATCAGCAATTCATCATTAGTATAAATAATACGGCACTTATCTCAGCAACGATACGCAGCACACCGACTGCACGGCTTCCAGTTCTTACGAACATTCAACCGCCTCATATTCGAAGAACCGACTCGTTGAAAAAGAACTCAGCAAAATTCAAAGAAAATGAAAATTTACTAATTACAAAATTTATAAGAGAAGCTCCTAAAGTTAGATTAAAATCTAGGAAATCCCCACGGACAACTTTGGATCAAGCACGATTTGCATTCGATTGGAAAAAACAATGGACCATGGAATGGAATTCGGCGCGTAATTCATTCATAAATGGATCCCTCGTCGAAAACCCTACGGAGCAACCTCTAGGAATGGAACTTCGACGAAAGAAGTGGCGACTCTTGAATAGAATCCGAACTGGTCATGGTAGATGCGGCCTGCAGAAGTGGAGTATTTCTGATTCGGCTAGTTGCTGTTGCGGACATCCCATGCAAACAATAAAACACATCGACGAAGAATGCGAAGTATACTCGGAAAATGGGATTTAACGTTGAAGATGTATATCATCAGCGCGGCGGGAGTTTGGACTGGTTTTCCCGTTTAGAGCTCGATCTATAAATCAACATCATACGATACGATACGATACTAGAACAAGTAACATCGTTAAAATATTTAGGTCAGATAGTGACTCATAATCTCGGCTGTACACCGGAAATACGCAAAAGAATAGCCATGGGTAAGCAAGCGTTCACAGATAAATATTCACTACTAGTGCAACGATCAATGTCATTACAGTTACGTAAACAGCTTATGAAAACATTCGTCAACTGTGCTGTATGGCGCAGAAACTTTGGTGCTGAAAGAAGTAGACCGTAAGCGACTTAAAGCATTTGAAATGTGGTGCTGGAGGAAGTTTCAACGAATATCCTGGACAGAAAAAATTAATAATCAAACAGTACTTGACAAAATGGGCGAAAGAAGAAATATCTTAGACCAGATAAGGAAAACTCGACTTACTTGGTTCGGATATGTACTAAGATCAAATCAAAGCATATTATCCACAATTATTGAAGGAAACATTGTTGGAAATCGACCGCGTGGAAGACCCAGAATGATGATTATAGACACTGTATTAAAAGACACTGGAATGCAAAATTATGTGAACTTGAAGAGGACGACAAGTGACTGTGTTGGGGCGAATCAGCTAGATGGCTGTTACATAATCAATTATCATATTTTTATTGATTATATATATATATATATATATATATATATATATATATATATATATATATATAATTTTTGTATTTCATTTTTTATGTTCATTTGATAATAGCTTAACAGACGAAAAGAATTTTTATTTTTCATCAAGAAAATTTTACTGACTTCAACCTCTTTTTTGTTGTTTATTTTTTAAATATCACTATGTTCCACACTTTATAAATTTTACATTTTTTCCTGCATTATTTTTTAAATAGTCTTAAGAGTATATCGTGAGTTTTACAGTTACTTTTTTTTTTGTCCCCCATTCCGGACATTTCACCGGTGGGGGCTGTTTATTGCTTAATAACTAGGTGTAATATTGGAGAGGGGCAGATGGCTGGAGTGCTAAAATGAAAAAATTATATAGAAAAGTGCAGGTGTATCTGAAAAGAAAATAAAAACACAGTGTGTGTAGTAATCCTCTGCCAGTGTACTTAATATCTAGGGTGGTGACGGGATGAACTACATAGACCCGTCATCCACCATGTGTGTATATGTGCAAAGGTGAATTTGTGAGAATGCGTGATAGAAATTAGAACAATGCTCTTAAAATATACTTATTGTTAACAAATTTGTACATCTTATATTATTCAAGTGCAAATAAAATTATAAAGAAAACTACAAAATAAATCTTATACAATAAATACATACAATTTTTACAAAGAAAAACAACACGATGTTAAAATAAAATGAGTATATGGAATTAAAATTATTTTATTTTTTTAATAATATTGATACTTATAAAAATAAAAGAGCAAAATCATTATTAATAATAAAGAGTGAATTACATTAATAGTTATAAAAAAAACAACAAAAAACTTAAGTTATATAACAAAACTAGTGTAGGCGTGTAGTGTATATTGTGTGAGGAGTGTATTTGTAGAAAGTCATTGAGAAGCATAGACCACACTATTGTTGCGGTTTCACGTTTGAATCACGTGTTAAAGAAAAATAATTTACTATTGTCCGGATTTAAACTTCTTACAGATAGCAGACTCCATATACAACTGGAGATCTTTGGAATTAGATTTGTTAATGACCACTGGTTCTGTGGAATTAATTCTGAATTGAGACCGAAGTTGGTGAAATAAGGGCAGTGATATAATAAATGTTCAATGTCACCGACGGCACCAGAGGTACACAAGGTGCAACAAGTGTCACTTATAAAATGGAACCTATAGGAACCAAATTTTCCACGCTCTGAGAGCACCTGCGCATTATAAAAATTAATGTTTATATTTTTCAATTTCATTCGATCGGAAATTTTCGAAAAAAACACATAGGTCTTCCTTCCAGTTTTACATCTATCCCACCTCTCCCGCCATGCTGCAATAAGTGAGTTTTTAATGAATTTTTTAGAATTTTAATATTAGGATTGTTCCCTAAGCTAGAACATTTAAGAACTGGAAACTCCCAACACAGGAAATATCCTCAACCACCCTGTATTCAGAGATGATTGAGGAACCCGTGACAAGCAGATCCAGTGGAAAAATATTAGAGATAACATTGGCAGCAGACGTGGAGCAGGTTCGATATAGAGATAAAACATTTAAAAGACATTTCATCTGGTGCCGGTTAACAAGATCAATGGTTCTTTTATTGATATATATATGAGAGAGCCATATACAGAGACCCAATAAGCCCCTTATAAAGGATGACCCTTTCCCTGTATCGCAGACCGAAAGTGTTAGGTTGAAGGGGTCTAAGTTTATTATAGACGCCATCACATTTACGATGGATATACTCTACATGTGGTAGGAGAGTAAGTCTATAATCCAAGATGAGACCTAGATATTTCAACTGATTAGTATGAGGAATTTGTTGGCCAGATATTATCCTAAGTTCTTCTACTTTCTTTACTATTCTCTGGCCACCAAACACAATCAATTGACGTTTGGGAGCAGAGAAAGCAAGACCTAATCTGTTAATAATGGATTCCAGTTGTAGACATACAACTTCAATTAATTTCAAATCATAATGCCTATCAATACTGAACGAGATGCATAAGTCGTCTGCATAGGAGACAAGCTCAATACATTTGTTCGTATAAGAAATGAATTCATCTATTTGAGAATGAACACGAGAATAGAGAAGATTCCAGAGTGGGGTCCTAGGACAGATACCTGAGGAACACCACACTGTAATCTCCTGTCGGTGACAGACTCATTAATGTTAAGAATCGCATATCTGTTTTGGAAATAATTAATAATTACGTTAATGATGAAAGGGTTAATATTAAATTGTTTTAAAATAGCAATGATTGCTGACCACCTACGGCTATCAAAAGCTCCCTTGATATCAAAGGAGATGACAACTGCAGAATGGCCAGCAGTCAGTTGTGTTTTGATTCCAGACATGAGCTTGTAGAGGGCATTCTCAGTAGAGAATCCCCTCCGGAAGCCAAACTGGTTCTAGTGAAAAATATTAAGGCTATTAGCTTCTTTTGAGAGGATTTCATTGATAACCTTTTCACACACTTTACCAATGGAGTTCAGTAAAGAGATTGGCCAATGTGCAGAAAGGGAGCTAGGACTTTTCCAGGTTTGGAAAGTAGCTTAATATTAGCCACTTTTCAACATGTTGGAAAGATCAGGTGCGCAAAGCACTTATTAATAAATTCGGGAACTTGGAATTTAAATACTTGACGATTTTGTTATTTATTTTATCTGAAGAAGGAGCTTTTCTATTATGAAGCCTCTTCACCAGGATGGTTATGTCATTAGAAGTAGTTGAGGGAACAATTGCTCCAGCAATGGAACTAGTAGAAATCTAACCGCAATCGAACCGAAGGAAGAAATGGTCTAGAAAGGCATAATTACTTACGGTAATATCTGGAATTATGGTTAATTTGTTCTTATTGAAGATATATTTATAAGGGCGACCCCAGGCAGTGCAATTTTGAATGAGTTGTCGCCAAGCTAAAAGTTTACTTTTTGTAATGGCATTTTTATATTCTTTATTTAATGTCACTAAGGTGGCATTAAAACAAAGGACTTGAAGATGTTTCTACATTTATTCTTAGTTTTCCTAACTTTATCAATTTGAGTTTTCAGCCTTTGAAGAGCAGGATTCCACCAGTCAACTGATGGAGCAGTAACCTTAACATGTGACATATGAGAAATTTTAGATAAATAACTATTAAATTTGGTAATATTATCATTAAGATTTGTGATATTATTTGAGTACGTTGTTGAAGGTTGATAATATATTTTTCATTAATGTTTTTAGAAAAAGAGTTAAATCGAATTTTTTAAATATCTTTGATTGAATTTTACAAATCTGAAAATAAAGGGTAGAGAGAATATTTCGGTGAAATGTTAGGTCAAAATGATTTAGTGAAAAGGTAACCAATTGTTGGATTCTGGCATGAACAATTAAATAATCAATAATGCTCTCCCCATTGTAGTTACTAAACGTAGGTATTTTATAATTTTTAATGACTAGATTCATTACCGAACAAAAATTGTTGAGGTGTCATTAAATGGAACTCTACTCTCCATGGCTGGTAACCTTATATTGAAGTCGCCAACCATAATAGGTAAATATTTACAGTTGGACTTAATGGTTCTATCCGTAAGGTCCAGGTGATTATATTTGAGTTTATTAGAAGATTAATAGTTATTTATTAGTTGCTTAAGTTCACTTATAAATACTGAACTATAAGTTATGAGAAATAATAGTTCTCTCAGTTCGTGTAAAAAATACAGATGTTTAGTTCTAGAAAAAGGACGAGATTGATTCAAGTAATTTTGTCGGACATGTGCATTTCTATTGATAAGAGTCAAAGTGTCTTATGTGAATATCAAATGTGTTATTGTCTTTTGTGAACTAAAAATTGTTGCTTTTCTAGGTATTATACTCGCAAATACAATTAATCGTCAATTTTCGCAAAAATCGCTGCAATTAGCTGCTTTCTTTCGGTATTATACATACATGCTTATACATATATATATCACACGATCCGCTAATATCGATCCACTACTGAATGTAATCCTTTCCCTCTTTTCTTTCATCAATGGCGATCACCTTCTCTTCAATTCACATTACACTAGCTGACTTTTTTATATCATTCTCCCGTCTGTATCTTTCCTTTGGCAGCCATTCCGTTATTCGTTTCGTTTACTTGTCGTCATTTCTTCTTACAACACGGCGTCGCCCAGTTCTACTTCAGCTGTGCTGTGCGTTCTACTGCATTCGACAGTTTAGTCTGCTGTCTTGACCAAGCATTGACTTTCCTGTCTGACATCTTAATTCCAAACATTATTCTTTTATGTACACTCTGAGTTACGGCAAGTTTCCTAACTATATATTTCGTCGAGCTCCATGTTTCCGCTTTGTATACAAGCACCGATTTTTTTTAGTCCATTGGGTGTATCCTTACTCTTGAACACATTGCTCAACCTTCCAAAAGCTTTCGACGATTGATGCGTTCGTCCTTTACTTCCTTAAGTATTTTTTTTTTTTTTTTTTTTTTAAACAATCTCTTTCCCATTATTGGTTTCCGCCGGTTTTACCCGTCGACAGACAACCCTTTGTTATATTTACTAATTATTTTCCCTCTTCTTCACGTGTGTGTACTACCATGGTGTGTGTGTACTACCATGGTGTGTGTGAAATATATTATGTTACTAAAAAATGAATATTCTCATTACTTCTCAGCTACTCTACTCATTTGTGTGTTATGATTGTGTTGTTATGTTTATGTTACTGTGGTGTTGTTAAAATGTGGATATGTTATGTGACCTTTTGTGTGTATTACCAAGGTTTGTGTTCTTATTGTGTGTAATGTGTTTATGTACTACTACTATTTTATTGCTGCGAACGGGTAGACCGACCTATAAAGGGTGTTTTCGTTTATTGAAATTTTTCAAATTTTATAATAATTCCTTATACTACGAGCGTATTACATATAAGTTTAATTTATACATACATGCATATTCAAAATATGAAATTATACAACCTAAATAAATGAAGCCATCTTGTTTCAATTTTTACGCTTCTTGTTTTTTCTCTCCTCTCTTTTCTCCGTTTCCTCTTTTGTTCACCCTTTCCATACATCTCTTAATCCAATATCTTCGTTCTTTTATTATCCATTTCCAACAGAAAATTAAATAAAATGAAAAAAAAAAAAACAAACAAATTAATAAACGTTTTTAATCGGCTATCGGTGCTCTTATTCGTTTTCTCTTTCCTGTCTCCTCATTCGGTGATTTTTTTTTTACTAAAAACAAATTCTTCTTCATCTTAAGGTATTGTTATCCCCTCATTATTTATCAACCATGTTTTAATTTCTTTTTTCCAAATTCCTAGTTTCCTTTCGTTCATGATTTCGGCTGGTATTTTATTATATAATATAGGCAATATATACTCCTCTGTTCTGTATATAAAGTTATTATTCCCCTTTGTCCAGCATTGTTCTTCATATCTTCTAGTTTTCCTAATATTGTAGGTTTTCTGTTTACTATTTATTTCTATTTGTTTAACTTTACAATACAACAGTTTTCTGTAAAAATATAACATTTTTAGTAATAAAGTATTTAACTTTACCAGAAGATTTTTTATAGGTATTTCTTCATTCTTGTTACTATTACATATAATTTTCAAGCACCTTTTTTGGAAGTAGTTTATTCCTTTAAACTTACTTCTTTCCGCTTGGCCCCAAACTAATATACTATATTCTACATGTGATTGCCATAGCGCGTTATATGCTACTTTCAGTGTTTGTTCACTCAGATAACGTTTTAACTTATACATTATCGGGATCACAAATCTTAATTTTTTTGATATGTGAAGTATATGTTCATTCCACCTGAAGTTTTCGTCTATTGTTATTCCGAGATATTTAAACGTTTTTACTCTTTCAATCTTTATGCATTTACACCTTTCCATTTTATGTATACATTTTTCCGTATGTATTATCACCTCAGGCTCTCTTATAATCTTACTATTTTCCTTTTTTATCCACATCAGTTTTGTCTTTCCTATATTAATTTTTAATCCTCTATCGTGAGCCCACTTGTTCATTTCGTTTATATCCTTTTCTAATAAGTTAGCAGCTTCTATTATATCATTGTGTGGTATTACTATGGCTATATCATCTGTATGTACAAATGCTGTTGAATATTTAAGTACTTTATATATTTCATTCGTATATATCAAGTATAATATTGGTGACAGTATACTACCTTGCGGTACTCCTGTTTCCATTATTCTCTTACTGCTCATATTATCACAGACTTTTACTACATTTTGCCTGTTGTTTAGGAAATTTTTAAACCATTCTAAATAATTTTTCTTTACTCCTATCATTTCTAAATCTTTGACTACTATGTCATGTCTAACTATGTCGAATGCCTTTGTAAAATCTATAAATACTACTAAACATTGCTTGCCTGAACCAACATTTTTATTTATCAACTCAGAAAAATTTATCAGTAATATTGTCGTAGATTTATTCTCTTGGTATCCATACTGACACGCATCTATGATACTGTTATTTGATAAATAATTTTTTAAATATTCTCCTACATATTTTTCTAGTACCTTACTTAAGGATCTTCCTATCGTAATCGGTCTGTAATTATTTAAGTCTTTGTGTGATTACCTTTTTTATACACCGGCCTTACAATTCCGGTTTTCATATCTTGCGGTATATTTCCTTCTCTGATAGATTTATTTATTATAAGTACTATGTAGAAATTATCGTTACATGCTTGTAAATCTTTTATCCTAACTTTATCATACCCTGTTGCTTTTTTTTTTCATTTTTTTATTACTTGTTTAATTTTTTCTACTGTTGCTGTAGATTAAATTACTTTCCGGTGTCTTGTTATCTGTGTACGTTTCGCATAATTTCTCTTCACAATTGTGGATTTGATTGACTTGTTCTATGAAAGTATCCAATATTCTATCTGCCGTTTCTTCACCATCATACTTTTTAATTATTTCATCTACTATTTCTTTCTGATGACCACCTAATATATTCTTTATTATCCTCCATGTCTCTTTCACATTACCACTTACTTCACCAATTTTTTTGCTGTAGTACCTATCTCTTCCTTCTTTAATTTTAATTTTCGTTTTATTTCTCGCTTGTTTATATAATTCCTCCAGTTTCTTATATTGTTTCCTTTCTTGTTGTAATTATTTGACCTATATATATATATATATATATATATATATATATATATATATATATATATATATGTGTATATATATCCATTACCCTATTCCACCGATCTATTTTTATTTGTAACTTCAGAGGCGTGTTCGTTTGATTTTATATTCTTCTTCCTCTTCGTTGTCTGCTTTCAGACGTCGTGACCAATCATGAAATTTTTCCAGTTAAATTCCGCCATTTATTTATATCCTGTGCAGCTTCCATTAGCTGCCGCATTGACAGTCCAGTCATGCCTTGGATGTAGTCTACAAAACGGGTCGGCGGTCGGCCTCTGCTTCTTTTTCCTGCTATTATTCCTTGTATTATTATTTTTTCTAATCCATCGCGTCGTATCACATGGCCAAAGAACTTTAGACATCTTCTTTTTATTACTGGAACCAATCTATTTTTTTGTTATATTCCGAGTTTTTTCAGTATAGCTGCATTAGTCCGATGTTCCATCCATGAAATCCTGAGCATGCACCTATAGCAGCACATTTCAAAGGCTTCTAGCTTTTTGCACAATGTTTTGTTTAACGTCCACGACTCTGAACCATAACAGGCTATCGAGAATACCAATGATTCCATTAATTGTTTTTTCGTTGTTATTTTTATAGACTATCTTTGTTAGTTTTGCTTTTGGCCATTCCGATTCGCCGTTTAATTTCACTTTCGTCATTTCCGTTATTGGTGATATACGCTCCCAGAATATATCCATAATAATATATAAAACTGTAGTGTCTGTCTGTGATTTGCGAATATTTTCATTATAACCTATTACGCATAAACAGAAAATCTATTTTTTTAAATTTCTATCTGTCTGTTTGTCTGTCAGTCTGTTCCGATTTAACTCAAAAACTATTAACGCAATGTTTTACATTGATTTAAAAAAGTTTAAAATTTAACGTTTTCCTGTTGGAATGTACCCTCACACTACCAACACACGTAGTACAAACCACGTTTTGTGGAGTTGGGGTTGTGGCTGAAATAACGGACGGAGATATATATATATATATATATTATATACACATACATATATACGTATGTACTAATCCTAATATATAAACCTGTTAAAAGAAAGAGACAGCGATATCGTATTAAAAAAAATAATTACACAGGCGAAGCCGTGGGTAACTTATAGTATATATATATATTAAATATGATTGAAGAATTACATAAAAAAGAAAGGAATGTGTTACGAAGAATATTAGGACTAACTAAAGTAAAACAGGAATATAGGCCAAGATCTAATGAAGAAATATACAAGTACGCGGGAAGGCTACTCGACGCGATGAAAAGAAGACGAATTAGGTTTTATGACCACATAAAGCCGTCGAACCCGACACAATTAACCGAATATTCATGTACTTGCAGAATTTAAAGAACAAATGGAAATGGTTCCAGGAGGTAGAAAGTGATTTAAACGAAGTTGTCATTGAACCGAGTTACACCGAAGACCGTCATCTATTGAGGAAAAAACTAATGGAATATGGCAAATTTAAAGACAAGCCCGAAATTGCGCACAGTTAAAAAGTGAACCGAATAATGGAAAGAACAACATCGACAGCGAATGCGGCAATTCTGGATACAGAAGAAATCAAAACAAAAATCAATTAAACAGTGGTCCTAAGTTGGCCTATTCGAGAGAGAGAGAAAATATATATATACGTGAATGTGTGTGTGAGCTTGTGTGTTATATGTGTCTGTGTATGTGTTTGTCTTCTTTACTATTTGTTTTGTTATATTCGTTCAGGATAAACAAATTTCCAACAGATAGACGAAGATCGATCAAGTCGAATATACGAAATTTAAATTAATCGTCTATAACTGGTTTTTAAGGTTTTAAGCTTGTTTTCAATGCGTTTATTCGCTGTTATACTTGATTCTATCGTTAAAATTAACCATTCGAGTGTGTCGATACTTTTGTAATTAAATTTAATCGACGGTAAACACGAAATCGATTCGACAGGTACACGCGATGATTAGAAATTCTTCTCATAACACGGATGGTCGGCGTGGACAATTGAACATTGTATTTTTATTATTATTATTATTATTATTATTATTATTATTATTACTATTATATTACATTATACGCATTGAATGAACGGGAACACTGTCCGATCGCGATTCAAAATAAATTAACCAACGCCGCTGGAAATAATCGGAATTTATTTTTTTAATTGTTTTTAACTTTTTGAATTATACATTATATTCTAGTAAGTTATAACAATTTAAGTTTTTTTTTTTTTTGTTTTTTTTGGGCACTGCTGAGGAGCAATCACAACCCACTAACGTGTTGATAAATAGTTATTATATATTGATGTTACAATTGGTTAGGAATTTGTAAAGAAGGAGGAAAACACGAGAGTCATTAGAAAAAATTAAGGAAGTGATAGAGAAAGGACGATAACCGATGGATATTAAGGAATTCAGGAGTTCCAGTTGATCAGGTGTGTGAAAACTGCAATTGAAAAGGATGTGGTTTTCATCGGCGATAATTTGTGAATCGGCTGGATGGGGACAATATGGGGAACTGGAAATCCCAATACGAAACATGTGAGCCGGAAGTCGATTGTGTCCAGAACGTAAACGGGTGATGGTTGTAATAAATTTTCGGAAGTTGAGGTGTCCTAGATATTATCTGGCCACATCACCTACTTCCTGGTACTTTAATTTGTCCAACAATTTAAGTTAATTTTCCTCCATTCAACCTTTACGAAGTTGACAAAAAATTATTATTATCTTTATTATTATTAGTTGGTATTTTAATTTGACAAATTTAAAATCATTCCCACAACATGCACGCGAACACATACAAACTTGTCGAAATGTGTCTTAATGAACAAAGTCTTTTGGGAACATTTTATCTAGCTTTTTCACTCGGGACTGTTAAGTTTGGACGTATTCCGAAGCACCGAATCCGCTCCACCATGTCGAGGTGGTGCTCAAGGAGGGGTATACGTTTCCGCGATAGTATGTAAATTATCAACAATGGAAATAATCTGCGCTTAACTTTTTTTTTTTTTTTTTTTTTTAAATCTTATTCACCTCCAACATGAGTTGTTTGAAGAAATGTTTACTACTTTGCTTTTTATCGGAGGATTATCCAAAGCTGCACATTATGCAGACATCAGTCTGCAATTGCATCTATAATCAAACGTAATATGAACGTATATATTATTAAAAAAATTCATCTTGTCGCGTTTTAATTGTCCTTATTTTTATTCATTTTAATTTTTATATACTTTTTACTTATAATTTTTTAGTATATATTAAAGAAAAAAATTATAATAATGAATACCGTTTAGAATGTGAAAAAAGATAAAAAAGTCGCAAGCATGGTTATGTGTATTATTATTTTTCTTCGTAACGACTGAAGTAGTTATGGACATACTGAAATTGTAATTGTAGCTGACGGAGAAGATTAAAAATATCGGCGAAAGAAAACAAAAGTAACGACTGTAGATGGCGTAAGAAATTTCAAATCCGACGATGATAACAACGTCGACCGCTATAAAGTGGCAGATAAATATAATTATTTAGGTTCTCCGGTCGTAAATACCGGAGGGTAGAGATATCGACCAACGCTTGACCAGTGGCAAGATATGCGACAACGAAATTAACCACGATTTGAAAAAGTCTTAGTAATTAAAATAAGATAATAAAATTGATCGACGGCTTAATTTTTCCAGTAGCGTCGTACGATTCGGAAACCTGTAGTATAAAAAACGTATAGAGATGCCAGGGGAATTGACGCTTTCTCGAAGTACGCGTTCTTAGCACTTCGAATGATATCGGACGATCCGAAAGCCGACGTCCGCTTATTAAACAGTGTAACATTTTTTTGGACACGTAACAAGGAGGAAAACAGACTCACTCGTACGTACTAATACATGGAATCTTATTCTTCTTCTTCATCCGCCATCTCCATTACGAAGGTCAACGATTAACTCGGCTACAATCTCGACACAGCAGTATGGAGTAATTGAATAGACGAACAGACAGCGTCGTACGGCTGCAATCCATGAATTTCCGTCGATCTGCTGACGTAATTTTACCTTCTATAATATTCCGCAATATATCGTATTTAGACCCTCTCGGAATGTGTATCGCAGCTTTTTAATTCTGGATGGTTTTTATTTACTCTATTAAGAACTTTTTTATTACTGACTTTTTTTGTATCCGAAGAATTTTTCATTACATCTATAACATCTGGAAAGCTTCGATGCGCTTTTCAAGTCTAGCATCCGGAGTCAAGCTTTCCGGCCAAACTGAAAAGATATAGCATTTCGCTATTCTTAATCGTAGGTCCCAGTTCTTTTCTTAATTTTCGCGACAATTTGTTTTGCCTGCTTTATTCTTGATTTTTTCATTTTTTGATTTACAGTTAATAACAGCAGGATATAGAAACCGAGAAAGGTATCCGTTTCGATGGACAGATGGAGTGAATGAAAAGAAAGACTGGTTCGAGAAAAGAAAGTCATGTCGGAATAAAGTGATCCGTACGATTTCATCTGGATGTCTTACAGGATGATGTTGCCAAAAATACCTTCGCGGTGACATGTAGAATATTATGAGAAATACGTCACGTGTTAAAAAACTACTTCTAGGATAGTCTCTCCGTCTTCTCAATCTCCGCGTAATAAAAATAATTTATAATTTAGCGTTAAAATGTTATAATGTACGACTGACAGCGTTAATATAAGCGCGTAGAAGATTATGTAAAATCGTCTAAAAATAAGTATCGTACTATAAAGCAACCCCTTCGTGTGAAAAATTTATAAATCGCAGTCAAAGTTCAATAGTGGATGACCGTAAGGGTTAATAGGGGGAGTTAATATCGAATATCGAGGAATTTCTTATAAACGAACACCGTATATATAAGTTTTCAACTAGCAATAATCGCATCTCGGATGAACATCATTATGATCTGTCACTGCGCGAAGCATTTGCGCACAGCTGTATTAGTAAAATATTATAAGCCGGCGAAGTATTTTAACATCAAATTAACGAAACCGAAACAGAAGCTATCTTTTTCTTTTTTCTAACCAGGCGTAGCGCATTTATAAACCTAATAATCGTACAACAGAATGCAAACAACGTATTAAATATTTATAGCAAAAACGAAATTTTTCGACCCATATTAATTTCGTAAGTGGAGAACTTTTTACAATATTCGATAGAAACTTATCGATTAAAAACAAATTTGTTATTTACAAAATTTCTTATTCTACTTAGATTGTTATGCGCTGCTCCTGTATGGTGTTGGCACAAATATATCGAAATTAGAAATAAATCAAAATACACTCGGATCTATATACAAAAAGAGATTTCAAGAAGATTTAAACAATTTTACGAAACACATAAATTATCAGATATACCGATCATAAATAACGCAAGCGATTACAAATCTCTAAGCCTTAGCTATAAAAAAGACAAAGCGTGTACTCATCATTTGATGAATCTATCATTTATGATTAGACACTACTAAGTAATTACGTACGTATATATATATATATATATATATATATATATATATATATATATATATATATATATATATATATATATATAATGTATGCGAATACGAATACTTTGTGTGTATATAGTTGTATGTGTTCTATTATCCTGGGTGTGTACATATTTCCATAATGAAATCAAACGCGTAAGTTTTTTTCCCCAGTTTTTTCTCTCTATTAAATATTATTTTTTCTTTTGTATAATTTCTTATTCTATGTTCTTACGATTTTTACACAAATGGACATAATCGAATAATAAAAAATAACTAATTCGATTTTTCAGAAAAAATTACTAATTCGAATTTTTAAATCTAAATCCTAGTAATTATTCGATTTAATTTTTACTTATCGGAACATGCGCTACATAGATCGGCTAATGTGACAAATACGAATAAATCTAGGATTAAACTATTAATTCTGACTGTTCTAAATACAAAATGATTAATAAGCCAATAATCGATATTCTAATTTAAAATAAATACGAAGTTAGAGTTACATTCGAGAAATGTAGATAAAATATTATTTTTAAATAGTTTAGAATAAGTTTATTTCATTAATATTCGAAATAATTATACATTATTTAATCCATCTTCATCTTCCAGCGACTAAACTTGTACGCTATCCTATTATTTTTTCTTCAATAATAGTTATCGATATATTAATATGGAATAGCGAAGACTAACGCCTTCCTGATAAAGAATAACATAAATACCATTAATGAATTTATCACATCACCCATATTATCTACTAACGTCTAAACAGTTTAAAACAGTACCGGATGATTACTATATCGAAAAATATCGAGCATTATGGGATGAATGTATAGCAAAATAGTTCTTTCCAACTATAGATAGCCGACTAAACAACATTAGGACGAATTATTTTTATGTACAGTTCATCAGCGAACATGGATTATTTAAAAATTACGCTTATATAAATACTAACATACTCGAACAGATGTGTAATATGCAATACAATTGACAACGTAAAGCATATCCTGACAGGATATAAAATTACAGACATCAGCGGTACTGAATTAGTAAATAAAGACTTCGCGATATTTAATAATTTTACAATATCTTAAATAATAGAAAACTCATCAACATTTATCCTAGTAATATAAACTTTATACAAATTGTAATTGTAAAATAGATTGACTAGAGTACCGCAAACGTAATTGGATAGATTCTGGTCAGTTCGTTATTTCCGACGTACTTGTGTTGTAACATTTATAAATAAACTTACACCATTCGCATTTCACGAATTGGGGACCGACCGAAAAAAAAAATAATATTTCGCGTAAAATTAATTGTTCCCCTTTTACAATGGTAAGAAAATCTTTCCAACAATATAGAATCACGGATAGTATTCTATTAGCTGCTTTACATTTATTCGTGAAAATTAATAAATGCAAATTTAACTTTTTTTAAATCTCAATTCTTTTGCAACGCAAAGAATTTAATTTTCAAAATTAAATTTATTCGAAACGTCACGTATTCGAGTACTTGTGTTAAAACTGCATTATTTTAAACTATAGTCCGTTATGTTATTTATATCACTAATTTCGAATTAATACTTCACTACGCACATGTCAAATCAATAATTTAATTATATTTATATTAAATATGTACGTGAAATAACCACGAAAATTTTAAAACGTTCATGTATTTTACAAATACATTCCATTTTTTTTTGTTTTTTGCTTTTTTTTGTATCAATCTATTGATTGGTTGATTAATGAAGCAAATCAAATCCGCACTCTTTTCTTCTATTCCTCTCCTCTTCTGCTTAGTTATTTTAATTCTTGATAGTTCGTTGCTCCCATATCCTACATAATTTGTTCCATGAATCTTCTTCTCGGTCTTTCTCTTGTACGTTTGCCGTCTAATTTTCCTTCTATTAATTCTGACAATTACGCAGTAACACATGTCCAATCCATCTATTTCTTCGTCGGGAGATAGTTTTCATAATATTTAATCCGGTTATAAACTTCTTCATTTGTAATATTATCCATCCACTTTATTTTAGGCGCACTCTTCCCCAACACCAGGCTTCAAAAGCCCACAGCTTTGCGATATTTACTTTCCGCAATGTCTAAGTTTCAGCGCCGTAGAGACAGACCGACACACACAAATGTTTTTACAGAATATTTTGCTACGACTAAATCTAGTTTTTTTTTTATATTAACAATTTTATTTTCTTGTTAAATCTTTTGCTTGTGCTATTATCTCCCTTCTGTTGCACATTTTCAATTCCATGGAATTCTGCTGCCTAAATACGTGAAACTCTCCGTCTTAAATTGCAGCGTTAATTTTTGTTTTGTAGCACACCACGATTTTTGTTAATCTTCATGTTCTACTTGTTCAGAAGGTTATCCATTACATTTTAAATATTTCTAATGAAAATAATGAATTTTACACCATTAATGAAAAATCGCAATTATTTAAATTATAATAAACACCTGCAAATTATATTAGTAGTCGGAAAAACAGAAGAACACGTTGTGTAAATGTTACTAAAGAATCGAATAATTCATAACTTATAAACAAACTACTAAAATTAGTTGTTAGTAAACTACTAACAACTAATTTTAGTAGTTTGTTTATAAGTTATGAATTATTCGATTCTTTAGAGTGTTACGCGTTCAAGGATCGAATAACGAGACTATCTAAAGGTACTAACAAAAAGTAACTAAATATAAGTAATAAGCGACTAAATAGTTTTCGTAGTATAAATCTGACTAAGTCGTTTCAGCGAAACTGACTTAACAATTAACCGCTTTGAACTGACTAATAGTCGATAAAGAACTATTTCAACTTTAAAAGATCATTATTTTTTTACTCATATTTTTTTTATAATTTTTCATTAAAATAATTTATAATTTACATTATTCATTATTACTTTTCAAATATGTTCTACACTTCTTACTACATTTCGGGCATCATATATTATTTTATATATTTTTATGTTTTACAAAAACCTGTGCGAGTTGGGATAATTAAACTTAAAACAAATGATATTTAAAGTATAAACAACTATTTAGACTAAAATTTTATTATAATTAATTTAAAATAATTATTGATTTATAATTAGTACATTACATTGCGACGTTGCATATGAGGAAAACATTGAATATATCCGTTATATTATGTGAAACAAATTTAATCGATTTTTAAAAACGATATTACTAGTTAATCGATTATAAGAATTAGTTGATTATGCCCAAAACTTATATATATATATATATATATATATATATATATATATATATATATACCATGTTGTAAATATGTTTTTTATTGAATAAAGTTATTTTTCTAATTCTTTTCCCTGTATAAATAAAAATTACGGAATAGTCAGCTAGTACTTTATAATTTTTATGGATACCGTCCGATACAAACGCAAAATGAAAATTTAACGTAATACATTTTTCGTTTCAAATAAATTAAAATTAATGACGTATCATCGGTAATTATTTTGCAAAGCCGGAGACGAGTTTTATCGGATATATTTTTCACGTTACGATTAATATTTCAATCTTCGTAATGTTGAAGAAGAATTAATCTCTCAATACGGGCAGAAGTAGACGAACCGGTGGTAGAATTACACGGATAGCGTTCCCCCCGACATACTGTAAGAGGAGAAAATCTAGAGAAAAAAACAATACCGCTCGGTAAAGTGCAACAGGAAGAGGCAGAGTGCCTACTAGTTGGACTGATGTCTTGCTCAGTAAATTCGGCACGTTAGCAACATCAGTCGCACTACAAGAACCGGAATCTATGGAGAGAGCATTCCGCAGGTCATAATTGACTGAATAGAAAAAATGGACAGATTCACTATCGTAATTGTTTATTAACAGCGAAGCGCGATGTATATAATCGTTTTTCAACGTCCATTTTATTATCCCAAAAGAAAAAAATCGATCTAATATTTTCTTTTGATGTTGATGACGTAATATCTTTTACTAAAATTCGCCTTCTGTCACTTTTCTAAGAAGCGTCAAATTACTCATCATCGCGCAGTGAATAAACGACCAGCTGCACATTACGCGGGGTATACGAAAAACGGCTTTAAAAAATGTTTCAAGTGGCGATTAGGAAAATCGTTTCGTTTTACGCATTAACGAAGGGATGATTTTCGATTATGTCTATAAAAGGGGTAGCTTTCTAATAAAGAGAGTAGGTAAATTAAAATATAAATACATACGAGCTAGAAAGAGAAAGGCGAACGAATAACACGAATATGTATACATATATATATATATATATTCGCGCACATAACCGATATATATTTATAATTCCTCTTCGGCAACCTAACGTCATCTCACGCAGCAATAGGATCAAACGGACACATTAAAAGTTAGTGCTCGTGTTTTAACATTCGATCATAATAAGTTATCGATTTCGACTGCGGCGTAAGTTTTAGCGATAGTTGAAACGATTCATAAAATTATCTTCGACGATTAATAGAAACTAAATCTTGCCAAGTTAGGATAAACAGATTTTGAGAGGTACGTAATATTGAAGATATTTGGTCCTGCCCCAAGAATACAAAAATAGAGACAGTATTCTATCCCTAACTTCCATCGACAAGAGTAATACGCTACTAATACTACTTGAAGAGCTTATTGCGGATCCTATCTCCTTAGATACGCGCTATGGCCGATAATATAAATTTCTCATGCATGTCCGCCGAAACTGGCCAAAAGGTGAATATACTGGAAAGAAAAAAAATCGAAACTAAATATAAAAATTAAGACGACGGTAAAAGAGCAGTTCTGACAATATATAAATACTTTCAATATGTTCAAAAAAAAAAAGATAAATTCCATACGAAATTAAGCAGCGGACAGAAATAAACACAAGTAAAAGAACATACGCAGTGCGTACAACGGAAGTCGAAAATTTTTCAATCGGTTTATAACTTAAATATGTATTAATACATCGAAATACAAAATATATTTGTTTAATCGAAAACATTTAAAAACAAAAAAATATTACAATATGTAGTATTCAGCGCGTGAACAGTGTAAAATATTCCGGATTTAACGTTAAAAATTTTACGCGAAAACTTGAAGTTTTGAAGTTTTTTCGAAAAAAATAAACGTACTGTATAATTTTTGATCATTAATTTTCATCGCTATTGCTATTTGAATCTTCTTCAATTTCCGATGGGTCACCTTCGTCGTCCCATCAATCTTCGCTTCCATGTAAGTTATTTGAAATGCAACATTTCTCGAAGTTCTTCACAACCGAATCATCTGAAATAAGTTTCCACGCAGCCAAGATTCACTCACGTATTAATGCCAAACTCGTTCTTTTTTTTTTTTTTAGTTTGACCATTCACTCAGAATAAAATATTTCAAATGGGCTTTGATTGGCCGATTAATACAAATATCCAGTGACTAGAGTAATGATGTCATTCCAGCGGGAGTACAACGTTTTATCTTGAGCTTTTTTTTTTCACATTGTCTGTTATACACACAAATAGTTTTTGGTTTTAAAAGAGCACCGGGTCACCGTTACTACAAAAACATTTTATCCAATCTAAAACTAACGAGTTATCCATCTATCTAGTTTCTTGGCACCTAACAATAACACCAGTCGGTAATTTTTATCACCCGGTGGTGGAATTTTTCTTTTAAATATAATAAATGGTGGAAGTTTTTTACCATCTGCAAGTATTGACAACGTGACAGTACATCGTTGTTTTTCATAACTACAAGTACGCCCACTAACAGTTTTTTGTTCGACAGCATTTACTTGTTGAATCTGCCGGCATGTCGAAATAAACTTATTTACCCCTCCCATTAGTTATTTAATGTACAATGAAATGCTGTTAATTTTTCCTCATAGATATCCCCGGTAATCGCTGGCAAGTACATTAGCTTATTAGCAGTAAAACGATTTACCCATATTTTGCTTTAAAATTAGGTACTTGAAGTTTTCTCGCGACTTTTGCAGCTTTTAATTGTGTCACGCTCGAGTCTATCTCGAATGTAAGAATAAATCTTCTCTTCTGCAGGGATAAACTTCATAATTTCGCCTCGAAATGCTATTCTACTCTTGTTATCAGGAGCTCCTCTTTTTTCATTCTTAAATTCCTTATACACGGTATCATATTGACGATCTGCAGCTCGATTACCGACTTCCTCTTCTAGGCGAAAAACTTTTAATTTTTCACCAACCATAAACGAACGCAAACACTTTACTGAACTCGTTATAATAAACAAGGAAACGTCGCAATACACTTTTGTTCGTCTAAATCAAAATGTGAACACTGTAACGTGTTTAACTGAGACGACTTGTGTCCATAAAGAATGTTGTTGAGATAAAATGTTACAGCTATATTTACTACAACAGAAGTGACTCGGCGTTAACTTTATTATTTGCCTGCATCCATTATCTCACATACCGGATGTGAATCAGCATTACTAATATAATATAAAAGTACCTACTATTACAATACACTCTTATGATTTGTTTACATTACCCCGGTAACATCGTATATTAGACCCTTCATGTCGGATATTAAGTCCTAATTTGGAAATATCCGCATGCCACGCGCACCCTACTTTTTAATGCTCCATTAAAAAAAATAATAATAATTCCGAATTAATCTATAGCAGTAACATTTACTAGGAAGTATTAAAAAAAATTATCACATTAATAAGATTTTTTCAGGGAATAATAGCGATTAAAATAATCGATGTGTATAAAACTACTAGCTACTCGATTCGGAATTTTCCCTATAGATTTGGAAATACCTAAACGTATCGATATATATATATATATATATAAATCAAAACCAATGTTAATACGATCTACGAATTTAATCAAAATTCATATATGAAAAAAAAAATCTGTAGCGCGAAACAATTTAGAATTATATTAAACAAATTTTATTTAGAGTAATATCAAATCATACGGAATATATATAACGTATTAATATGTATTTCCTTAATTCGAATGACATAATAATTTTTATAACGCGAATTTTACCGTCTATATTAAACTTATTTAGAGGAGCCTATCCCAGTGGCCGCAGCTCCTTATTTTACGGGTGGACTATTTTCCGAATGATACGCAAGTTCTTTAAGCGTACGAATTTGGACCGGTTTACTATCAGGTTCTGGCCCGGGTGGTTAATGTGATTTTCTAGCCGTTGAGTGTTTCCTTAAAGGTCGCGTATCATTTCTTTGATTGTTTGCAAATTTTTTCGTATATCAATCATCGCGCACGAACCATGGAGCCCTTGGTTAAGAAAAAAATCGAATACGTTTTGGCATATCAGAAACAGAAAACCTGCGGATACGATTTACCATATCTCGCAAGGATATAATATGGACAGGGATGAGAGTTTTAGATTGTAATGCGACAGAATTAGTAAACAGCGACGAAGGAATAAGAAATATGAAAAATTATAATTTATTATATTAAGAAGATGAATTCGATTTAGAAGTTATCAAATCACGTTATTTATATAAGTAAGCGTAATTTATACTTAACACCAGGTTTCTCAGAGTGACTGATAAAATTTCCCCGAACGAGAACGAACAGCATTCACACTATCCGTATACACGCAGCGATCGGTCTCAGTGTGAATGCTTACATTGTTTCTCAGTTGAGAATATTCCTGTATCTATAGTGTGAATCGAGCCTTATTCTTACAAACAACTTAATTATCGAACTTGTTTAGAATTAATAAGAAACGGTGAAATTTTTTTTTTTGAACTGTAGCGATTTTCAAAAAATAAGCAACGACAAAAAAGTAGTTAAAATCGCTAAATTTTTTGTATATATATAAAAACATCGCAAACATGTAGAACGTTCGACCGTTTTGCGCTCCATATACTAAAATTGGAACCATACGGAGAAGAATTTATGGCCATATTGCGTACAGATGACACCTAAAATCATGAAGCGCTCCACATTTTTGCGGTCATTTTATATAAAAATTTAACGATTTTTGAACTAATGTTTCGTTGTTTAGCGAAAGTTTTACTATTGTTATAATTAAGACGACTAAACACGAATAATGGTCGACATTAATTTAGTTTATTGTTTTTTTTTTCAATCGTTGCGTTAATTTTAACGCTGAAAAAAAAATTAATTCTTTTCATAACGGAGTATACATTTTTATTTCTATACGAAACGTCTCAATTCTAAAAATATTTCTAAATCCGAGCGCATCTCTCTGTATTAACTGCCCTTTTAGCATTCCTCATATCCTCTTATCATGCCGTTCTTACGCATTTCATTATGTAATCTGGAGGCACGATAGGAATCTCCACGTAGTGTCCTTGGGCAGCGACGGAAATATGCATTTGAAAACTTTGGAGAAAATTTCAAACTATCGCTGACAAACAAAACCACCATAACGCGTGCAACAGCAGATTATCTAATCTTATTCCTCTCTCCGGTGCTTCATTAGCAGTAGTATAAGGCACGTAAAAAAAAAAACCTAAAAATATATTTATATAAACGCGTTGTTAAAAATTATTAAACAAAATTTTATATTCTCGTCTCCAGAGTTATTTTATGCAGAACAACGTATATTACGATATATATCTTAAAAACCGAAATACAATTTATAATAAACTTGATTGTATTTTAGTTCCGAGTTTTCAATGATCTCGTAATTCGAGAACGATGCAGCGATTTTAAAGAATAAACAATAAAAATGACTAAATTTTTAACAGCTTTTCGAACCTCAAGTGGATATAAAATTAAATAAAACAAAAATATATATAACTTATATAAAAAAGATATACAGTCGAATCCGCTTATAAGGGACTCCGGATAAGAGGGAATTAGGGACAATCAGCAAAACTCCGAAACAAACGTATGAAATGAAGGTTGTTTTAGTTCGCTTTAGTGGGACAACGAGTCGGTTTAAGGGACAAAGATTAATAGACTTTCAAGTCAATAATTAGTGTGACCGGCGATAAGCCAGCCGATATAAAATGACACTTCCGGTCGTAAAACAAAAATATTCACATAAACAAAAATTGAATAAAAATGTTTTAGTCATTTTTACAATTCGTTTTTGTTTAAGTGAACATTTTTGTTTTTTCTTCCTTTTGTTTGAGATGTCCTTGTGTTGACATTTTTTCATGGAGTCTATACTGTTTTTTGCTCTGTACGTTTATTAATTATGCACTCTCCGATAGCTATTATGTTCTTAGTTTAGTTCTGCAAAAACTGTATTCATTTTTTTTTTCTTACGAAAATTTTCTTCTCTTTTTTGTTCTGGTGAATTTTTTGTATGAATAAAATGTCGCGTAAATGTTTATCATTGAAGGAAAAAATTTCTATCTTAGACAAAATCGAAATTTAACCTCCCAATATGTTAATTCAGGAGTTAGAAAAAATCATGGGCGTCGCCAAAAACACCATCTCCCGTTTAAAAACAGATGAACAGAAAAAATGGCGTAGTACTGAAAAGGGCAGTCAGGTGGTGGAAAGGAAACGAAAAAGAGAAGGTAAAAACCCAGAGGTTGATGAAGCTCTTAATTTATGGTTTAGCACAGTAGCACAAAGAGGTGCTCACATCAGTGGGCCAATGTTGAAATTAAAATCTGAAGAGTTTGTGAAAAAAATGTGTTATGTAGATTTTGCAGCTACGAATGGTCAGCTTGCTCGGTGGAAAGGGAGACATGATATCAAATTTAAAAAAACTCATGGAGGAAAGGCGAGCGCTGATTTGACGGGAGCTGAACAATGGAGTTCAAGCAAAATTTCCAAATTCCTTCAAAGTTACAGCCTGAATGACATTTATAATGCGGATGAAACTGGTTTATTTTATCGAGCCACTCCAGATGGGTCATTAGTATACAAACACGAACAACTTATTGGTTCGAAAAAAGCTATGGATCGTATCACTGTGCTATGTTGTTGCAATGCAACTGGAAGTGACAAAAAAAAACTTTTAGTTATTGATAAAACTAAAAAGCCACGTTGCTTTAAAAATCTCAATGTAAGTAATCTGCCAGTAACATATTACGCAAACAAAAATGCATATTTTTTCAAAATGGTTAGAAAACTGAGATATAGAATTACAGAGAGATTCTAGAAAAATTTTACTCCTTATTGACAATGCAACGCACCACACTGTCGTTAAACTGAAGAATATTCAAACTGAATTCTTACCTCCAAACACTACTTCATTAATTCAGCCACTATATGAGTGTCATAAAAAATTTAAAAGTGCAATATAGGAAGATGTTGATACACCATATCTTAGAAGCTATTGAAGACGACCTGGTAACAGTTTCTACAATGGCAAAAGATATCAGTTCCACAATAACAATACTGCAGGCTATACAATTTGTTGCTCATAGCTGGAGAAAAGTTACTTTTATGACAATTCAGAACTGTTTTGCTCATTGTGGTTTTAAGGAGCCTGATTATGAAATTGTTGAAATGGAAAGTAATGAAACACCGAATGAATTACTACGTGTGACCAACTGTGAACAATTTTCAGATATTGACGCCAATCTGGCATGCTGTGACGATAATATTGAAGATTTGGATAACGAAATTATGGAAAATATCACAAAGAAGAAACAAATACAAGAATCAGAAAGTGATGATGACACGGATGACATTTCCTTACCTCCTGTGTCTACTGCAGAGGCGTATTGAAAAGCTCCGGCGGTATTTTATGCAACAGAATAATGAAGGTGCTCCCACGGCATCATTAGATAACTGTGCAGATTTTGTTCAAACGGAGCAGATGAAGAATTTACATCGAACAACTATAGCGCATTTTTACAGTAAATGAACAATTTTTACAAATATCAGGTCAGGTTCCTTTACCTTATGTATGCCTCCTGTATTTTGCTCTTAATTTCCATATAAATAAATATTACGCATTAATAAGGTTATAACTATTTATCAACACGTTAGTGGGTTGTGATTGCTCCTCAGCAGTGCCAAAAAAAAAAAAAAAAAAAAAAAAAAGTTATAAGTATGTTAATTGTTTACTAAACTGTATATATTCTAACACCCACTCGCTTCAATAAGAGATTTTAAAAAATTCGCTTCATAGGGAAAACCGGTTATAAGGGACAAATGACTTCCGCCCGATGTATACATAAAAAGGGAAAAACAAAAAATCAAATTAAAAAATAAGACGTACAATATTACAAAAAATATCAAAGCGGAAAATCGGTTATCTATATACTAATATATAAAACTGTAGGCATTGGGCTATTTTTATCACGCATAAACAGAAAATGTTTTTTTTTGTTTAAATTTTTGTCTGTCTGTTCCGATTTAACTCAAAAACTATTAAAGCAATAATGATAAAGTTCGTACAACTTATATAGTCTATATTATCGGATCCGTTCTAAGCTTTGTTTCACATTGATATCGCAAATAGGACAGAAATTACGATAATTTAAAGTTTTAAAATGTAGTAAACAGCGGTATCAAATCGTTTAAAATTCAACACGTTTTCCGATTCGAATTCATCTTCACTACCAACACCCGCAATACAACCTACGTTTTGTTACGTTAAGGGCGTGGTCGAAATAACGGACGAAAAGAAAGAGACAGACAGTGATGTCGGTATTAAAAAAAAATAATTACACAGGCGAAGCCGTAGGTAACTTCTAGTTTATAAAATAATCCGATAGTAAATGTTGTAAACATAATTCAGAGAGATAAAAATAATTTATCAATTCAACGACGAATTTTGATGAAGAATTACTTTTAACGAGTATGTTATAAATTTAATCAATTTTTACGTTAGGCAGAATTTTTTTCCCCGGGCTATTTAGCGTATTCGTTTAAATAAAAATTTTATATCGCCGATTCATCGATTGTGTTGCTAACCGGGCTATTAGATTACTTAATGAAAAAAATTGATTTTCCCCTTTGCTATTTTTCGCAATATTGAACATCTAAATGAAGTATTTTTTTTCTTTTTATTTAATTTTATTTATTTTTTATAAATCGTATATACTTTTATATTTTATTTTTCATGTCCGCTCGATAATGTTTTAATAAAGTTTGTGGTCATTTTTTTTTATATTATTTTAACTAGTTTTTCGTTGTTCATTTTTTAATGATCTCCTATAGGAAAATTTACATATCTGCGCCGAAAAAAATTTACAATCCGCGACTGAATGGGTAAATTTAAATAAAAAAATTAATCTCATTTTTCGCTAACCGTTTCAATCGTATATTATAAAATGTTGACGCGAATCAATAAATTTTATACACTCGTTTATCACACGATACTCCCTTCTTAGGTGAGCTATAGATAATTTTCGATGTATTTTTTATAAATATTTTCAAAATTGGGACATTTCACATCAATCAGAAAACAAAACAATTTGTTAGAATTAAAATTTCATCTACCATACAGTGGACATCATGACTGAAAAGTTTAAAGTAGAATGTCCAATTTGGTAACAGTATGACCGAAAGGGTTAAAGAACAAGTAACCTTCTTGAGAAAACGAACAAATTGTGCTTAGTCCGGACTGTTTTACCATATAGCCATATCACTCATAACTCTACAAAAAGTTTTTTTTTGTAATACAACCGACGATCTGACAAATATTTCGTGTTCGACTTATTTTAGAATTTATATATTATATATATATATATATATATATATATATATATATATATATATATATATATATATATATATATATATATATATATACTAATATATAAAACTGTAGTGTCTGTCTGTGATTTGCGAATATTTTCATTATAATCACTGCATTGGGCTATTTTTATCACACATAAACGGAAAATCGATTTTTTAAAATTTTTGTTTTTCTGTTTCGATTTAACTCAAAAACTATTAAAGCAATAATGATGAAGTTCGTAGAGCTTATAGCCTATATTATCGGATTCGTTCTAAGCTTCGTTTCTCATTGATATCACAAATACGACAGAAATTACAATAATTTAAAGTTTTTAACGGACGGAGGTATATTTATATATATATATATATATACATACATACATATACTATATTAAGTTAGGGGTATGACCGAAATAACGGACGGATATATTAGATACGTATACTATATTAATATATAAACCTGTTAAAAGAAAAAGAAAGCGATATTGTATTAAAAAAACAATTATACAGGCGAAGCCGTGGGTAACTTCTAGTATATATATATATATATATATATATATATATATATATATATATATATATATATATATATATATATATATATATACACTAGACGGTCTTCCAGACGCGACAAATGTCGGGTGTATATATATATATACGTATATATATATATATATATATATACACTACATTTGTCGCGTCTGGAAGACCGCTTCTCGAAACATCGCTATATTTTGTAAAATTTTTCACGTTTACTTTTTTACCACCGACACCTTAAATGTAGCTCGTGTAATGGCCCCAACCCGTTATATCATTACGATTTTATCAATGTATTTTCCCAACTGACAATATTAATGCGGTGAAGACATATGGACGAGTAACCAAAAGACTTTCCAAAAAACGCTATTTACTAGTGGGATATTTGTGACGTCGATTATTTTCCGAATGTAAAGCAACTATCGCAAGTATGCTACTGTCAGTCGTGAATTTTCATTGACCACATCGAGTCGTTTACTTAATATTTACGATGAAAGACATCCGTTTAAACGGTTTCTCTCTCTGCGAGTCGTAAATATTTCGTGGATATATCGTGATTATGAAAATCCATTCGTTATGCAATATTCCGTCATGACTCTTCGTTGTGCGCCATCCGGACGCATTCTTGCCATGTCCTGACCATCTTGTAGGAACGCGACCGAGTCTTCCTTTTCCGTCTATTATTCCTTCAAGAATTCTCGCCTGAAGTCCGTCTGCTGTTATTATATGGCCGACGCATTAGTATACGATTTAGCCGCGTTGAATATTTTTTTGAAGTCGCTACAAAAAAAAAAAAAAATATTGTTTTTTGTCTTCTCCGTGCATTGATTTATCCAGAAAATGAAAAGAATCGATACTTATTTCACGTCACTAGTAAAAAAGATCGAATTTATTAACGAAATTTAATTTTTGAAACATTATCGGCATACACCGATTGGATAAATTTAGGGTATCTGTCGCAGCTGTTACTCTCCAAAATGTAGAAAAATTATTTAAACTGGGATGTACTTAAATTCCGGATATACGGAATTTTTCATTTGGTTTTTACTTTAAAATGTTTCATAAATATATAATACAAAAGTGATCCGTCTTGATGTCAATGAAACGAGGAATTATTGTTACTAACATCGTTAACCATCATTTAAATATCGCGTATATGAATATATATATTTTTTATACGTTTTACAAATTTTCTTTATTATATATAATGTACACATCTGCTCATATGTAGGATTATGTAAGTACTTTCAATTGCAGCCGACTGTGTACGTGTGTAGATAATTGTATTTTTTTCGTTTATTGTTTATTGTAAGCGGCTATGTTTATGTATACATGTATATGTAATTATATAAGTGTTTTTTCTTATATTACTTTATTAATTTAATATCGTTATTTCCGAATTTGTTTACGGTTTTAATTTGTTCTATAATTTATTCAATTATTTACTTCTCGGTATTCGCCTTTTTAATTGACATTAGCTGTTACGTGAACCGTATATAAATAAATAAATTGAAAAAAAAAATCATCCCGGACAATATTTATTGCGTCAACGACGGATTTATAAAAATGTTAATTATCAGAATCTGAAGGTAGAACGTTGTTTTAATATAATTTAGCCAGCGCTATCTACCAACGTTATCCGATATTAATAGTGTTCGATTTTACAAACGATAATAAAATGGAAAGTATAAAACGGATATACGCGACTAATTTTTGAATTACATTCTCGGAAACTAAAAAAAAAAAAAATAACTGTTCGTTACTTAGAAAAATCAAATGTTAATCTTGTTGAAAAATAATTTATTTGTATAAATTTTTGGAAAATTTAATTTCCATTTTAAATATTTTGAACGTTTTCAACGTTAAATTTCGATTTTTAACATTTTTAAAACTCTATTATAGTTTTAAGCCGACGGTTTACTATTAAAATTATTCTTATCGAAAATTAAATTTTAATTATTTTAAAAACGAATATGTAGTAAAAAAATATCGTTTGGATTTGTGAGAAACAAAAACGAGGAACGTGGATTACTTATGAAGTCAACAATACTACTGGGAATTACGCCACAGATAGATGATGTTGAAAAATTTTTCATTCAATTCCATTTGCTTAATATGTATGTAGCGTATTTTTTAGGATCGCATTGTTATAAAAGCACACGAGCGTAACGATATAGAAAATGATATCCTTTAAATTGTTCACTGACGTTGCTTTTAAGAATTATATATATATATATATATATATATATATATATATATATATATATATATATATATATATATATATATAATATTTCTATTAAGTTCACCAAATGATTTGACTGTGTGTGATTGTTATGAAATACATTTACTTACATGATTAGATACAAAAGAACAAAATAGGATGTTAAAAATATGAAAGCAAATGAATTAAGAACAACAAAATTGTAAATAAAAAGAAATAAGAAAAGGCTGTCAATTGGATAATTTGAAACTGTGAAAAAAAAGGTTGGTTCCATGTATATATATCAATATCAATATCAATATCAATAGGTGAAGGTTGAAAATCAATTATAAATTCAATTTGGACGGGAATTTTTTTGAAATTGTTTAGATTAAATAAATGTTCCTATTTAAAAGATACTCATTTTGTATATACAGAGCGTATCTTATATACTGAATGCGAATGTGGTAGATTCTGTACCATATAGACACAGTCTCAAGATTAAGAAAAACAAACATTGAGTAAAAATGACAAATATAAACTTTTACATTGAACAGATGCTCTCGAAGCATGGTAAGTTTGACTCCTTCCATCTTGTCAGTCACCCTTGTTGTAACTTGTGCTGCCCTATTGTTGAGGAAAACACTGAACACTTTGTTTCATTGTCCACAATTCTATGACCCAATCTATAATTTTAATACCACGCATCTCTTTAACAACTACAATAAAAAAAACTTAGGTTCAAATGTCCTGTATATGGAGCTTGCGATGTATAAAAAGTTTAAAAGTAGCAATTAACTATACTCCATAGGAATCACGAATATCAACCCAATTGTAATATATCACTTACTGCGTGGTATTAGCTACCCTGTACTTTCTGATAAAAATAATTTAAACTTCTCTATTAATACTTGATAGATTAATAAAATATTATAGAGGTCCTGCATAACGCTCGCACAGATGACAATTACTGATTATCTACAATCCTATTTATGGTTCCAAGTGTTAGTAGATCACATAAATCTAGGATTCACCACTTCTATCCACCTTGTGTCTATATAATAACATACCAAATAGATATTCATTTTGATAGTAAATTTGTATATAATAAATGTTTTTAAACTCTATATTTCAGTTGTTACTTTTTAGTAAGTTTGTTTTTTTTTTGGTCATAAAAAGTCCTGTTTATCGCCATTGTCGATTAACAATTTCCTTGCAGAAAAACACGATTTGTATTCAATCCTGTTTTCTGTATTTGTGAATCAGTATGTGTTTATGTGCGTGTCTCGAGGGAGATTTTGTTTACATAGTAATATGCATGTAGGAGTGATATTTCTGTTTTATTTAGATGTGTGCTTGTATATATAGGTATTATATTTCATTAAAAACATTAACATTTTTTTGTCGGTATTAGTAATTTATTTTTCCTTTTAAAATATTGTTTAGCGTGTTGCGCGAATGTGCCCTAATTTTATTTTTGTTCGTTTTTTTTTTTTTTTTAAATAATTATTCTGTAAGTGTATACACTGTAATTTGCGTTATGTTGTTGTGTACGCCGTAATGTTTTGTAAATAAATAAATAATTACGATATACGTAGACACTTTAGTACATTTGTTTAATTTCCAACAATTATATCAATATCTTATAATAATTCAATATCTTTTAATGTTATAAAATTGGACCTTGCTTTCGTTGTAAATAATAAATAGTGGTATAAGAATGTACATAATTTTGCTAAATATAGTCTTCGCAATCCTTCGCATTCACAGAAATATCTATATTAATTCCAATGTTTTATTGGTAATACTAACACTAACAGTATATTTAAGTGTATATATTTTATAATTTACCTACCTAGTAATTTATAGCATTATTATAACGGATCAATTGTTTTACATTTTTATCTCCTAAGTCATACTCATACATTGCGTACATATTGGTGGACTAAGAGATTATGTTCTCATCGACGCTCTGTTATAAGCATATTTTGCAAGGAGTTATCACACATACCATCTTCTAATATGTCACTTCTTCTGTTTTAGTACACACTTACACTAACAGGCACTATTATTAATTACGCTGGCGTCTTGCACCTTTATGTTCACAATCAATTCAAAAATATACGTGCCGCACCTACAAGTTGTTGGAAATGCGGTCCACTAAAAAAACAGCTTATTATATTTGACTACTATTAACAGAGCGAGTCCGAAATGAAAACTATATTTTTAAACCAAATTTACCAATTTTTAAAGGTTGTTATTCAAATTTAAAATATCTCTTATTATTCAGATTTTATTAAACCAAAGCTTAAAGGAATACCTATGAACCAAATGTTAGTCACTTCAAGCTATGACTTCATCTTCTCAGACCACAACATCATGAGTCTCTTTTCAAATATTTATTGATAACCTAATAGGCTAGGTACAAAATTGACAAATAAAAATGGGAAAAAAATTAAACCGAAGCATCACAGAAGATTAATAATAGCATCGAGTCTAATACATTATAGCGACAGTTGCAAAATATTGCATCAAAATTATTCGAGTCCTTTAAAATAATTGGGAGAAATTTCGACGCGTTAAAATTCGACACGTTTTGAAATTTACAGTTGGTAATTTTCAAAACGTGGATACTTACTTAAAAAAATGATTGAACGGGAACTCAATATTTAAAGTCGTTCAAAGGGATTAAACATTGTACCGAAAAACACATCCGAATTTTAATATGGGTTTTATCGTATAAGCGAGACTATTACATAGTTCACATATTTCCTCCTATAATTAAACACGCGCACACATACATATATACATTATGATTTTTGTATAGTTCATGTACTAGTTTTTTACCGCTACGATAATCTTCATTTTTTATTCTGTCCCAAGTTGTATTTTCAGGCTAACCTCCCCGCCCCGCTTGGTATAATCGCATAACCATATGGCTATATCAAACCATTGCTGAGTGTAGGTATTCTCAAAACACTTACGATGTCTTTATCTTCTGCTAACATGATGAAACGATGCCAATTAAAAATATTAAGAATTATAACAAATGCGTCATGATACATGCACAACGACAACCTGCATCGCGACCTAAATGTATCGTTGTGCGTGAGGTAATCCAAAGAAATAGTGAACGCTGCCCGCACAGGTTAGAATATCACCGAACCGACTGGCAGTTGACTTGCTAGATAGTGGTACAGACTGAACCGTTGTACTCCCTTAGGCCATCCACATCGTTTTGATCGATTGGCCATGTAACTCCGAGTATCGTGGATGAATGATATCTCTAATCCTGTCATGACCCATATAGATAAATTACTTATTGGTTATGTAAGCCAGATTGCAATTTTATATAGATATATAAAAAAAACCCACACAATATCATTCCTCCACCTAGTATTGGACCTTCCTTGTGTATGACGACTGTTAATTGGCCATCACTACATCATACATTTGGTAATCGTCTTATATTTCGGTATTCTGCCATGTAGTTTTAATTGCAGGTCCTTCTGATACTGCATCATATCGTGTGATAGCTTATCAACGTCGACATTCTTTGTGATAAAAAGTGTTGCGTGATGTTTTCTAGGCTGCATATTAATTTTTAATCTAGCCTTTGTATAATCTGTGGTAGCTACCGGTGTTAACTTTATTATAGTCATACAAGAAAGATTCGATATAATGCTAAACATATCTTTACGTATAATTTCTGGTGCAACTAAATTAACTTCTGTGAAAATTGGTAGCGAACATCCGCTTACATTCGAAGGAAAATTGCGACTGTTAAAGAATAAACGCAAAACGTGCAAATATACCGATACACCACGATATGGAAGGACCAGAAAGAATAAAGTTACCATATTATAGACTGGCTGCAAAGCTCTTATAAAAGAGTATTAACGCAGTTACAGAGTAGAAAGAAGAATGGGTCCAAAAGAATTCAGATCGAAATGGTACGTCAAGTTACAGGCAATTACATTTTGATCTAGAGCGAAAATACTGGGTACGTCTTTATCTCACAACCACTCGGTATAACAGCATACGCGCTACACCAACGTTAGACATAATTAGTGTTCTTTAAACGCTAGCCCATTTTGTAAGCAAAACTAACATAAAATGAAACGATATTTGGTAACGAACAATAAGTAGACAATGATGATGATTAAAAAAGAAACAATTTATATAAAAAGCGCTACTTTACGTGCGTAAATGTATCATGTGTGTATGCGTACATATTTTATTATTACGAATCGGATCAGATTTCGACCACTAGGTCTTTGCAACTTACCAGACGTGGTAATATAAACAGCTTCTCATCATTTAAGTATACTATAATCAATATTCACCTGATTATTATCATCATTACACGTGCCCGTTATGGCATTTTTATTTTAAATTATTTATTGCATGGACTCTTGTGACGATTTTTAAATTTTTGAATATAACTTTTTTATTTTCTTTGTTTCGTTTATTTATTTATTTATTTTTTAATATTAACAGTTTCTCAGCTCTGCTATATTCAATTGAAATGTAGTTTTCATTCTTGAGAATGTCTTCTCTACTAGCATGGATTGCGATCTATCCACGATTGTTACAAACGCATCTCTGTTTGATTCCTTTTTTTTTAATATCGTCTAATACGTTCCATTTATACGTTAACTGAACAAAATTATCCTCTGTGCTATAGGAAGTGCACTCAAAACGAATATATATATATATTATATATATATATATATATATATATATATATATTGTGTGTGTTTGTGTACGTACGTGTTGCGTTTTGTTATTTATTTTATGTTTTTTCCAAGGTAGAAAATACATCGTAATTCGTCACAACCGTCACTAAAATATTACAAAAAATAATCATAGATTGTTATTTCACGAGACAATATTGAATTAAATGTAACTGAAAAAAATTCCACCGAGAGAAATTCATAGGCAAATGACAAATTCCGCGTAGATCTTGTATAAATACGTTATGATTTTAATTCAGGCACCTCCTAGTTACAATTTTCAGGCATTTCCTAACAACGAGGAAATGCTCGTTTCTTCGAGGATACGATCGACGATAATAATTTTTTTGCAGTACAACCAGAATTAAACGATAAAGTCTCATAATTACCGAGCCGAAAGTTACCGTTCCGGTTCATTCGCAAACACACCCGCGCGCAAGTTTCGTAATGGACGGTTAAGAAAGGGGCAGTTGACTTCTCTAAATTTCGACCGAAGGCTAAAATACGCCTAGTACTTTGTCAATCGTTAATTTTTAACGCTGGGTTTGTTTCCCACATTCTGAATTACACGTCAATATATGCACACACGAGTGTCTATATCTATCTATTTATGTGTGTATATATATATATATAATATATATATATATATATATATGTGTGTATTCTATTCAAATCGTATACAAACACATAGACCAATTTTTTTTATTAGTGTTTATATATATATATATATATATATATATATATATATATATATATACATATATGCGTAATAATTTATATATGAAATTTTAAATCACATATCTTCGAAGTGTTCATATTACAATAGGCCAGATTTATTGTGTTTCGAAGTAGTAAAACGTGTGCCATCGCATTTATATATATATATATATATATATCAGACGCACACAAACATGAAACGTGTTACATGACACAAAATATGTAAGTATTATGTGCATACACCTAAACGGATATATATGTATGTGACACGCGTACACACATTCAATATATTGCGTATACATATACATACAGTAGAGTAAACAACATTATCGTGTTCTGAGTACCCCATCCCTTCGAAACGAGGGGGGAGATATGCGTGCAAATGTAATACACGCGCAACTGTCGAAAAAGTTATTCCCATTTTTTATTTTTCGTTCTTTTTGTAGGTCGTGAAGACACAATATTGCCGAAATGTCGGTAAAGAATTCGGCAAATGGTAAATTTCCATCTTTTCCTTTCTGAACCGTGAAGCAACACACACACACCCACACGTAAATAGAGTACTTTGCTTTACGTGTTAGTATTTAGTTGTTGTTGTTGTTTTTTTATGCTTCACGCCACCTAAACCGAGTAATAGTATAACGTTGTGGCTCTAGTAGTAGATCTAACGCGTCGGTAGGAGATCCGCACGTATACCAGACACGCTGTGTCTCTGACCACTGGTGGAATGTATTACAGTGGTGAAAGTATCTTTAAAGCTCTACTTATTATTATACGGTTTAGGCGAAACAGCGCGCAAACTACTAGTCGCGTACAACCCTCGTAATATCAACGTCTTGTCCGCTATCGCCGCCGTCACTACCGCACGATAATCCCTATAGCGAAGAGTACTGCGAGCTTTGTACCATTATCCCCAATGGAGATATAATGTAACTACTTTAATACGATTCCTTGTATTCCGTTTCGTTTTTGACCATTTGGCGTGGTTGCACACACACACACACATATATATATATATGTATATATATTTAAAACTTTTGGATATGTATGTACGTAAATGTTCAATCTATCGTATATAATGTCACAATTACGCAGACACAGTTACCGATTTCAAACTTTGTATTGTATTAAATTGAAGTGCCTTCTTTGCTTGTTATTCAGTATTACCGAAGCGCTCATTCAAATAAGCAACACATTTTCCTGGCTCACAAATATGTCATTATATTCGCACAAGTTGAATATATACGGACACACTACGTCGTCGAGTTATTTTATACGTATATAAAGTTTAAAAGGAGATAAGGAAGAAGAGTTCACCGAAGACGAAGGGAATTCCACGTCAGTGAAAGTGCATGAAGGAAATAAATAGTCTATTTTCGTGTAAACTTTAGCTTTATACTACCACACCGCTAATTCGCTAACAACATCTGATGATTCTAAAGTAATATAAGCAGGCGATACTTACTGACCCCTTTCTCTCGCTATTGTGTATAGCCCTTGTTTATTGTACTTATATATATATATACGTGTGCGTGCGTGTATGTATGTATACGTACGCTGTTGACTTTCGAGCGGGGATAAAAAAAAAAAAATGAAAAAAAAGAAGAAAGTAATCCGGTATACACTGTACCGTTATTTCGAACGTACTGCGTCAGTTACCCTCTATTAGGCGAACTATATAGTGTTTGTGTTATCGCGCGGATTCTCTCTTTCGTTCTGTTTCTCTGTCTGTTCCGTTATTGTCATCCATCCTGGTTTTTTGTACTCGACGTTAACTGTACATCCCTATGGCAGCTGAAAGCTTAATAAGGGTCTAACTTCTAAATGGCGAATAGAATAGAAGGGCACACGCAGAATAAGCTGCTTGCGTTGCCGTTGCAGTCGGAATCGGGAGGTAAATACTGCCAAATGTTCAATAATCATCGTCACAAACACGATGTTACTTTACTGTGTACGACCGTAGCACTCAAAATAGCGCCCCCATCGTGACATACATGATAACCCCTACCGTGTGACTGCCGTAAATCCCTGACAACGAGGACGTCACGCATCCAAGTACTTTCCCATTACTAACTTGCTTCTTTAGCGTTGCCACCGTTCAATGAAAGAGAAGCACCTCTCGGTACGGAATATACGCTGTTTCTAGAAAAGTAGCGACAGAACCTGTGAAATTATTGTTTCCATTGCGCACTATATACACACACACATATAACATATATATATATATATACACTTGCCGACTGTCTCGTACATTATCACCACGGTTCGTACTTTTTGAACATAGCCACGCATACTCTCTCATCATTAGTCCAATATTCTCTTGTTGCTACGTATGTTGCCGCAACATTGTTATCAATTTCACCACTACAAAACTAACCCGTTTTACTTACAACGTTTTTTTTTAGTTTTTTTTTTTTTTTTTAAACTCTACTCCATCTGTGGCGTAGTATTTTTTTTCTGACTAAACCAACTACTCTATTTATACACCAACACAATTACCGTTACCTCTTCTACGGCTTCGTCGTTAACCACTACCACCACCGGCTATTACTTACAACTATCGCTGTGATATAAAATATGTATTACAGTCTTCTGTTCCACGTTTTCGCCACCATACTACGAATAACTTTAAGTTACACCGAATAGTAGCTGTACACCATCGTCTTGTAAGTTTGAACTTTTACACCGTAGTCGTCATCATCGTTTCCTCTTGATGGTAGTCGTCGCCTAAAATCTAAACCGATATCATCGCCCACCACTTGGTTTCCGTAATGAGAATGACGAGGCGACGGATCTACCGTGTCGAAGTGCATATTCTACCTTCCTTTTTTTTTCCACCTTCTACTACTACTACTACTACTACTACTATTAATACCAGGCTGCTGCTGCTTTTCCTGGAAGCTGATAGAGGAAGAAAGCGATGTATAAGCTTTTGCTTTTCTGCTAGTTATGTTTTTTTCTTCAAAATTCTTCGTCTTGTATTTTCTACTATTGCTTGTACACGCGCTCGGAACTCTAACCGGCGACCGCACACTCTTCTTGTCATCAGGCGTATTGTCTATATGTGCGAAAGGAAATTCGTGGCGTGGTAAACAATTCTAACCTTAGAAAATGTCTCGGTAGTGTAGTAGTGGTGCATACAAAATTCTCCAAAAATGGCCAACAACTATTTTCTTTTTGTAAGCTCGTCTCTTCTCAATTTCGTTTTCACGTTGTTTCTGTTTTTTTTTATTATTAGTAAGGTTACTTATTTCATCTATTCTCACAACTACGTTATCCATTATTTAACTCTATCGTACAATTTTTCATTTGCTTTTGCACCACCCTCCTCCTATTAATCAGTCTAATTATAATTTTAGCGACACTATCCGACCCCATAATAATAATAATAATAATAATAATAATGGTTACTATTATTATTATCAATTACTATTAGGTATTATTTTATTGAGTTTTACTTGTTTTATTGGTCAACATGGCAAAATTGATAACAAAGTTATGGGATGCAATAATCGGATAAAGGTTTCGACTAGGATTAATCAAAATTTAAATATTACTATTAGATTATAATTTGGGTATTAAAAAACTTAATTTCCGAAATTAAAAATGTTATCGTGAGAAAAATGTAAAAATGTCGTTTTCTTGTTTTTAGTTGCTATTACGTATTAAAATGTTTCCTAATTTCTACCAATATTCCAATTCGCCTACGATAGATGACACATCTCTTTTCCAGCTATATATAATATCTCGAAAATCATTCGAACGATTTAAATCAAATCTAACGATTTGAATGAAATTTTGTGTATACGTGTACTTTATTAACTGAAAATGTCCTCTTTAGAAATTACGAATTTTGAAATTTTGCCATACGCCCCATAAAATTTTGGCGAGTTCTTTTTCATCGTTTTTTTTTTCTTGATACTTCAGTAAATGCAATTGGAAACTTCAGCTGGATCGCAATAACCTTTCGGATGTTATAAGCTTAGACATTTTTGCTTTTTATCGCACATATATATATATATCCATTGGGACATATAACTAAAATACGCGTATCATTTTGATTTAAGGGGTCGGCGGATCTTCCGGAAATAATTTTTAATCTATGAAAGAATTATTTTAATGAAAAAATCCATTCCAAAAATCTCAAAATCCACTTCCAAAAAAACACTAAGAGTGCCTTATTCCAAAATTTGTGAAACGAAATTATAAACGATTGAAATAGTTATAGTTGTGTATGTAATGATTTTTAATAGTATGTAACTCGTATCTAACAGAAAAAACGGGAGTTTTCAAAAAGAGATATATATATATATATATATATATAGGGTGACCCAGAGAAGACGGCGGGTTTTGTTTTTTGAATAGCGCAGTTGGTAAAACTGCTACAACGCAAATCGTGTGTTCCACGTTTTGTGTACACATCAGAGATTCGTTTTTGTTCAGTTTCAATTATCATGGCATCCTATAACGAGAAGGAGGAACGTTAGTTTCGGTGTGAATCGATCACGACAGAGCAAAGAGGGTTTCGAAAATATTTCAAAGTTACCGCGATTTTTTTTATGGTGACACCTTAAGAGCCGCGTATATGAAACACGATCACGACATCTGGAAGATTTTAAAACTCGAATTTCTGAAGAAATTTCAAAAATTCAGCGACCTATGCGCGAAAAAGTCTTCGAAAATTTTGGAAAGATTAATGAATGTATTGTTGCAAATGGCGGTCATCTGAACGATATTGTGTTCCCCAAATGATTGTGATATATATATATATATATATATATATATATATATATATATATATATGCATCGCAGCGGCAATGTTTTCGTGTTCTGTTCGAATGGCTTGGATTTGAATCTCGCAACAAGAATCTCTTATGGTAAAAAGCACTCTAACCAACTCAGTTATTCATCAGGTACCAACTTGCAGAGCAATAGCAAACACCAACCCACATTTATTTTGCTTGGAATGCGATCTCTTAATCAATCTTTGTTTTATCGATAATTATTAAGTGTAATATTGAAGTTAATTCGGACACTCTTGTATAAGTCCGAATATTTTTTTTTTTAAGGTGGGCTTACAGTTCAAATATAAGCTGTAATTAGTATTACGATAATTACACCTTACATATTAACGTTATAGTATCTCTTACAAACGTTAAGTGTAAAATTGTTCGTGGCAAGTAATTAATGCGGAAGAGATCTTTCAGGGTAATTAATTGGAGGTGTAATTCCTTGGAATATTTTCGAACATCCCGGAGCTATACGATCCGCATTGGCGATCTTGTCAAAATAAGTCGGCGCCGAAAACGGCCAAGTTAAATCGACGTAGTCGAGATAGTAGTAGGTGTTTCACTTCTACAGATGACAGTAGTAAAGTGTCGAATGGAATATTTTAAAAACCGTAAACATTAGAAATTGACCGGTGTGGATAGATTTGTAAAAATAAGGACGAAATGGTTTTAAATCAACAAGAATACTTTTTCGTGGTCTGTTTTTATAATAGACAAAACTTTGAGAATAATGAGGACCCGTTTGTAAGATAATTACGTGAAAGGCAAATTGAATCTCACGCGTCAGTATAGTTGAGAAGTTAAATATTTTCAAATAACACGAATGACGGTCTCAAATTAAAGCATAAGCAGTACTTACACATAATACTTCTACTATAGCGATCCTCATTCTGTGATGAACGTATAATGTACCTAAAAAACATCGTTTTTCTCGCATATCGACAAAAGGGTTTACCAATTTACGACAAAATTATGCAACTTTAAATAGTGTTTTTTTTTTATTTTTTTTTTAAACACAGATGAAATTGTTTTGACAATTTTTATTTATTTTTTTTTTGTTTTTTTACTTTTATAAAAAGAAAATAAATTAAACGTAAAAAAAAACATTAAACTGATTTTTTAAAAAAATAAATGTAAATACACACATTTACGTTTATATCTAAACCTACGAATAAACTCTATATAATTTCATACGGTACAGAAACATATATAAAAAAGCTGGAAAAAATATACTTTTTTTGGAATGTAGGTTATTGGGAAAAGTAAGACTGTTTTAGAAGGTTCAAATAAAAACGATTTTAGAAATACTCGACAAACTAGATTACGAGGGATAAATTCAATTTACCTCAATTAGTAACGCAAAGTGAAATAATGGATAACAAAAACGGAAATCGACCAATGCTAGTTAGAAAATCTTACGTCAGTTCAACCGGCATTGACAATTTATCCGATATAATCCTTAAAAATATACCGCCGAAAGGAATTATTGAAGTTACTTAAATAATCAAAATGCTATGTTCAAATTCGGTTACTTTTCACAACAACAATGGAAGTCTCCTAGACTATCCCCAAAAACCTGGTAAAAATTCGTCCTATATAGAAAATGTACGTCCTATCAGTCTACTTAGTAACTTAAGCAAGGTAGCCGAGAGAGTAATTCATCGCTTGCTTAAATTTCGTACAGACATAAAATTGCTCGAACAGTTTCGTTGATTACAAATCATCAAATTGAAAAACGATGTGAACATATTTCTGATAATTTCAATCGTAATAAGCATATAGTGGTATGTTACTACCTAGATGTCGCTAAAGTCTTCGACACAACGTGGCACGATGGTATTATTTATAAAATTGAAACAACATTTCCGGACTAATTACTCTTATTAAAAGCTATTTGAACAATAGATCATTCACTGTATGCATTTCTGGCGAATACTATGAAAACTAGCGCGGCTAGTATCTCACAATGAAGGATGCTGGGTCCTTTTCTGTTCACTTTATTTTTATACGACTTTCCTAAATTAACTTCAGCTAATTCCGACGCATTATTCTGTAGTTCATTTGCAATTAGTAATAAATTTCAAAAAGATTCTATTTCAAGAACTGGCAAATTAATATTAATCCAAACGAAACTAAAGCTATCTTTTTCAATCGTAAACTTCCAACAGCACCTAACAGAATTTTCGGACTAATGAAATACGCTATCTTGCTGTCTATCTCGATTTTACTCGGCACTCATCCTGTGTGAATATTAAAGCGAATAAAGCAATTTCTGTCATATTTTTAACCGAAAATTCTTCCTGAACTCTCGTAATAAAATGATTCTCTATGAAACTCTTTTACGCGCGATGCTCAGTATGGTCTTCTAAATTCAAATTCAGCATATAAACAACTCCAAAATATACAGATACATCTGATGCATACAAGTCAAAATACGAAAGAATCTAATTTATACACGAATTACTAAACTATCTTAACTTAAGAATTAAACCTATCCGCTAAATTCTTCACTCGGTGTTCACCTCACACTAATCAACACATTAGGCCTATTGGAGATTATAAAAAGAAAAAAAACAACAACTATGTATTCAACTAAAACACAATCTATTATAAACTTCCGATTAATTAATTTAAGTAATTATATAGTATACATTTTGCTCTGTATAAGAATCGGATTTACCCGGTCGTAATCATCGGTATCTAGTAAATGATAATTAAAAAGTACACTTATTGTACAGGTTTTAGCGCTATTTTTTCTTCCTGCTAGTTTTCATTATACATTTGTAATATAAAATAACGATGATAAATATATTACTTTAGCAGTTCACTATGGTAAGGTATTTATCTGTATTATATTATATAATATACCATGTTTTGTTTGTTGTTGTTAGTCAGAGGTTCAATAAATTAACGACAGGTAAAGACAACGATTGAGAAATTAATCAATGCCAGCATGGGAATTAAGGATAGCTAACGATTCGGGTAGAAGAAGAAAAACAGGATATATATATATATATATATATATATATATATATATATATATATATGTCATGATACAGGCGCGAGTCTATATATACATTACAATATTTGGGAAACGAAGCCTTTTTGTTTTTATTTCTTTTTTTTAAATTGGGCTTCCAACATCGGTTTACCTATTAAATTTTATTACATAGACAAAATAAAAAATTATCTTAATTTTAACTACATATGGTTATGTTACAGTTAGCAATAAACCTATATAAACAGATATGTATATGATCATGTTACGTGTGGGGAGTAAGAAAGGAATATTGACGGGAAAAGGAACGTTTAGAGATATGAGGCGATTTTAGAAGGTGCCACGAGAGGAGTGGTAATGCGAACACTCCACGAAAATGTGATTTGCGTCTGCGATACAGTGGATATCTGAAGGATGTGAACAGAACGGAGAAGCAAAAAGATGCCTTTGAAAAAGTGTAGCCGGTAGACGATTCTTTCCAAAACGTAGTCGACATAAAGCGACAACAAAACCACGGAGCAGACCCATTTGTATTTCGATGTTATAGAAACAGGGTAGACAAGGAAGCTCAGGCTGAGCAGTTTATATTGTGTAACATTATAAGGATTATTCCAAGTAGCTTTCCAGTATTCTTTATGAGTAGTTGTCTTAATGATGGACAGGAGATCAATGCAGGGTGTATAAGCAATAAATGAACCAAGGTACGTTGTACATTTAGCATAATGATCAGCAAGTAAATTACCTTTAATACCAGCGTGACCAGGAATCCATGCAAAACTTAACAGAGATACCGGCACCCCGTAAAAGGGCAATGTGATTACGAATTTTAAGCATTATGGGAGAGGAATGAGGATTATATTGTGAGAACTGTAAAGTCAAGAGACTCCTTTTAGAATCTGAAAAAGTTATTACCTTTTGAGTTATCTGATTTAACAGAATGAAACGCAGATCTTGAAAAATAACCACAGACTTTGCTGTAAAAATGGAAGAAACTCGCAAATTTCAAAATATATATACATCCACACGCACGCACATATATATATATATATAAATAAATAAAATATGAAGCACACGCTGCAAGAATCGGGCTACTTAGTCACCTCAGTATGTATAATTAGTGGATGGTACTCTATATTTTTAAAATATATATACATCCACACTCATACACACACAAACACACACACATATATATAAAATATGATGCACACGCTGTAAGAATCGGGCTACTTAGTCACCTCAGTATGTATAATTAGTGGATGGTACTCTATATTTTGACAACGAGTAGACAAATTTTATATATATATATATAAACGTGGAGTAAGACAATGCATATTATCTCCATTGTTATTTAATGCTTATGGTGAACTTATTATGAGGAAGGTTCTGACTGCCTGCGACGAAGGTTTTCCTGTTGGAGGAAAACGAGTTTCCAATTTCAGATATGCTGATGACATATCGCTAATAATAACTTGAAAAGATAGTTTAACATCACTGCTGGTCAAATTGCAGACTGTAAGTAAAACCTTCGGGCTTTAAATAAATATTCAAAAAACAAAAATTATCCTTATTAATAAGGAGGCAGAAGTTTATTCAGATATAAATGCGTCCCAAGTAGTGAAAGATTTCATATATTTAGGTTCTTTAATATCCAGAGACGGCTACTGTATAAGTGAAATTAAAAGATTAACACGAGTCGCGCTACAGTTCACAGGTTCACTAAAGTACGGAAAGATTCGCAGTTATCGATGAACACTAAAATCCGGATTATGAAGCCGTTAATTTTCTCTATTTTCACATATGGTTGCGAATCTCTATCAATAGAAAAGAAGAACAGAGAATACAAGCAGCTACAGTGTTGACGGAGGCTTTTAAGAATATCGTGAACCGAAAAGATCACGGAATAAGATAGTCTCATAGAGAATAGGCGGAAAATGCAGTTTAAGACGGACTTTTACTCCAGTTATCAACTCTTTCTAATAGTTCTGCAATTTAAACTTCATATTTCGTCATGAATGTCGAATTGGAAAATTTTCTTGCCCGATTTTCTGATTATGCGCTTACCGCAAACGTTGAACCGGAGCTCCGATATATGTCATAATATACAATGTTAGTGACAACCGTTTTAATGCGATTTTTAATCGAGGCTACCTCATAATTTAAATTTGATTTCTTCTTCCTCTTATTTGAAACTCCATTTTTTCGTACCACGTCCGTTTGTTCCTCAGATATATGCGTATATCTTTTTTTTTTTTAATGGTGACCTACCCAACGTGATACTGTAATTCCCAACTCATATTTCGATAAAATCGGACAGCTTCTCTAGAAATATCGCTATGTCCGGAAACAGATGTAAATTATCAAGGTGAAGAAGGGACAACACGTTATAAGGAGGACCATTACAAGACGCGCGCAGTTATTTAAGGCACAGTTCGAAATTTAATTCCTGCTTCTCTTCGGACGCGGAATAAATCTTTCGCCTTTTACGTATATCTTTATTTATTATTACTATTATTATATGTACACAATTTATCGACTGATACCTACTGCACGTTATTTTTACGTACAAAGTGGTTCAGCATTCGAGGAAATAATTATGCGCAGATGTACGTGCGCATATGACGTTGTACAGACTTCTTCTTCTTTTAATGCTGTACACTGTGCAACACGTTTCGCGATAATTTTTGCTTCCATGCTGCCTTAAAGAGTCCACCGATATCGTTGTTTTTTATCCACGAATTTGTTCTTCTTTTAACAACTGGTCTTTTACCATTAATTCTTCTTCGCAGTATTCTAAGATGATGTCAGGTCTTCTCTTAGAATACGACCGGGATATGTTATTTTTCATTTTGAAATATTTTTTAACTTTCTTCGTACGATAGATCTAATTAAAAAATAAAGATGGTTGAAAATTTAAAACTCGATTTACGAAACCGATTTTTCGGCTGAAGGAGAATCAACATCCTCATTCGATTCGATCGCGCGCGAAGGCCCGACGAAATAATAAATCAAACGATCGCCGCGGTATAAGGGGAGTAGTAGGAAAGTAATGCACTGCTTAAATGACCGAATATTGGATGGCAACAAGCAGAATCGATAAACGGAATTGAATCGTTCGAAACGACTCTAGCGAAATAAAAGGGGTTCTATAATGTTCATCTAACCGCGCAGATAGCAAAGTGGATTTTACATAAATATAAACACACACACATACACGTTTACATACGGACGAAATGTATACAGAGATTAATTTAGGCTAGGGTGATGGTAGCGATAACTACTATCAACTAGTAGGGAAAAAAAGAAAATTCGACAGAGTAGTAGCTTATCACGTTATAGAAACATTATTGAAAGATAAGGGCTGACACTATTTCTGATAAAATGTGTTCAGTTCGATTTATACGTGTTAAACTTACATGATCACATATATATATATATATATATATATATATATATATATATATATATATATATATATTACGTAGACGAATTACGAACACAAGTATACACGAATAAAAGCTGAATCACATTTGTCAATCATACCGACTAAAGAGCCGATCACCCCAAAATGAGCACCATCGAGTAATAACTGATATATATATATGTGCATATCGAACAAATAGAATATAAAGTTCTTCTATCCACATATCGCTTGTAGGATTGTAGGAAATCTTCTCCGTTAATATTACGGGGTGATTTCGTTACTAGGAAATGGGGTCCTTAGGCACATTGCATACGTACGCCACGACGTTATTATTAATATAAGCGTAAATTTTCGTCTTATAACGTACCAATACACATAAGCGAAATTATATCTTACACACACACACGCACACAAGTTAGCCATTTACCGATAAGAATATTCATCGTAATCGGGGTAACAGTGGTAGATAATGTACAACTACATCGAGTGCCCTAAGTCGGAATAATACGTGTGTATATTCTTTCTATTGCTATCGATAGTGTCCGTAGGGACTTTCCAAGGTTAGTAAAAATATTATTTATTTATTTATTGATTTATTGATTCCTCGTGTCGAAATATAGTCGTTACTACACTAAATTTCGGACTTTTAGGAAAATTTCCTTGTAGTAGGCTTAATAACTTGGTCCAGGCCTGGTTTTCTATTTAAAATGAATAGGATACAATTTTCATAATCGTGGTTCGCTATCGGAAGGGGTTATCAACATCGTGTGATTATTAGTGCATTCCGAAATTTTAAACATTTTCACACAACCGGTTATAATGGACAAAACTTCGAAGAAATTAAAGACGAACAGTCGTTATTTCGTTACGTTTCTGGTAATTTTTTTAAAAATAATTTTAAAATTTACGAAATACAATCTGGGAATTAAAACACGTCCGAACCTGTGCGTAACTGCGCAGAAATCTTAAACATTTCCTACGTAGCGAAATTAATATTAGGCGAAGACGTAATCAGTGTTTCGCACGAGTATTTTAATACCGTCCGTACGTGTAGCATCGCATTGTCCTTTTCTCGGGTTTTAGACTCATTTTTTGATTTTAGTAAACAATTGTCGTTCGAATTTGTTTTAGATTCGAGAGGAGTGAACCCTAAAATAAATCATGGCGGAAGATAAATAGTCATTAAGAATTACATCTATGTGTAAGTTACAAGTAATATTATCTTTAATAGTTAATTCTGTCAATTCATCAAATTCGACTAAATTGGTTAAAATTATGAAGGAAAGGATTCCTGACTGTTCGGTCAACGAGGAAAAATTAATAAATCCGACAATTTTGCTCTTTCATGCAAATAATGTCAGTGAGAACGATGTAAAGGTACATTTGTCAGAACTCGCAGGATCTGAGCCCATCAGCGTTCATACAGTTTAGAATCATAGAGCCTCACTATGTGCAGATCAACCCCCACTGCAATATCGACTCCTTCCAACTGGTTGAGAATGTGGATCAATTGGGAGTCTTTTCCTTTTACATTGTTGGAAAGGTTTTACGCTCAGGTCTATCTGCTGGGCATGCTATTTATATATCAGTTTCAACAGTTAAGCAATACATTTCGGACGATTGTGCGGCTGTTGTGAATTCGTAGGATATCAAAGGCCCCTTTTGACAATTGCTGTTGGTCTGCAATAGTCGACGTACTTAATAATAATTCCATTAATCCATAGATAGTTAATGTTATTATGGATTACTTTAATAATCGTTCTGAAACACTTAAGCTGGAATCATCGGCTGGAACAAGGACACAACGTGTGGTGTTCCATACCTGGACCTACTCTATGGAACATATTGTATTGCACTGTACATTACAGTTTTGAAAAATTCTGTTTCGATATTAAAGTCCCACGTGAGCTGATTTCGTACGCCTATGATATGTGCTTAATGTTTACGGCAGAAACATTATCGTCACTGTAACTTCTCGCACGTATGAAATACTTGGAGAGTGTGGTGACGGATATAAGTCTTAGTTTTTCCCCTACCAAATACAGGTTTTCTGTGTATGGTGATGGCTCGCTTGTTGACCAGGAAACGAGGAGCTTGAATTATGATCAGATTCGAGTATCTTGCATACCGCATCTTTAAAATACCTAGGTATAATTATCGATCTAAAATTATCATTTAATCCTCATTTCCAAGACATTTCTACAAGATTTATGGATATTTACAGTAAATTAGTAGGTTTGGAAAAAAATGCTTGGGGATTATTATTTAGAGAACGATCGATATTATATAAAGACCTCATTCGGGCCCATTTTGGGTATGGTGCAACTATATATGTTAATAAAAGAGTTCTTGATCTAGCCAACAAACAGCAAAAGGAAGTTTTTGCTTCAAATGGTTTCTTTGTACTGGATTACTCCAACTTTTGCTGCTTGTGTCATCTGTGGGGGGTCCTGCCTCCTCATTTATTTCTTATGGGTAGGACTCTTTCAGATGAGCACATGCTAGTTGGGAGAGTGGTGCGGGATTTAAACATTCTAAACTACTTGAGAATACATAGGTGCAACTAATGACAAATGAAATTTTAAAAAACATACTACTTCTCCATTATTAGCGAAGTGGCACGGCAGGTGGGACGATGCTGTTAGTGGTAGAAAACTTGCGTCTTTCTATCAGTTATATCAATACGATTAAAAATGATGCAATTTGATGTCAACTTCTATGGTTACGACTTGTTAGTGATCCGAAATTTCCTAGTTTGCAATTGACCCTTGATTCGACCGTGACCTCAGGACCGGTGCAGTTTTTATAACATGGTCAACTATTCTTTATTTTTATTTTCTTTAATTCTGTTGAATTGTATCGAAGTTTTTCTTATTTTTGTTTCTTTTCAAAAAGATTATTTTGTTTTATATTGGTAATTGTAATATCGATTTACAATATACTTAACTTTATTTTCTGATTCCTATAAGATGATACCACTCTTCTATTTATTTATTATTTCATAATTATTTTATTTCTATTTTCTATTTCATCTTGAAACTAATTATTATTTTATTTGCGGTGTAGTTATACCATTTATACAAATGTTTTGGTGTTTAATTTCTCGTTTTTTTTTTTTTTTTTTTTTTTTTTAGTACTATTTTAAGTTTGGCATAAACTCTTTAATTATTTGTAACTGATGGAAGAAGGGGGACTATATACGTCCCTTTTTAAATCGCAATAAGTTAATGTAAATGTGGAGGATTCTGCATTTGTGAACCTTCATAATTACATTAAAACTTCCTTCGGTTTCTAATGAATAAAAATCCCATACGCTGATTTTGGCTCCTTTAATGCGCTGCATCAATAAAAACTAAATTTCATATTATATCAGTGTCTCTTGAAGATTTTCCCCTCCCACTTAAAAAAAAAAAACTGCCAATAAGTTATTTATTTATAAAATTAACTTAAGGCCGATAATATGTATGGTCATACGCTAGTTTGTCTAACGTATCTGAGTTGCAACGTATACAAAATAAATGCTGCAGAACCATTCTCAAAGCTTCGTTTTACGTTACAATACATCGAATACACAGAGCTTTGAAAAGTGATTGTACTATAAATACTTATTCTATTATAAATAACATCGGAGACTACACATAGTCTCCAATTTAAATATAAAAGATATAAACATAAAAGAATTAAACATATCTAATTATGATGTGTTTCCTGATACTTTAAAGTTTATTGTTTAATTTTAAGTTTATTCGTATTTATATAATTATTTTTAACTTATATAAAGAACCTACGTTATCTAAAAGTTTGTTACATTTCCATTAGCTATAATTGTTTCATGCAGGTTATGGTTTTTCCTGCATTTTAGTTCGCCTCTTGTTCATTATTTATATCGCGATACGCGGGGAGAATTGTGTTTCATTACAGTACGTGTAGATGATAATTGTTGTTTCTTATTGTGAATGTAAAAATATACTCTTTAATTAATTAATTTATTTATTTATTTATTTACAGGTAATACAAGAAGAATTCAAAGTAACTTATTTATTATAGGTGGTAGCGGGGGATTGCCTTCTAAGGGTACGAGAATGATTGAGGCCAACCTTTCTTTTCCTCGAGTTTTTAACCATTTAACATTCACATAGAATAAATTTTCCTTCAAAACTGGAAGTACGTTCTAGGAAAAATCGGTTCATAAATTAGTGAGAATCTTATCAAAATTCTGCGCTTTATAATCGCGCGCCAAGAGCGGCGAATGTTGTAGGGTTTTGAATAAATACTTCCGAATTTATGATATTTTAAAAATGTTCGAGGAAATATATCGATTTCCTTTTCCGTTCACGTCCCTGATCTCATGTTGCGATGGGTTAAAAATTTAACAAAGTATTCTTTGTGATTCTTTCGGTAGCGATGTCGATCGAAATCAAATAGAATTCGGAACGTTGGCAGTTTCTTATTGAGTTGTTTGAATTATACCTCGATCGAGAAACGATTGATCTGCTGTATTATCTAAAGTTTAGTTTCATAAGATTGAGAATAAGGATAATAATGCTTAATAATAATCACGAAAAAAAATCGGCGTTCGTGAATTTTACGCTTGATTTCATCGTCCGAAAGCTGTGTAGTTCATGTAAAAGATCCCAGTAATCCGCAAATATAAATAGACGAAAAATTGAATCGTGTCTAAAATGTTGTATTTTTGTATCAATTAAAGTAGAGGTTTCCGCGCAGTTAATTTCGTGTAGGACTTCTCATTTCTACGTTCGCAAATGAGGGTACTTTTTAATCGCAGACAATAGTAATCGTTCTTTTTTTCAATTATACCCGAATAATTCGGAGGATTAATAGTTTAGATTCCTTAGACGGAGTTCTGTCACGCCTAAAAGAATTAATTTATACACAGAACGAAAACAGAAATCCAGTCGCGTCTAACGTATGAATCGTGACGTAGCAATTTAAAAATTTAAAAATGTCAACTTTGGGAAAATTATTATCTTTTTTTTCGTCCGTCTAGTAAAGTCAGTTTACAATTTTTATTTTTTGATTTCCAGTTTTATTTCAAAATCACCGACCATTACGTTTATCCTATTAAACGGTCGCTAAGCAACGTTAAATTATTCTAATTATTCCTTTAATCTAATCCGGGCTCATGTTCGGTTTTAATCGTTTAAGATGTTCGAACAAACGGATCGCCTTCCGCCTTTTCATGCTTGGTGGCGAAGTCGCAAATGAAATTTCAAATTCAAATCTACATTCACATCCTCGTTCCTCTCTCTGACACTAATCTGTATATTACCCGAATAACTTTGTTTCGACTACGCCGAATAACCACTGGATTAGGTTAGGTCAGATGCTTTGCGCATCCCCAAAATTAGATCTTGCACGTCTAAATGGGTTTGATGATCGGTAGAGTAATCGTCTACCGCGCAGATCGAGTGGAAAATTTCTTCCTAATAACCACTAAATTTGACGGATTTTAAGTAGGATTTGTTCCGTTTTCTACCTCGCGTGATGCGTCCACGTTAAACGTCAAGGTGCAATCCGCATCGTATTTACCGACAATCATAATAATAATGAATAAAATAAACGGCGCAACTCGTAAATATCGAAAACTGACTTTTGAATTTTATTCGTATGTACGGATGTGCTGTTGGGAAAAATGATGTCGACTCCAGAAAAGTAAAACATTACGGTCATATTCCATCATTTATTCCAATTTGTCTTGAACGGTTTCATCGAGGGACATCGGAAGTCGGGGAGGAGAAAAATGTCGTGGATGTGTCGGCCGTACATACATCTATATAGATTTGGCAAAGGTGTCCAATGACAAAGACGGAGGAACAGCTATGTTGATCGCTAAACTTCGGTCGGAGATGGCGTAGGAAATGAAGAGTTTTAAGAATGACCAACTTGAAGTTGTCATTTCGATAAACGATCGAAGTAACTCGTCGTAGAATATGAAACCGAAACGTCATAATCGATTAAATAGTCGAAAAGGTGTACTTTAAAGAAATTCATCTTGGTTAAATGAACTATAATTAATGGCAAAAAGATGAGCGTACCCGGGGTTTTATATTCGAATTTTATTCGCAACATCGTTCACGAGCGAATCATTAACCCTTTCAGTCACGATGTCCACTATACGGTACATCCAATTTTAAATACGATTATATACTTTCTGGTTGACCATATTAAAATAATATTTATATAAATATACATCGAAGAACTTCCAGAGTCATCTAAGAAACACTGTTGTATAATAAACACCGTGTATAAAATTACTATTGTTCAAATTTCATGTGTGATTGAAAGGGTTAGAATATTTCTTCGTTTTACATTAAATATAAAATTATTATTTCTTCATACCGTCTCGAAACGAATATTAACCGATCTGGTTGTCATAAAAATCTCCTAAATTGGTTGATGCAATCAACCACCTAATATCAACGAATTTCCTAAAAAGTTTTCCTATAAGGAATAATTTCAATAATTCTCCATAACAATTGGGGTGGCAACAATAGCGTTAAATTCTTTATTTACAGTTTTTTTGTAGGTTACTTCGATTCGGGATAATTCTCGCGTTTGTATACAATTAAAGGAAAACATATTAGGTATCGGAGCGCTATCTGTTGAGTAAAGCACAAACATTATACTTCTTTCTTCTCGAAGGCGAAATTTTATATATAGTTTTTTAATTTTTTTTTTTTTTTTTTTAATTTGGCCATCTCGAGGATACGTGAAATATTTTATTTTCCTCTTCATCCGATTTTCTTCATCTTCTGCCGATGTTCGTTCTTTTTTCTTTTTTCAAGTTTTCTTCTTTTTTTTTTTTTTAAAAAAAGAAAACTTCCGAAATTTTCTATTTTTTTAATTTTCAAAAAATTATTCTCCTTATTGAACTTATTCTATTTTCATTTCAAGTCTTTCTTAACTTCGATTTTGATTTGTATCGATAAAAAGTCGAATATTTTTTTAGTTAGTCTTCCCGACTGAATTCTTTTAAGATGATGGTATCCGATATTCTGTGTTTATTCGTTTTTAATTTGAAAATTTTCGTACTCCAGAATTTTTCTTGTTATCATTTTCCCGATCTCATTAACACTGTTCGATGTGTTCATCGCGAGACAATCCGATGCGAAAAGACATTCCGGTTTAATCACTGCGTCAAGGTCGTATTTCTATACATTGGTTTTTTTTATGTATAAATTTTTCGTTAACCGATGTTTCCATGTTTCTCGTTCTTTCTGTATTCGTTTCCTCGTCATATCCCCCCAATATTTGAATTTCGTTCCTCTTTGAACATTCCTCGATTTTGTTCTCATATATTTCGGTATATTATTTCATATTAGTTATATATTTTGTTTTTCATTTATAATCCCGTCTTTTTCGCTCCTTATTTTAAAATATCTACTTTTTTTATTCCATATTTCACATTATACGTCATAATCGCTATAAATCGTCTGCAAGGATCGATATTTCTACGTTATTTCCTAGGCTAATCTTCTGAATATCTTCTTCCTTTGTTCTAATTATTCGTTCGCCGATTTCCCTATAGAACGATTGAGTAGTAACGGAGATAAATCACCGGATCTTATTCCTGTTCTTATTTCGAAATTTTTCGATACTTCCGCTAAGAATTTAATTTTTGCTACTACTGTATTCGTTCGATGTTTGCTTAATAAGGACAATATATACGTTTATTATCTAAACCGTTTAATATGTTAATGTTTCCCCCATCAACGGAATCTCATACGCTTTCTTTAAATCGACGAAAGTTACGACTACGATTTTCTACCTCGACCTTCTGTGTTTCATTATTAGTTTTTCAAATTCCCAGCGTCCGTTCCGGACGAGATCATAAAACCAGCCCGGTATTCTGCGATTTGTTTGTCTATTAAAATTTTGACGTAGAAGTTTATTTTATTTATTTAACGAAGAACTATTTATTTATTAAACGTACGAAGTAAATGCAAGATGCTAATATTAATCGTAATAGCTTATAATTTCATTTGAAATCTTTATTCACGTGATATATCGAATTGACGTAAAATATTGCAAATTTGCGCCTATTAAACAAAATGTATAAATACAGGATGGTATAAAAAATCGAAATTAATGTCCTAACTAAAATTAATAGACACGTTTAACTCGACATTAACTCCAAATCTTTTTTTATAATCGATACAAAAATTAATTATCGGAACGATGTTAGATCGTTTATTCCTAAAAAGAACACACCTCTATACCGAATTATACGTGAAATACGTACGATAAACGTTTATGTATCGGAGAGTAGTGATTTTATGAATATTAATGAAATAAAATAAAAACTTAATCGCTAGAAGAATTTTCTTATTATTTATTGTATATGCTTGATAATGACGTAATTGTCGAAAAATTTTGCATTAATAAAAAATTGTTACAGCGATTAAATTTATTTTTATTTTCCTTTATGAATACGTACGAGTTTCACAGATGAGGAAATGAAGAAATAGAATTTCACCTTTCTATGTACGAGATTAGAAAGAAAGAGACGTATCGTGGGTGCTTCCATCATGCCAAATAAATTAAATTTATTCACATTTACGCGTGCCTGTATTACACAGTATCCGGGAAAAAAATCACAATAACCAGTAGCAGTTCATCTCGAGAACGCTTTGATAAGATCAAAATGTGCTCAAGTGACACACCTTTATTACTGTGACGTAATAAAAAAATTGACATCCGAAAAAAATTACTAACATTCGGATATCAACCACGAAAGTTTAAAAGTAAATCTTATTTGTGTAATTCATCGTGTCTTCAGACAACGATCGATCATGGACGATCATCAAGATAAAGAATAAGTATAATAAGAGATATTTCTAGCGTTACACAATAGTCCACGATGAAGTAGAAATACATCGACTATGCCTACCTTATCGACTACTCAGGAAATTTTAATACATATATATGAACTGTCGATATGTGAGATACGTCGAAGCAGCCGGATCATTGTGCCATCTGAAATTTCGTGTAATTTTAAAGTATAAAATTTCTAATCGAATTCGCGAAAAAAATCCTGGTCGTCAACGGGCATTTAAATTTTTTTAAAACTATATTTTTAATAAGTCACAACTACAATAACAATAAAACAATAATTCCAATAATAACAATAAAACGTTTATATATATATATATATATATATATATATATATATATATATATATATATATATATATAATATAATCGTTACCTCCTCAGTAACAACCCGCTGCCTTGCGAGTAGGATGTTGATCCAAAGGCCTAAGGGAGACAACCCTAACAGAAAACAAAACCGCTGCCTTGCGGTTCGGATATTTATCTAAAGGCTAAGGGAATAAACCCTGACAGAAAATCCTCTAGTAGATAACGAGAAACCATTAGAGTACTTTCCCATGTAAACACGAAATGCTGAATAAGAATATTGTATTGCCATGCGATCCGGCTAGCGCCCGGCGTCTTGAATCCCAGGGTCAGGATATGAAATATGCGACTGGGCGTTCTAGTATTCACCAGGACCAGGATGGTTAAATATGCGACTTGGAAGATCAATAGTGAAATTGTGTAAAATTAATAGAATAGGTACGTGGAATGTGCGTGGTTTATTAGAAACCGGAAAACTAAAAATAGTCGAGGACGAACTGTTACGTTATAAAATTACAATCTGTGGCATATCGGAAACATATTATAGACACAATGGACACTTCGCTGGCAGTAATTATATGGTATATTGTGCGAGCCACGAAAGCAAGAGTACACAAGGTGTTGCCATCATGATAAAAAAAAAAATATCATTCATTTGGTTAATAGCTATGAAACAATTAGTGGACGTATAATCGTAGTGCGAATTAAATCGAAACCGATAAACCTTAACTCGATACAGATATATGCTCCGACGGCTGATTCAGATGTGGAAGAAATAGATACTTTCTACGCAGAACTGAATAAGACAGTGCAAAAATTACTGCAAAGAGAAATCTCCATTATCACGTGTGATTTTAATGCGAAAGTAGGAGAGACCTCAATGGATAGCCACATTAGGAACACGGTCGGAATGTTCGGCACAGGAGTCTATTTATATCCCAATTCACAAAAAAGGATCAGCATACCACGTGCGAGCAAAGTAATGCTCAAAATAATTTTTAACCGCCTGTATGCTTTGATGGAAAGCCAATCCCACCAGAACAGGCCGGCTTCATGAAGGGCAGAAGCACAAGGCAACAAATTCTCAATGTGCGCCGACTAACAGAGAAGGCGAGGGAATATAACACAGAAGTGATTCTGTGTTTTCTGAATTATCATAAAGCTTCCGGCTGTGTCCAGTGGAATAAATTATGGTTGATTCTGGAGGAAATGGGAGCGCCAAAGCACCTAATCTCATTAATCGCAAAACTATATAACCAGAATATACAGCTATTGTGAGAATGGGAAAAACAACTTATTCGGATAACATCAGTATAGAAAGAGGTGTCAGACAAGGATGTCTGCTCTCATCACTTCTTCTTAATTTATATACAGAATATATCATGAGGAGAGTACTATGTTACAACGATGGTAAAGAAACCATAGAGTGGAATGATGGTTTTTCAGTTGGTGGATGTAAAATATCGAACCTCCGATATGCTGACGATACTATCCTAATAGCCAAAAGTACCGCAAATATAACATGTTTACTGCGAAGATTGGAAGAAATTAGTGCACAATATGGCCTGATAATAAATAAGAAAAATACTAAAATGATGATAGTTAACCGAGCCCAGCATAACTCTCCGAACATCAACCAAATAGATGGTATAGAAGTGGTGAACAAGTTTACATATTTAGGGTCAATTGTCGAGAACACAGGAGGATGTAAAGCTGAACTAAGACACCGCATACAAATAACCAAACTCGCGATGGGTCATTTAGTAAAAGTTTGACGTGACCAAAATATTAAAATTCGACTTGCTATTTTCGATATTTTTGTATGGTGCTGAAAAAGCGCATCGAAGCCCTTGAATTGTGGTGTTTAAGCCGTATGCTACGTGTTCCATGGACGGCCAGAAGAACCAATGAATCAATATTAAAGGAGGTGGGCGAACCTAAACGTCTACTAACGGAAGTGCGGATCAGGATTGGACGGTTTTTTAGCCACATTGTCCGAGCAAATGGAATGAAGCACTCTTCATTGAGGGAAAATTGAATCGAAAACGACGTCGCGGTCGTGTGCCTCTAAGATGGTCAGACGAGATTCAAAAATTTACCGGGATGAGTTTCGGTGACTGTGTGCATGGCGCATACAACAGAAATGGATGGCGCAAATTACTGAAGTCCAATTTATAAAGCATTTCGATGTCACGATGTACCTACTAGGGACCAACGATTTAAAAAGATATATATATATATATATATAAACAAAAACAAAAAACTAAAACTGAGATTATGTGAGTAGATCGTTACGGAGTATATCCATCACGTGGAGCAAATGTAAATATTATTTATTTATTGTCATAATTGCTTGATTTATATTCTTTTTAACACGTTAATATTTTGTGTTTATCAAATCAACTCAAAATCATTTTTATTTACCAAATACATGGATAATACAATAAATGTTTATTTGTATAAAGTAATGACGATAATAGTAATTAAAATATGTATAACATTTCTTCTGTTACACGTCAATTTAAAACAGAGTAGCGAAGCGAGAGTACTATATAAAACTAGTTAAAGCAAAGGCTTTGAACGATGAAATATTCTATTCTAAAATCGGTTATATATATATATATATATATATATATATATATATATATATATATATATATATATATATATAAAATTATTATTTCGAATCAGCCACAGATGGACTACGTTGTCAACTGGTACTATCATTCTTCTTCCTCTGTTTCTAGAGATCTTTCATCCTTTCGCTATGTATTTTTTTCCTTTCTTTCGTCCACAAAGTGCCAGTTCTTCCTTAATGTTTCTCCACGAAACCTTTACAATTGAATAATTTCTTCCTTAATGTTACTCGATGATTCATGTCTGCAGGCATAATTATCACTTCTTCCATGTCACTTTTTGTCTCCGTAAACCATGTGCCGTTTATTTATAGGTTTCGCATATAATATAATCTTCCGGTGAACTTGTTCGGATTCATCCTTTGCAAATGCCCATAGAAACTAATTCTTCTTTTTCTAATAGTTGTAGTAATTTTTTCTACATGGTTGTACAGTTCTTGATTACATAAATTTTTATATTTTTCACCATGTTTCGTCGTTCCCCCCCCCAGTATTATTCTCATAATCCTTCTTTCCGCAATTTCTAGTTGATCGTTAGATTCCTTTTTTGTTCAGTGTTAAACACTCTGCTGCATATAATGCCTCTGGTCTGACAACAGTTTTGTAATGTTTTATATATGTATTATGACGATTTAATAGAATGGGGATACCGAAGAAATTAATAAATAAAATAAATGTAAAATTAAAAAATTAATAATAATTAATCTTAATATAATATATACGTATAAAATATTTATGTAGAGAAATTAATAAGTTAAAGATATTTTAGAAGATGATTTAGATCGTCAAAATAGATAAATTCGTATCGTAAAGCTTCCCAGTATTGTAACAATTAAAATAATGATAGTAATACCTACAGTAATCATAATTATAATAACGTTAAAATATGCGTAATACTTTGCTTAGTAAGGGAATTTAGAAGATAAACGGGGTGTAGAACGAACAACCCGATATATTTTTATGTACTCGCTTTAAGATATTCGTCGTTATATTAGATTCGTACAGATATATCGAAATTGCTTCTCGTAAGAGGAAGTCTAATCAACAGAACCGTTCGTACGTGACGCGATCGATACGACATGAAAAATTAGAAGGTCGATGTTTTTCGAATCGTCATCTTAAAAATCGGTACATCCGTGTTAATAAATAAATTCTAGTCATAATATAAAATTAACTTTAAAGGATTCGCGGATTCATAATTAAATGATACACACCATAAGTACGGAATTAGGACGATAGCAATAATAATCGGATACACCTTTGACATCCGGGAGCATCATCGGTCCTACCTGTGGTACCCAGGTCGTACGAATTTTTTTATAGCTTTTTTTTTTTTTGTGTTCATGATAAATTTTTATATATTATATATTTTTTTTTTTTTTTTTTTTGTAAATTTGTGTATATATAGTTTATGTTATTTTCGTAATATGTCTGTAAATAACCGTATATATTGAATGTATTTTGTCTTGTTGAATGTATAACAATAATAATAATAATAATAAACGCGTAATCAAACCGAATATTAATCGCTAGATAATAGTATCGATAGTTGTTTATTCTACACACGTAGAAATCTTAATTCTCGTTGAAGTTTTAAATTACGTCAAATTTCGTTTACGTCAAAATTTTAAACACATTAAATTCATAATCACGTTAAAATTTTAATTACATCTAAATTTTTAAGAACTAATTTAAATTATAGATCACGTCGAAATTTAATAAAATAATAATAATATAAAACAAAAGAAGTAAATTAGTTAATATTTTAATCTGTACATTATACTGTAGTGGATATATATATATATATATATATATATATATATATATATATATATATATATATATATATATATATTAGTAAATTACATAAACTCTGTATATCCAGTAATAATAAATGTACAATAACTTGGCTATTTAATAATTTAGAAAAATTTGGCTACACACGACGGATCGAGAATATAGAAAAATTAATTATGTTAAATTTTCAATCAACTTAATTTCAATCGTAATAATCCATCAGATATAAATTTTCAATAAATCAGCGACTAGCAATGATACCATGAATAACGTATATAATATAAATACATGAAAATTGGTCAACCACTACTGAGGATAGAATACCTCGCATAACCGACGAATCGAAAACACAATAAATTCCAAAAAATTTGCGAACATACGCATGGATAATCCAATTTATAAATTCTTAATCTATTATTTGACAGCACGATGGAATATAAATTTATAAATATATATATACATAATAATAATCGTAACTTTGCTCCGAACGTCGTGATTAGTCATGTTTTCTCATTCAAAATGGGCTATAGGATTCAAGGTACTAATTGTATGCAACGTATGTTATAAACAGTGGGGGTGCTGTTTGATAATTAAGTGCTACATAATGATGAAAACCTTTATAAACTTAATGTCGCGGTTTGGAGTCAAAATTTCGATCTTCGAGTTGATAGTCGAGCTTTAACGATTACGCCAAGTCGACAACATAAAATGTGTATATATATGTATTTATATACATTTATATAATATGTATATATTAATATGTGATGGATGAAAGTGATAATTGCGGGGTCTTAATGACAACATGCAGTCAATTATTCCGTTATTATAAATGTAGGTAGTTTGGTGAGATTCTCATTTTTAGGCAAAAGTATTTCATAAAGTATGCTAGGAAAATGTGACGAAGAGCGAATGAAGTTAAATAGAGAACAGCGGAGAAGATATGAGCTATAGTAATTTGAACGCTACTGGTTGAGCAAATAGGTGGATCGGTTTTAGTTAGGATATAGGAATGAGTCAAACGAATGTGACTTGTGCGGACACGGAACAACATCATTTCGTCCCGTCTTGTGAGACGAATACGCGCTGCTTGTTCATTTATCGCAACATGTTGCTGAACGTAATTCTGCAGAAGACATGAAGGCAACTTAGTTCGATCTGTTTTTCATTCCTTCCATATCTCTATGTCCTGGAATCCAGAGTGTGTGGGTATGCAAAAACTTTAATTAATTTCCTCAGCCAATTGATGCGTGTATCAGCAATTTTCTTTCAGCTGTTTGATCAAATACAGCGAGTCAGTAACAATGGCAACGTCCTGCTCATTTTTAGAAGATGCAATTAGTATAACCTGCAGAATTGCAAAGAGTTCGCATGAATAAACGACAGCACAGCCACAACGATCTTCATTTTTTGATCAATCCGTATAGTATATTGAAATGTACTGTATTGCGAAAGGAATTCACTGAGATCATGATGAGATATGTTATGGTTTTCAGAACAGTACATTGTAAGATCAGTATTAGCAATATTAAAAACTTTCATTTCAACTCATTTCTTTTTCATATTGCGAAATATTTTACCTCGTTATAACAAAGATTTTTAAAAATAATTCAATTTCTTATATAACACCTATTAATTTTTAATTCAATAATGTTTGTATGTTACATATATGATTGCTATAATTCCAAACATTTGGTCACGGTTTATGCCTTAGTGATCAAGAGAGGTAATTATATAACAGCTTCTCATCATTTAAGTTTAGGTGAAAAAGGAAGAAACGCTAGAAAGATATTTATAATTTAAAAATAAAAAAAAAACTTTTGTATTTTTATTTCAGACACAACTCTGGCTTGACTTTTTTTATTTCAGTGCTGTATTTGGTATTTTAGTGCACATACATTCACATCCGTATATATATATATATATATATATATATATATATATATATATATATAATATATATATAATATATACGCGCTTGTGTATTCGTGTATGCGTGATGTAAAAATCCTTGTAAATGCTAATAAACTATTTGATCGTAATAATAATTGAGTAAAGCACCTGATGCAAGAAGAAGAAGCAGAGTGCCTACTTGATGAATTGATGGTTTGCAGAATGAACTTGATACGGTAGCAATAGCAGTTACTACAGTTCAGAACTGGACTCTATGGAAAGCACTCACACTACATAAAGGTCAGAATTGAGTGATTACAAAATGGAATATAATTCATGGAACGTAAATTGCGTGTCGTCTATACTTATGGACGTTTACGACTGTTGTCGTTTACTTAGCAACATAATTACATCGATCGTAATCTATTATTTATTTATAGTAAAATACGTATAATAAATTCCTGCGTTCTATATTATATTTATTTTAATTTAAGGTCAAGATGTTCTTCAAATAGACTTAGACGGAACTAAACTTAAAAACCTTATCTTTATGCAGCTTAGAGAAACTACCATCTACATGCTGAACGTTGAACTTGTAATTCTGATCACTTCGAATGTACTTCTTCAATAGCATTACGCTCTGGACTATACCTTAATCGTCTCGTAACAGTCCTCCGTTATATTGTCCCTTCTTCATCCTGAGAATTTACATCTATTTCCGGACATAGCGATATTTCTAGAGAAGTTGTTCGAGTTTATATGAGTTATTACGTACAATATCACGTTGGATAGGCTATAAAAGGCATTCCCATTAAAAAAAAATTAAGTAATTAAAAAAAAATTATCTCCGGTCGTGAAAAATTTGGTTTCTATTTATAAGAAGAAGGAAAGTTCGAGAAAAGGGAAAGCAACAACGAGGTAGAAGCATACTAGAAACGATGACAACTAGTTTTAAATAATTAAAACATAAGCGAGAAAAAAATGACTTAAAATCACTGAACTTTTTTAATAATCATAATACTTTTCAGCTGTGTTAAGCCATTATCAAGTGAAGATGGAAATACTAAAACTTTATAAATATATACAATGTAAATAAAATTTATACTATTTATTTTTTATATTTTCACACCTGATAATGGCTTAACAGCTGAAAAGCTTTGCGAATTTTTATTTTAAATTTTTTTTTAGTGATTTTAACCGGCTTTTTATTGTTTAGTCTTCAAAAATCACTAAAATTGAACAGTTTTCAGAATGATTAAAACAATTAGGAAAATAGAAATATATATATAAAATTATCGCGTAGAGTTTTTTGAAATGAAGACGCTACAAACTGCACGAACGCGTGTTAAATATATACGGTGGTTCTGCGGCTTATATCCTCTTTTTATCTTTATTTTCTTTTTTTTATAAGTCCACTTCACCGTTATTTATTTCATCAGTTACTTTATTGTGTTTATTTTTTCTCTCGATTAATCTTTCACTTTTTAATTGCCCGAGTACTTTCTCTTCAATTATGTCTGGCGGTACTTCATTATTTATATATTAATATTATAGTCTGTATCTTTTATAAAAAAAAATACATGGAAAGATCATTCTATTAAAATGGCGACAAAAAAGCGATGAATGGAATTATTGATATTTTCAATAGTACGCTATGGATCGGAGTTGAATAAAACGCGATGTCAAAAGTTGGAAACTATTATGCTCGTATAGGCGTTAAGATATCACGGAAAAAATACCGGACTCCGGACTGAAACGTTAATAGTGTGAAGCAACTCGGTATGGGAAAAAAAGAGCCAAAAATAAAAAGAAGATGTTTCGATTGCGGAAGATGATAATATACCGATTAATACTGGAGAAAGGAAAAACAGAGGTCGCTCGTCGATTCTTTTTGTACATTCAACGTACGGTTATCAATGCGCCGGCTAACAGGAGTGAAACAACATAGGAGTAAATCGCAGGAGCTGCCCGCAAAAACTACATGATCGGTCAGAACAAACCAGATAACGGAATGAATGAATCCCCCATTGTTTCCCCCCCCCGTAAGTTTTGGTATTTCTATAATCCTCTCTAATTTCTTAAATGCTAATATGTTTCTATAAAAATAAACATACCGTGTTTTTGGATTTATTTCATAATAACGCTTAATAATAATAATAATGAAAACAATAAACAATACGCTGCGGATGTATTCGTACTTAAGAAGGGGGAAAAAAACAAATTACGTAAGAAAACTATTCAATAATAAGCAAACCGGTGGGGTTACGATGAGATAGGATAACCGTAATACTAAGGACGCCCGTCCGAGGGGTAAAAGATAAATAACTTATAAAGAAAGTAATGAAAAGGAACCAACGACAGAGATCAAAGAGGAACTCTAAGAAAATACAAGGATGGTTGCGCTTTTGGTGTGCGTTTGTTTAAGTCGTTCGCAATTCTATACATTTACTACGGGTTAAATAAGAATCCGGGATAATGGCTTAAACTTCATAATCGTATACTACAGACCGAGGAATATGTGTTCGGAATAAGAACAAAGATACAAATTCTAGTATCAGCGGCAAAGTATGGCGGCAGATTATTATTATTATTAAAGTTAAAGGGTGTAGTAGCGGTATTAGATGTTAGTAGTAATAGCGGTGGAGTACGAGCGGTAAAAAGAGTCGTCATCTTTGGTTAAAAGGCCGGAATAAGGGAAAACATTTGTCGACGCAGTTAAGCGAGCGAGAAAGGAAACCCAAAGTTGCCGCTGGGTTCCGAACGTTGCGATTCTTAAAGGCTTTTACTTCTGAAAAGCCTGCGGTGTATCAAATCCCTCCGAATCTCTAAAAACGTTATCGTATACACACACACACACACACGTAGGAATCTACAATTACTACTATCGTTACTCTATCGTGTCGATTGCTCGTTACGATTTGTTAGTGTGCGAGTTTTGAAATGTTGTTCTACGACGGCTACATCATCAACATCGCGCTTTATCCTTTTTTGCAATGTTCGGCTTGGAAAAGTGCGACGCAGATAAACGAGCGGAAAGTATAGTAAAGGGAAAACCTTTTACTTTTACTCTCCGACTCGTCTGTGTCCTACCGGATTCAGGTCAAATTGTAATGTACAAAGGTGATGCGGAGTGTCCTAATCAAAGGATAGTATTATAGAAAAGGAAATGATGCTTCGACTTTTGTTTGTACTGGATGTTTTTCAGCTCTATAATTCGGCGTGCGCTTGTCTATAGTTACTACACCCTACTAAATCAAAGCGTATTCTATCTTTATTTACCTACACCGGATAACGTAGATAATATGCTACGGTTTCGACAATGGCAACATCGTTATACTGTACGGCTTCCTTCAGAACCATTATATACGATATACGAGGTTGTCCGTTGTGTAGTCATCGACGAATGGGTTTTCCACAATAGAGATTTAGACGGAAAGAGATAGATGTAAATCGCGTTTAAAAGTTGGATGAAAAAATTTCAAAAAATTCTCACACGAATGCGCCTATTGTATATACTGTTATTTCATTCGTGTAAATGGTTCTCAAGTAGGGTTTTCATTACACTATAGAGTAGGAACAAACAAGTGGGTTCGTCGTATATAAAGCGGCATATATATATATATATATAATTTATGTTGTCCGTAATTATTTAAATCGGGCATAATTCGCTAAACTACATGCAAACCCTCCAAATGGTTTTATGGCATTGATGTAATCGGATATCCTCGTCATTTTGTTTTCGAGAAATTAGGAATTTATTTATAATCTTGAAATAAATAAATTATATATATATATATATATATATATATATATATATATGTACAAAGAATAAAAGAGGGACCCAAATACCCGTTATTAATTTTTTAACAATTTGATAAGACATTCGATTTGAAGAATTGTTAATATTGTTCAAGGATTATTCTACCAACAGTTTTTGTAACAATAGAAATCGATCATACTCCTGATATTGATTCTAATAATGTTAAAATATTGAAATTCGGAATTTATTCCGAAATCGAAATAATTAAATTATCATTTAGTATATAGTGCGGATGCATAAGTGTTCGAACGTTTATTATCGACAAAGTAAAAAAATCTTTCAAAAAACCTGTTAACCAATAGACTTTAAACAAACAATAATAATAAATTTCTACAGCGCTGATGCCCCTGAAAACGTCTAGCACACGTGTTAGGCGGCTAACTACACCACTACAATCGTCGGTCCAGAAAAAGTTAAGAAAGGGTTAATCATTTGTCATCGAATCCCCACTTATAAGGACTATGCGATTAAGTGCATGCTCAACAGATATTACAGGTAAACGTAGAAGGGATTTTTTCAAAAAGCAAAGCAGAATGCTTTATTATAGTCACGAAAATCGATGTCATCGTGCTTCGAGAAAACCCTCACACGAACAATGGTCTAGCTACATACGTGCGAATCAGTTGGACCTCACAGTCATAAGTTACAAAGATATCAATTCGAAGAAACTGCTACAATATCGCCATGAAAATAGATAATTTGAGGATAGTTAAATAAACAACTGGTATATTACCGAATACAAGAACACTTCTACCAACCTATAAGCTACCATGCATTTACCTAGGTCATTTTAATAGTCATATATAGGGGGTATTAGAAAATGACGAAAAGGGATCAATCATCGGGGATTGGATAAAATTCTCCAACATGGAGCTGATATTTAATGCTGAGGATAATTGAACGTTGAAATCAGCAAGATGGAAAAGAGATTATAATCAGACCTTTTTCTATATTTTTAGAAGAAAATCGTGCTGCAATAAAAATCACATCACACCGACCAATTCTTTTTGATTTCTCAAAACTCGCAGCATCGACCTGTATTAGCATACAATCCGTCCTGTCCCAAAAAGTAGATGGAATTTTAAAAAAGGCTAAGTGGAACACTTTAAAACAAGTAATAGAAGAAAACATTAAAAACTTCACCAGTTGTCGGAAACTACGCGATTACAAGAGTATTCCACGGGGGTGTGTAAGAAAGGACTATATCATTCTGAAGTGAAGAATGTTCCGAGTTTTACAATAAATTTAAAGCTTCGAGCGACTAATTCAGAGCAGCAGAATTATTAGCAAATCTCAGCGAAGAACGAAATAAGTGGACCGGGACAGCGGAAAATATTATCTTAACTCGTAACAGTAAAAAAAAAAGACATGTGCTTTTCTTCAAACTTGGGACTGATCCAACGAAATAAGTATACCCGGTAATTGATACGTGTAATTATTATTTGAACGATTAAACACACATACACACATATATATATATATCATCATAATCATAATCAACATCGGGATTTTGTACGGTTATTTTTGCGTTCAAAATTAGCTAACATTCAAGACACTATTTATATACGACGCATATGATGTTATACAGAGTGGTGTGCTACTGCCTTCCCGGTGATAATTCAAAATTTGAAATAATGATGAAAAACTTTCTATGTCGTGTGTTGGTTTCGAACCCCCGGCCGTCGAGTTGACAGTCGGTTGCTCTACAACTTAAACGAGCAAATATTTATTTTCAAATTGTTAATATAAATTCAGATAACTTAAAGGTAAGTGTACTGGATAAAGAACAAACTAAGTGAATTTATCTTATAAGTAATATTGTAAACATTTTTGGAAAAAATTAAAATAATAAAAAAAAAAAAACAATATATAAATACAACAACGAGAAGTATAAAACGACAATAATGCATCGTTTAATATCGATTAAGCAGCTAAATTACAAAGAAGTGATAATTATAAAAAAAATATTAAAAATGGCCCAAAAAAAAACTTGTCCTCATAAAATTCGGCTAACGTTGGTACTAAATTATAATTCTATAATATAATTAAAAAATAATAGGAATACAATAACGAATCAAACGATATTTGCAACGCCCTACAATCCATATCGTTAGTCGCCGATTATGTCGATTAAATCATTATCGTGAAATTTATAATTATAATAAAATTTTTCTGAAACTTTATTAATGAATAAGTGAATATCCCCTGGGAGGTTCTGTTATGAATCTGTTAATTTTTTTGTATCTGCGAGCATTCGATAAAATTTTGTACCACTTGTAGCTTTCTGTAAGTACTGTCGGTGATTGAAATCCATAACTGGACACACACGCATATATGTTAACCTCGGTCGAATATAACAACCTAAATCAGTTTTTTGTTGGATACGACCCCCCACCATGAGGAGAAATGGAAGAAAGGATCCGGAAGCATACATACTTCACTCGTAAAAATGAAAATACATTTCGTATTCCGCTCGTTATCGTTTATTTAAGCGTCATCTAATAACACAAATCTAAACTAAAACTTTTTCTAAATTCCGAAAGAGCGCGCTTACTCACACATTGAAAATGATTTTTGAAATTTGGTAACTAGCCCGGTGATTGTAAAAAAAAAAATCGGATATCGAAAAGAAATTTCCTTAATGAAAAAATTCATATAGTATGCCGATAGTTACACGGAAGTGTATGCGGTTATAAGGAGTCGACTGTGTTTACTCGCTTAAGTTCATTGATCATCGCCAACGATTCGTGTGCAAAAATGATTCGAAATAAAACAATTCGGGAAATTTACGTTGCGATTAAATTGTAGATTAAAATTATAAATTTAAATTAATAAACGTATTCATTTAAGCGATTTCGATTATTTGAAAATTTTCTATCATTTTTTAAAACAACCGTAATCATTCGATAAGATATCGCGTCTTTATATAAATTTAGCTCTTTCCAGTTATATATTATCAATTTTTTACTCAATCATATTTATTTTCGACTTGAGCATAAATTTTGTTACATTAAGGGCAAGTATAGGGTGACCCAGAGAAGACGGACGGTTTTGATTTTTAAATAACTCGAAAATTACTCGCCTAAAATTTTTTAATGAAATTTTATTTAAAAATAGGAAAAGAGAGATGAATCATTTGTGGAAAGCAATATCGGTCAGATGATCGCCACTTGTAACAATGCATTAGTTCAGTCTATTTAGAAAAATTTTCGAAGATTAAAAATTGTTGAAATTCCTTCAGAAATCCGCGTTTTCAGCTCTTTCAGATCTCGTGGACGTGTTTCGTAAACGCGGCTCTGAAGGTATCCCCGCAAAAAAATTTTAAGCCGTCTAATGCAGCGGCCAAGCGAATTCCTTGCGATGCGACAATATGCGGTTACCAAGCGCTTCTTTTATTACTGCGAGCGTTTCCGCCGAACAGTGACACGTCGTATCATCTTGTGGCTCAGACGACTAAGTGAGGGAATTAAAAGCGAGTTTACCATCTAGATATAGCGCGCTCCGTTGACAGTACCGATGATGAAAAAATAAGGCGCCACTATTCCCAATTTCTCCACTCTCAGCCCAGACGGTTACTCGCTCGCTGTGAGACGGCTTCTGTTTGATTAAATTCGGATTACCAGTAGCGGCAGTTCTGTTTGTTTACGAATCCGGATAGCTGAAAACGAGCTTCATTCCTCATTAAACGATTGTTTAAATCGGTCTTTTCGCCTTTTGATTTTTTTCAGCATCGTTTTCGTTATACATAGTCGGTCCTTTTTCTGAGTTATAACCGGTTTATAAGTAAGAAATTTCAAGTCTTCCAGCAATATACAGACAGCTTCTCACGACAGGTTTAAGTAAGTAGCATGACGACGAGCAGAGTGTCCGTGACTCCGAAATGATCGCTGCTCGAAATCGATCGATGTTTGTAGGGGTACGAACCGGTTTTTTTTTGTCCGGAACGTTTTTTATCTGTTACAGAAGCTGACTTTCGAGTTTTTAACCCACCTTCAAACCCAGATAGTACAGGCCCGCGTAACTTTGAATTCTTTTCGTTACTCACTCTGCACTGTTGTGATCGATTTACACCGAAAACAACGTTCCACGCAAAAGGCGTGCTCCTTCCCGTTATAGGATGCCATGATAACTAAAACTGGACGGAATCTCTCGTGTGTATACTAAACGTGGAGCATGCAGTTTGCGTTGTAACGGTGTTGCCAAGTGCGCTACGTCCGTATTCTCTGGGTCATCCATATTTCTACTCCCATTATTAAGAAATTTCCGCTAAAAGCTGTTATTGAACTTACAAATTTAATTAATGCTATCTTTATATTTGGTTATTATCCAAACAGTTGGAAGATAGCCAAAATTATTGCTCTTCCCAAACCCGGGAAGGATGCCTCATGTGCAAGTAACATACGTCCTATTAGTTTATTGAGTAATCTAAGCAAAATAGCGGAAAAAATTATATTATCCCATTTAAGACTTCATGCAGATAACCAAAAAATCATTCCTAACACACAGTTTGGCTTTCGTCCGGGTTATTCCACCACCCAACAAGTAGCACGAATCACCGAGTTTATCACGCATAATTTTAATCGTAATAAACATACTGGTATGGTTCTCCTAGATGTAGCGAAGACCTTTTTTGATACTACTTGGCATAAAGGTATTATGTACCGTTTCCTCATTATGTAATCAACATTATTAGCAGCTATTTAGCAAACAGACTACTTTACGTTACGATCAATGATTCAAGGTCTACTATGAAAACGTGCTCAGCGGGGGTCGCCCAAGGTAGTATTCTGGGTCCCTTTCTGTTTACTTTGTTTTTATCTGATTTCCCAAACCTACCTGATATTCAGACTGCTCTTTATGCGGACGATACATCTTCTCTGTACTTCTTATATACCTAAAGCAATTACTAATAAATTACAGTCAGGAATAAACTGCGTCTTTCGTTATTATAAAAAATGGCAAATTGATATTAATTGTGATAAAACGGAGGCTATATTTTTCACCCGCAGGCGTCCCACGTTACCTGCTGAAGTTAAGGTTAACTCTACCATTGTGAGTTGGTCAAAACATGTTCGATACCTCGGGGTAGTCTTCGATAACAGATTAAATTTTTCTGAACATGTCAGTCATACTACCTTGAAAGCTAGCAGGAGTATATCTGCCATATATACACTAATCAACAGAAAATCATTTCTTAATGTAAATAATAAATTAATTCTGTATAAAACACTTATACGTCCCATAATGACGTACTGTTGCCCAGCTTGGAGTTTTATTTCAAATACAAACTTTAACAAGTTACAAGTATTTCAAAATAGGTGTCTCAGATGTGTGCTAAATGTCCCTAGATACCACAAAATCGTTGACATGCATGCTACCTTAAACGTGCCTTATATTAAGGACCATATCTTAAATTTAACGCGTAAGTTCTGCGATGATTAGTACACGATAATAGTTTAATTTCTACCATTGGTAATTACGATTTCAGACAACTCCAATTTATGCATATAGTAAATATAAACATAGGAGGCTCAAACATAACCTGTTGTAACGTTTCTCGGCTCCTATTTTAGAAATTAATATTCTTTCTTTATTTTTTTGAATGTCTAACGTGTTTTTTCTTTTGTTTTATTATTACTATCTTAATTTTTTGTTTTTTGCTGTACAGTTTTTTTTCAATTATTTTTTGCTGTCATTATAAGTATAAGTATAATTACTTCTTTTATTTATTACCAGTCTTTGTATTATTTCTGATAATTATTATTTAAAATTTTTGGTTTGTGACTACTCACTGTAAATTATGTTGAAATAAACGTTGTTGTTGTTGTTTTCTGGTTTATTCGATATTGTGTTTAATAATTTCTCTTTTTTTTTTTTTTTATCATTCGTTCGATTAATTTTCCACCTAAATATTTACTAATATTTTTTATCTCTTTATTGTCAGTTTTAACTTTCAGAATATTCAATTTTACTTTAGTGGTGCCTCTATTTTGATTTTGATTTACAAATTTATTTCTAGTCACGGTAGCTGTCCTACCACAAGTCGGTTTCATCATTTTGATCTCATTAATCGCTTTTCTGACTATTTTAATAATTTCGTCTTCTTTAGTTGTAGTTTATTTGTATTATGCTCTAAATTTTTCAACAAATCGACACACTTTTCAATTTCGTACGTATTTTCATCGTAATTAGATCGAACATAATTTTGGTCAGGTAATCGATTATTATTAAAACAACACTTAAAGAAAGAAATCAGATATTGCGTCTGTAGTAATAGTGGATTTACAAGATATAAATAAGAAGAAAATTAAAAGTAAAATAAAAAATAACTATCATAACAGCGCGCGTATAATAAATGTTGTATAAAAAAGTATGTCGTAATGAGCACATGATAATTAGGTGACACTTTCACATTGTTTATAGCAGTGATCTAAAAATAAAAATTGACAACGAATGAGTAGAAAATGTAATCGAATTTAAATATCTTTGAGCAATAATTACAAATGATGGAAGAGATATGAAAAAAATAAGAACAAGAATTGCAATGGCGAAACAAGCTTTCATATATGTGAAAAGCGAACTGAAGAACAGAAAATTGTCGATGTAGCTAAGGAAAAGAATTGTGCATTACGTGTGGCCCGCGTTAAAATATGCGACCGAAGCGTGATTAATAACGCAAAATTCAAAAGGATGTTGAACGTATTCAAAATGTGAATTTATCCGCGATTATTAAGGATATTATGGACAGAAGTAAGAAGGTGTTAAAGTAAAAACAGGCTGACTATAGTAGAAGATATCACGAAAAGTAAATTGACGTATACAAGCACCGGGAAGAGGGCGGTTTATGTTGGCAGACCAAGAAAAAGTACTTAAAAAAGCAACAAGAGGAAGGAAAAGATCGGAATATGAAATATTCAACACTGGATTCAATAAAGCCAAGGAAGTGGTTGCTGCAATCAGACTTAGGAAAGTATGAAAAGGATAACGCCCTTGATGAGCAACCTACTTTGAAGGAGATGATACCTATATATATATATATATATATATATATATATATATATATATATATATATATATATATATATATATATATATATATATATATATATTCGAGCAGACCTTCTTCATCGATGGAAGTCTATGTTTTATAAAAGACGGTTTAACTTTTATAGATCCATCCAATTTAACCTCCCTTCCACATCCATTCTCGCTCTTATAAAAATCTCTCAGCTCGACTTTTCTTTTCAATCCGGGTCAGACTTCGTTCCAACCACAATTGCCTTCCTAGCCATTTGTGCGCTATCAATCTCACTCCATCTTTATACTGCCCTGTGCATGCGGGAAATATAGCCGGTGCTAATCATGTGATTTTTGCTTGTGATTTGTATACCAGTATCAAAAAAATGTTACAATTAAATATTTACCCCTCTTACTCGGCGGCTTACTTATTGGCCCTGAATAACAACGATATCCTCACGGCTCTGGCCACCTACGTTTTTATTTCTAAAATTAGTCTTCAAGTCATTTTTTTTCTTTTTTGATTTTTTTTTTTTAATTTTTAACAGTGCACACAATGGGTAATTTTGGTTATTAGACTTAAGCCCAATTATTGTAAATAAATAATAATTATATATATCATAAAACTAAAATTCGAAATTATGATGAATTCTGTAAAATGTACTTCTGACTTAATAATAATAATTCTTTATTTATTGATTAATTTCGAGGTAGTTGTTCCAATGTAAATCCTTCCGTTGTGTAAAAGTAGAGTACGAATTTCACTAAAAAAAGAAATCCGAACAAAGACTCTACCGGACTATTTTCAGATTTCAGGAGGATTACTTTATCCATCTATTAAAAGCGATCTGGTAATTTGCTTCTATTAATTGAATCCTTCTCCAGAAGTGTAGGAGGGTTTTTTGATTGGCGCTATTTTTTTTTCGTTTCCCGGTACTTTTATTCTTCACGACATACCTATTTCTGCTCACTTCACGATAGCCGCTACTCAATGATTAGTTATACACGAAATATACGTGAGCCATGGCAAGGGTACATCCTCTTCGCGATGTTCGACTTTCTAAAACCTGTCCGTAGTAAGGGACATTTAAAAAAATAATATTTCCAATTATTACCGATATTTTGGAAATAATATCGCGGTGGTTTCGTCCGCGACCGTTTATTTACGAACCTTCGAACTTGTGGACCATACTACCATTCGCAATCGTTGGAAGCGTCTTGATTCTGGTCAGAATTCCGAATGTTTTAGTGAAACTAACAATTGACTTGATAACGAATACGCATATCGACTCGTATAATAACTGAGAACACGAGATGTAAATTCGATTCAGGTATTTAATGGCGTCGAGGAATTCTTACGAAATAATTCCGAATAATTCATTAACGGTTTATTTTACGATCGGCGCAATATTCATTACGATGAATTACGTAATCATCAAGTGCCGTCTCCGTATCGGTGTTAGACGTCTACTTACCTGTACATATTTTGTTCTCATTCAAGACAATTGTAATATGGCGTTAACGCGGATAGACACACACACATACACCCGGGAAGAATTGATTGTAATCACTTTGTTGTTACGATACAATTCAGCTACGTGTGTTTTTGTAGTGTATCCTATATTCTCACTAGCACGCATATTGCGTTGCGGTTTGCCATTGCATTCCACGCGGTAATAATTATTTATATTTTTATTTTTCGACGGTAATTTTTATGCATCGCCGATCGTATTCAAACTCGGTACCTTCTGTATAGAAGTCCGCACTCTATAGGCTATTCAGACGATTTCGATAAATTACCGAAATAATAAATATCACGTATATACGCGATAATGTTAAAATTGAAAATATTTTATCAGTTGTTTAAAAAAATATATATATATTAATTACATGTATATTAAAAATAAATATCTTTTATATCGGTCATATCGTCGTTTGATAAACGATTGTTCAGCGAAATGATCAATTAATTATTATTATTCATTCACGACGTAAATGCAACCGGAATTTCAGGAAATGATCAGAGCAAAATAAAATAAGAGCTTGAAGCTTTCCGAAGTAATTAAAAAATTGCAATTTTATCACTAATCGCATTTATAAATTCTCTAACTGGTTTATACAAACGCACACACACGATTGAAATTAAGTTTATTTCGCGTTCAGGTAAATGTGTAATTTTTAGCGATTCCGATTTCCGGTTTTATATACAACATCTATAATTACAGCAATGTCAAAGTGTTGCTTTATTATTTCATTATTAACGTCAATGACGAAGTATCAGTAATTCCACGAAGCAAAGAATCTTATTCTTATCAGAATTATAACGCAAGTTTTCAGGACTTTTATTATCGATTTAATTATATAGATATATAGGGTGACCCAGAGAAGACGGCCGATTTTGGTTTTTGAATAACTCAGTTAGTAAGACTGCTCGCAAATCGGGTGCTGCACGTTTAGTGTACACACGAGAGATTTTTTTTGTCCAGTTTCCGTTATCATCGTATGCGCGTTTTGCGTGGAATGTTATTTTCAGCGTGAATCGATCACGACACTGCAAACAAAGTTTCGAAAAGAATTCAAAATTACGCGATTTTTTTTCTTGTGGGATACCTTGAGAGCCGCGTTTACAAAACACGTATACCAGATTTGGAAGAGCTGAAAACTCGGATATCAGAAAGGAATTTCAAAAATTCAGCGACCTATGCTCGAAAAAGTCTTCGAGCATTTTTTAAATACTGAATGAATGTATTGTTGCAAATGGCGGTCAACTGAACGATATTCTGTTCCTCTAACGATTGCAAGCTAATCTCTCGTTTTCCTATTTTTAAATAAAATTTCATTCGTAAATTTTGGTCGAGTAGTTTTTGTTAAGCAACAAAGCCATCCGTCTTCTCTGGGTCATCCTATATATAATATACCCATACGCACACACATATATATATATATATATATATATATATGTTAATAATTGTGGGTGCTTTGAGTCGAGTAAGTATGGATTGAATTCTATGACAGCTATCGAAAGAGTTTGGGGTAGATAGCAGTTGTAAATGGTGATACTCGAATATGATATAGAGGATAAGTGGACAGTGACTGCTATTATCTGTAATGAGGTGTTTATGTTTACTTGATTACAAGGAATTTATGAATTAAGTTTGCCACTCCCCCCTACGCCCTAATTCCATGGATGTTGTCATGCCTGAAAATTTTGTAGTTATTTTTTGTGGATTATTCGAGGTTTTGAGGTGTGTCTCCTGTAAGACAATGTGATGATATTAGCTGCTTAAGTTCACAGTTGGTGTTATAGAAGCCTTTTCAGTTCCACTGAATTACTACATTTTTAAATATCATTTTTATTTATTCTGATGTTTTCGTGTGTAGAGTTGGCTATTTGTTATTAGTTTGATCGGTCTAAATTTATTCATCTTTGTCGAGAGCATTATGTGTATGCTAGGAATCCGCTTTCTCTGGCAAAAGTCAGAATTCTACCTATTGATTGAGGATTGTTTGAGAGTATTTTGTGTATCGGGTCCTGAATTTTTTGTTTTAACCTGTGTGGTGTAAGCGTTTGGCAGCTATAGATTAAGTGTGTGACTGTTGGTGGAGGGCTTTTGGTATACAGATAGTTGTATGATACGGCTATATGACCCACACGTAGACGGTTTAGGTTTTACCATATTCTTTTCTGCTTGTGCCATCTGGAGACCACAAAAGGTTCTATGGTTGGGTTCCAAGGAGGTATATTGTAATTCAATGTTGATTTTGGAATGAAGCTTATGCGATATATTGATAGTATGCTAAGTAGCTTTGGTATAGGGTCATTTGGAAAATGGGGGTTAGGTGATGTTCGTTCTTTGGTATATGCAAATGTTTTATTGTAGATAAGCAGACGGCTTAAATAGAGGTAATGGTATTTTCTGTAGTATATAAGTGGAAAGGATCCTGCTAATACATACAAGCATTGATGGTGATGAGGGATGTAGTGCAAGGATGGATCGAAATCCAGCATGGTGTAATCTAATGTACTTAATATAGATTTACTGGCTGTTATAGTTGATTCGTGATAGAAATATTTATAGATATTTAAGAGGATTTGGGTGTTTATATTATATTTTGGGTTGGATACATATTTCAGAATTGAGAGCAGTTTTAAGCACCTACTCTTGACTTCAGTTATATGGCAACGCCAGGTTAATTTAGAGTCGAACAATAAACCAAGGAATTTTACCCTTGTTTTGGCAGTTAATATTTATACTTAAAGAAAAACTAGAGGATGATATACGCCTCTTATGGAAAATAATGTATGATGATTTGTGTGTAGAAAAATATAAACCTTTCGTGTCAGACCATTGCTGCAAACGATCCATGTTTTTTTGTAGGATTTTTTGTGCATTAGAAGGAATACGGATATATTAAGATCGACAATATAAAGTCGAGCAGTAATAGTCTGCGAGATATAATTTGCTATGTCATCGATAACATGAACAAGGTTGCACTAAGTGCAGAGCCTTGTGGAACACCGTCTTCAGTCTGAACTGGTGTTGATTTTGACAAACCATTCTTAGTTGTTTAGGAAACAGTATAAGTAGTTGCCCAAATTTCCGGTTATACTAGCAGACTTTATTTTTATTAGTAGTCCATGTCGCCACAAGCGATCAAACGCTTGTTCTAAATCAAAAGTGCTGTTTATCCTGTTGTGATGTTAATATCTGCCTCTGCAAAGTGTGCAGACGATTTATAGCCGATCTCGCCAGCTTGCAAAGGAGAAAGCAGATTGTTATTTTCAGGGAAAAATAAGAGACGCCTATTAACCATCTTCTCCAGCGTTTTTGAAAGATCACTCAGAAGAGGTATTAGTCTGTAATTATCTGGGAAGAAGGGATTTTTATTGGGTTTTAGTATTGGAATAACTATAGCTGAATTTCAGCTTTTGGGAATGATGCTGGATCTCCATATTTGGTTGTATAAATTTAAAAGGAATAGTTTTGCACTTGGTGGAAGATATTTTAACATATAAGGATGTACTAAGTCTGGACCGGGTGCAGTGTTTTGTATATGTTGGCTGAGCTGAAAGTTTAGTTCTGAGATGTTAAACTTGGAAGGATCTTATGGGAAATGTATTTGCTCTTTTTCAGATGCCAAACCTAAATGTTTTTTTTCTGGAAATAAATTTTGGAATTTCTCGATCGGATTTTTTTCTTAAAATAACTCTTTCATAGATTAAAATATATTTACGGAACATCTGATATCTTAAATCAAAACGGAGAAGTTCGAGATACAAAAATTTGAATGATATTTACGTCCTGCTCAATTACGGTTGTGAAAATTGGTGCTTAAAACAGCGCAAGAAATAAATAAACTGAACGCAAAGGAGATGTAATAATGACGAAAACGTTTTGGAAAGATAATTAGAACAAACAAAGAAATCGTAGAAATAATACATGAGAAAGTTTAATGAGTCATATAAAAAAGTCGAAAATAAGACTGCTATAAGTCGTAATTAACTTAATAAAAAATATAATGGAAGGTAAAGTTACCGTTATAAGGCCACAAGAGGAAATCCAAATAAATGTTCATGTTGAATATACGATCGCTTAAATGTAAGTAAACACCAAGAATGAAAAAATCGGCAAACAAAATTTATTTACATTATTCGTCGATGTAGTTTACTATTCAGTCGCTTGAGTGCTTTCAAACTGTATAGACGCGTTTCAAGTATATGAAAAAAAAATGATGATTTTTCTAAAGGAAATCAACTTCACCCAAATCAAACTCATATCAGTGAACTGCTAAAACCAGTTGGGCTTCAGTTTTCATTAAAGATTCAGCGTAATATTCTAAAGAGAATACCGACAGTTCTTCCGCCATGGAGTAAATTCAAGCCAGAGATTTGCTGGGATCTTGCTACAGCCGATAATAAATGCAAACCAAACCATGTAATACACGCAACCTTACAACGGATGTTGCTCCGAGTACCTCAAGCCATTACATGCTACACAGATGAATCAAAAACTCCGTTTCATGTAGGTGGTGCATATTCCATCCGAAACAAAATTCAGTCCTTTAATCTTCCGATAATGCTGTCAGTCCTTTCGGCTGAGCTAGTTGCGATTCTTCAATGTATACTCCAAATCGCCGATCTCCCACGGAACGATTATGTAATTTGCTCAGACTTTACGTCTGCACTAAATACATAGAAGCCACAAACTCTAAGTATCATCTGTTGATCATATTCTTTTCCCGTTAGTGGAGCTGTATAAACAGAACACAAAGATCACATTTGCTTGGATTCCTAGCCATTGTAATATTTCATCATACGATGCCGTACAACGGGCGGCCCGTTGGCCGTCGCAAATTCGCCTTTCAATACTTACGCGTGCGGACTATGCTCTAGACTCAGTCCAGATGCGATCATGGAGTCGATCCTTCCATAGTCAGCCCAGTATTTTGGGTTGCATCAAGAAGGATCTGACGGCATGGCCAAAACTCGTTTGTCTATCGAGACTGGAAACAGACAAAGTGTACCTTGGACATACACAAATCACCCGCTCGTACCTTCTTGGTAACCAGCCACCACCTGTATGCGATAAATGTAAAGCACCGTTAACCGTCCATCATATACTGAAGACCTGCCGGAAATACGCTCAACATCCTACTAAGGAGATGAGCTCAGCTACACGGGACGTCTACAATCTAGAAATTCTTACAGCCTTCCTAATCAAGACAAATATTATTAATAATATTTAATTATACGTATTTTAATTAATAATCATATACATCGAGTAATAGCCACGAGGCATTAAATACTCGTTAAAAAAAAAAAAAAAAAAAAAAAATTGTCGAGAAATGTATATATATATGTATGTAGCATTTGAAAAAAAAAGTAATAAACAATTGGAGAGGTATAGAAGAAAATATACGAGGGGGAAAAATAAATTATTATACAGGAGAAACGAATACACTTTATGCATACCACAATATATCGTTGAAGACAAAGTACTGAAGAAATGGAAAATGGAAGCGGTTAAACAAGAAAATAAGAACACAGCAATTGGATGAAATAAATAACAGCGACCAGAAATAAAATGAAGTGCACTAGTCTTTAGTCGCAGAATTACTGTATTTTTTTATTTATTTTTTTAATACATATATTTTTTAAAAAACATTAAAATTTATTTTTTAAAATAAAAAAACAAATTTTCGAGTTAATTTTTTTTTCACGTTTTTAATGAGAAAAATTACAAATAGCGACGGTATGAAGTCTTAGTTTGAGTTTGTTTTTAAACCATATCACACGAAGGGGTGGGGTTTAGAAATAAATTCTTTCCATTCAATTAATTTAGTACGTAGCGTTACTAGATTAAAATTTTATTCATTTACTGTAAGAATCAGAATACATACAATAAGCGAGTTTGTATGTTTCACTGATAAACGAAAGCACCCTTCATCACGTAGAAGTCCTTATAGCATCCACACAACACAAGGCGTCCACTAATTATAAGAGCGCAAACAGTGCATTACGCGCATCATAATTTAACAATAATACCATATAACCGCGGGCAAAATGAACACTAACGATAATGTTTCCTACCACACATACGTACGCATACACTAGCCTATATCAAACACGAGAGCTGCATGCGGCTATATATTTAATAATATTGGAATGTTCGTTGAAATGTAAAGGATCGGCGCAATCCGAAAAGGGAAAAGAGGATATGTTCTCAATAAATAAATAATAAATAAATAAATATAGCATATATATATATTTTTATTCGTTAATCCCAATTTGTGCATTGATGGGCGTAGATGGTGTAAATTGTAACCTTTATTATCGTTATTACGTCATCACCATCATCATTATCATTTTATTTATAATAACGTACGAAGAACTAACGCCCTCAATTGAAAGATGAAATTCGTTCGTGCTCCACATAACCAACAGAAGGGGCGGCGATCTGTTATTTTTATCAAAATTCGGCGTCGAACAATTACTTTATATTAATATCAATACTGACGCCTTTATGTATGCCATCAATTAGTTCAAATATATATATATATATATATATATATATATATATATATATATATATATATATATATATATATATATATATATATATATATGTATATATACTTATTTTTTGTAAAACTCTAATACGATCTTTAATATTAATTATTGCCCTGCGAATTTATAAACATACATAACACACAAGTGTGTGTGTGTGTGTGTGCGTGTGTGTGTCGAACCCGCTAACTGATTGTTATACACATACACGAGATTAGTACATTTTAGTGTTAGTTTGACCTCAAACGAATGTTCAGTGTAAACGCTGCGCCGCGGCGTCGTTGTGACGCTGGTTGTTTGACAGAACGTCGATAGTTTGGACGCTCGTTTATCGAGATCAAACAACGACAAAATTTGTACTGGATTATTTATCGTTGAACTTGATCGCAGGGTTGCTAAGACGGTACATAGTGCGTATAAACATATAAATATATATACCTATAAATATACATACATACATACATATATATATATATATACATATATAGTCGTCAGTTCTCTATTAGTCCACTCCACCAATAGCGCGAGTAGGGACGCAACTTTTTGACTTTCATCGGCTAAAGTTAGCCGTTAAACGCGGATATAGTTGTGTGACGCATTATTCGCGCTCTCCGTAACACGGACTGTTTGTCGCGCGATTTATTCAATTATAGAATGAATTTTTGAGTTTAGAAGGTTTTAATAAAAGATAAAAAGGATTTTTTTCCCTGGACGAGTAAGTGTTATATTATTATTATTATTTATTTATTTTAATTTAATTTTTTTTTTATCGAATAATTAATTACTTATACTAGTCGTCAAGTTTTCATCAAATGGGTCGCTTAAAGAAAATATTTATATTATATATTATATTCTTGTTTAATAAATCGCGGTTAAATGGTGTTAATATCTTCAGATAGAAAAGGTATTAAGAATTAAACTTTATAGAAATAACTTTATAATAATTAATAATTTTAGCTAAAACTACAAACCGAACTTCCTAATTTAAGAATTGAAACAAAAAGTAAATAATAATTTTATATAATTTGACTGCAAGTACTACTATAAGGAATATATTCATGTACCAGCTTAGCTACTTAAGCATACACACACACACACATATATATATATATATGTAATTTTAAACTTGTTGACGTCTGCTCAAGACAGGTTAACATACAGAAGCATAACATATTGGCTATCTCATCTCTAAAGAAATAAAAGAAGAAAGAAGAATACATATTATATATATATATATATATATATATATGTGTAAAGAACAGTGTCATTAAGAAATGTTAAGAAAAAAACTAAAAATAAGCTGGACAGATTTAATTTTAAACGCAAGAATGCAGGATACGACCAGAATCCAGTCTATTGAGCAATAAAACGCATGCGATGATTTGGGCATGTCGTGCGAATGGAAGTAAATCGCATATTATAGCGTATGTTTTCCGATAAAAAAACTTCGATAGACTCTAAGAGAGATAGCAAAGAAAACAGGCTCATTCGTACACACTATCCGACAACGAATATCAGGAGGATAAACAAAACGAATAAATATCCTTCTCTGACTGCTTTCATTACATACTTGCCTTATGGAAGTAACATCCATTATAAATATAACTAATTAACTAACTAAATAAATATATATATAAATAAATAAATATATATATTAATATTCGTATAGAATGCAAAACAAAGTGGATTGCGGAAAATTTAGACCCACAAATTAAAATACCGTGCAATTTGCAGCTAAAAAAATTGAAATTGTATGTACGCTGAGAATAAAATTCCGACTACTAGAAGGCGTGTACTTGATAACGCCCGGTGAAAAAAATTCCACAACATATCTGTCTCATCATTCTGTTACATCGCGATTAATATTATATTATCTTCGTTAATAATTGGTTGCAATTGGAAAGTTGCTCCAAAATTTTTCGATGTCGAATGAAAATAACTTCCATATTTTCATATATATATATATATTAAATGGGGATTACATTAAGACTTACTTAACATGATGCTGTGAAAGACTGTTCGTGTTTTAATCAAGGATCATAACGTCTCTAGAAATGCTGCTATATCATGGAATAGTTGTAGATTATACAGATGGAGAAAGGACTATACATCATGCGGAGGTATAATATATATATATGGGGATCGTACGCAGTAGGATAAGGTAAAGATCAGAACGTAATGGCGCTAAAGCAGAACATTCGAAAAACCCTGATTATTATTTCAAATTGTATGCTCCGAATGAAGGGGGACATTTTCTGTTTCATGTAGAGAAGACGATCAGGTAAATAAATGGCGCCCAAATCACAATCTACTGATGGGTATAATTCCTTTGTGATTAATTTTTTAAATAAACACAACCGTGGAAGCACTTATTTGCCGAATATGTGTGACTAACCCATTGTACGTTACTTCGGTACAGAAAATGGGTTTTCAAGGTATATGATCGTATGAGTGTGATATTACTTTCTTGTTACACGATGATCAAAACTTTAGTCTGCGAGCTGAGGATTGATGGTCGAGCGCTCTAACAACTACCACCGCAGATACATATATATATATATATATAATAAATATGTTTAAATATTATATATATAAAAATAAAATAAATATTTGTATTATATATATATATATACACCCAGCCTTGGAAACTGAATAACAAACATCAGATAGAAGGGGAGGAGACGATATTGCGAGCAGAATTTGATGCAGCGCTACGATCTCTAAAGGATAACAAGATGGCTGGATTCGATAATATAAGCGCAGAATTATGGAAAAATAGCAGTTCCCAGGTTAAAGAAATGTTATACAAAATGATTTGTGAATTAATGTTGTGAGGAACATGGCCAAAGGATCATTATATATCGGTTATGATACCATTCCCAAAGAATAAAATCCCCAAAATGTGTACAGATTATCGCACTATTAGCTTGACCTCTCATGCTTCAAAAATTTTGTTGCAAATAATTAAAAAAATATCGGAAGGGATAATAGATAATTATTTAAATGGCCGTAAGTAGGAAACATCAGCAATTCACCATCAGTATAAATAATGTAACATCGTTCAAATATTTAGGCGAGATAGTGACCCATAATCTAGACTGTACACCGGAAATAGGCAAAAAAATAGCCATGGGTAAGCAAGCGTTCACAGATAAACATTCACTACTAGTGCAACGATCAATGTCATTACAGTTACGTAAACAGCTTATGAAAACATTCGTGTTGTCAACTGTACTGTATGACGCAGAAACGTGGGTGCTGAAACAAGCAGACTGTAAGCGACTTGAAACATTTGAAATGTGGTGCTGGAGCAAGCTTCAACAAATATCCTGGACGGAAAAAATTAGTAATCGAACCGTACTTGACAAAATGGGCGAACGAAGAAATATGTTAGACCGAATAAGGAAAACTCGACTGAGATGGTTTGGGCATGTACTAAGATCAAATCAAAGCATATTATCGACAATTATTGAAGGTAAAATTGATGGAAATCGACCGCGTGGAAGACCCAGAATGACGATTATAGACACTGTATTAAAATACACTACTGGAATGAAAAATTATGTGGACTCGAAGAGGACGCTAAGTGATCGTGTTGGGTCGAATCAGCCAGTTGACTGTTACATAATCATCAATGATCATATATATACAATACAATTAAATTTCTTTTTAGTAACATTTTTGTAAGCAAAAATGTTGTTCGTTTTGGTAACATAATTATTTTCGTCTATTTTCAGGAATGAGCATTAAAATTATATATAATTTTCATTATTTAATATACTTAAAATTATAAAAATAGAGCCCGGATAACAGTCTCAGAATATCTGGCGTATACACACATACGTGTATATGTATTTATGTGTGTGTTTACTATGAACACGTTTTCCGCTTAATAATAATTAACACAATAAACAAATATATATATATATATATATATATAGGTTTAGTAATCATCGCGGAATATAATTTCTGAACAAATTACTTTGACTTAACGAGTTCCCCTAACCGCTTGTACCAGCAATTATCAAAGTGGGTATGGTGTGGAACAATATTAAAAACAATTTTGACAGTTAATTTCAAGGTCATTATTTAATAAACTGCGTGCATTAATCTCCCGACACTTTAGGATACTAGTTTAAAAAACATATTTTTTATATTTTTAACGTTCAAGTTTTGTTATATAACTGGAAATTATATGGCTGATTCCTATTACATTAGTTCATGTTTTCCGCCTAAGTTTAAAGGGAATAAATTCTATCCAAGATCGACAGTAGGATAGACTATTTTCCATTTTCAAAATTTATTTTATGTATACATTTGGGTGAACCGTCCCCTGCTGGTTTTATGTTTCTAACCGTTTCTACAATTAGGAAAAAGAAAATTATAATTTGTGCTGTAATTATGTTTATACCGTTTCGTTTGTCTTTTTGTCTTTTATTGTTTTTATATATTTAAGAAAAATATATCAACTACAAAAAACTTTTTTTGGGCAACCGAGCTTTATAATCGGCGTTTAGTTTTTCCGTAATATCGTGCTATTTCGTACAATATATACTTACATACGTCGTTACATATAACTATAACTACTTTAATCTGTAGAATTTCGTTTCATAAATTTCTCGAGTTGTAATTAAAAATGTCAGTTTATCAGGAAAAGCTTTTTTGGAAATGAAATCGCATTTTTTCATAATAATAATAATAAAAAAATATTTAGATAAGAATCGCCATGCTATTAAAAACCGTTGACACGTTCGTTTCATAAATTTTCGCAGTTATAACTGAAAATTTCAGCTTTGACAAATATCAGAAGAGAGACCAATCGTAATGATTTTTTTTGGAAACGAATTTCAGAATTATTCGATCGGATTTTTTCCTTAAAATAATTCTTTCGTAAATTCAAATATATTTCCAGAATATCCTATGGAACGGTGCCTGAGATATGAAAATTTAATTATATCAAATTTCTGAGCTTATAACATTCCAACGATTAATGCGATCGGGCTGAAATTTTCAACGTACATATTTAGATAAATATCGAGAAAAAGGCGACGAAAAAAAAATTGAAATTCACAAAATTTTATGGAGTGGTGTACTCAGGTTTAGGACAAAAATTTTAAAATTCGTAATTTCAGTTCAGACCATTTTTAATTACTTAATAAATTTATATATATATATATTATATATATATATATAATATATATAATATATATATCTAATATATATATAATATATATATATATATAATATATATATATATATAATATATATATATATATATCATATATATATCTAATATATATAAAATATATATATATAATATAATATATATATATATAATATATATATATATATATCATATATATATCTAATATATATAAAATATATATATATAATATAATATATATAATATATATATATTATATATATATAATATATATATATATAATATATATATATATGTCGCGATGGCATAGTTGTTGGAGTGTTTGATTCAATTCGACGGTCGAGGATTCGATATCAACTCGCGACATAGAAAGTTTTTCATCATTATGTAACTCTTAACTATCACGGAGAAGGAGAAGACAGTGGTACTCGACTCCGAATAACATCACACTGCGTTGCATATTTAGTGCCTTGAATGCTAGTCTATTTTGCACATAAAAATTAACGTATAATGGCTAGTCACAACGTTCGGTAACGAACAATAATTATGATTATATATATATATAATAAATAATTATATGTAATATATATATATAATATATGTGTATATAAATAAATAAATAAATAAATGTTATATATATATAAATAAAATAAGTGCTCGTTTAATGATACAAGATTATTCTTCTTATTGTTGTACCAAAACCTCTACCCATCTTAAGTTTTCACCGATTAACTTCCCAATTGTTGCATTATTAGTTGCAGCGCGAAATAATTCTGCTGAAACATTGACGTAAATTTCTGGCCAGTATGTCGCTATTCGACCTTTGGTTCTTTTACCCATCTTTTGTCGGGTAGCGCTCAAAACTTTTTAATTTTCAGTACTTCTAATCGTTTATTTAGGCGGTTTTTTTTTTTTGTTTTTTTTTTTTGGCCCCAGTTCGTAATACACGATGGGGGTAAATGTATTAGTAAAATTTAATACAAGAACGTTATAAATAATAAACTGAAAAAGAGCCCATCCATTTAAGTTTATAATCAGCTTATTTTACAATAAAGTTAATTATGTTGTTAATTAATTCATATAATTTTACATGTATTTTTCTATAGTTTATTTCGGCAACAGCAAAATCATTAAAATTTGTAAATTTCTTATTAGTTGGGTAATGCAAGAGTATCATTAAAATTAGTATCCTAAAAGTATGTGCTTAGTATTATCGGGTATGTTGCGTATTTGACATTTACTTGAGTATGAAATTTTATACTTGTATAAATATTCTTTAAAAATACCATGTCCGGTAATAAATTGTATCTTAAAATAGTTCGGTATAAATACAACGTTTTTTAATCGGTCGTCTATACTGGGAAAATATTTTTTTGTTAAACCAATCTATTCTTCCTAAACCATTTGATATTTTTCACTAAGTGATAATACGGTTTTAAACTGTTTTGACGTTAATATAATAAGGTTGTAATGAGTATTATTAAATTCACGGAGTATCTTTACGTTATTCTTTGTTAAAAAAATATTTACGCGTTTTTTGATTTGAAATATTAATGGTTTAATGCCATCACAATACACGACATATAACTAACCGTTCTATACGATTTAATTTAATTGCAACCATTCTCTGAAAGGTCTTTAATTTCTTCTGAAACCGTTTTATGTTAAATCAAAATATATTACGCTGCCATATATCACGTTAGGCAAGATTACGCTTTTATATAGAATTAATCCCTTCTTATAATTAATTCTATTATTGTTATTATATAATTTATCGAATATACTTATAAATTTACTAATTTTATTTTTGTAATATAGTCGAAATGATTATAAAATTTTAAATTGTTGTCTATTAATACCCTAAATATTTAGTTTATGTGACGTATACATTTAAACCATATTGCATTAAGTTTGTTTTTGAATATTTTGTCGAATACCATGTAACTTGACTTAGTATCATTAATGTAAACGACTGCGACCAGATGTTTATTGTTTGGTATACTTCATTTATTTTTTGTTCTAAACAGTCGTTTTCGTCACCAATTACTACAGCTATATCATCAACGAATGTAAAAATTTCTATATTGTCAGGTAACAGTATGTTATAAATTTGAGAAAACACTATGTTCCACAAATACGAATACAAAACCTTGTGGTACTGCCATTATAATTTGTTTTTTTTTTTTTAATATGGTTGATCGCTTATCGGGAAATATTGATTTATAAAATATTAAGTATGTTGCGATCTATTCCTAAATTTTCTAATAATAAAATAAGTATATTTAAATCTAAACTATCAAAAGCCTTCGTTATGTCAAGCGTGAGTAAACAACTATTGAGGTGTCTATAGCTTTTAATTGTTTGTAAAATATTGAATATGGCCATTTCTGACGATTTTCCTGGTAATGCACCAAATTGATTTTTATTAATTATATTTTTGTTTTCAGAAAATTCTCTTAGTCTTTTAAGTATAGAAGGCGTTTTATTAAAACGGTAGTTCAGCTTATAATTATAAAGACGCTGTAATAAATCCGCATCTCAAAAGTTTCTCTGCATTTCTTTCTAAAATTTTTTCTTTGTAAGTGTACAAGAGGAATACGATACTGCGAAGAATTTTTGCAAACCTAACGAATTGTTTTTAGCTATTTTTTATGCGTGATCTCCGCTCTACAACTTCATTGACGGTTTATAAATAAACTAATTTTTCGATTTTCTGTAATTGATTTTTTGTCCTTTGGTTATCGCCATATATTTGATCTATTTTGTTTCCTTTTTCCATTAATCCGTGTTTTTCATATTCGAGTCGATTAAGAAATTTTGCATGTTTGGTCGACAAAAAAGGTATAGTATGTTGTTAATTATTATCTTCATCCGATTGTTCAAGCACCAACTTCTTAAAAATATCTTCGGAATACAGGTTAAAATGAGACTTGATAAAATACACCTCAGTCGTATCCTCTTTTTATCTGTACTTAGAAGACTTATTGTTTTACTCGGACACTGGCCACCTGGTGCCAGTGTAGGTTAGTAATAATATCTTTTGTCATCCAGTGTAGTATTTTTTAGAATTTCTGTTATCTTATATATATATATATATATATATATATATATATATATATATATATATAATATTATAAGTACGAATATTTACACGTTACCCATTTTATATGCAAAAATAATCTACAATGAGCTAATCACGAATAATTATATATATATATATATATATATATATATATATATATATATATATATATATATATATATATATATATATATATATATATATATACATATATTCGAATAATAATGAAGATTTCTTTTAGAATATACTTATAGATATTTCCATTCATCTGAACAGAACAGAATAGTTTATTGAATAATTTACACTTATGACAAACAGTAAAAAGAAAAAAATCTGTACAGCTATAAGCTTACCACACATCTACGTAAACAGAAAAATAATTTTAATTACTTAAGCATAATGATAATTACATACTAACAGGAAAATACGAAAAACCCGTCAAATAAAAACCAAGCACTTCTCAAGTATTATTACGGTTTAAGGTAATACATTGTGAAATTACACATAATTAATAAGAATTACAAATGATATGGGTTACATTAATAAGTGAACCTAAACATATTTAAAATGGACAAAGTATGAACTAGGTATGCAAATATTTATTATAAATCTAGTTATTGCATTAAATTTAAAGCAAATTATGCTTAAGTCGCCTATGTTTATATCTGGTATACATGAAATCAAGCTGCTTGGAATCGTAATTTCCGATCGACGCAATTAATTCATTAGTGTGTATTAATTATCACAAAAATGATTTGCTAAATAAAGTGCAAAATCTCTAATATAGGGAATTCTAAGATCAGCATGCATGTCGGCAATTTTTCTGTACCTGGGTGCATCTAGAATACATCGTAGACATCTATTTTGCAGAAGCTGAAACTTATTGTAAGTAGCAACAGAAATTGAGCTCCAAACTGGGCAGAAGTACGTAATCACCGGGCGAACAAGTGTTTTGTATAGCATTAATTTATTATTAATGTTAACATGCGACTTGCGGTTAAACAAGGGATAAATCGTACATATAGTTTTGTTAGCTTTAACTATGACTCGATTTATGTGTTCTGAGAAAGTTAACCTCTTGTCTAAAGTAACACCTAAATAGCGAACATAGTTCGACCATCGAACTGATGCAGAATTTACTTCGAGCATCGCGGGAAGTAAAGGCCTTCTACGAGTGAAAAATATGGATTCTGTTTTTTCCGGATTTATATCAATTTGCCATTTGTGAAAGTAACGTACAGTGCGATTTATTGCTATTTGCAGCTTGTTACGTATTGCAGTAGGCCTGTATGAGCTACAGAAAAGTGCTGTATCATCGGCATAAAGAGCAACCTGAACATTTGCAAAAGTGGGAAAATCGGAAAGATATAAGATAAATAAAAAGGGTCCCAATACACTTCCTTGTGGTACTCCTGCTGAACACGTCTTCATAGTGGATTTGTCATTATTAACTATTACATAAAATAATCTGTTGCTTAAATAATTCGAAATTAATTTGATTAAGTGTGGGGGAAATTGGAATCGAATCATTTTGTAGATAATTCCTTTATGCCACGTCGTATCAAAAGCTTTCGCTACGTCGAATAAAATCATCCCCGTATGTTTTGTTACAGTTGAAATTATGTGTAATGAATTCAGTTATTCTAGCGATCTGGTGAGTGGTTGAATAATTAGGACGAAAACCAAATTGTACTTTGGGAACAATCGTATGATTATCAGAATGACTTGTTAGCCGAGAGAGAATTATTTTTTCTGCAATTTTACTCAGATTGCTTAACAAGCTGATTGGACGAATATTACAAATTTGAGTAGCGTCCTTACCTGGCTTGGGTAATGCAATGATTTTACCCACTTTCCAATTAGAAGGAAAATAACCACATTTAAACATTGCATTTATGATATTTGCAAACAACAATCGCTTTTTTAGGTAAATTTTTTTATAGCTCTAGTTGAGACGTTATCATTTCCAACACATATGCTTTAAGCTTAATAGATTTAATGTTAGCAAAAACTTCTCTCGGTGAGACATAATGAATATTATTGAATGTGTTAATATTTTTCAAGTAATTTTTGACAGAGGATTGAATTTTATTAACTTGATAAGTTGAAATTACGCATGCTGGATAGAAAACTTGCTCTAGCGTAAATCATGTTGTTCGATCAGTTTTAAATATTAAAAATTATAAACGTTAAAAAGCCTTTACCCTTATTTATCGTACATTTGGATCTGAAAAAATGTGTAAACGATGCAATCTTAATTCATATTCTATATCTAACAATCAGTCCATATGTAGGTTTTATACGCTGCAAATAGTCATGCAAATTACGAAGGCTGTAGAACATGTTTGAGGGGAAATCTGTTTTGCATTTTCGGTTTTAATTTCTCGCAACTGGCGAATTTCCTTCGATTATTAATAAATTAATGAGATAATTAAAACTAAATTCACCGACAAAAAAGTATGTAAGCGGCCGAAGTAACACGCGATGTTGTAAATATATACGAACGTGATCTGTTTCATCGCTTCTTAAACACTCGTCGAATAGAGACCACCATTATAAGATCGCTGGATGTTTTTATAGCGCTCATTCCGATTTTAACGTAAACGAATAAATTCCACACCATGCTTTATTTAGTTAAGTGGAGCGTCAACAACTGGTTTACTCAAAAACGACAAATCTAATTGATTTTTGTATTTGATCGAAAATTATTGCGATTTCATACATATACTTCTTAATCTCCATTTATATTTGATTTCTTTATATGTTTCAGCTACACTCTCACATACATTAAATTAAACACGCAGCTTTTTGTACTTTTATAAATACAATTTTTTTTTTTTACATTTGCCGAACCGTGGAAAAGTTCGGAATGGGGAACAAATTAATAAATAAATAAATAAATAAATAAATAAATAAATAAATAAATAAATAAAATTCATCTACAAACCGCATCAGAGAAACTCATTCAAAAGAGCGGAAAATAATGAAATATTATTCGCTATTTATCGACCAGCTCCGCGTATTGTGTTATTCTACAGTAATTCGGATACTTTTTTAAAACTTTAGGAAAACAAATTTCTCGTTGGTTAACCACATCAAATTGTAAACATTAACCCGTCTAGGGTTCACGATTTATTAAACGCAACGGCGAGTAGTTATCACTTACTAATAATTGGACCCTTTACGTACTCAATTTTCAAATTCGTCTTAGTAAATTACAGTTCGCCGCTGACTCGTTCGGATGCAGTCGCAGAAAGAGGGAATTAGGGAAAAACAGAAAGAATCACGAATTTTCATTTCGAACAAATAAATAAATTACAGAAAAATCGGGTCACCTTCGATAATATTAGGGCAAGTTGAAGAATTTGTAAATCGAGAAAGAAAACCAATTAAGTTAGAAGCGATAAAAACGAAGATAAACGGGGAGCAAATTCATCTAACATATATAACTAAGCGACATAGATCAAAGTGACTGGGGGGGTCTAACTTTGTACAATATATGATATACGTACGTACGATAGTGTGGACATGTAAGAGCACTAGATTTTTCCATTAATTCGTTAACAAACCATTAAGTAATCGAGTACATATAAGTCTCTGACGACTTTGTACGCATGCTCGTAAACATAAATATATATACACCGTTATAATAATTATAATATCTGATGGCATTCCATCGTTAAATTATTATAATTTTCAACACACATCCTTTTTCATCATGTACAGACTTGTTTACAGGGGAAAATAGTCTCAGACAGCTGATACTTTTGCATGTTGGTACAAAATGTTATCTCGTCTATCTTACTATCGAAGTATTTTGTTATTCGAAAAATTTTCCTACACTTTTCCTCGCAACAGACGACAACTGTTTTTTCGAATTCCAATTGCAATTTTCATCGCGCAGCGACTATAAAATTGGATAACCTGAAAACAGCCTTTCTCTCTCTCTCTCTCTCTCTCTCTATATATATATATATATATATATACATATGTATATGCAAGCGCATCATTATTATTATTATTCACGAGTGCTGTAATTGTCGTAATATGGGATAAGAAGCCGCTACTTGCCTGGAAGCTACATAGGTGGCAGACTATCTACTTTTGTTGATCATCTGAAATCGAACTCTGGTTGACTTAGTTTTTTCTCTTGTTTCGGGACGCGACCTTCTGTGCCAGTATTACACTATTTACGATATATCGCTGATTATTTCTGTTTTGTGCATTCACTTTCCAATTAGTTTTTCCTGAGTTTACTGCCACGGTTTTCAGATCATTTGCGAGTACATCCTTATAGCGTAACTTTCTCTCGTTTCACGCGAACTGTTTCCAGCTTATTTCCAGTATTCTCCGAATCATACACAGATGACAGACCTCCAGCTTTTTAAGATGCGTTTTCACAATTGGGTAAATTTCGCTTGCATACATCATTGTTAGCAGTTTTATGCAAGCGCACACATATACATATATATATATATATATATATTTATAGTTTTACGTATAATCTCTCTGTTTTGTCTATTTATACACACACACACACACACACATATATATATATATAATTTATACATATGTACATATATACATAACGTTCATTTACTTTTTTGTTACTTTTATTGTGATAATAAGTATGCCGCTTAATCGACGGAAAGCCAAATAATATATAGTAATAGGCGAAAATGCTCTCTTTAAACGATATTTCTATTTATTGATGGCTCGTAACTTTTCCTATATACATTAATGGTATATACACATAAGACATAGAGAGAGAGAGAGAGAGAGAGAGAGAGAGAGAGAGAGAGAGAGAGAGAGAGAGAGACAGACAGACAAACAAAGAGAGGTAAATATATCTACATTTTTATACTTGCTTTTATACCTTCACTGTTTATCGTTGTGATTTAAACTTTTCGAATCTTTTAGTGGTTGTATATATTTATATTTTGGTGAATTCAGTTATATATCCTTATGGTACCCGTCGTTAGTGATCATGACGATCGTTAGGTCATAGTATTCGGCATGTGAAGAACAGTTGTTTGCTTTACTAGAATGTTTACGTTTAGCGGTCTACTGAATATGGTTTGTCCTACGCTTGTTTTCAATCCGGTCAATTTCATGTTTCGGCTACTACTAGTACTAGTTTTTTTATGGTTCCCAGTCCGAACAGGTCTGTGGGACAGATGTATTGTAAAATTTCGTTAAAAAGGAACAGTGTTCTCATGTCACTAATTTTATTAAAAAGAGAAAGCAAAAGAAAAAAAATAATAATAAAAAGTAGTTTGTGTATAACGGGAGAACAACGCTAAATGTGACTTAATACTATACAAATGTTGGGATGTGTGAACATAGTGTCAACAATCACAAATTATTATAAATTATCAATAGTTTGCACATAAGTAATACGATGAAAAGAAAATCAATGAATAATACAAAGTAATCATATAAAATAACATAAACATATCTATAATTAAAGTTTAGATTGTGGAATGTAGTGATTTTTTTATTACTTAATTACAAAAATCAGTTTAAATCATTAAAAGTTTATTTCCTTAAATTTCACAAAGCTTTTCGGCAACTACGCCATTATCAAGCGATATTTAAATAAATATTTAAAAAACACAAAATATTAATTTAAATATAAGTTCAAAAATGTTCATTTTATATGTATAAATTTGTGAACTTATATTTAAATTAATATTTTGTGTTTTTTAAATCTTTATTTTATTTAAATATCGCTTGATAATGGCGTAGTTGCGGAAAAGCTTTGTGAAATTTAAGAAAATAAACTTTTAGTGATTTAAACTGATTTTTGTAATTAAGTAATGTCTATAATTTATTATTATATTATAAGCGAATGAGGAAAAGATAGAAGACCAAACTCATTGTGTTAAAATCACATAGTTTAAAAATATCGTTATTCTCCAAGATTGAATTTTCTATTCGTAGCTTTATCTATTCTGTTCATATTATATCGGTTGATTACAAGGGTTGATCTTATATTTATCTCACAAATCATTAAATTCTGGACATTCGAACGTAAAATGTTTAATATTATCTAAATCACAATTACCGCTGACTTGACACCTAGGATATGTGGAAATACCGGACTTACAAAGGTATTCTCCAAATTTACCATGTCTAGAAACGACCTGCGATATAGAAAAAGCTATTTGTTCCATTTTACTAGGTTTTTCTACTAGCAATTGGAAGAGTCCCCATCTTGTTTGCCAGCTATTACTACTACTAGTAGTGGTAACACTGTTACACTTATTGTTGAAAATATAAGGTTTCTCAATCAACTTTGGCACATTTATTTAGAAAGTCATTATCTAAAATCTTCATTACTCCAATCAGAGCGCAGTGGCAAATTTGAACTGTTTTTTTTTTTTTTATTACTCAGTTTCATCTCATCTACGATCTTAAATATAAACATATTACTGGTTATTTCGTATCAGACGAAAGTATAAACATTTAATAACGATTTCATTTCATTCAAATCTATCATTATCGCAAAACTTATAGGTCCTGTTTAGTATTACTCAACTAATACTACTAGTGTATATATATATTTGATTTATATATATACACACGTGAGTTGTAATGCTTAAGCGTTCTACTCGCACGACCTGTTATAATCTCACCCTGGAAGAGAATTCATTAATCATTTTGTTGCATCTCCTTTCAGGAGGTTGCACATCAAGAACCGTTAGCCGTCTCATATCTTCCTTTGTCTAGCTGAATTTACTACTTTATAAGTTCTATTGATATTGTACTCCATCTTTTATGTTCCTCTTGTTGTCTTTCCAAGCATCTTTCCTCGGACCGCTAACATAAAAATACCTTGGAAGATATTCGCGTCAAAAAGCATTTTGGCGAATTTAGCTATCGACCAAATTGGTTGGTAAATAGGTACCGGCTTGATGGGAAAATAAAGTAGTCGCAAATCATCCCACGTTGGCGTGCCAACGATGCGTCGTTTAGCTGGTTCTCTATTGATGGGGATCATCACGCGACATCATCTACAAACTTCCAAATTGAAATAAACTTACTTTATATGTACATAAACAAATGTGTATTATATACTTGAACATACTTATAGATGCATATGTGTGAGTTCCTTATAAGTGCATATTTTGCCGATTTTCCTTATTATGGCATGCGGGTTAGTACTACACTTTACATAGAATTTGTTGGACTGGCTATTTACAGTTTCAGATATGTATGGATGCTTTAATTTAGTGTGCATTTCTGATACTCTCGTATAAATTGGAGCATTCAGTATAATTCGTAAACACTTATTTTGAAATGCTTGTAATTTGTTCAAAGTTGTCTTGCTTACGTTACACCAGATTGGACAGGAATATAACAGTAATTGCATAAAATAAGTCTGTACTCATTTTTGATTTCTTATTGAATATAGGAAATAATTTATATAGTCTCGTATGGGCTTTTTCAATAGTGTGATTAATGTGCTTTGAAAATGTCAGGTTTTTATCTAGTATATAAGACCGAGATATTTAACGTATGATTTCCAGTATAGCTGTTCATTGGATATTTTTATGGAATGTTCTGTTTGAGGTCTACGTTTAGTAAAATGTATGGTCTCGGTTTTTTGGTTGTTGATTTTGATTTTTCATTTATTATAATATTTGTATAGTTTATGATAACTATCCATAAGTCTTTTTTGTATGGTGTCAATCCTGTAAGAAGAAGTAAACACTGCAGTATCATCTGCATATAACGCAGTGTTCGTGCCCTTTATATGTGGTAGATCATTTATATACAATATATACAGAAAAGGCCCAAGAATACTACCTGTGGAACGCCAGAGGAGATTAGTTTGAGGTTAGAATATGTATTACTTAATTGTACTGTAAAAAGTCTAGCGTATAAATAGGATTTTATGATCAATATAATATATTTAGGAAATCTGTACTGTATCATTTGATAAATGATGCCATTGTGCCATGCACTATCAAAAGCTTTTTCTATGTCTAACAGTAATAGCCCGGTGTATTTATTTTGATTAAACTGGTCATTGATATGATCTGTAAGGCGGGGTAGTTGCATAACCGTTGATAGGTGATTTCTAAACCCAAACTGCGTTTCATTTAAGATATTTCGCTCATTGGAATAAGATTTTAATCTTTGTAAGATCACTTTTTCGCATATTTTACTGACATTGCTAATTAGACTTATTGGTCTTATATTTTGTACTAGCGAACTATCTTTGCCTGGTTTGGGAATAGGAATGATGCTAGATGTTTTCCATATTTTAGGATAATATCCTAATAATATGATTGCATTTATAATATTAGTCAGATAGACTACTGCTTTTTTTGGTAGATTCTTGATCATTATGACCTGTATAAAATCTGTACCAGTAGATATTTTGTTATTCAGGTTTTTTATGTGTGTGTGTAATTCCTTAGGCGAAACCAATTTGATTTCATTAACAGACTTAATATTAGATTTACAAAATTTACAAACAGTAGAGTTAACTTTTCTAGTATGATAAACAGTAGAAAGCTTTTGAGAATAGACCTGATAATAATTCGACTTTATCTTTATCTGAATAGGCTGTAGAGTTATTATACGATATGGTATGTATGAGTAATTTCGTGTATTTTAGTTATTTTCCAGATACTGTTATCTCGTACCGATACCGATTGGAGTTTTTTGTTCCAATTATCATTACGGTGTTGTAGGATTTTTGTTTTTACGATGTGTGTTAGGAAATTTAAAATTATTTTATCCTTAGCCAACCTATTTCTTTGATATATTCTCCTATAGTGGTTTTTTAGTTTTACTAGGATTTTTATTTGATCAGGGAGATAGTAATGATGATTACTAGATAACTTCTGAGGAATATAAGTTTGCGCAGATTTTAATATGGTATCGTTGAAGGTAGTGATGGCATCATCTACTTCCTTGGTTGAATTAGGTCGTTTGGATATAAGGTATTATATATGAAGTTTCTATAATTATTCCAATCGGCTCGTTTGAAGTCAAAAACATATTTTTCAGGAATTATTTGACACAATTTAGTTATTTCAAAGTAAATGGGGTTGTGATTTGAACTTAGGTATGGGAGAGATATTCGAAACATAGGGAAAGTATTTAGAGAGGACTAGATCAATTGTACTAGGTTTGTGAGTATTTGATGCTGGATAATAAGTTGGACGGTTTGGGGCTAAGATTGTAAAATTCTGACGATAAGAAAGATCGAGTAATGTATTACCTGATTTGTTGTTGGAATGGCAGTTCCAACCTCTGTGTCTGGCATTAAAATCCCCGGCTATGATAACTTTATTGCTAGATTGCAGTAGCGTGTACATGTCTTGCTCAAAGTAGCGTTTATTCGGAGGACAGTATATCGAATAAAAATGAATTTTTTCATTGTTGATTGTAAGCAAGATACCAATGGCTTCTGTTTCTTTTAATGTTTTTATAGGTAGTAAATGATGAATTAATCTATGGTTTACTAATATGGCCACTCCCCCGCCCCGTGAGTTACGATCCAGTCTATATATTTTGTAACCGGGACAGTTAAAACTTAAAGTAATGTCAATTTTAGTTTCGCTTATACAAATGATATCAATTTGCTTCTCATATGCAAGGTTACCTAACTAGGATTTTATTTGTAATGGAATTCGCATTCCATGCTATTATTCTTATTTTCTTAACATTACCTAGATAAAGGTATTTAAGACTATTTCTAAAACCGCTGATATTTTTTCAAATATGTCAGCGTTTTCCAGTCGTTTGATTCGATATAATATATTTTTAAAACATAACATTATTTTACTTACATTAAACAATTTAATTAAAGAAAGTAATTCCGTAATAGAAGTTATGTTTTCATTATTAGGTTCGACATCATGTTGCGAACTGTTATTTCTACCGGTGTTTATATTATTATGATTATCATTATTATTATTATTATTATTATTATATCTATTATTAATAACGATATTATGATTTAGTGCGTCAGCATATGAAATGCCTTCAGCTGTTCGAGAGATGTTACTTCTATTATGTCTTAAGTTAGATACTGCTTGAGGGCCATTTTGGGTTGTCGTGTTTTTATTACGACAGTATCTTAAAAGTGCTGGACATTCTTTAAAGTGTGCAGTATGGGCACGTTTACGCACATAATATTTTGGACAGTACACTCGCTTGTAAAGTGAGTTAGGCAGTTTGGTGTTTTGTGACAATTAACAGCTAAGTGACCGAATGCCCGGCACTTAAAACACTGCATAATGTTGTTTTTGGATTTGTATTTATCCCAGGTTATTAAACAATAACATAGTTGTTTAATTTTAAGTATATCACTAATTTTAGTATTTCCAGGGAATGTAATTGAATATAATAATTTATATATTTATAACATATCAGGCATAGTTATTTAGCTTAGTACGATTTTAAAACAATAATTTTTAATTTGTTTACATCGAGTGACCTAGAGAAGACGGATGGTTTTGTTTTTTGAATATCGCATTTGGTAACATTGCTACAACGCAAGCAGCGTTCTTCAAGAGATTCGTATTATCATGACATCTTATAATGAGAAGCAGTACGCGTTTTGCGTAGAACGTTATTTTCGGCGTGAAAGTGCAAAAAAGAATTCAAAGTTAGGCGATTTTTTTTCTGTCAGTGATACCTTAAGAGCCGCGTTTATGAAACACGTCTACGAGATCTGGAAAAGCTTAAAACTCGGATTTCTGAAGGAATTTCAAAAATTCAGCAATCGATTTAAATGTTGTAAAAAAAATTGCGAATTAATGTACTGAAATGGCGGTCATCTGAACGATATCGTGTTCCACAAGTAGTAGCTAATAATCTCTCGTTTTCTTATTTGTAAATAAAATTTCGTTTAAAAATTTTGGTCGAGTAATTTTTTAGTTTTTCAAAAAAACAATAAAACCATCAATCTTCTCTAGACCACTCTTATTTGTTCGAATTAGCGTCAGACTAATAAATAGATACGCATCGTAACAAACGCCAGATAACACACGCTTATATATTAAAACGCTCATAGGATTTCTTTTTGAATTATATACGTCACGATTTCCGAAAACCGGGAATTATTTAATGACGTCACAATTAACCCCACGGGGTCTTTTTATCGTAAAGACGAGGTTTTTTTCACCGTTTTTTCGACCTTTGAACCCGTATGCATATATTTGCATATACAATGTACTTAAAGTTTACTGTTCAATACGCAATAGTGAACACGACGTACATTACGTATTTAATTAAAAATAATAGCTCGTGTGCAAGAGAAAGATGGATATAATTGTAATTGTGATCGTATACGTTCTTGAAGGATATTGCACAAAAAAATTGAAAAAATTACAAAAATTTAAATTGTCTATGTACTAATATGTTTTTTTAAAAATTAAACCGACTCAAAAAACTAAATTTAATGTTTCAATTGTAAAAATATTTGTATTCATCTGAAAAACCAATATTATATAAGAAATATTACTTTTCATTTTCAACCAACCTCGGGTCATTTTCTTTTATAATACCTTATGAATAATCTTAAGTAAAAAGAAAAATAATAATCCGAACAATCTGCTGAAGCAACTGTGATTACGTCAGCACAACCGCAAGACAGTAGATAGATTGATTGGAAGAGAGAACACAGATAAATCAACAGATAGATTGATGTATAATTGAATGGACAGATAAATGCAGATATAGATGATTACGTTAGATGTATATATAAATTGGTAGATAGATACATAGATTGGCAGATAGTAAATATGAGAGATATAAGGAAATAAGTAAATTAATAGATAGATTGATGGACATATTGATAAATAAATAATAATATAAGAAGAAGAAATAAAAATGTGTATTTTATCAAATTACAATGTGTACACGCAATTATTTACATAGTGCACGAGCCTCACCTCGACCGCACTGTTAATATCAAAATAACAACACTATAATTTAAACGCAAGTATGATAAGCTGGGAAAATTTAAAAAACCCTCAAACAATAAAAAAAAATACATATATTATAAATATACATACAAATATATATATATACATATACATACATATATAACTTTAAGCATCTACATACTCCTTCTACCTAATCATTAATGTCTGGATATCTATCTTTATCGGTTGATTTACCTATCACCATATCATCTATCTCACTTTCAATATTTAATGTCTGGATATCTATCTTTATCGGTTGATTTACCTATCACCATATCATCTATCTCACTTTCAATATATATATATATATAGGGTGACTCAGAGAAGACGGTCGAGAGTTTCAAAAAGAATTTAAAGTTATGCGGTTGTAAACCTGTATTATCTCGCAATTCAATTTTAAGGTGGGTTGAAAACTTTTGAGAAACAACTTCTAAGAAACGTCCTGAACAAAATATAAAAAAAAAACACGGTTCGTACCCCACAATTATCAATCGAGTTCGGGTAGCAATCATTCGGAGTCTAGCTGCTCTGTTCGTCGTCATGCTGCTCCTTTAAACCTGTCGAGAGAATCTTTTCACAGTATATTGCTGGAAGACGTAGAATTTTATCCTCATAGAGTGGTTAAACTCAGGAAGTAAAAAGCACCGACCATGCAGAACGAAAACTTGTTGCTGAAACAATGCTGAAAAAATTGAAGACGAAGAGTTTGATTTAAACAACCTTTTGATGAGCGATGAAGCTCATTTTCAGCTATCGCCAAGTCGTAAACAAACAGAACTACCGCTACTGGTCCTAATCTAATCCGAATTCGATCGAACAGAAGCCATCACACAGCGAGTGAGTAACCGTCTTGGCTGGAGGGTCGAGATGAAGAATAGTGAGGCCTTATTTTTTTACTGGTGCTGTCAACGGAACGCGCTATATCGAGATGATAAATTCGTTTTTGTTTCCTTCACTTCGTCGTCCTCATCGTCTGGGCCGTACATGGTTACAACAAGATGGTGCGACGTGTCTCTGCAGCGACTTATGCCCGAAAAAATCTTGGAAAATTTGGTAAAAACTAAATAAATGTGTTGTTGCAAATGGCGGTCACATCAACTCAACGATATTGTGTTCCACAAATGATTGTAATCTAATCTCTCGTTCCTATTCTTAAATAAAATATTATTCAAAAATTAAACCGTCAGTCTTCTCTGGACAATCCATATATATATATATATATATATATATATATATATATATATATATATATATATATATATATATATATATACACATATAAATTTTTAAAAAACCAGCTTAAAATGGAAATACGTTATATTCGGTAGACCATGTTACATATCGAGGCTAAATAATCTCCTTTACAGATAGAACAGGAAGTAAAAGCGTTGGGATGGAAAAAATTCTGGTCGTTAAAAGAAATATTCGGAGGAAATATCGATCGCACGAAAAAGGCACAGATCAATATAACACGTGTTTCCTTCCATCATAACTCATGTTACTGAAACATGGTCACAAGCGATCAAAACAAAGTAAAAAAACCTCAAGAGCAATGGAAAAGATAATGATTGAGGGTAACAAGGTTAGACAAAGTAAACAGTAATATACTATGAGATAAATCGAAAACGGATCATGTATTTACCGAAATCCTTACTTGTAGTTAAGTAATTGTGGAGCTGGAAACATTGTAGAAGCTTGCTTAGCTGCCAGGTCTGCTAGTTCATTTTTTATCCCAGAATAGCTTAAGATCCAAGTTAAAACTGCAAAAAAAAATGTGTGAAATGAAGTGGAATTGAACTTGACATGTTATTCGAAGGAAAATAAACAGATAGACTAGGAAATGCATTCAATGATTACCACTAGACATGGAAAAGGTGGAAAAGACCGATTAAAACACAGAATCGTCCGAAATGTAAACAACTGTGAGAAAAATACGCGGACGTCTGTAAATTGAAAGAAGTCGCTAACGGGCTTATTTTTTTTACTATAAATATACTTTTTATTATATAGGGTGGGTCACGGAAACATGACACATTCGAAATTTTAATAAAAACAGCTTACCTGATCCGATTGAAAAAGTCAACGCACGAAATGAAAGTATAAAGTTGATTATTTAATCTTAAAACTATATTATTTAAATGGTGCTCGTTATTAGAAATACAATTTTCGAGCGTTTTCACGAAATTGGCGTAAATTTTTTTTTAACGTTTCTCGCGGAATATTGAAGATTTCATTACGAATATTCGTCTTCAGCTGATCTAGGGTTCGTAGTTTGTTTATGTATACTTTCGATTTCAAGTATCTCAATAAGTAAAAATCCAAACTAGATAAATGCATCGTACTATCAGACAGAAGCGTGTGTCACGAAAAGGACACTTATACTGGACAAGGAATGAGATACAAAAAATCTACAACATACATATATACATATATATTATATATATATATATATATATATATATATATATATATATATATATATAAAATACATTAAAAAAAGAAATAAATAAAATGAATATTAATTGGTCGTATAACGACGAAAATCGAGTTTTATTTTTTGACGACACGTGTTATTCAAGGTGAAGGTGTAATTCGGGGAGATAACTCGTTTTCTGAATGCCAATGGCAAGGTCCCGACTACGTTCGCGTTGGAAACCACCTAATCTATCTTACAGTTTGCCTGTTAATTTTGGTACGATTCCAGTTCTTATGGAAGAGGTCGTGAGGACAATTAACATTATAATTATTTTTTGGAAAATATAAACAGCTTAAAAATATTTATTTACCTCATTTACATTACAATACGTTTGAAAAATATATTAGGCTGTTGAGAGAGTAAAGAAGAAAGACGATTCTGGAATATTAGGACGATCGATGTGCTGTGGTACTGGTGTCGGTCATAACGGTTAAATTTTATATCGTGTTACGCTACCGGCAACGTAAAATTAGGCAATTTTTTATAAATTCTTTAAAAAAATTAAAACTGATATTATTATATTATTTACTATTACGATTTACAGTTATTTTTATTAAATTATTATTGTTAGCTCGATGACACGGTCTTATGTGCAGACAATAAACGTGAACTTCAACGGATGGTGAACAGGAATCAGCTAAAATGGGGATATTTGATAAATTGTAAGAAAACTAAATTAGCACAGAGGCTGAAACCCAGAAAGTATCAATAAAAATTAACAATAAAATTATTCATTAAACTAATAAATTTAAATACTTTTTTTTTTATTTTTATTTTTAAAGCGGTAGGAGGAAAATCTTCAAAACACACTGATTATGAAAAAAAAATATTTTTCGTTGTAGCAGTGCATGCAAGCAAGGGAACCAAAATCAGTTTGTAGAATTTCTACCCAATAAAAAACTCCTCCCTCTATAATCAAAATGGACTTATATAAAGACAGAGGCGTCCCGACACAATTCCAGAGGGCCCACACTTAAAAATTAACTTAATACGATGAAAGAAGGAATGAAGACGACCTTCAAATAAAGAGTAATGAGTTTATGCTTAACTAAATAAAGAAAAAGAAAGGCAAAATAAAATAATATCATAAAACAAACTTAAGAATAATCCACAACTTCTTAATAACAACAAAAAGACTTTAAAGAAGGTATTGCTAATTACGAACTAATAACACGGATATTACCTTATTCACGAAGAACTGCTCAATACAAAACTTAACATATTAAGCACTCTAGAAACTTAAAAATATAAACGCTTGGATAGCAGGTATTATATCGTACCAAACTATTAAAAAAAAGAACAGGTATTGCCACAAATATATATATATATATATATATATATATATATATATATATATATATATATATATAGATATAGATAAGGAAATTAATAACAATTAGTTAAAACTAATTATAATTAACTATTAATATAATTAAATACTAAAATAAATAAAAGACAGTTGACCATGCTACGAAAACGGCGCCGGTTTTAGGATCACGGTTGATTTAAGCGTTAATTGTAAATTGACGAAATTTTAAATTTTAATCACACGACCTGCTCCGACAGCTAAAGGAAATTCTTAACATCCCTAAAAAAAGGAAATAGATTTGTAAAGTCAAAACCAAACTTGCGCTGCAGAGCGGTGAATGCTGGGCAAACAAACACAGTGTGTTGAACATCATCAACCTCACCTACAGTACAACAGGTGCAGATCGGATCACTAGCAAGTCGGAACTTGTGTAGATGGCATCAAAAAACCTGCCACGACCAGTTAACACCTGTGCACTGTAGAAGTTGACGTCGAAACTTAGCATTTTTAACCGCATAGATATATATCTGGCAGAAAGGCATACGTTTTTCTGCCTGTTACAGCATCATTCCATCTGCCCTTCGCAACGAACATAGAAGTGATGGGTTTTTACATTTAAATACTTAGGCTATAACGTTAATGGTACACGGGACCCGGATTACGAAATAAGGACCAGAATTGAACAAGCAAGGACCATATTGTTGAAAATGGGAAATGTATTTACAAGTAAAACACTTAAATGGACGACAAAATGGAGGCTGGTTAAATGTACCGAAGGATGTTCCGGTTATCATAAGGTTTTTTGCAGCAATTAAATAAACAACTAAAATTGGCGAACTATATGAGAAGAGACCGAAAGTAGCTTATCTCGGTCATGTTCTGAGAAATGGAAGATATGATCTACTGATCATTGAAGGAATCGTCACAGGAAAATGAGGAAGTGGTAGAAGAAGGAAAACCTGGTTTGATAACATGAAGGAATGGACAGGTCTCAACATTGAAGCCTTACTACGAACACTGTCTGACAGATCTGAAGACAAACGGATAATCACCAACATCTACTGAAGACATGCTACAAGGAAGAAGAAGATTGCTAGTTTGATAATATTTTTTCTGTAACTAAATTTGTTTATTATGAACTGTTTATTATTGAACGAGCGTATTCATGAAGGAATGGTACGAATTCGAATCTCATCAGCGACGAGAATTTTTCACGGTAAAAAGGTTTTTAACTAACTCGACTATCCATTCAATAGATCGGTAAATTAATACAGCATTTCTGGAAAATAAGAGAAGTCAAAAAGTGCAATTACGAACAATCCATTATCGACTTGTCCGCAGAATGCGTCATTTGGTTGTTCTATTTTCAATTTTCGAGTTGATGACGCGACGAAAAGTGTGTTATATGCGTAAGATGTAGGAAGCAGTTCGCTTCTGAAATATATGTATGTTAAAATTTGATTTATAAATCTGGGAAATTAATTGATAAACATTCTAAAACCATGAAAGCTTAAGCATGACCATATAAGGGGGTATAACACAATTTGTGCACAACATCAAAATCGAGTAACAAATATGTACAAACACACACACACACATATATATATATAAAATATATATGTACACAGAGAGAGATAGAGAGATAAATTAAGAGAAAGCTGTGTACATCCGAATATAGGAGAGAATTAGAGTTTCAAAAATTGTTGGACGACGAAATACGGGTAAATAAAATTGTTTGTCGCGCGGCCAGAATTACAAGGTTAACTGCCATGCACATATAATACGCACATCTTTGCGTACGTGAAAAGTTTCGAAACGGTGAATTATATAAATAAATGAATAAATAAATAAATAATTTTCTTTAAATTACGTCACATGGCTTTTATGATGATCCGTCAATAAAAATTATACGACTTCTAAGAACGGATAATCCAGGTAACATACTTCTCGGAATTAGCGTACGATGCAAAATAACAATAATAATAATTAATAATTTTAATTTTTCGATTTGTTTATTTCCAAGTAGACCACGCGTAAAATATGCGCGAGTTAATTAGTATGTGCATAGTGTAAATATATCGTTGAATATTCGTCAGTTTTATATTCATCACTAATGACGTATGTTTAGATATCACGATGCGTATATATATCATACAGAACATTCGCACATAGATAATCATATAAATTTTATATAAGAGAAAAATATAAATTTCCACGATCGTACTTAAGACTTGAGCAGATGTATGATGATACTATCTAGCAGCTGTATTACTTCAACATAACTATTCTTCTTCTTCATGTCAGAAAAAGATCTTTACGCGTTACATGATTTTCCCAGTACACTGCAAACGAGACGATGTTTTCATTCAGTTGTAACCGCACCCATCTGAAAAGATGTTGGATAGATCGTTCTTTGTCATATATACAACACAATTTCCTATCAGAGATTCTCAACTTCTTCATGTTGTCTCCTGTTCGACCAACCATTGTTCTTAACCTGCTTAGTGAACGCCATGTTACGTATTTTAATTCGGCTCTTGGAGGAAGATGCTCCTTACGATCGATCCCTATCTTTGCTACATCATTGTGTCATCGCGTCATCGGTCTCCCCTGTTTCCGTTTTTTGTCCATTGGCCATCATTGTAAGATCCGTTTTGACTATCTTTTATCTTCACTTTGAGCCACGTGGCCATAATTCCATTTTGTTATAGCCATCCGCTCCACTGCATCATCCAACCGTCTTTGTTCACGTATCCATGCACTCTTTTTATAATCTGAGAATCTTATATTCAGCATCATTCTCTCATGTGCCGTCATATATATACCAAACCCACCTATTTGTTGCGTTAGGTATGTCAACGAAGTAATAGACGGATACATATACATCAATATACGTATGTATATATCCTGTTTGTATGTACTGCGCTATCAACGCCGGTCTTCAAACCACGTTTATACACGTGAGTAGGCTTATTCTTATATATGTGTGTGTGTGTGTGTGCATACGCGTGGGTGTTTATACATGTATATATGCACACGCGTAAAAATTTGAAAAATAATTGTGTATCGAATTTAGTTCAAATGTCTGTTTCACTTCTTCCGTGAGCTCCGAAGCACAGATGTCTTTTTCAGGATTCCATCTTTCTGTATTTTCCTGATAAACCTTTTAAGAAATGTATAAAATTACCTTTTTCCCTATAATATCAGTTATCAAAAATTAGTAATATTTTTTAAAATATAAAGTCAAAATAGTTTTTTTTTTTTTAAATATAAACAATTTATCTATTTTATCTATTTTATCTATTAGTTTATTTAACACAAGAAACTTGGCGTTAATAATACTATTAATTAATAATAACGGTACGCGAACTGATTCGTAGAGTGGAACTGTCAAAGAACAGATCTTACCAATTTTTCTGTTCATACATTGTTTTTAATCTTGCCTGTTTCGGCAGACAACTAGATCTCGATGATTCCCGGGATATTATAGAAATAAAACAAGAAACTTTTCTTGCATTCGGTTTGGTTAACGAACAAATATCGTCAGATCATTTCATTTATCGAAAGTTGAATTTTTACTTGTTAGTTTTCATCATTTAGTCCCAATGATAGTCTAACCAGCGCAAAAATAATTTTAGTGCTGTGATGATGATGAGTATGACGACGATTCTGATTTATCGTGAGTTAGGTATTTATTGAAAGCAGATTAACTAGATCGTATAAATCGATGCGAAATATGGGCTGGCAATAAGTGAAATGAACGGATAATTCATTTAAATGATTATCACGTATTCTTTCAACTATTTCCTTTTGCGTACGCAATTACACACACACGCATATATATATATATATATATATATATATATATATATATGCATATTCTACGTATCGACGTTTTCGAATAATTGTTATCGTTCTCTCTCTCTCTCTCTCTATATATATATATATATATATATATATGTGTGTGTGTGTGTACGCTATTTTAGTGACGGCGTGTAAAGAGCATACACACAACATAATCAACGTAAACTATTCGTGATAGGAATTAAAATATGTATTTGAAAAATTACAACAACGAAAAATAGAGAAGACGCTTCACAACACTCTTAATAATTTTTAACGGCGTTTTCAAGTTTTGAAGAAGTTAAAAAAAAATAAAATAGTTTAGATTATGTTGGATTTTCAATTTTAAAAGGAATTCAATTAATCGTAAATAAGTTAATCGTCATGTTAAAGCTGGCTTACAAAAAATCCTATAAAAATATTTAAAAAAAAAAAAAAGTGGAAATCCAGCTCGTATTCTATGAGGAGAAAAGTATGACATTTTGCGCCTAATATTACAAGGAAGAATTCACGGTAAAAGATAAATTTGTAGAAGAACAAATTCATGGATCAAAAACATAGATGATTGGAGTAACATTGACGATAGCAAGGTAGAGAAATTATTTGGAATAGCCTATGCATGCATAGTGAACGGCATTAAAAGAAGAAGATGTATATATATATATATATATATATATATATATATATATATATAATGCTAGAGTTGGTAAATAGATTTTTTAAATAAACAATTCAATGAACAAACTTCAGATACCTCGAGTTCCACCTATAATGATTCAAGTTAATAGTGACACTACGTTTAAAACGCAGGTTATGTTATAGAATTTATAGCTATGCCTGTACCTAACATATTTTAATATAAATCCAGATCGACATGATTCAACACATTACCGCGTAATATGAACAAAATATTAAATAATCATTTACTTATTTATCGTAAATATCTTTACAAAGTTTAAAAGAAAAAACTTAAAAAAGATAAATACCGCGATAAAATATTTATACAAAAATTGGTTTCGTTTACTCGAAGGATATTACGATTTTCGGTACGTAATAAAAAATATATATATATATTCTGGTAATAATATCTAAACTCGGGCACCATCAAACAGTTTTTATTGCAAAAGTTGGTGGCAATAACGTATGCTCAATTACGGTTTTGAAAGTTGGCACTTAAAAAAAAAAAAATAAAACAAATTCGATAGAGATGTGGATCTGGCGTAGAATAACGAATTGAAAAAAATATGAAAACAAGAAATCCTAGTAGGATTAATAAATCATATCAAAATCCGACAAATAAAACTGATAAGGCATGTAACATTGCCTTTAGAGAATTAAAAAAAAAAAATTAGAAAATTGTGATTTTATGAAAGGTACCGAACAATACGCCGTGTTGCGTGATAGAAAGTTGAGTTTGTAACACATGACTTCGATTTAAATAAGTATGCTGGCTAGGCATTCGATACGACCTGTTTTAACGAGAAATATTATATAAAAAACTTGCATAAAACCAAAGTAATGACAAAAACCTGAGGAAACGTACGAATGGAAATAATACAGTAATAGGAATAGTCAATGAGTAAGTGTATATTGGAGACAAAAAGTTACTACGTCTGTCAAGAAAAAGATGATGCAGACAGAAGTACATCGCAGAATATCATTAGCATAGGTATAGCACGATGGAAACTATGTTACTTATTAAATACCAATATGTTTAAAGCGGAAACTATGTAATCAGTATGTTCTGCCAGTTTTTACATATGGCTAACAAACGTGAACTTTCAGGAAAACAAATATTAGAAGGATAATAAACGCATTAACAGCGCTGGAAAGATTAATATAAAATTTAAGACGGTTCGACTAGAAGCGAAATAATTTTTTTCTTTTTAAATAAAGATTTCATTGGGACTATAAAATTAATTACATTTACCATAACTAATTATAAAAGGATTTCACTGGTAGTTAAAGTATTTTATAAAAAATAATAAAATTAAATATATTAATAAGATCCAGCTGTTTTTTCTTTCAGCCGACGAGAGTCATTAAAATCATCTAATAGTAAAACTGCTTCAACGTTCGAATGGAGGTGAAGACGATTAATGTAGCTGTTTGCCTTCTGGTGAACGATAACAGGAACTGGATCGATTTTGAGATCGGTGCGAAGTTGGACATTCGAGACAAACCAAAGTGCTCTTGAAGTCGTACGCATAAACTTGTTTTGAAATTTTTCAAGAATTTCGAGATTGGATTTGGCTGCGGTTTCCCAGAATTCTGCGCCATAGCTCTATGCTGGTCGGAAAATTGAATTATAGATAAGCCTCTTGTTTTCAAGACTGAGCTCAGAATGAGGTTGAAGGAGCCATCGAAAGTTGTTGAGCATAAGGTCTAACATTTTGCGTTTTCTTCTAATTGCTCGTGCCAATTGAGCTTACAGTCAAGATGCAGGCCTTAGAAACTGGAACCGGTTTAGTATCCATGGTATCGGATAGAAAAATCTACTAGTACTGACTTGCTGACGTTTAGTTAAATTTTCCAGATATGAGCCCAAGTTGAAATATTGTCTACATCTGTTTGAAGGATACATGCAGCTGTATCATGTCGTCGGCAAAAATACTTATTGTTGTCTCAGGTGTTTGAGGAATATCCATAGTATAAAGTATGAAGAGGATAGGACCAAGTACAGAGCCTTGTGGAACACCAACACGAATGCTAATATAGTGCGTAGTAGCTGATCCAAGATGCATATAGAACTGTCGATCAGTTAAGTCATGAGTAGTCTACAAAAGCTCGTGTCAAACTTTATCAAAAGCAGCACTGACTTCCAGAAAAACTGGTGTAACAAATTCTTTGTTCTAAAGTGATTGAGTTGCAGCATGTACAACACGGTGAATTTGCTCAACGGTTGCATGTTTTTCACGAAATCCAAACTGAACATCCGGTATCAAATGTTTATTTACAATAACTAAGACGCTATGAAATAATGTTTTCAAAGATTTTCGCAATGATAGATAGTAGGGAAATGGGCCGTAAGATCCAGGATCCTCGGCTGGTTTCCCTAGTTTGTGAATTATGATCATTTTCGCAATCTTCCAAGTGCGGAGTACATACCGTAGACGAATACAGGCATTTATCATCGTCGACAGATAGATAATCCCTTTCTTTGACAATTCTTTGAACACAACATGAGAATGCCTATCGATGACACGGTGATTTGTTAAACTTTAGGCTATCAATAACCTTGGCTACTTCGAGGGGAGAAGTTGGTTTAATTCTGCCATTAGGAAGGAGCTATTGAGGATTGAACGCTACTATTCTCAAAAACATGTTCAAAATGTTTGGCAAAACATATGATTTTTCAGAATCGCTCCAAGCCCATGAATTATCTTCCTTTCTCAAAGGAAAACAAGGCCGAGTAGGACGGCAAATTCGCCTAGCGGCAGTTCATGCTTCTATAGTGCATCCAAGGGACAATAGGTAATTGGAAAATCCTCCACTGATAAATGGCACGTGTAGTATCTTTAGTTTTCAATGGTACGATGTCTTTGCCAGGGTTTTCTTGCTTGGCGTCTTCGATGAACCAAGTGACGAATGAAGTTAGGATATCTGACTTCAGCTGGGGTTTGTTCAAAATACTGAGTACTAGACTGCACACGGTGTGACAGTAGAGGTGAGAAATTTTCAGCTGCTGCATCGATACCTGATGGTACATGATATTGGATATTGAGGTTAATCTGGAAATCCATTAGTTCTCGAAATCTTTCCCAGTCAGTACTTTCATTTATCAATCGTGGCGGATGATTGATTTGGACTGGTGAGGTAAGGTGTGATTAGCAGTATGGGTAAATGATCGGAGTTAAGATCGGCTATGCACTCAGCCTTAAAATGATGTACTGGCATACCCTTGGTAAGTAAGAAGTCAACGATATCGGGTATCTTGTTGAAGTCTGAGGACCAGTGAGTAGGACTTCCTGGCGAAATAATCAGACAGTTGCACGAATTGTTGACTTAAGCAATACTGGTGCAAATTCTTGATCCCCATGTTGGATTTTTTGCATTGAACTCTCCTCCAAGAATCCAATATTTACCCAGATAATTAAATAATGCATCGAAGTCAGCTTCACGAGGAGGGCAGTAATTACTACCAACATTAACTGTGTGATTATTTAATTCTATGGATATAATAGAGGACTGGATTCACTGTCAAACATACCATTAGCATAATGCTTAATTTAATTCTTGATAATAACTGTAGACCCCTCCTCTTGCCATTCCACTGTGGTGGTTAGCAAGGTAGACTGAGTAGTTATGAAATGTAGATTGATTTATGTAGCTGGTAAGATGTATTTCTGAAAGTAGAGCCACATCAATATCATGCATATGAAGGAAGGACTAAAATTCGATTTTCCTGAGAAGTAGATTATTTGCATTCCAGTACACAATTTTAAGATGCCAGATATGAGTCATTTTTTTCTTATGCGAATTTTTTGGTAGTACTTTTTGAAGATCTTCAATAGATGATACTTTTAAACTCGAATCATAACACTATTTATTTCGAAATAAACGAAAATTTGCATTCAATTCATGACTTTAAAAACGCTGACTGGTCTCAGTATAGGAGCCGTATAAGTAACGCAATAAAAATTAAAAAACGCCCTATCACTACTGATCAAATAAATGCGTCTTTCTTACAGATATCATCATAACATTATCTCCAGCTGAATATCCCAAAAAGAAAATTAACCCCTCAGTGTGGTCTTCCCATTCCATATCATTTAAAAGTTTCAATTAAATTAAGGTACAACTATAGTAAACAATATCAGAAAAACAGAAATAACCAAGTAAAAAAAAACGGTGTAACTTTTTTACGTGTGTAGTCAAAGCCAAGCTTCTTGAACACCATACGAATGACTGGAATAATAAATTTAAGTCAATATCTGTCAAAGATAATAGTTTTGGAACATTAATAAGAACTTTACACATGCTCAAACCGACATTCCATCCCCCCAAACATAATAATTACACCGCATATTCCAATAAAAATAAAGTTAAATTACTTGCCAACTACTACATGCTAGTACACTCTCAAAATTTAACATTATTTACGGCGCATCACACAAAAACACACTATTGTTCAGAAATACTGTACAACTGCGCCGACACTTGCTTCAAAAATTTCTCCGGCTACTCCCAATAAAATACATAGAATAAAACTCCTAAAATGTAAAACTTCCACTGGAAAAACCTAATTCACACTATTATGATAAGAAACTTGGCCAAAAGAGTTAAAGTATACTGCAAACCTAATAAACGTAATATTACTCACTGGTTATTACCCATCCCATTATGGAAAAAAATCGATTATAACCCCTATTTCAAAAGCAGCGAAAGACTCTTCTTCTGTGCAAAACATACGTCCTATTAGTGTAATTAGTAACATGAATAAAATATCAGAAAAAGTTATTCTACTACGCCTAAAAGCGTATTCCAGTAAACATAACATCCTAAAAGAAACACAGTTCGGATTTAGATCGCAATTATCTACCGTCATGTAATTAGCTAGACTTACTGATCGTATAACTGATCAATTTAATCTAAATAAACATACAGGTTACTATTATTAGACATTGAAAAAGCCATTAATACAACTAGGCATAACGGCATTGTTTACAAAATGCTGCGCTCTAGCTATCTCATAATATTCATCAAATGCTAGATCTTTCATAATTAGGCTGGGTGACACCTTTCCAATCCTATGATTATGCCTGCTGGTGTTCCACAAGGTAGCATTCTCGGACCTTTTTTCTCTATATTCTATACATTAATGATCTACCACGATTACAAGATATCAGATTATTACACTTAATTATACACGAAAGTAACGTTATTTTAACGTTTATTACATATTCACCGAAGTGTGATTAAATATACAGGTAGAAATAACGATATTAATATAAGCAATAACCATAATAGCAATAATAATAACGAATTGATGTAAACGCTTACTTCGACGTATACTTTTATGGTACGGACTCCAATTGTCAGTTTTCAAGTTATTTCAAAAACAATAAGTCAATATTTGAAATCAGCAATAAGGTAATCTGAAACAGATCGATTTATAATTTACAAAAAATATTTTTTCAATACATGGCACAAGTTACTCATTAGTCTTGTAAATTCGCGGATTTAAAATTAACCACCATACCGACAGTATCTGGGTGAATTTTGTAAAATCAAACGAAACGTTAATATAATTTAAATTATTGATGGCGCTTCAAAAAAAATCAGAACCACATTGAAAAAATTTATGCACAACCTACTTTAACACAACTAATACCACTTTTTTTTAAACGTATAATTGTAAAATAAACAAAAATCAGTGCATGCACATTAGCACTCACACACATCCCTTTTATCCCTTGTTGTTAAAATTTATTACATTACGTCGAGCAGTTGCTTGTCGACGGATTTATCAATCTGTGAAAAATCTACAATTTGTCTTATAATCGAATTATATATTTTATAATATCTTATTTTAGTAATGTACAATTTGTCTAATGAGCTAATTAATCTTATATTGTTCGTTCATCCACACACGCACATTTATTCCTTAGTCACTCTCATATACACTCACAATTACTCTCTCATTTGTTTTTCTCATTTTAGTTTATCTCAGTTTGTAGTAGTAGGCTATCCTTTATTTTTATATTCATCTCTTTCGCGTTAAATTTTGTTCTTTTCCTTTCTTCATTGATTTACATCAATGTATTAATGCGCTATTTCATTAAATATTTTTTTTTTTTTTAAACTGGGCTTCCACAGCGGTTTACCCATTACAAAAAATAATAAATAATAGCCTTAATATGTAACTATACAAGTATTCTATAGTCTATAATAAACTTATATAAGTAAATGTAAATGTCCAAGTTGCGGATGGAGAGAAGGAAAGGAATATTGACTGGGAAAGGAACGTGTACTGAGATGAGTTGATTGTATAAAGTAGAACGAGAAGAGAGGTAGTGAGAACATTCTAGAAAAATGTGATTTGCATCAGCGGTGCAGTGAATGTCTGCAGGATGAGAACAGAAAGGAGATGAGATAAGGTGCATACGAAACAGTGAAGCAGGTAACCGATTTTTTCCGAATCGCAGCCTACACATGGTAATAATAAAATTGCGAAGTAGACTAACATGTAATGGAACATTGTAAAACCAGGGAAAACAAGGGAGATCCGGTTGGAGTAGTTTGAACTGTGATGTGGTATATGGGTTATTCCAAAGAGTTTTCCAGTATTCTTTGTGAGCTGTTTTAATAAGTGAGAGAAGATAAAATCGCGAAGTAGACTAACATGTAATGGAACATTGTAAAACCAGGGAAAACAAGGGAGATCCGGTTGGAGTAGTTTGAACTGTGATGTGGTATATGGGTTATTCCAAAGAGTTTTCCAGTATTCTTTATGAGCTGTTTTAATAAGTGAGAGAAGATCGATACAGGGAGTATAAGCAATAATTAAACTAAGAGGGGAGAAGAATTTGGCGTAGTAATCAGCAAGAAGGTTCCCTGTGATACCAGCATGACCAGGAACCCATGTAAATTTAACAGTGATTCCGACGCCCTGTAATAGAGTGATATGATTAAGAATTTTGAGTATTATTGGAGAGCAATGTGGATTAAAAAGAGAAAACTGCAAGGCAGAGAGACAACTTCTAGAATCAGTAAATATTACGACTTTTTCAGATAATTGATTGAGTTGTATAAAGCGGAGAGATTGAAGAATAGCTACTGACTCAGCTGTAAAAATAGAAGAAATCTTTAAAAGTGTAAATTTTTTAACAATACCTAAGGAAGGAATAACAAAAGCAGCTCCTACGTAATTGTTAGAATCACCTCCAAAGGTAGTGTGGGAAAGAGATTTTAGTAGGTTAATACGTTTGCAAACTTTAGAGTGGACAGCCTCGATATCACTACGCCAGTTGAGTTTATAATCCAGATGGATACCTAAATATTTGTAGGATGTGGAGAATGGAATGAAGTGATTGTCAACAAGTAGACCATTTAAAGAATGGTTAATGCGTCTATAAGAGAATACAATATTTTCGTCTTGTTGTAGCCACCTTCTTATCTTTTGTTTTAAGCATCCTAGTCTTTTTTCATTTAATATGTCATCCGGCATGGCGTTTAACAGTTTTGCCATTACGTACCTATCAGTTTGTTCTTCATATTTTGTTTTCATTACTGGCATTTTATATTTCAAAATCTGACAATACATTTTTTTTCCAACACTGGTACAATTTCGTTTGGTCAAATATTCCCACAATGTTACAAATAACTATATACCCGTTATATTCGGTTTGGGCCTTTGTAAGTTCATTTAAACTACTTACTGCTACTTTTCTTTCGATTAAGAAAATGCTTTGTTTCTCAATTTTCATTTGTATTTTAATTTAGTGGAAACGTTCTTGCGGGCACCACCGGGATTAAATGCAATCAAAGAAGAACATCTCTTACAACATTACACAAAATGACATTTTTAATTCATCGTCGTTCGTATTTATTTGAGGGCTGTATACTCATCTACTTCCTCATTTATACCGTTGTCCTAATATGTTATAAAAGTAGATACAATCGTTATAATTAATTCTTATGGCTAACACGATATACTTATCCAATATATAACATACATACGTGTATATACATATATACATGTATACCTATATATGTACCACCTACATGGTGCAGCATGAATTTGACAGTTATAATTTAGTTATATTACTGATAACGTTTTTAAAAGTTGAACAGAAACCCGAATTTTTAGCTCGTACGTTATTTACTTGACTCCTAGTTAGTATTAGTTAGCATTTATAATGTTTTTACAATGTTGCGCGCGTGTAACGATGCTGTTTCTATGTTTTATGTTCAGTTTTAAAATTCAGGGTTGACTACTACATAAGCAAATATATTTGTATTCGGTCTGTTTACGCCATGTTTTTGGGAAATTTTCATAGGTGGGAGTATAGTGGACAGTTCAATAGTATATGGATGTTCTTGCTCCGCACACTACTGCAGTAATAATAATTAATTAAGTGAAATTATAATAATAATGACGATAACAAAAAACGATAGTAAAAATAATTATGATAATTGTAATGTCCCGTAATAAATTATAACCTAACCTAGAATATCACAATTGCGAACAAGCGATAATCAGATCAGGTCGTATAGCTTACTTATCGTCATTATTTGACAGATATCATTGCTAGCGTCATATATATATATATATATATATATATATATATATATATATATATATATATATATATATATATATAATATAATATCATAAATTCAACATGAAAACTAATGGCACACACACGCACGTATAAACATTTCCGTAATATCCGTATAATTTATACGATCCCGGCTAAATAACATTTTTCAACCTTATAATGATAACAGCGTAAAAAATAAATCTCCAAAACAGCTTCTAATTTTCGTCAGCTTATAATCATTGACAAGATGAATTATTGGACCTCGTTAATTTATCTACGAAGAGGAGGTCAGACTCTTCGATATAAAATTTCAGTTCATTTTTAAATGAACCACACACACACACGAACTAACAATGAAGGTTCTACAAACTAAACGTTCACTCATAAGGAAGTTGTGTTTAAAATCGTTAAATATCAGCTAAAATAAACGTTACATTTACATTACCATTTTCATTTAAAGACGCTAACGCTACACTAATGCACATTATACGCACGAAAAACACACGTGTACATATTACTACATAGGACATGGGTAGCTTCATTTCTAATATATATATATTTACAATTTATACGAATAAAATAGAAATAAAATTCGAAAAAACATTAAATGAAAAAACGATTTAAGATTACTTATATATATATATATATATATATATATATATATATATATATATATATATATATAAATAAAATGTGCTTATATCTATCTACTGCTTGACATAAGAGGTACCTTTTCACAAAGTTGAATAGTTTTAACACACGTGTACATATTACTACATAGGACATGGGTAGCTTCATTTCTAATATATATATGTATATATATTTACAATTTATACGCATAAAATAGAAAAAAAATCGAAAAAACATTAAATGAAAAAACGATTTAAGATTACTTAAATATATATATATATATATATATTACAATGTGCTTATATCTATGTACTGCTTGATATAAGAGGTACCCTTTCACAAAGTTTAACTTGTTTAGCACTTCTGACCTGTATTATATATATATACATATATATAGTGTGTGCACCGATTACATTGTGATGAATGAGATAACTTTACTCAAGTTTAATAATTAAATTTATTGTATGGACTCAGTGAGAATTTAGCATTATGTAATTAAAAGTAAATAAACGAATGAATATATGCTTTGATACAACTAGCCAAAAACCTTATGATCCAGTACAACGCGAGAGAAACGACAAGGGGGAACGTGAGATTATTATGTGGGAGGTAACCGAATTTGACAGTTGAATGTCAGCACTGCATGTATACACATATATACACACACACACACACACATATATGTATATATATATATATATATATACAAATTAAAACTTCTTTTATCCGTCACCTTCGGGACTGGGCCTGTGACGGATAACTGAATAGACGGTTAACAAAAATTCCATTACAAACAAACTGCATATATAGTACAACTACATACATTGTAAAGTATTTAGGAAAGAAATTTTAAAAAAAAATCGCAGATTGAACTATCGCACACCCCTAGATATTCCCCACCGGTTTAAACGATTGGAGAGGTAGTTCGGAGTGTCATTGTTGAATGACATCTCCCATCCTGTCGTAACTCACACCACAGTTGCTTATTGGCCACATCAGCCAGTAAATTTATTTTTCTTCTCCGATATTACCGACAACAGGGTCCGTCTGAGCACTTTATCATTGGTACTTTTCTCTACCCATTTTATACGGACAATAGCACCGCATTTCGAAAGCGCGTATTTTCTTTTTGACGGATTCCTTCATTATCCACGTCTCTGAAGCATAGCGCACTACAGACCATTCAACCGTTCATTGTCTCTAAGTATATACGTTCGAGATGATTAAAAGTACTACATTTGACTATTTCAATTTTTGATCTTATTTCTTCGTCGTCTTTTCCGTCGTTTGCAATAAGAACTCCTACATATTTGTATTCACTCACTTCAAGCTATACGCCATCCGCATAAATACGCAATGCATTATTTGATGTGACTCTTCGTGATTTTTGTTTTAGCCGAGTTTACTTTCATCCCGTATTTCGCGCTTTCTGTCGATAGCCGATGTACCATTTTCTGTAACTGTTACGGCGTTTCAGTAATTATCACCTTGTCATCTGCATAAGTGATACTGCCAAGTTTTTTTTACCGTTTGCATTTGTAAGAGCGCGATGTTTTATCATCTCGTCTGAGTAGAGGTTGAACAGCCTGGGCCCTAACGGGCATCCCTGTCTTACACCCCGTTGTATATTACACGTTTTTTTTTGTTAAGTATGACCCTATTGCTACATTCGATTTTAGCTCGGATCATTTTCTCATGATTAACTTCATCAGATGCTTTTTCGTAGTCGACGAAACACACGTACATAGACCGGTTCACTTCAAGTACTGTTTGAGTACTCATCTTGAATAATGCGATAGCATCACGCGTTCGTTTATTCGTTACAAAACGGAACTGTCTTTCATCCAATTTTATTACCGATTCTTCGGTTTATTATCGTGAGTAGCAGTTTCAATGTGTGATAGGCAGATCCCGCCAAGTCCGAACATTTCCGTGCATTATTCTTTTTCGGGATGGATATAAATGTTGACACTTGCAGTGGTATTTCACCAGTCCGACATATCGTATTCAAGATTTTACATAACGTTCTTCTAATTTTACGCGACATGCACTATATTAGTTCTACCGGAATTTCGATCTGCGCTAACCATCTTGTTTCTTTTAACCATCCGTATTGCATGTTCTAATTGCGATATTATAATATCTGGAGCTTTATTTCCATAAAGAGCTTTAGTCTGGCGGTCTTCATATAATTTGCTAACATATTTTGAGAGCAGTTCTTGTTCGTGTATTACCATTATTTGTGATCGATTTTTCTTGCTTTGACGGAGACTAGGGACCGTTATTGATGTATTTATTTGCATGCCATTTATTTGTGAACTAAGCTCGAGTGGATTGCCGTGCCCTTCTGGAGGATTTTCTGTTAAGGTTTTCTTCCTTAGCCGAAAGGACCCGGTTTTAAGGCGCCGGATACTCGCCTACTCGCTCTAGATTAGTATTCACTAATCCGACTGAAGCACATATATCACGAGCGAGTTGCTGATAGTCCGCTGTCATTAATGCAGTACAAAGCTTAACGGTATTTAATGGAAGGACGCCTTCAGTAAGTGAGTCCCTCTTCGTTTTCCTATCAGCGATGTATTGGGGTTTCAATTTAGCTTTCCATCAACGTCAAGTCTACCGAGTAGGAAATTACCACGCTACACGACGTGGACGTATGGAACTCGCATGATTGTTGTTTCGTGGGACTGACATCGTGTGACGGTCGAGTGACTACTGACTAGAGAAGGTGACTGCGGTTACAACAGCCTGTGCCCCACAAAGAAATACCACCGTTTTAATAAGAAAATTAGAACAAAAATTATTAGCTAATGATCGAACAGAAAGTGCAATATGCACAAATTATATAATCATTGTACCTGTTAATTACTTGCGTTACCTTTTCAGCGTCATTGCATAATTTATTACAAACGTGGCCGCTTTAATTAATTTTGGGTCCTTTTCGCCGGATATGACCATCAACTAGCTTTTTCTTCAATCAACAAGATGAACGTCAGAAACTGGAATTAATTCTATATTCACGACCAACCAACCCTAGCCTTATCTTACAGTTGCGTACGCAATCTTGCGCTTGCGCTCGATCGTATTCTCTCCACTTTTCAAATATTCTATATAGCGCTATTCTAAAGGTTTTAAGTCGTGTCTACTTGATTTTCTACATATCCGCACAACCATATAACCTCATACAATGCACACGGTTCATATACCTTTTCAAACTTTTTATAATAAAATTCAATTAATTATCATATAAAAATTCTTAATTAATATATATTTTTAATAAATTAGCTTATATAAATGGAATACATATAACAATTCTCGAAATATACATATATATACATACATGTATATATAGAAGACGGACGATTTTTGTCCAGTTTCCGTTATCATCGTATCCCATAACGAGAAGGAGCGCGCGTTTTGCGTGGAACGTTATTTTCGGCGTGAATCTATCACGACACTGCAAACAAAGTATCGAAAAGAATTCCAAGTTACGCGATTTTTCTTTTTATGGATACCTTATGAGCCGCGTTTACGAAACAGGTCCACCAGATCTGGAAGAACTAAAAACTCGGATTTCTGAAGAAATTTCAAAAATTCAGCGATCTCTGCTTGGAAAAATCTTCAAAAATGTTGTAAAAAGATTGTGAACGAATGTACTGTTGTAAATGACGGTTATCTGTGCGGTGCATTCCACAAATGATTGTAAACTAATCGCTGGTTATCCTATTTTTAAATAAAATTTCATTCAAAAATTTTGGTCGAGTAGTTTTTGATATATAAAGTGTCACTCCATTCCGTATAACATTATAGGCTAGTTCATCTGCGTTACATATCATTAGCACCTCGAACGATATATATATATATATATGTATGCAAAATTAATGAAGAATATTAGCGTAGGCCATTTATTATTTATCGCAAAAAAATGTCTCGTATAAAGTAGCAAACAAACGTGCATTTCTATCTTCTAACAAGCGCACATAAAGGAAACTAAAACGTAAAGGAATATATATTATATATATAATCAGTGTATGTGTATATGTGTATATCTATACCAAGCACCGTAGTGGCATATTTGTCGAGTTTGCAGCATAGAGTTATTTGGTCATCATGTAATTTAAATTATCACGAAGATGACAGTGGCACGCCATTCCGTATAACATTATAGGCTAGTTCATCTGCGTTACGTATCATTAGCATCTCGAACGTAAGCTTATTTTGTACTCTGTATACAAAGTAGTGTGTAATAGGTTACTAAAGATGTTCGGCAACGAACAATACGTTAACGATGATATACATATATACATTTTGATTAATGCTCATGTTCACCAGTCGTTAAAACTTTTGGAAGTCTTACTTACTCTTGCAATAAATTACCGGGAACGGCAAAAAACCGGTATTTTATTCCGTATTCGATGATACCAATTAACTATAGATGGAACAACAAAAATGTCGGACCATATAATTATCAAAATTATTCGACCGTAATGTATAACCTATAATGAATTAAGTTGGTATTTTTTTTCGTTTTCTAATTTTTTATATTAGGCAATGTAATGCAATATCTAATGGCGCGTCACTTGTTTTCTCCTTTGTTTTAAAGAATTCAGCGGATAGAAAATCAAATTTTATATTTCCAACCACTAAATATAAAAATATTCTTCGACAAAAATTAAAAAGAAAACACACCCAAGAATTTAAAAATAAAAAATATACAATGTAGCGGTTAATAATGATATATATATATATATATATATATATATATATATATATATATATATATATATATATACATGCCGTTACATATAATTTATTATCTAGTACAACCTCAAAATGTCCATCCAATGTAACCCGACTAAGCATAGTTTTTGGTTACTTTATAGTGTTAAGCAACTGTATCTTTCGCACATTTTATAAGTTTGTTTAATTCATTCATATTTTTAACCTATCCGTCCAGCTTCTTAGAGAGGGATTTCGGATGTTTCGTCCGGAATTTTTGAATATACCAGTCTCCACTAATATTGGCAATCATCCTTCAGATAGCGATGTTGTTTCTAACGTTATATTTCGAACTGATCGAATCCACTCGTCCTCCGTTCGGTCTTAGCGGAACTTGAGAATAAATAAATACACGGACATATAAATTAATTTAAACGTCTATAGGTATTCTCGATATCGGCTGCAGTTCATTATTATTATTATTATTATTTGGCATGTTGTCAATTAACGATGTTATTATTTGAAAAATAGTCACCGAAGTTTAGATTGCCCCACTTTCGCATCCCGGCACTAGAAGTAATTTTTCACTTATTCCAAGTGTAATCTACCTTGTCCCGCGCGGAACCTATTTATTCCGCGCCATTTTCGTCGTTTAAGGCCATTCTCGAAGGTTCCGCGATAGGATCTTGTACCAAGTCCGCATTACTATCTGTACACTTTACCAATTTGTTTATCCGTCTTAGTTTACAGATTTCTAACGCATATCCGTTTTTATAATATCTTCTTATTTTATCTATAATAATTATACAACTTTATCGCAATAATTTCATTTCGTCTAAATCAGGTATTTCCTTAAGATCGAGTTTTTTCTTAAGTTTCACTTTCTATTATTCAACTTACGCTACTATACTGTAATATATTTTCCGTACAGATTGAATAAAACGGACAACGAGATTTATAATTTGTCTGGACATTTTTTTTTCTTACGAAATTCGACAGATTCTATTTCTCGTTCCGTTTCAATTAGGTTAATATCGCGACTTCCGTACGGATTTTTAATCGTAGAAATAATCCGTTACATCATTACCGACTTATAAATGTTGGAGATTTTTCTATGATATAGCTAAAGTTCATAATTCGGTCGATAACGTCCAGTTGTTTCTTCTTTAGAAGTTTGAAATAATCTCGCTGGCGTTTGTAGAAATAAAACTTTGCTTCCGTTTTTTTTTTTTTTTCTAAACAAACGCTAATCTGTAAAACTAAATATAATATAACACACCCACACACACACGCGCGCACTTATATATATATGCATATATATAGAACATATATATATCGTATTTTTGCACCATCAACAATACGTAGAGGTATGGACGTGTGGCAGCTGACCTGGAAAGAAATAAGATTGAAGAGGATCCAAGACACGCAATGCACATGCAACTAGCACCTAGTAGAAGGTTGAAATCCCGGAATGACTTCGTTAATAACTCAAGGCCCCTTGAAACAACTGTAGAGAATCTGAACTTACACCGGTGTAGAGGCTACGGATAAAAGACATGATAAGTTGGTAACAGTAGAGGAGACCCTAAATAGACTGCGAACCGGATGTGAAAATAATAGACATAAGCTAGTTAATTGGCAAGACTATAAACAACCTGTTCCTCAATGACGAAGCCTGGGGGCTGATAAATTATTAAAGTAACTTCATATAGTAACACGTTTATACTCTTTGTATTGATTTTATAACATTTACATGACTTCATGAACACGATAATAATAATATATAATGCATATCCTGATCGAGTTATGGAAACTAAATGAGATACATATCTCCGACACACACACACATATACAATTGTGCATATGAAGCCACATCGATATGTCGACGGGCATACCGCGTTGAGTACAGCGGCTTTCCGTCTAATTGCCGAAGTTAAGCATATTTTGATGGGTGACCGCCGGCTCAGTGTGTTGTGTGTTGTTGATATCTCCCAATTTGCCTGGCTCGCACAGGAGATTAGGCTATTTTCTACCCAATTTATTGATTGGGGAAACTTACGTCTAGCAGTGGACCCGATATAGGTTAAAAAAAACATATATATATAAAATAATAATAATAATATAAAGGGAGAAAAAAGAGAAGATAGATTGAAGGAGCGAAAGAGGTAGAGAGTGCGAGAATCAAACAGATATTTAAAGTTGACATTTTTTTTACTTTCGGTTAATCAAATTTGCTCCCCAGATAAGTTTTGAATACGTCGGAAAATATTTGTCCTTAACGTCCTTTAAGAGGTGGTGAAGATAAGCAAATTGACGAATCCTTGAAAATCCATTCTACTTTTTATTAGAATTTTAGTGGATAAAAAAATTGTTATAAAAAATTATATAATAATAATAATTATTATTATTACAAAATCTTGTTATATTACTTGAATAGTTTGGCGGATGTTCAATTGGGAATTTATTACCGTTTTTTTCCTTGTCGTGTGAAAATTGTATAAAGTTCGCTTTAAGTTGGAAATTCGAGAAATGAGGAAACGTATAAATATATATGCATATGTTTTATATATTCTATATATGCATACATTATATATATATATATATATATATATATATATATATATATATATATAAAAGATTCGTTTACCTTGAATATGAAACAAAATTCTTTACATGATTTCTTCCTTAATCCAATTTATCGTCTCTTTTTCCGTGTAGCCTCTAACGTTTACATACTATCGTGTACACCTACATCTATGAACCGGTTACTACTGTATAATCGCGTGTATAATATTTACATTTATATATATATATATATATATATATATATATATATATATATATATATGTATATGTATATAAAAATAATATACAGGTATCTTTAAAGTCGTAATAAAAACGGAATTAATATATATCTTCGGGCACGTTCGTTCAAGTATCCTAACCGACCTTATGTATCAGTCTGATCATCGTTTTATTTATCTTTTAACTTGTACTGTGTTTCGTCTTTTTTCCTTCCCACTAATTCCCTACCTATCGGTTATTTCACGAAAACAGTCCGTTCTTGATCTCGCTAGACATTTGCATTCGACCGTGATGCGAACGTTTTAAACTCGGATGAAATTCGTTTTGGTAAAAACATTTCTTTATAAATATCGAAAATAGGACGTAATTATTTTTCTTATTTTTTTTTGCGTTCAAATTTGTAAAGTTAATTTTTTTGCGAAGTATTAAAACACTTTAGACATTTTGGAAAAATTGTCATACCTCGTTTACCGAATGAACTATTAATTTTGACGTTATCTGTAGATTACGAAATGAGAATTAGATATTTCGAAAAATAAGAAACCATTCTTACTGATATCGCCGCGCATTGCCCTTTGAACGATAAAATATTGTAGTAATGGCGTCCTCAGTTTTTTTACAGTAGCCCTAATAGTTCCATCATCACTATTAAGGTACATATTTATATATCTATCTCTATCCGTTTATATATTCTAATTTAATTAATGTGCCCGGTTTCGATGTAGTCCTTTCTCGAAGTAATTATCGTATAATTCTTTTCTATTAAGGGTACGTTTGTTTAATTTTATATTGCGTTAATTTTGAAAATGAATATCGTATAAAAATTATACACATTTCGCATTTCGATGTTATTATTTTAAATTATAATTTTCCCGATTTCAAAATTAAATTAATAATAATTTAATTATTTCAAATTCAAAGTTTTAAGAAACATATTTAAATAATTCGATTTCGTAATTATATGTAATAAATATAATTTCGTTAGCAAGCGAAAATGAAAAAAATAAAATATACATAATAGAATTTATACAAAATATGAAAGGGAAAAAACGAAATAAAATAAAATGTCGGGAAATACTTAATTTAGATGTACAATAATTTAAAAAAAGTGAAAAAAAAAATAATAATCTGACAGAGAATGTGTTTTTTTACTACTTTTTTGTTATATCAATTTACCATCATATTAGGGAATAACATTATATAAAAGTGTAGTGTTACCCGCCATTCTTTATAGCAGTGTCATATATATAAAGATATGCTAAAAATAAAGAGATTTCAAAATACACACTAAAAAACTTTCAAAGGACTACAGAGATAAAATTGATCAAATCCCACAGAACTACCAGCTATTCGGCAAGCATATTCATTGCAGGAATCAGACCATTACGTTCGGATATAGAGAAACTAATTAACACATTTTTTTCATAAAAAATAATATAAATTATCAAATCACGAATTCAGTCATGTAAAATATGGACAATCCTATTTCATTCGTGAACGAAAACTTTTAACGTTTGTTTGTACACGTATTAGATAAGCATTATGCAAATAAATTTCAATCACAGCGGAATGAATATTATAGCTAAAAATGTTTTCCCAGCCATTGAGAAAAGATTCGGTAATATATCACATACGCTTATTTTTTTTTTTAACGTACGATTTATTACTAATACGTTTAAAGATTATTTATACAAGTATAACATCGCACACTCAGGCAACTGTGTAATAACTTTACCGATTAGCACACTCTTTCCGGCTGTAATCATTGTAATACAGATTTTAACGATAATAGAGCAGATCAACTAGTAACTAAACAGGTTTTAAAATTTGTTAGCACTTTTACCATTACAGAAATAATTCATCGCAGGATAAATCTGCATCTAGCCAAAGTGTATGATATACAAATTAATTTAATCTTATTATATTGCAAAACAGTTCGTTCAGAGTTCCAAAAATTTAATTGCTTCTGGACAATCTGTTATTTCTACCGTATTTGTACTTCATTCACACAATATATTTACTCGAACGTTTTTACGAACAAGATCAAAAAATAAAAAAAATAAATAAAACGTATTATTTGGAACTGGATCGACATCTTCGAAAAGAACTGTTTTGATTTTAAGTTCCAAATTACTGTTTCTCGTATTTTTAGCCGCTTAGCAGAGGACGATACTAACGTACACCACGTATTAAAATACTCCGTTTAGGGCTTGCAAGTAGACCATTTCCTGACGAACGTTAAGATTTTTCCGAACATCCGCGTAAAACTTTTACTAGATTTTGTCTGTGACTAAAGTATTAAATTGTAATTATAATTTAAGGATTTTCGATTTAAATTGTAATTTTATTTTTCAGAATATACCATCGAGAAGTGTGTAAATACGGCAGTAATGGAATTAAAAGCCAGACTAATTCGTTCTTTGGCCATATACCTAGGCTGGATGATGGCGCCTGTATACTATTTATATTCGTTTACGAAAACACGTCCATTGCCATCTATTAAACATCCGGATATAATCCAACAAAGCGCAACGTCATTAGCGAAGAAAATACGAGAGAAACAGGTATTTTTCTTCCACTAATTCGCCATTATATTTCTTTTTCTGCAAAATTTTTATTTTTTTAAACGGGAGGGGCAAATTTTCAAAGGACACTGATATTTTTACAAAAAAACAAATATATATATATATATATATATATATATATTTAAGAGCAACACCAGCGCCTGGCACGTGTTGCTGAGTTCCAAAATCAGCGTGTTGGATTCTACCCACTAAAAAACCCTCCCTCTAATAGAAAAAAACTTATTTTTAAATAATGGCGGATGGTCCTGCGTAGCAGGTACCACCACTAAATATAAATAAAATTAAATAAGATGGAAAAGGGACGTAAAAACATAGTCCCTCAAACCATCAAAAAAATATCATTAATATGAGTTTCTAATAAAGATGTATGCATAAAAAAAAGAAAGAGAAGAAAAGTGAAAACAAATACTAATGAAGAGAAAAAAATGTCACATTAAAAAGAAGAATTTGCACAATAATAAAAAGAAAATGATCAATATCCACATAATGGTTATATAAAAAGGAAGGAAGCTAACCACTTTTAAACTTCCTTGACATAAAGTTATATATATATATATATATATATATATATATACCAAAAAAAAGAGGAAAAGATAAATTAAACAAAAATGTATAAAATTAAACAGAAATATATATTAAACTAATATATATATATATATTAAACTAATATATATATATATATATATATATATATATATATATATCCATGGCAAATAAACACATAAAAGTGGAAACAGGCACTGACCATGTTCCAAAAGATGAGGTTTCAAAGTTGAATTTATACTTAAGGAACAGAATAAATAATAATAATAAATAAAATAAAATAAACCTCTACTTAATAATAAAATGAAAAGAAAATTAATAACTACTTCATAGTGAAAAAAAAGAAGAAATTAAATGCCACTTTTGAACTTCCTTAGCATATAAATAACAAAAGATTGTCGACATTTGGCTCTGTGAAAATAACGGACTGACCTCTGCGTATTTTGAACTTACAACGTAAATCCTCGAACAAAGGGCAATCAAACAATAAATACTAAGTATCATCTAAGGACCAGAGGAGTCAACAATAGAGTTGCAAAAAGCACCAAACTTACCATTGCCAAAGAGCACCTGAGTATTATAAAAATTAATATTAATATTAGTAAGTTTAAGACGATCGGGCACCTTTGGGAAAAACACATATGTTTTTCTCCCAGTGGGACAATCGTCTGCCATGTATTAATAAGGCAGGAATAAACAATTTTTTTCAAAAATTGAACACTAGGAATGAATCCAGTGAAAGAGGATCAATATTTAGGAATTAGAAGTTTTTGACACAGTTAATTGTACCCATTCTTTGCGGGGTAAGTCGTAGCCTTTCACCGCAGCGGTCGGACATGTAATAAGCGCGTGTTTATCTGGGTTCAATGTGTTCCATTGTCGACGCCATGTTTTTTACCGTCAAAGTTCTCTGCAATAAGCTTATCGACTGTTATACACGCTGGTTTTCTTGATTTCAGCCGCTTTAATTTTACCATGTATCCATTTATTGGGAGACTCTGATTTGCTTCATATTTTGAGAATTTTTAAGTCAGTTATACCCGGTTCTTTGTGTAATCTATTTAGTTTCTTTCAATGACGATCCTTAAAAAGAGCATTCGGAGACATTTTTTCAGTTCTCGCTGTATATTCCACATACGAAAGTTTTTTTTTTGTTATCTACGTTTTGAAAATCATCCGCTATTTTCAGAAAGCAACGGTGAGATTTTAGACAACTTTCTACTGGCTTTACGTACATAATTATACAGATTTTAATCGTCGAATTTTTTCACTGTTATCCAATAAATTGATGGCCGACAGGTATAATGTTGCTCTAGTTATTTTGAGGTAACGGAGCGCGATTTTATATGAAAGCCGATAAGATTCCTGGGTGGTATCAACATTGCTCTTGTCAGCTGCTTCGTATCTATTCCTATTGCTTGATTTGTCAGACTTTTTTTTTTTTAATTTTGCCACACCGGTCAATCATGGCTATAATTGGTATTTACTCACATATGAAATAAATAAAATACATATTGTCTCTTCTTCCACTGGATTAGAGACAACCGATAGATAAACGGATTGCTATTTGCTAATGCTGATTAAAATTAAACAAATTAAACATATGTTTTCATAAAAAATAAGATCGATCTGCTACCGCCTAATATTCGCTTATTTATATATTGATTAACGTTGTCGTAGTCACTTATCTTTTGGATATTTGAAAGCATATATAATGCTACCTCACCACTCGTGGGCTAGATAATGATCCAACGCACGCTTGACATCTTAACATCGTTAGACGCAGAATATTTAATACTAGCGGATGACGTGTACTGGTTATGGAACCATCATTTGTTGGAAGGGCGTCCCAGCACCATCTTTTTTTTAACAGGATTACCCGACAACGTGTATCTGGACATCCGAAGTATATTCAGATTATCGCTTAGGCGAAGCTTGTAGAATAATCTTTAATCTTTAATATTGTTGAACGTGCACATCTTTAACAAATGGAAAATCAAGATCCTTGTAAAGTGTGGTTCGAGATATATCGAGGAGCCGTGACCATTATATAAGGTATCTTTTATTGCTTTCTTCGAATTAATAATGCTAGATTACTTGCTTTAGTGTTGTCGTATATTTCTATCCCATACCTCCAGAGATCGGTGCTATATATCCGCCTTTTAAGATCTCACGGTGCTAACCTTTTTATCCCAAAAACTTCAGTTCCTTCTTCAACTTTAAAAACTAATCAGGTTCCGTATTATATGATAAGAATCATCTCTCTTAAAAACTATTATAAAAGAATGGCACCTAAATACAACAGATATATGCTTTTTTGCTCACATTTTCGATATTCTTATTAAATAATTGGAAAAATAAAAAATTAAACAATTTATTATCTAAGCTAACTCCCAAAAATAATAGTCACTGGAAAACCAGTAAGTTTTTAACTAAACAAACACAATTACTTCCCCCTTTAAAGGACCTCACAACTAGTTAACTGGTTTATAAATTAAATGACAAAACTAGAATTGCTTGCTAACAATTTTTCAAAAATCAGTAAACAAAACGACAAGTTAGCGTCAAGAACGCATCATTATAAAGTAAGTAAAGAAATTAAAAACAAATTCCAAACTATTGCAGCTAACTCCATGGAGGTAACCCCTCAGAAGTTAATAAACACATTAAATCCTTGAGTGGACGAAATTTCTACAACAATGGTTACAAACGTACCCGGGAAAGCAATTGTTTATTTAACCAAAATAATACATAGTATTCTCATAAATTCTTACTTTTCGGTTAAATGGAAGATATCTAAAGTTATTATTCTACCTAAACCTGGGAAAGATATGTTAAATATAAATATTATTCGTCCCATTAGTTTATTAAGTACTTTAAGTTAATAGAAAAAGTTATACTTAGTCGGTTGCAAAAGTTTTCATCAGAAAACAATATCCTTGTAAATGAACAGTTTGGTTTTAGAACTAACCATTCTACAGTGCATCAAGTTGCAAGGATAGCTGACTTTATAACGGATAATTTTAACTCGAATCAACACACCGGATTATTATTAATAGATTTAGAAAAAGCGTTTGATATGGCTTGACACGATGCTATTTTATATAAAATGTTCCAATGCAATTATCTCGCATATTTAATTAAAGTAATAAAATCGTATTTATACAATAGAGTTTTTTATGTTACCCATCACTCTATTAGCTCTTCAATGAGGTCCTATTACGCTGGTGTCCCCCCACAAGGTAGTGTGTTAGGTCCTTTCCTTTTCCAGCTCTTAATAAATGATTTACCTAATATACCTTATATTAAAACTGCTCTTTACGCAGACGACTTAGCTTTGTATTGTGATTCATACAGACCCGATACAATTTATAGCAGATTACAAAAGGCCGCCTTCACTCTCTGTAAGTACTATAAACGTTGGAAACTGAAACTGAACACCGAGAAAACGGAAGCCATTCTTTTTCCCGAAGGCACCCACTTGTCAGAAATTGCAATTAACGGTCAAAGTATTAAATGCGTTAAAGGTGTTAAGTATTTAGGCGTCATTCTGGACTCGCGTTTGTCGTTCAATAATCATATTAATCACACTATCGATAATGCTTATAAAACCCTATTCGAATTCTTTCACCTATATTTCATCGAAGGTCCCACCTTACTGTTACAAATAAAATATATACAACTATTATTCGTCTCCGGTTAACATATGCATGTCCCGTTTGGTGTTCAGTTTCTAACAGTACACATTGTAAATTACATTAAAAAACCGTTGTCGCAGAATCTCAATGCCACCAGGTTTGCCAGGATTCGAGATTTCTCAACTAAACCTCGAGCTAGTATTTTTCTATATCAACAAGCTTGCTAAAAAATTTTATGAAAATTGTAAATTCACGAAAATGAATTAATTAGGGTTATAGGGGACTATAATATGGCCAGCTTACGCAATCGGTATACGCAATATAGACATCGCCGATTAAAGCACCGATTTTTAACATAATTATGTTATTTTATATATTTGTTTATTTATTAATTAAGTAAATTAACTGTAATCAATTTTTTTTATTTTTAAATTTAATTTATGCTATTTCTTTTTCTTTCTCTTTTTATAGCAGGTTTTTTTTCCAAATTTTCCTGTATATTATCATCGTTGCTTTTATACCTTGTTATTGTTATAATTATTGTATTAGCTACTAAGGGTAATTCAGTGTACTTAGTATACAATGTGCAGTTGTTTACAACTTAATTTAAATAAATGATATTTCTATTTCTGAAAAAAAAAAAACAAAACATCTAGGCTTAAAGTAGATTTTGTTCCTATTAATGGAGAAAGCAAGTTGGCTTGTATCAAGATTTGTTTATCAATTTGCTCAACATAAGTAGTCTGCGATCCATATGTATTCCCAAATATTTCACCGATACGACTTGAAAGTTCAGAATTATTTATTATTAGCTTTGTAGGGGTAATATAGTAAAAATTGTGTTGACATTTTTTATTATTGAACTTTATTCTCCGCTTATTGGCCCACATTTGTACTTTATATGTTCCTGAATTGCTGAAAATTACAGTAGGAAGGTGATATATGTCTTGTCACAGTATACAAAGTCATTTATGCGCGATTACTTCAATGTCGATACTTCGCATGTCACGCTTCAAACTACCCGGCGTGATTGTTACTTATCGATCCAGTTTCGACTCTATAACAGTAATTCACACACGACGAAATCTTTTCATGTAAAATGTAGGATTTTCAATAATAAAGTTTGACCCGCGCACATACTGAAGACTCGTCCGTGTAGTCGGTTAACGATTTTAAAATTAGTAAAGTCCAGACAACACGGTGGCGGTAAAAATCTAGACACAAAAAATTTTTTTGTTTCACACAACATCGCAAAGTAACATTAATAATATCAATGTCAACAAACTGTAATACAAATACAAGAACCTTTTAAAACTGTAATTGGAAAAACTAAAAAATTACGAGGTTAGATTATCAATTCCAAGATAAAAAATTGAATTACATTAAACCAAAATATATTAAAAATTTATTTCCGCATGAATAAGTATAAAATTTATTAAATTAGAAAAGTATAACAATTTTTAAAAAACTAAAACGAAACCATTCGATAAACTATGCATAATAGTTAAGTATTCTTTTTTTTTCACAATTTACCCAAAACAATCCATTGAAAATGAATAATTGCTGTATACATAATAAAGTTTTAGTAAGGGAAAAAAAATCTACATATATTAACATCATCAGTCAGTAATAATATGAACAACATAAACTGGACAGAGTAATGAAAGAATTCACAGGCGGAAATGTGCACAGTAAAAGAAAGAAACACCGATAGAAATTCGCAGAAGAAAATTGGAAAGATATGAAGACTCTACCGTACCTAGTGTTATGAACAAAACAATAAGAAAAATTTATAGGCAACCGACAGTCGCTGATATACAACCCTACGTAAACTCTACACTCATGATAGTATTAGGCGTAAAATCACCATATAACACTGAATATGACTTTCAGATGGCTTCTTTAACCAACCGTTATAACTAGGCATTTTAAAGCATGTCTTTGAAAGATTTTTTAATAATATATTCTATTAAAAATATATATATATATATATTTTTTTTAATATTATGTAAATCTCCATATGCCGTTTGTAACTACCAGGGTTATTACAGCATAAGGAGACGTGTGTCTAGTTTATATGTATGCTAGGAGTCCGCTTTCTCTTACAAAAGCCAGAATGCTAACTATTGATTGAGGGTTGTTTGAAAGTATTTTGTGTATTGGGCCCTGTATTTTGTGTTTTAACCTGTGTGGTGTGAGTGTTTGGCAGTTGTAGATTAAGTGTGTGACTGTTGGTTCTGTTAAATGTCCGCATAAGGAGCAGTTTGTTGGTGGAGGGCTTTTGGTATAAAGGTAATTGTGTGATATGGCTGTATGACCCACTCGTAGACGGTTTAGGGTACCATATTCTTTTCTACTTGTGCCATCTGGAGGCCACCAAGGTTCTATAGTTGATTTTATGCTCCTAAGGAAGGTTGTTTGTGAGGTCCAGCCGGTCGTCCATTCCTGCTTGCTGTTGTTCATGAGTATGTGTGCTAATGTTGATGGAGGTGGTGAGTATTCTGGTGCTGGTGAAAGTACCATAGACCGAGCTTCAAGGTCTACTTTATCACTACCTCGGATCCACAGAAAGCGGATTTCCCATCCTTCCTTATGTAGTGTGTTTAGATTGTGTTGAATTTCTAATATTAAGGTATTTTTATTATCTTGACGGCATATTAGTTGTAAAGAGGAGAGGGAGTCTGTTATGACCAATGTTTTGCGGTGTGGAAGTATAGCTGATCTGATGTACTTAATGCAGTACATAATTCCATACAACTCTGCATCCAGAGAAGTGCAGCCATCGCTTAGTCGGATAGAGTGTAGTATATTATCAATTTGGTAGGAGCAAGCTGCTGGTGAATTCTCGCCGCCTGCTGTGGATTATGCTCCGTCTGTGTATGCGTGTGTGTAGTCATTGTATTTTTGAAGAGTGCTTAATACTATTTCTTTTATATTTGTAGGGTGTCTAGATTTATTGTACATAATTAAAATTCACTTATTTTGTTTAATCTCCATAAAATAATTAGTATCATATTATTGCTATCATTTCATTATTATTTAGCGGGTGTAACACTTTATTGCTATGAACAAATAAAGTTTGATTTGATTATTAAAGTCCATCCTCTCCAAATACTTAAAAAAAAAGTTGATTCTTTTTTTCGTCGATAAATGAAGTCAAACCAACAAATAGCGCAACTGTGAAATTAGTAAAGATCAGGAAAAACACGATAATCATTTAACGAATTAAAGTTAAATTGGTCAATGGACTAATATTTCCAACAGAGAAAGATAGGTTAGATCGATTTTGAATTATTCGGAAACAGATGTACGATGAGGAACACGTACAGGAATGCGGTAAAACTTTTCGAATATATAACAAGAAAAGCACGACTTAGTCATTAATACAGTACCGCAGAGAATATCAAAATGGCGTCGAAACGGAGAAGAAATGTACGAATAAGTTTTTGAATTCGGTAATAATTTTTGCGGCCATTAATAGATGACACATTTAATTATTATTTTTTTTTTGTGCCACAACACAGCGAGGCTCATAATTCAAATGAGCGATTGGATGGTATTTTTGAGATCCCGTGGATTGTTGAAAAGCACCGTGTGTACTGAGATACAGCGACTAGGACGGAATTTTCGAAGTGGTATGCACGGTATTAGAATGTGTTCGACTGTTAATATTCCTTGTCCGCAATAACAGCATATTGGTGGTGGTTTTTTTTCTTCCAATAAGTAATTATGTGTTAGTGCGGTATGACAAATTCTAAGCCGAGTTAACACAACCTCATCCCGTCGTGTTGGTACGGTTATTATCCACGAAGCTCTGGTTGACTTGATATTTCGGAGCTTGTTAACGATGGGTATACGTTTCCAGTTTGAGTCCCATGCATCATGAAAACTGTTTTTAATGTTGTGGATTTGATCATATATCGGTATTGGAATTTGTGGCACTGGGAACATCTGGCGTTATATTGGAATGTGATGGGATCCATGCGTGTTGTGTTGGCTAGCTGAAATTTATTTATTATTGTTATTATTTTTATTATTATTACAAATTTCTTTCCTTCATATTATTAGAGTCGATTTTTTTTTCATTTAATCAAATTCATGTTCGTGCAAATGTTATTACTATTTAAATATTGGCTAATTTAATAATTTAGCTATCTTTCAATTATTCTCACATATATTATGAAAGTGATGCGTTTATATATTTCATAAGCATAACAGCGCCCGAACTTAACTTGTCAAATGATTATTTTTAAATATTAAGGAATTTATCGTCTGAAATCACGACAAAGCAATTATTGGTCGGATAATTTAAATCACGACCTATGCAAAGATACAGACATACATATATATATATATATATATATATATATATATATACATGATTTTTTATTTACTACGTTTTCAACCTTCAAGTCGTCGTCCTATTAAGCAGATCTATGGGCGTAGTAAATTTTGACGTAAAATATTTCGTTTAAGTCCAATGATTTAATTTACTCTTAATAGCATTTACGTGTACAATGACTTCCATATCAACTGACGAGGATTTCGTACTTTTTCAATATTCTGCGCTTTCAGTTAACCATAAAAGATATGTATGTATAAAACAATTATATATACATGTAAATATAAATGTTCCCTTAAATATATATATATATTATTAGTGACTGAGCTTTACTGTTTTTTTTCTGTAAAATTGTGTTTTTTTGGAAAATATAACTAGATACGAATCGCATACTATTTAAAACCATTACATACGTAAATATAGCTATTTTAAACGTAAATTTCTGAAGTTATGATAAAAAATGTTAGCTTTGACGGATATCATAGGAAGCACACCTTTAATATTTTTTATTTTGAAACTTTTCGATCGGATTTTTTATCCTCAAAATAATTCCTTCGTAGATTAAAATAAATATTTACGTAAGACCCGATACCTTAAATCGAAACGAAACCCCACATATTAAATTTTTTTCCTATTTACCAACACGTACGCGGCAAAATCAAATTCCCAAACACCTAACATTCGAACGATTAATATAATCGAGCTGAAATTTTCAACGTATATTTAGGGAACAAGATCGAAAATTACAAAATCTTACGGGGAGTAGTAGCGGAGGCTGGAGCCAAAAATTTAAAAATTTATAATTTTCATGCAGGCTATATCCAGTTACTTAATTCATTATATGAAGATACCAAATTGGATCCAAATCGTTGGACTTGTTTCCGAGATTCCTAAGTATATATATATATATATATATATATATATATATATATATATATATATATATATATATATATATATATATTACACAATTGTTTTTTACATAAATGAATGACAGGAGCATTCTTCATACTCTATTACAATATATTCAAATAGTTATTCTTCACATAATTAAATTTTCACTGCTGAAGGTTTAATCATCCTAAAATCCCTTCAATTCCTATCCCGACTTAATTCCCATTCCTTCAATCAATAAGTAATTTTATTGGATTCCTTAAGCTTTGTCCCGGCATTAAAACACTCCTCATGTAAACGTAATTTAGATGCATAACCCTAGCGGTACGACAATTGACTTACTTGCTATATTAGTCGTGGTATTGTCATCTCGTAAGCCTGGATTTCCGGATATTCCAGAATTCGTGGTAACGTATGTTTACGATCCTCTCGTCAGAGAAACCATTTTCCGATACTTATTTCCTCAGATGTTGTATCTATCACGACTCCTTAATAATCAGTCTTCGTGGTTAGTCAATTCTTCTACCCCGCCTTATTATTGTTTCGTTACTTCTCTTACCTTTGGTATTTCAAAATGTCTTGTATGCACACAAACTATCGTAAATTTATTGTCACTATCGTTTACGTTCTGGAAATAATTGTCTCAACGCTCATTTGTTCAAATTGGCGTTTCTAATTCTCTTTACTGCTCTCATCCCTCCGATATACACATACTTACCTCTGAATAAAACCACAGTTTTTTCAACTGCCATATATACAAACATGAGAAAACATTCGTCCCCTAAATCTCTTAATATCAGTCGATCATTCCCCTTTTTCCATAACTTCATTAATTTACTCTGACGACATTCGAACCTTCCTTTTCCTCTTTAAATTACTAACCGAGTGCCATATTTACCTCTAAAAGTCAATCACCTGCAGTGGGTTGTGCTTGCTATTTTGCAGCACCTAAATTGAAAAAACAAGAAGAAAATCTATTAATTCAAATAAGTGTTACCTATAAATATCACTTAGTTACATTTGATTTAATAATGGAACTCTGATTTTTTTTTACAATATTTAAATTAATTAGAAGAAAACTTTTAAAAGTATTGTGAACTTGTTCTTTTAAGATCAATTTAATTTTCAATAACTGCTTCGTCTCCGCGCTAACATGTTTGTGAAGTCGTATAAAAACACAAATTCTCTGATAAATTCTTTATATAGTATTAGAGAGACAAAGTGACACATCGAATAGGAAACCCGCGCGGGTATTTGTTATCAGTAATGATTAGACGACAAAATGATTCCTGTTTTAATATATATATCAACATATCCGCTATTTATATATATATACATTTTTAACAGATGACATCACAAATGGTAGTCGAAGCGTATATCGAAAGGATTCGAGACGTTAACCCTATTTTAAATGCCGTCGTTGAAGATAGATTTGAAGAGGCTATAGAGGAAGCCAAAAAAGTTGACGAATTTATTTCGAAAACCGAAAAAACCGCTGAACAAATCGAACATGATACACCTCTTCTTGGTGTGCCTTTAACTGTTAAAGAAGCTTGCTGCCTGAATGGTAAGTATGCTTAGATAGTAATTACATCGGTTTCAGTAAGAGTTAAAATAAAACTAGCAAAAAAAAATAAACAACAAAAATAAAAAAGCAAGTGTAATACCATGTATATCTATCTTTCTATCTATTGATCTATATGTATAAAATTTAAACTATTGTCTAATTAACACTATTTCCAGATGATAATGCTGATGCACATATCTTTCAATAGAGGAATTACGAAATTAATTTCAAAGCTTATAATCTAAATCTTCAAACATTGAACTTAACATAGACAATGAACTACTCTCAACAATAATCGATAACTTAGGAAACAACAAAGATGCTGACCAAGATTATATACAAACTGATTAAACTCTTACAAAAAATAATCCAACTTTGCTACATACCGTGTACAATAAAATCTACTGTATGTCACATTAAAAAAAAATGCAGCAAAGCGAATGTAGTTCTATTACAACAACAAAAAAATCTTTTAAATACATTTGAGAAAATCTACGAAAATATATTATTCACCAAAATCACGTATCGTGTTAATAAAAATGAAATTATGGATAACAGGAAATTCTCTACCGAGTACGCAGTAAATTATGCAATTTTCAAAATCAAAAACAACCACAATAGCAATAATCACATATTAACTGTAGGTTGTCGAAAAAAAGGGAACTTTCAAAAATTGCTGCTATTCTGTCCTCTTTCGCAATGTAAATATGATAGAAACAACATATCTGCATGGGCGGAAAGTAACCGGTCATATGGGAAACGAAAACGCGAAAATGGTTTGTCAACAGAGTAGTGTATGGAAATTATTATTTAATGGAATTCTAAAAAGTACAGTGCAATGAGAAAGTAGATCTTTATGCCTATGCAGACGATTTACTTTTACAATAACAAGAGATTCAGAAGTTCAATTAAAGAGAGTAGCCAATGAAACAAAAATAAGAAGCTAAGAGACATTGGCTCAAATCCGTAAGTATTTGGTTTCGAAAATCATCATTGACTGTTCAGTTTCTACATCCACCATGTCTTTCGCTAAGCTTATTCAGTAGTAACGTACAATTGTTTACCAGCGTGCATATGGTGTGTTGTGCGTGGTGGTTTGCCATTGCCGTCCACGCGATGATATTAGGATTATTTATTTTCTGATGATAATTTTTGCGTCGTCGATCGTATTCGAACTCGGTACCTTCCGTATAGAAGTGTATGTTCTTAGCCACTTGGCTATTCCGACGACATAACATCAAGCTTTCCCAGACGGTCACCCGTTTAAGTACTAACTTGGTCCGACGTTGCTTAACTTCGGTAATCTGACGAGAACCGGTGCATTCAACGTTGTATAATCGTAATTAATATATATATATATATATATATATTTACTTGACGTTTGTTCAATTCGAAATATTCCGCTTAAATCTACAAATGAAACCTAAGATAAAGATATTCCTATAGTTTTGTTTCCTTTTATTGGGCCCAATTTTTTGCCTAAATATATCTACCCTTTCTATTTGTTCCATTTATTGTTGTTTTTATTGTTTTCCTGTATTAGCCCTTTCATTGGAACTTCTTCAATTTTTATCCTAAAATTTTAAAATTTGGCATGTGACATAATATAAACCCGAGTACAAAAGCCCTATCATCTCAGGGCAACCGGGTGTGAAGATATAGAGTGTCGCTGAGGAATGACATTTCAAACTAGTGGATCAAAAACGTAATAACATAAACACAGACGTAACATCCGAATAAAATTTAATTTAAAAAACAAAATATATAAAATAGATAAAATATTCCAATAGTAATAAAAAAAAACCCTGAAAATAAAATTGAAATTAATAAAAAATACGAGATATATACAAATAAGAAACGACAAAGAATCTTCGTAGTACGATAAATATAGTACAATTACCTAGCCATTAGAGTTAGTGTCGCTCTACAGCGACATATCCGATGAAAGGGTTAATAATTATTTTTTTAAAAGATATTATTTTAAAATTTTATTTTGATAGAATATATGAACTTTTGTCATTACCTGACTCTTATCGCGAGGAAGTATTTGGACGACTATAACGTCATTCGCGAGGTGTATTTAATTTTGGTATAAAACGGTTTTTCAAATTTCAAATCGCGATTTATCGCAAAAAACTTAAATTTGAAAAAATCGAAAGGTTATCCTTTTGAAATTTTCAGGGTTGGTTTGAAATTTTTGTTCGCGATTTTTTCACTTTATACGATAGATCTTACATATAAACACATATATCGAACGACGGAATCGTTTGAAAAAGGTTTACGTCGTGCTCTATGCCTTGCAAAATGTGGAAAGTTGGCCATTTCTAAAACTTCGTATATCCTTCCTATTTAAACACGGATTTTAAACTCGAAATCAGCGTATTCGTCTTTACTAAATCGGTTTTCGAGAAAATATTAAAAAATCTAAATTCAAAAAAGACACCACCCAAGAACCTTTCTACAGTTTTTTTTTTTTTAAATTACGACTACAACTTCGTTTTATGGATTTCTCTAAGACGATCGAATGTTTGTAGAACCATTTTCTTCATATTTCGAATAGTTGTCGAATTATAGCGCGATATCTAATTATCCATAAGTCATAATGCTATTGACCATCAGCCGGGATTGGAATTTTTTTCAGCGTTTTTTTTTTTCTAACTTTATACGATCGATTATATATACTCACATCTATATACGAAGATGGAATTGTTTCATACAGCCCCGCAATGCAAGATCAAAATTGTCAAATGCCCCCACTTGTAACCAGCATTATTGGAAGGTATTTATCGGATAGGAAAATACTCAACAAAATTTTAGATAGGCTATAGCACGAAGTTTGAAATTTTCCGAGAAAGTCGAAATTGCGATTTTCAAACGCCCCCTCCGCCCAAAAAAAAAAAATCGAATTTCGATTTTAGCGTTAAGGTTCGATTTGTATATTAATTTAAGCATATTATTAGAATTATATCCTCGAGATGATCGAATAATTACCAGATTTTGAATAGCGAGTCAAAAATAAAAAATTCGGCTAAGGTTACCTCTGAACCATCTTTTTCCATTTTGACCATTTTGACCTCCATTTCCGCGCCTAATGGCTGTATCCGATACTAATGGACATTGAAACTATGTTCTTCTCCGTGATACTCGAAATCACGTGAAAAATGTTTGGTAACGATTAGTAGCATAGGTTTTTTTTAATATAATAATATATATATATATATAACAAAACAAATAAGATTTACATACAACAAGTATACCGGTAAAAATATCTTTGAACTGCTATAGGAATATGTTTATCATCGTTATTTTATATTAATTAAAATATATAATGAAAATTAACAGGAAAAAATACCGCTAAAATCTATAAAACCAGTTCTAATACAGAGCAAAATTTATACTTCAGAATTACTAAAAATTAATTGATAGAAGTTTATATAAGAGGTTGCGTTTTAGACGTCTATGTTTATATATAGTTTTTAGTCGTCTGGAATCGTAATCTACAATAGGCCTAATGTGTAGATTAGTGTGAGATGAAGATTGAGTGAAGAATTTATTGGATAGATTTAGTATATAATCCTTAAGATAGGGTATGTTAGTAATTTCATGCATAAACGAGATTTTTTCGTATCCTCGCTTATTCAATATGCATCGGCAGTGTCTGTTTTGTATAGCTTGAAATTGTTTATATGCTGAACTTGAAATACAAGAGCAGACTGGGCACGCGTGTTATTACCGGACGTATAAGAATTAGAGAGAGAGAGAGAAAACAAAAAAACAGACAGATAGTAATAAAATGATTCATCAGATTACCAATCTCCGTAAAACGGAGTGTACAAGAACAAGATTATAAAATTAGCTACGAAAGGGAAGATTCTATATTAATATTCATATGTTGCACGTAATACGCAAGATAGTATGTTATAGCAATGTATGGGGACGACTGTTGAATGTAATATAACTCCATAAAATTAAAATACAGTTGAAAGTGTAAACGCGTAAGTTGGTTGGACACGCCTGGATGTATATATATATATATATATATATATATATATATATATATATATATACATTTTTTGTTTTGTTTTTATATGTATATATATATATATATACACACATATATATATATATATATATATATATATATATATACATATATATATACATTCATATAAAAACCAGTAAAACAGAGAATTCATGTTAAATTATAATTCTGTTTAAATCTTAGGAGTGCCTATGTGTTTGTTTAGTTTTAGTCGTGCTGAAGTGATCGATAGTGTTGCGAATATCGGCGTGTTAAGTGCAGCAATAATAAAAAAAAAGATTAAATTGTTAACAAAACTTTAGAATGGTTATAAACATTTATTGAAAACCGGTTATATGATCTGACTAATTTTAAAACTTGTTCTACATAACCTTCACGAGGTTAAAAAATTATCAGGAAGTTGGAATCTATTTCATTTGATCTGACAGCAAATAATTAATTCAAATGCTTGTTTTAATCCTTCTTTCTTTACCTTATCTATAATGAAATCGTGTATATATATATATATATATATATATATATATACATATATATAATATTTTTTATATTACCCGAATAGAACAAAATATTGTTAGTGTTAGCAGCGGTTAGATAACTCATTTTCAGGTTATTAAACGCCGCTTATCGATGCAAAGTTTTAAAACAACACTTTTAAATGAACACAACAAACATAACTTGTAAATATTTTTAGACATCGACTGTTAGAGTTAAGTGATGGTAATATGAAAACTTTCGAAAGATTGTATCGAAATATATGTAAAGAATCTGACTTTGTATCGATATAAGAATAAAATTAAAATGTATATTTGCTACAATATATTTAACACGATTGGGTGAATTGAAGAAGAGGTAACAGTATCATTTGATGCGATTAAAAGATAAGAATTAATAAAGTAGATTGAAGAACGGTAAAAGAATACCAGATGCGTGTATTTTCGCGCGTTGAATGAAAGCAGCGGAGTACAAGAACAAATTGATTTTTTTTTTTAAATATATAAAATTAAAATCCAAGGGTTGAGGGGTTCGGATACAAACTAGAAGGTAAAATTTTCAACAGATAGAAATAATATGTGACTGGGAAGAAAGAAATGGAAATCGAGGAGAAATTAATCGTGCGTAAAGATTTTAAACTCCAATTTGATCAATAGATTAGCCGAGTCATTACTATGCAGAAAGGAGTAATAATCACGTTTAAAGCGAATTAGTGAAAAACAAGATGCGAAAATAGCGAAAACGGTGCCCACAAAACAGTTGAGGAGAAGTATCTTAATTTATTGGATGATCGCAGCGTGACAGAAAAAATATAGTCTATATAGTAAGTTTTGAATATGGGTTTAATCTGCGATAGGCATAAAAAATGCAATCTTTCCCAAGTGAGATGTGCTGATGGAAAATATGGAAGACGGATAAACGGTTAAATGTGAATATAATTACAGCGGATTTACTACGGTAAATTGGAAGATGTAATGATTTTCTAACAGAGGAACCTAGTGCAATAGGACGTTACGAGATAGTCACGTATTTTGGTTTTTGGAAGTTTTGTTGGTTGGCGCGACCTGGAATACAAACCAATCAGAAGGAACGAAGTAAGTAAAGGAATTCAGCTGCCAACAAATATCAGATGCTTGTTTAACGTACGGTAGTCTGTAGAATAAATATTTAATAAGTCGCATCATCTATTTCTTATAGCCCTCGGTGGAATCGCTAATGACCAAAAATTTAATTGTAGTTTATCATATGTTATAAAAACGGGACTAAGTAAAGTATTTCTCCTATTCCGTATGGAATCTGTTGTTGTTCTAGGGTTCTGTAAGTAACTGGAGTCACCCATTTTGTATTTACTTTCGTTAATGAACCGCTCAAGTTGATTCTGACGAATAATAACCCCGCAGTTGTTATTACTGAAACAGCGACTTTACAGTAATTTTAGCAGTTTCTCAGATTATTTGAATGTTAAAAGTATATGATAGGTAACTTATGTCCTTTTTCCGGTATTCGGTATAGACGTGAAGGTTTCAGGCAGTTTCTTAGCTCTATCAATGGCGGAATAAACCATTTTTTTCATCTGCCTTTATGTCCCACTGTTTCATCAATTGCAACATTGACGAACCAATTACAATTCCTATGCAATTAATAATAGCGTATATTCAAAAATTGCTCTTTCCAATTGTCTATCAATCTTTGCCTAATAATAATTATCTTTTCTGAATTATCAAGTCGTATTCGATGTGACCGAGAATTTAAGTCTTTTTAAAGGGCGGTATTAATCTATCTTCGTGTTCTGCTTGTTAATCTTTCAATGTTTTCCTATAATTACGGGTCAGTCATGGCTTTCATCAAAATCTATACAAAGTTGAAGAGATATAGTTACAAATAAACTGCTACAAACGAATTAAAACAAATACGAAGCTGTGGACAAAAAATAGCGTAGATGTAAATAGATGGAGCAGTTATCAATAATGGTGCTCTCTTCCAAAAAGCTAGGATAGACAACAGATTGACAAATTTTGACCAACATTCGTCAATCCACTCGACAGACGTACACACGCTCATATATCCATATATATGTACATGTCCATTAAATGTTGTGCGCGCGTATAACCATATGAATGAATCATCAATGTTTTCCACAGTTAGACAATTCCAATTTTTATTATTATAATAATTTTTAATGAAGCATGCCTTGTGATCCTGTGGGAAACTGTTTATATGCTAATCAAAGATGCTGACTTCTCTAGAAATGTTGCTATGTTAGGGAATAAATTGTAGATTATCCACATTGAGAAAGGACGATAAGGGAAAGGTAACCACGGAAGTTTTTGGGAAAAACGGTTAAAGTTGATAGTAAATTGCTTTCAGTGTACACTAGTTCCTAATGATTCTTATGCTCCAGCTATACAAAGTGAATGCCTTGTGAAAAACTAAAGAGAGTAGTACGCCATTAAATGACGCGCCTTTAGCTAATGAATCAACAAATTCATTATTTGGAATATCTTTACCACCCGGTACCCACAAGATGGACAAAAAAATTATTCCCACACGTTCGAAATTATTAAGCTTTAAGGTAATTAATCCAATTTATGTATCCGACACATTCGATTTATTGTCTAATTCATCATACATTTGGAGTCGGTAGTAATATGATAATTCATACAAAAGATCCAACTTCATTAAAATTGATAAGGCGTGTAGCACTACTGCACATTCAGCAGTAAATAACTGAACCATCTTGGCATAGTTTATACATGTTAAATGATTTCATATTTATCCGTGTAAAGTTTAAAATATGGCAGTTTTAATTATTGAGGATTTCGCTGAGTTGCAGAATTTAATGAACTAATGTGAACCCTTAATTTTAGGACGAATCATAAGAACTAAAATTTAAAAAAAAAAAATCATTAAACGTCAAGTTTACGCAAGTAGTTTCATTAACTGGATGTAAAACAGAATGTAAATAACTAAACTATATACATATATATATATATATAAAATATATATATATATAAAATATATATAACATATTTTAAATATTATTTTGAAGTAACTTGCAGGTTTTTATTTTCATCATTATCTTTAGAAGGTAAATTTGAAGAAAAAATTCATACGAATAAATTTAATTGTAAAAAAATTAAATTTATATGTAACTAAAAATTTGTAAATACGTCGTTCTACAGGAATGAGTTATTGCGTTGGTGCTAAATTAAGAATCGGAATTCGAGCCGAAGAAGATGGAGTTGCTGTGGCTAATTTGAAAAAATCGGGAGCTATACCGCTGTTAGTATCCAATACGCCGGAACTTTGCGTATCGGTAGAGACCTATAACAGCATTACCGGTTATACAAATAATCCGTACGATCAACATCATACCGCCGGTGGATCTTCAGGCGGAGAGGTATTACGATCGCATTATAAAAATATTTGCATTGAATCGCCATATATTATAATGATCACTTGCCTCGTCATTTCAATGTATTTAAATATTTGTAAGTATTAATTTAATGCCTATACATACAAATTTAATTAATTAGAGGATAAATCTATTGAAAGTACTAAAAACCTATAAATATGTGTATAAAGGAGAAATATGTTCATCAATATTTTACATTATAAAATTATTTTATATATTATCATATATATCGCGGTGGAGGTGTAGTTTCTAGAGGGCTCGACTGTCAACTCAATGATCGAGGGTTCGGAACCAGCTCGCGACATAGAAAGTTTTTCATCATTTAATTCTTAATTATCAGGGAGAAGGCAGTGGCATCCCACTTCGTATAACATCATATGAGCGCCAATCTGCGTTGCATATAAATAATGCCTTGAATGCTACTTCATTTTGTATGTAAAAATAAACGTACAAAATGGCTAGTCCCACTTGTGTAATTATTTTTTTTTAATACAATATCGCTGTCTCTTTTGCTACACGAAAGCAAAAAATCCAGAATAGACGGATATATATATATATATATATATATATATATATATATATATAAAACTCGGCGCTTCGCGCCTCGCAAGGGGGGCCCTGCCCCCCTTGACCCCCCTGGGTTTACCTTTTCTATACGAAGCAAGCTTCGTATAGTAGAAGACTAATTTGTGAAGCAATTCTTAGCCACCCACATGTTCATGAATGTAATTCTGTTGTAAAAAAATAAACAAATTTAAACACGAATGATTTTTTTATTTTATTGTACATGATCCTTTCGAAAATGAAACGCTTTTAAAAAACCCCAAAAATAAGTAACGATTTAAATAAACGTTTAACTTTTGATAACAATCGGTCGGACGCATTTCGCAACAACGTTATTATTTATACTAACCGAACAGATTAAGACGAAATAATGCCGGGTGATAGAATCTGTTATTTTTTTTTTGGCTTACGTTTATAAATGCACCTACACTTACATTCAGAACGCACACACACACATACATATATATATATATATATATATATATATATATATATATATATATATATATATACATACTCAGTCACGAATATGTATGTTGTGTATACCCCACTCTTTGTAACAAGGAAGAAAGGAAGCACATATACAATGTTGCAACGGACACTAAACAACGAGTTCGGCCAGAATTCGACACCGCATTATTATTATTATCATCATCATTATTACTATTACGATTATTATTATTATTATACCAAGTATTTTAGAAGGACAATCTGGACCCGGACAAACCGACATATTATTACCGTAACAAAATTTCGTTACAGATTTCGTTACAGATTTCGTTACAGATTTCGTTACGGAAAATTGGGACAAAATTTCTAATAGGGGTCGGGCTAAGAATTGCTTCACAATTAATATATATATATTCAAGCTTACTTTGATTTAAACGGAAATGTGAACAAACAAAATATGCCCTATTATGCGGTTGACGTTACTCATGTGAAACACTTGCATTGCGCACGTATTACTGTCTGGTGTGCACCGTACTTCATTAAAGAGAGCGGCTTGAATGTGACTACTACTGACAGATGCTAAACGAGTTCTTCTCTACCACTCGTCGTTGAAAATGTATTCAACTCGCGAGCAGTTGACAAGACGGAGCGAGTTGGATATCGCTGCAGATGTTTTAACGTTGTTAAAAAAGAAATTCGGCAACACACCGATTTCGCTTGGCCGTCTCGTAGTCCGGATTTGACGCCACCGGATTTGTTTGTGGAGTTCGAAGGCAAGCCTCCGGACACCGCGGTCTCGAAATGTGTCATTCACAGAGAAATTGCGGACATACGTCAGCCCATGTTGAGAGTGCATAAATCTTGCAATCGCCAAGGTGATTAATTTCTTTCTTTTAGTTTCTATGATTTTAGCTTAAACCGATTTTTTAACGAGGTATTTGAAAATCTTTGAAAATCATTCAACACTTTTGTCCCGCCCCATATTATTGTTATTGATTCTAATGGTAGCACTGCTGGAAAACTTTTTTGTTTAAGTAAATAGCTAACTTGTAATTACATTAAAATTCCTAGTACGAAAACATTGCTAGTATATATATTTGTTGTCGGAATAGCCGAGAGGCGGCTAAGAGCACGAACTTCTAACCGAGTTCGAACACAATCCACGACGGAAAAATATCATCATTAGAAAATAAAAAATAAAATAATTGTAATATTCTCGCCTGGAAAGCAATTATAAACCACCACGCACAACACCATATAGGCGCTAGTAATAATATAGTACATTACAAGAACACGTTGTGTCGTGACAACAAAGCGATTACAGTCAGTTCCACCGGATGTGTGTATGTGTGTTTAACTGCGCTAGCGCCATATTATATTGCTTTATATGCTACTTACACTGTGCAACAAAATATGTATAGGTAAATAGTTGCATAAATTGCCACCAACCTAGCGGTTGAGGAAAAAATAAATTATATATATATATATATAATGCGTTTTATAGGGTGCATTGATTGCTTCCGCAGCTTCGGTATTAGGAATTGGATCCGATTTTGCCGGTTCTATCAGGGTACCGTGTATGTTTAACGGTATTTTCGGACATAAACCGACAACCGGTAATTTTATATACGTCATTTTTCAACGATTATATATATATATATATTATATACATACATATATGTTTTTATTATAGCTGCTAAAATAATACAGTCTTATCTATAGGAAGTAGCAACATTGGCTTTAGATATTTGTACAAACCAGTGTACGAACTATTAATTATTATAAATCGTGCAGTTTTTTTTCGGCGTTGGCGTCTTAAATCATTACTCCTAGTTATTAAATTAGAGGCTTCTGTATGCGGATGTTGAAGAAGTCGATGGGTATGTTTCTTTGTGAAGCAACGAATTACATCACCGATCGTGGAATGTTTAACAACCTTTTCAGTCTCGCATTATCAATTTTTTATGCACTTCATCCTATTATAAGTGTTACTTCGTATTTTAGATATTGTCCCATATATACGGTAAGTGTATAATGTTGTTTATGACTCTAGATTTCTCGCAACACCGATCCGCAGCCTATAATCTGAGTGATCGTAATGGTCTCCTGATTATCGTCGTTGGTTTCTCCTAGCAAATTTTGTAGTGCAGTCTAAAGCTTACGGCTTTTCGATTCCTGAACTGTTTTTACCTTGTAATCCAGCTTCTTTGAAATTAAAACAATCAGTTCTGGCTTTCTTTGGCAACATCTTAACGGCAATAACTTCCCCGGATCTGCAGTCAATCACTCATAACACCGCAATGTTGCCTCCCTAGAAATGCAATCTAGTTCTGCTGAATCTCGCAATCCACACACTATGGATAGAAAGCTTGCCCATCGAAGAAATCCAGAAAGAAATTATGCCACTTACATATGAATCTACCAACCCATCTCTGTTCAATGGATTTGTCGGCTACTCAGTTGTCAGAGATGAAGAAATCATCATTCAATATTCACTACCGCAGACATTTTCCGTCATTTCACATGAATTATATACGATTTATCTCGTTATGGAATGGTTAATGAGCTCCGATACTGATTAGTTTTCAACTATATGTTTTGACTCTCTTCCAGCTCTCCGCGCTCACTGCGATATTTTCAACCATGATCAGCACCCTATAGCTAAAAAAGTAATGGAACTCCTACCGGCGGGGTTGAAGCAGAAAGCGACGTTCCTATGGATTCCAGCTCATGCTGGGTTTCATGGGAATAAACTAGTTGATGAAGTGGCTAGGGAATCTGCTACGTTCTTACCGGTCCCGGATGTTCAGTTCCAGCATCTGACCTTATCATAAATGGGCTTCTTGCATTATGGCAGAGAAAGTGGCAATTGACTTCACAAAACAACAAAACTACGGCAGATGAAATATTAAATCGATCCTTGGATAACTTCGCTTCCAAGTCGCGGAAACTATATGGTAATCAACAGATTGCGCCTGTGCCATACGCGTTTCATTCATGAGTATCTTATTAATAGGATCTACTGTGTTCCGGCTTTGGCTTTATTCTCTCTCGATTTCCCATATTCTAGTTGACTGTTCCTGATACTCCTCACTGAGAGTGTCTCTTAATCTTCCTCCTTCGCTTCATCCCCTTTTCAAAGATGATAATATTTCATTGTCGAATCTAATTACCTTACGGTCTCTATTCCTCAATCTCATCCTCATTTCCAACTGTACCTCTAGCCTTAGCCGCTATACACGGCACGTTAATTTAATTTAACAATAATAATAATTTTACGTTTGTTCGTTCGATATTATGGAGCCGAGTAGAGTAAATTGTTATTTTAGATGTTTAATTTTAATCCCAATACCCATTGTAACGCGTTATTCGTGATGTTATGCACATCGTGTCTATTAATCATATCATGATTTGAGAAAATCTTACAATTATATAGATGATCCAAGGTTGGGATCTCTCCACATTCGTACCTGGGACTCGGGATCATTTTTCACTTCCTGTCCCGTGCGAAATCTGTTTACTCTGCACCATACCTCTCTTGGTAGGTTCATTCCCGGGGGTTCCATAGTAGGGTCGTGTACCAAGTCCGCATTAGTAGCTTTGCAGTTTATCCACTCGTTCTTCCATCTTACTTTCCAGTTTGGTGGTATACTCTTTATATGTTATGCTGTTCTCCAGGGTGGTCATCTTGATTTTAATGCTCTTACTGGTGTGTATTGACAGTTATGTGAGACTGAGAAATTTTCCCAAAGTTTCTTAAACGCATCTTCCCGCCTTATTTTTGGAGGAGCGATACGTGCAAGAACGGGTAGCCAATCTTTGTTTGTCGACTTTAATGTGCCGCTAATTAATCGCACAGCTGGACGTCTATTTTTTCTGTATGTGCACTGTTCAACCAAACAGGTGCGCAATACTCTGCCACTGAGTAAGTAAGCGCTAGAGTTGTTATTCTTAACACCTTTGCTGTTGCTCCCCATCCCGTGCCTGCAAGTTTTCTTACCAAACCCACTCTGGTTTTTATCTTCTGTACCAACTTTTCAATATGCGGTCTGTATGTTAATGATCTATCCAGCGTAACACCAAGGTATCTAAGAATGACGTTAAAGTTTATCTTATCACTCCCACATGTGACATTTAGCTCCGATTTTGCCATGTGCGTTGTTAAATGAAATAATGATGATTCTGTTTTATGCAGATTTATACGTAGTCTCCAACACTGGATATAACCATTCAAATGTTCCAAGTCTTTAGTTAACACCTCACTGCATTGAGACACAGACTTGCTTTAATATGCAAGTGCGATATCATCGGCATACTGAAATTTCCTAGATTCCGTTACAGGTATATCACTGATGTATAAATTGAACAGAGGGGGGCTAGGGTGGAGCCCTGCGGAAGTCCATTGTTAGTTCTTCTTGGTCGACTGCTGTTGTCCCCTATTGTGACCTTAAAGATTCGATTTGTTAACATTTCATTCAACAGGTTCACAAACTTTTTGCACGGAATTACTTTTGCCGCTTTTAAAAGTAAACCTTTTCTCCATACTGCATCATAAGCAGACGTAAGATCAATAAAAAGTGCACCAGTTTTCAATTTTTTGTCATATCTGGTTTCAATATAGTTTGTTATCGCCATTACTTGATGGTGCAACTTAGGTTTTTTTCTGAAACCAGCTTGTTCTATTGGCAATATTTCGTCAACAATTGTAACTATTCTACTGTGTATTATGCATTCCAGCAACTTATATGGTACACATAATAGCGATATTGGCCTGTAGTGCGACGCATTCTCACCATTTTTACCAGGCTTGATTATCGCAACAACTTTCGATTCTTTGAATTGTTTTGGCAACTTTCCAGTAGAACAAATATGATTCAAGAATTCTGTTCAAAATTTAATTGGTTTAGATCCCATATACTTATAAATTCGGGATAGGTTGCGTCTATCCCGGCTGCTTTGCCATTTTTGACCAATTTAATGGAATTTGTAACTTCTTCTACAGTTAAAGGAGTGTTTAATATGCCATCCTGTAATTTGGCTAATGCTGTTCTTAGCTCCGATTTAATGCTCCGAGCTCGAGATTTGTCTACTGGGGTTTTAGACGCTTTTAATAGTCTTTCTGCAATCTTGTTTGGGGAAACTTTTGGCGGTCTGATATTACGCAATGCGCACGCTTTTCGCGCCGTGTGTGTGAAGTCCATAGCCTCCACAGCGAATCGCCACCTTGCTTGTCTGTCTTGATTTAGTGAATCAAATAATTGATTTAAGAATGTTTCATCATGGGTGTTTTCATAGTTTATCCAAAGGTCCTCATGTTCCCTTGTCCAGTACGGGATATACTGTTTCCGGAAACCTCTTTGCACTGAACTCTTTGCAGCACTGATTACAAGGTTAACAAATTTACTATAACATTTAACAGTGGTAGGAATGTCTACAATAGTGTCTTCGATATATTCTGTAAACCTTGTCCAGTTTGCCTTATGGAAGTTCCAGCTTGGCTTAATAGCAGACTGCGACTTTTTTACATATTTCGATTAGGACCGGCCTATGCTGGCTTGTAGGAAAATCTGGTAGTACCGATCGAACAACACGATTTGGGTTGCTTATGAGTTGACTAGAGACGATGCAGAGGTCAGGTGTATAGTCCTTGTTCCATCTAGCTGAGTGGAAAGTTCCTTTATCTTGTGCATCAAAAATAAGATTTAAGTTATTAATGTCCATCCAGTTTAGTAAGAATTCACCGTTTTTATCTTCTGCGCCATAACCGCACGCATAACTGTGGCTGTTGAAATCACCTACATAAACAGCTGGCTCAGGAAAAACTTAAAAGTTTGGGGGCCACTTTACGGTGGACGGTTTGTACACATTTATTATATGAATATTGCCGATAACAATAACCGCCGTAAATATATTATTATGACCACACTCCAATCACATGGAAATGTTTTATACCATTTTTAACATATGTTGCAATCCCATATTGTTCATGGTGAACAGCCGCTGCGATCTTATAACCCTTGATTGTACCTCTTTTCTTCAGGTCTTCATAACTATCTGTGTGTGTTTCTTGTACAACGATCACATCCGGATTGGTGGGTTTAGAGACTCTACTAATACACCCCGATTTGTTGCGGGAGATAGATTCTATATTTATTTGTAAGATCTTGAGATTTCCTAATTTACTATTTATCGTCATGTAGCCCTGAGAAGGGCTTTTTCGGGATACTCTGGCTCCTTCTGGCAGCATTCGTTACAGTCAATTTTCTGCGAATTACGCTAAGTAAAATCCAACTGCATCCAGGGGCACCACGGGGCGGTTGCTGCCTCGCCCCCATAATTTTACGCTAACCAAATATCTACTAAATGAGAACATTAGCATTAAAAGTTCTGTATCACTTAGGAAACACAACGACTTAAAGGTTTAGGTCCATATGTATATCGTGGTATCGTTGTTTTCAGCTTGCTAATGTTACGGATAAACTAAGTTTTGAATAGCGACCTATCATCACTTAATTTTTGATAGCATACAGAAATTTATATATTTTTCATCAAGATACTTAGCTGAATCTGCCTTAGGGATAGATAGCGATATCTCATCGATATGGCCCCCAATACTCCCGGTGATTTACTAAGATTTTCTAGACATGTATCCGTTTATCCAGATTTTATCTATAGCTAGTATTATTTCTTTAATTAATCGACAATTTCAACATCTCGCGGAATAACCTTCTTTTAACGTCTGCGATAAAGCGATTGAAGCGACGAAAACGTAAAATCTGTTTAAATTACGCGAGACATATCATTCGGAAATGTTATTTGAAGATCTTAAACTAGAACTTATTATTATGGTCGACCGATCCAGTTATTATTAGAGGTATATATTTTCGCGTGTGTTTGTAAGATGAGAAGGACGTGTTTAACGAATTAGTCTTAGTAATGCCTCTATATAAACCGCGTTATTATGCGTAATAACCGAACTTATTATAACGAGAAAAATCATTTAAAAAAACACCTAATTAAATATTAGGTATTCGAATAAATAACGGTTACTCGTTTCCCGGAATAAGCGTTAAATTTTAAACGTATACCAGCGTTCGATTAAAGTCAAATTTGTAATTAGGACGTCGTCGAACACGATTACAAATAATTTTTGCATACCCGTTCCTTTAACGATCCTTTCCAATAGTCTTTAATTATCTGGACGTAACTGTAGTAACGAAATTGTTCAATTTTGGGGTTATTTCGCTATTAGTTACGATTAGTTACGCGAGAAGAATAAATATAACCGGTCAAATTATCGATTTTCGGACGAAACTCGAATCCTACGGTTCCAGTGAAAAATTAATAAATTAATTAATTAATTATTCATTTTTAAACAGTAGTTAGTTTTTATAATATTATTTAGTATCCTTTAAAAATCTCCCCGTTATTAATTTCGAATTTTTATTTTATTATCGTCGTAATCATTATTTTTAATTCTTAATGAATAAAATATTACTTAATCGTCACGACGTAACGAATTAGCCTTACAAGCTTTTAATGCTAAAAAAAATTGTCTGTTTCTGCATAGACATATTCGGTTGACATAGGATGTTTCAATTATAAAAAATATTTATGCAACGCTTTAAAAATTATCTAGAGTCATGTAACAGAAAACAGAAAACAAAAAATGTATTTCTATTGTGCTTACTTGGTGATACATATGTTTAATTTATATTACTTTTATATCGTATATATATATATATATATATATATATATATATATATATATATATATATATATATATATATATATATATATAATCAAAATAATATGTAACTATATATGAAACACTACTAAGAATTTTAATGTTACATTTAAAGAACATACCGCTCCAATTTTTCTGACTACCTTATAATTCATTCCTTTAATTCTGCTTTTAACTTTAAAATTTTACACGTTTCCACAAATAATCAAGTCATCCATTCAATTCTAGAAATAAACAAAGTCCTTTCAAATTCATCCCTGTCGGCCGTGGTTAACAAACAAATTCCGGAATTATAGACCGGTCCTTTTGTTTACCGAAGATGGAGCTCACTACTTGTTATTAGTTTTTATATCATTTTTCATTCAGCCTCCTGTGGTGTGACACTAGTATATGATTAAATACACATATGGTGATACAGTATAAAAGTATCCTTATTTTTATTTTCATTAAATCAAAAATAATATTTTGTACACAAAATATAATTTTATGCTTTACTCGGAAGTTTATAAAATGATTAATAACGTCCGTGTACATCTAATTTCGACTTGTTTATCAGTTGTATACTCGGGAAGGGAGAATAAATATCAAAGGTTATTTAATATTTGAAATTATCGAATTAGGACGAAACAAATCCCACGATTGCAGTATATGGATGACAAATAAATTAATGAATTATTTGAAAATGAAAATATGTTAATAAATTATTTAAAAAGGAAAAAGACTGTTTTTACTTATTCAAGGATTATGATTATTACATTTTCAAAAAATTATATGTACACATACACACATATATATATTTATACAACAAAAAAGTAAAATCAACCAATTTTTATATAAAAAAATGCCACAAAGTATTTCGACCACTAAGACATTATCAAGTGTACATATAAAAATAAATACACAATTTATAAAAAATATAAAAAAAAAAAAATGTAGAAAAAAAACTTAATGTAGATGTAAAATATTACAAAATATTATGTGAAAAAATAGTTCTGATTACAAAAAAATCGAATAGTTTGATTGTGTTGGTTACCAAATTCACTTACAGATTATTTTGAAAGCAAATCTTTTTTTCTTTTTGTAATAATATTCTACGTATAAATTAAGTATTTTTTTACATTTTATTTTTTGTTTTTCCTTTTATGTGTTGTATAAATTGTGTATATTTTTATCATTTATTTTTTATGTATTATTCATTTTTTTTTAATTTATAAATTAATAATATGATGATAAAACGCTCGTAAATTTTAAAATAATTTTTAAAATAATTTTAATGTATATATAAAAAAAAAACGTTAAAAAATATTTAAGAACAGTTAGTCTGTGCGAAGTAGAATTATTATGTCCCATTACAATTTTTAAAGTTTTAAACATCGCTCTTACGACCGATCTAAAAAATTTGTATTATAACATTAATAACAGGTATAATATCGACGAAGGGACATTATCCGTCATTAGAAGACAAAGAATTCCAAAAAATAATTACCATTGGTCCGATGGCCAGGTACGCCGAAGATCTCAGACTAGCTGTCAAGATAATGGCTGGTCCGATGGCTGATGTATTAAATTTAGACGAAGAAGTACGTAAGCGTTATATATTTATTATTAGAGGCCTATTCGTTTAGAGAGCTTCTTCTGAAAAATAATACTAAATTGTTTCATTAAATTTATAGTACGAAACGAAACAAAAACATTATTCATCCACGAAATGCAGATTGGAGAAAAATTCCAACTACAAACAACCTAAAAAATTTCAGGAACCTGAAAAATCCTTTGTAAAGAAGAAATGATATTCAATTAAGACCATAGCGTTCATTTCCCATCGCAACAGGCGTATTAGTAGGTAATCTGGCATTCTCTGAAATCATCCTCTAGTCGCATTACATGTACTACTACACTACTAACGCGTTACGTCCGTTTCTATCGCAAATTGGGTTGTACCGTAGCCCATTGCGTTCGGTTTGGATGGCTAAACGTAGTCAGTGTGTTTTTAGATCGTAAATAAAATAGGGAGTACAATAATAAAAAATTAATTTAGTTACCTGGACTTCAATTAATTTAAATTCACGATAAAAGAAAAGTCGTTGACTTGAAGAAATTTCAAGGGAAGTCTAATAACTTCTCATAGAAAACCGTTACGGATACAATAATAATAATAATAATTTTAATCATAATGACAACATATTTTCGACTAGGTTTCCGAAACCCATTACAATCGATAGTCAAACAACAGCTGCTGAGGTAGTATTTATGCTTAATTATTACAAAACACTTTTTGTTAGTTTATGACGTCACTTTGATGACTTTGGTTTTGATATTATAATCTATGATAACGACTATTCTTAGGTTGGAAAGTATTTGGAAATTACTATAATATTTCTTAGCGATCTTTTCTTTTTGTTTGATTTCACTTGCGTAACCTGTTACACAGACAAGTTTACATACATACTATCTAAAATACACAATGGAGTGCATACAAATTATTTTACTCGTCTCGAAGCCCAAATAACAAAACCCGTTTGAGCAGAACTTTACATACATACTATCGTTTGCAACACTTTTAAAAACCAATATATATATATATATATATATATATATATATATATATATATATATATATATATAAGTGTAAAATGTAGAAAAAAATAGATGTCGTAAATTCAGTAAAACATTTTTTAATTTTAAATGTTTAGTACTTCCCAACTGCATACTTCATAATGAATAAGTAAAAGTAGGGCAAAACTTTATCATAGATTAGATCACTTAGAAACTTCTCACTTGTGGATAAAGCGGAACTTCCTCATAACAGGCTTAGGTAGAACCCATAGTTAAATATATAAGCAGATAATGTGATAAGTCGTGTTCAGTTCATGTACATACATAGATATACGGTACCATACACGTATAGTGCACATAACTATTTCGTTAGTATATAATCATAGTCGAAAACAATAACACGCAATATAAAATATAATAAAAGGACAAAATAGCGATCACTTGTAGTTTGTGCACGATGTGCTATAAACAAATAAAACTTATTTCAATAACCCGAAACATAAAATCGCGTTAATCATTAAATAAAATTACTTTCATCATACATAGTGTTACGGACACACACACGCACACAGCCTCATTGTTCAGAATACACAATTGTAGGCATACATATTAGTAAATTTGCTTTCCTACATACTTGAATTAAAAAACTATAAATTACATGTTTCAATTTTTAATTATTATTATTACTTTTTTTTTGTCTTCGTATAAATCAACTACCTAATACACGTTCCTTATCAACGAACCTCTAACATGCGCCAGAATCCTACATAATTAGAGCCAAGTTTCCGGATTCACTTAGAATAAATTATACCAATATTCTACTGCGGCGACATTTATAGTTTAATAAATCAATTTTCAGTTAGGTATTATTGGACTCCCATTTGCCAGCATTCTGATATGAGTTTTATCGAAGAATGAAATTTCTGTTTTGGGTATTCCTCCTGATCTAGTTTTCTCTTTACCGAACGTTATATTAAATTAAAACTAGTTCTTTAATACAAAATTTAAAATTTGTAACTCGTGTACTCGTAGAAAGTTACTTTATGACAATTTATTTGTAAGATAGACTTTTCGAAGCATGTTAGCTCTAGCCCAACCGCCGTATAAGAACTGGTTGATACAATACTAAATACAAACGTTCAAACGTTCTGTCGAGAAGAATTGTGGTAAATAATAAAATTAATTTTCCTCATTTTTTCGACTATGTGAACCACAGAGGCGCTCTAATTTAACTTACTATCTAATAAAGCGCCGAGATATTTAATTTCAGTAACCCTCATTCACTTAGATTTATTTTCAAATTATTTCATTCTATTTTGTCTTGATTCGTTTAAATGTTATATTTCGTCTTATTATTATTTACAAATAATTTATTATCGATTAACCAACGGGTAACAACCATCTTTTTGAATTAACTTCTATAGCCAGTTTGGATATCTTTAATCAACAGTTTATATCGTTGGCATAGCTGAATAATCGTTCATTTATTTATAATTTGCACAAATCGTTTATATAGGCGAGAAAAATAAACGGTCCTAACCGACGGCTGCCCCGAGGAACACACGCGATCTCTGCGTTTCGTTATCACTGTAAATATTATGTAGTTTTACAGTATAATATCTATTCGAACCAATAATATATACTTCCTCTAAATCCATAAGCACATAAAGGAAAAATATTTGGAAAAACAACAAGAGGAAGGAATAGATCGGAATATGTAACATCAAACAATGGATTCCAGTGGCCGGCTCGTACATAAAGGTTGCACGTACAGCGATTAGAAATATCCAGAACATCATAAAAATTGATGATGTAATAAAATAATTAAAAGTACTAATTATTTTACGGAGATTAATCAAAATAAGTGAATTAGAATATATTGTAAAAAGTAAAAAATCTTTTTAAAAAAAGTGCTTTAAAATGCTTAGTTACAACGGTTAGTGGTTGCATGCACGATGCAATCTGAAGAAGACATTGGAAACTCATATACAGCATTATATTATACCTAGCTTATCAATAGTGAGTATGATATCTGCAGTTGCTTGAGCGGCACTCCTTCCATTGAAGGTGGCCTAGAATGTACAAATTAGATTTATTTGATCAAATCCAATGGTTTGACCCTCTGCAATCTTCGCATCTCTGATGAATTAAGACTGCTGTCCAGTTAGGGTGATCATGTATATGTTCTATTGCTTCCTATTTTATCACATCAGCAACATATGGAACATGTAGGTCACGATGTAAAGTTTTATTTGATACAAACCATGGCGCATTTGCAACGGTTCGTAGAGTTTTATTCTGGAATCATTGTATTAGATATTTGTTCTAGCACTGCAGCCCCATATTTGACACCCGTATCTCCAAACAGGAGCAAGTATTTGCTTGTATACGGTGATTTTATTATCCAAATGTAGCTTTGATTTTCTACCTATTATCCAGTACATTTGGCGAACTTTTATATTTAATTCATTGTTTTTAGTTTGAATATTATTTTTCCATGTTAACTTGCTATCTAGATGCATACCGAGATATTTTGCACTGTCATTTATCCGCACTGATTTTCGATTGATAGTGATGCTTTTAGGTACAATTTTTCAATAGGTAAAAATTACTCTTTTGAATTTGTTTTCATTGATCTTTATTCGCCTTTGTTCGCTTCATTTACTTCATTTAATTGAGCTTGGAAGGTTTTTATTAGCTTCCTCCGGGCAATGGCTATCGCAAAGTATAGCAGTATCATCTGCGAAGGTGGCTACCAAGCTATTATCACATACTGGAAGATCTGCTGTATACATTAAGTAGAGGAGAACGGTCCTAACAATCTTCCTTGTGGGACTCCAGCAAGTATGGGTTGTATGTTAGATATCTAATCTCCGAATTTAATCTGAAAATATATTTCTTTTAAAAATGAGCTAAGTAATTTGTAGTACTGATACAGAAATATAATTCATAGTTTATGCAATAGACCTTTGTGTCATACCTTATTAAAAGCTTGACTAATATCCTGGAATATCAAATCACATGCTTTCTTTTCTTCTAAACTGCTTTCTATTATTTGAACTACTCGATGCACTTGCTGGATGGTAGAATGCTTGGTTCTAAAACCATATTGGTGATCTGGGAGGCACTGTTTATTTTCTAGAATTTCATTTAATCTTTTAACAGAGCGATCGGTCTGTATGAGGTCATTTCTGTAGGAGGTTTGCCTAGTTTTTTAACACCGTTATTTGCGAAAACTTGAGCTGCACGAGTCGTATTATAGCATTAAATATGTAGATCAACATAACTAGTCCTTTACATGGTTAGTTCTTTTAATATCTTGACTGTTATCAGGTCATAGCCTAGGGTTTTTTTGGGGTTCATGTTTTTAACAGTGGCTTTAATTTCTTTTGGTTATCAAGGCTTTATTGGTAAGCTTACATCCATATTATATGAATTAATTGGTACGTTTTAATGACCAGGATGTGGGGTGAAGACTAGCGAAATATTTAACAAATTCATCAGCCTTTTCTTTATTACTGTGATGAATTATCTGACTTTCTTATTGGGTGTACAGGTTCGTTCGGTCTTTTTAAGGTACGTGTAGCTTTCCACAATGTGTATTCTGGTGATTGTGGGGGATAAGAAAGTTATGTATTCAGTGAAGCTCTCATTCTTTAGTTCGAGTAATAAGTTTTTTACTATCCTTGCTTATTTAGTGAATTTCCTTTTTACGAGCGGGTCTCTGTTTGTCATTGCTCCCTTAATTCCTTTTTTTTTAAGCTACCTGATTTAGAATTTCTGTTGGGTAGTATATAATTGGGGAACTCACCGATTCATCCGGCGTACTCGCCCATGCTGCTTTCTGTAGGAGTACAATAAAATTCTGCAAAGCATTTTCTATATCTTCACCTATCTTAAGTCTTACATTTAAGTTGGTAAATTCATCAACTATCTGTTTAAATTCTTCCCAATTGGTTCTTCTGATGCTATTTGGGTACAGAGTTTACATACGGCTGTATTAGCCATCGCTGGTTACAATCGTTTTACAACCAGAATCCTTGTAATACAGACACATTTCAGGCGGCAGAATAAGTTTTTATCCTTGTGTTGTTCATAACAGGTGAGTGCGGTTGCGTGCGCATACTATCGGTTTACAAACGATCGAGTCTGCGACTTATATATCATATCTTCCCGAGATTAGTTTTTCTTCTTCGAATTTCTACTGGTGTTTCTTTCTTTTACTCTGTACATTTCCGCGTGTGAATTGTTTATGGGCCTCTCTCGCCAGTTTCGACAATTTAATACATGTAGAATTTTTCCTTACTGAAGCTTTATTATTTATAGGGCAATTGATCATTTCATTTTCAGAGGATGGTTTTGTTTAAATTGTGAAAAAATAAGAATACCTAACTATTATATATAATTAATCGAATTGTTTCGTTTTAGTATTATAAAAGTTTTTCAACTTTTCTAATTGAATAAATTTAGTACTTATTCATGCGGAAATAAATTGTTAATATATTTCGATAAAATATTACAATTTTTTATCTTGGGATTGATAATCTAATTTCATAATTTTTAGTTTTTCCGATTTTAAAAGGTTCTTGTAACTATACTTTGTTGACTTTAATATTATTAATGTTATTTTGTGGTGGGTGAAACAAACATTTTTTTGTGTATTTTGGGAAGGGTGGGTAAGGTGTAATTGCAACCGCTAGATTAACCACAAGCGGTCACTGATGGATTCGCCAGGGAAATGATAGCTGCAACCAGACTGGGCAAAATATGAAAAAGCCAACGCCCTCATATGGATACTTGATGATGATAATTTTTCGAGCAATACATTATCATTTATTGCATCAAAAGATTTGCTTAAATTAAAATAAATTGAAACGACAAATCTGCCTTCTTGAAGACACCTAGCAATATGAGAGACGTGTTCAAAGATGTCATTGTTCCTTTTTTTGGTAAGCAACCGAATTGATTGTCACTAAAAAAAATTAATTTTTGTAAATAATTTGATAGTAGGTTTTTATGCATTTTTCAAAAATCTTTGATATCATCGGTTCATAATTAACCACATTCGATTAATTTCCGTTTTTTATATATCGGCGTAATGATACGTACCTTCAGAACATTTAGAAAGGGTTAAATGAAAATATTAACATTATCTTGTATTTATTTAATCGAGATTGCAACGTGACCATACAAAGGATTACTTGGAAAGTATGGTTTTTTCACATCATCAAAGGAATAGTCCTAAAAATGAGAAATAATTCTACGTAATTGTCGGTGGTATTCTAAAATTACATTGTTGTACAACATCGAATTTATTCGCTATTAACTTCTCGGTGTTCATTTGGTCAATTTTAATTTCTCTGTTCTTGCGATTTTCTTTTTCAATAACTTTATAATTTTTCAATAATTTTTTTGATTCTTCTTACATTCATCCAGTATATTGGTATAATATTCATATATTGCCTTTCTCATATGAAACGTTCTAGACGTAATTTTGTACTCATTCAAGATAGTAATAATTTGCTGGAATTGATTAGTTAACTTCAATAACGTTCGCTTTTTACATGTGAGGTTAATCAACTCATCGTTTAACCACTCTAATAATAATAATAATAATAATAATAATAAAGTATTTTCGACTAAATTTAATCAATTTAATAATAAAATATGTATATATACAGTTGTGTGTGTGTAAATGTAAATGACATAAAGAAAACCTTGACACAACGATTGTCATTGATAGAAGATATCTACTTGTCATCAAACAATAACTGATAGACGTAATTTTTATATTTACATAAACAATATAAATTTCCATAACTCATATTTAGGAGTTTATTTAAGATTTAATCTTTGTTTTCACTTCAAATAACGGAATTTTAAATATTAATACGTCAATATGTAAATAAACATATGACGGATGAAATTTTACCGTAAAGTAAACAAATTCCAACATTAAATTGACGAACTTGACCTCTCTGAGCCGAAATAATCGAGGAAATACATACATACATACACACAAGTATATATACATATATTGGAAATATTAGTAGTAAAATGGTACTTCAATTTACCTATAATTTTTATGTGGTTCACCTTGTGAAAAAAAACAAAAACTGAACGTACTAGGAAAATTAACTAATACGTGGGATAGATAAAAAATCTGGCTGTTACGAAATGTTATACATCGTCTATCGCCGGAGTAGCGATTAGTTTCATATCTAGATCTACTAATTACGTCATTGATGACTGAACATTTAATTAAGACTCCGAATACAATCCGTTCCTTCTGTGTCTTTCGATATCCTCCGGGTATACTGTCTTTTGCAGTTTTTATGACAAGTATTTGAAAGCGTGAAGGAACAAATCGTTTAAAGTCGAGAAAACCAGTATATAAGACTATAACAAAATTAATAGACGAAGATTTTAACGTAATTAAAGAATGGAGAAAGAAACGGTGTCAGAATAATCCGGATAAGAGAGGAATCATCAGTAACACATTGAATTCGACCTGGCGAGAAATATCTGGACAAAATTGAATCGCATCCGAACAGAACATGGTAGGTGTGGAAAGAAAATGAAGGCATATGGACTCAGGGACGAATCAGCCTGTGTCTGCGGGGAACCAGAGCAAATAATGAAGCACATCCTGATGGGATGCCAGAAGCGAGCTCTGAAAGACGGTTGGGAAGGAATCAGCAAGCTGACTGACCAAGCAGTGGATTGGCTGCAAAAGCTTGATGTTATAATATAAGTATAAATATAAATATAATTAAGTATAGATAAGTTAAAAATTTAAAATGTAAATACCCTAGATAGACGATTAATTCACAATTTCCTGAAAAACGAACTAACTGACCGAGCAGCAAAGGAGGCGTCCTCTATGTACCCTTACATAAATTTATCCATCCCTCGTGAAGATGCAAATATCATCGCCATAAAACTAGAAAACAAATGGAAATCTACGTGGATGTCCACGCCTAACTCGAACAAGTTAAGAAGCATTAAATCGGATATAAGCCGCTGGAAAATACCTTCTAATTTATCCGGAAAAGGAGAAATTACTCCGAGACGGCTCCGATTTGGCCATGCATCAATAGCACATGGGCATTTATTAAGGCGTGAATCTCCTGTCAGATGTTTCTGTGAACACTGGGAAATTACTGTCAAACATCTTTTGCTAGATTGTACTACTTACAACTCTCAACGTTCCCAACTGGCATTACCAACAACAATTAAGGGCCTGCTAAACTCAAATGGCAACACGCACTTTCAAGTTCTCCGCTTCTTGTACAATACTAGTCTCTTCTACATGATCTGAGCTCTTCTCATCTGTGCCTCCAGCCTAGTAGTAGTAGTAGTACATAGCACATTAATGGGAAAATAATAATAATAATCAAAATACAATCCGTTCAGATTCGAATCTTACACCAAGGTTTAGGCGCGGAGCAGCTAGAACATTTCTTTACTTCGGATGTTATTCGAGAAATAATTTGTAATCGTGATACGCAATCCTGATAGTTGGAACAACCGATCGATCGACAATGAGCATAATGACGAGTTGTTCGTGGTAGATTGACGGGCGTTAGTCGATTTAGACGGTTTATATATTGAATTTAAAACATCGATTGTTAGTTCAGTCGATCGGTTCTTAATTAGTGTCTCTATTTAAATAGTTTCGATTAATCTCTAATATTATGTAATTAATTTCGAGTAAATTCTGTAGGTTATCATATGAAATATATAATCGTTACAAATTTGACTGCAACGATTTCATATGGAAACAGTGCCTAAAATCGATGTAAGTCGATAGCGGTTTAATCGTTCTATTATAAAAAATTAAGTTTTAGCATCGGAAATAGTTCGGATTCTAGGTCCGGAAGTCGATTTAGGTTTACTAAGTCGAAATTTCAACAGCGATCCAGCCGCAGAGATAACGGATGTTAGCGTCTCGTCTTAAAGTACCACACTAAAACTGATAAGACGGTATAATTTCAGGCAATTATAGCAAATCAAAAATAGTAAAATTAACGAATAATTTTTTATATGTATAACTGAGAATTTCGGGTTTGTATAGTTCAACATTAATTAGGTTTTCTGCCACTATATATATAATCTAGCATAGAAACATATATCTCGAATACACATAATTCGAAATAGTCTATGCGATAAATGTCAAGATGATATCAACCATATCATATGAAAATGCGAGAAGAACAAACAAAATCGAAATAACATGATACGGTAATTATTAAAATATACACCCCCTCTAAATATACAGTCAATAGTATGTGATCCAAACAACGAAGATCCGGTCAAAATCATATATAAGTTTATAGTCCAATATAACAAAGAAATATAATAAGTCAACTATTATAGCTTAAAACAAGAAAATCATAGTAGTATAGATGGCCAAAGCGACCTACAGACTAAAAAAAAAAAAACGCTTACAAGGAGAAATGTACGCTTTATTAATAGGTCGGATTTTCTCCTTTTTAAGTGGAAATGCTTGTACGGCTTATTCAAAGTGATAGGAGACTGTTCATATTTTAACTAGACTGTTCATATTTTAACTGATAACCTTCCTAGAAATATTGCTATACGAGGGAATAATTGTAGTTATGCAGATGGAGCAAGGACGATACATTGTACGGAGGTCTAATATATGGGAGAACGTAGTAAGATAAGGTATAACGCTTCAGAACGCAACCGCGCCACAGCCGAGGATCGTAGATCGCCCATTTAAAATGAAGACGAGAGAATGGACTTTCTCTAAGTTGCATATATAAAAGACTATCGGCTAATAAATAATGCCCAAATCGTAATCTACCGATGAGTGCAATTTCTTTGCAATTAATCTTCTTAACGCAATAGAACGACGGAAGTTTAGGGAGAGAAAGTTGAAGTTTATAGTAATTGGCGGGAAAATGCTCTCGGGTTCCCAATGATCCTTATGTTCAAGTTGTACAGAGTGAATGATAACCTCGTGAGGAAACTATACCATTAGATGACGCATCTTTAGCTAATGAATCAACAAATTAATTTTTTTGAATACCTCACAAGAAGGGCGCAAAAATATTCCAACGCGTTACAAATTATTAAGCTTTAACGCAATTAATCTGATTAATATATCCGGCACACTTATTTCGTCGTATATAGCCTTTACCATTCTTTAGTCGGTAATAATAAGGTAATTCCTATAAAGATCCGAATTAAAATTGATCAGGCTCGTAGTTACCTATCGAATAATGACTGACATCTTTATGACGACGTTCAAGACGAAGAAATAAGTGGAGATATTAAGGTTACTTCCAATTAACAATTATTTTCGATGCAGGAGCCATAACGAGTTTTATTTGATAACATCCATTTTTTAACCACTATTATTATGATAGAAGTTTGTTTTTTTAATATTGAACCTTAAATGTATCGTTGCTTTATTAGTTCGACGATTTAAAAATCGTTTATTATAATTATGATTATTATTATTGTTGTTATTATTACGACAGGTAAATATGAAAAATTTAAAAGTCTATTACATGACCGATTTTGGTTATTCCTTGTCGGAACTGTCCGTCGATCGGGAAATCAAGAAGAGTATTATAGACGGTGCTCAATATTTCAACGAAATGTACGGATGTCCGGTTCAATCGGTAATTGATTCGATATTAAATCACTCGATTATGGCGTATACGTTAATTTTATAATTGTAAATATTAAATCTTCTTCAAGAAAACGTTAAGTTGTAACATTCTGTATCCCTTTCAAACGTTATACATTTTATTAAAATATTTTTAATATTCGAATTGAATATAATTTTTGTTTCCGTTTTAATCCACACTCTGTCCATTTCATCAGTGTCGAAACGAGTTAATGAATTAGAAATAAACGGTGAATGTCAGCAATTTTTTCGCATTATTGCATATGTTTTTACGCTAAAGACGTACATACATAAATAATATCATTATTATCCAGAAAATTCAAGAAGTATAAAGATTAAAATATCTCGATCAAATGGTAACGGAAGACATGTATTGCGATTAGGAAATAAACTTAAGAATTAGGTTAGTTAAGCCTGGCAAGAAAAACGAAATATATTATGCCAAAAGTCAATACCGTTAAAACTATATGTAAACGTATTGTTAAAACTTATCGGTTGTAGCGCTTTACTATGCTGAAACGTAGTGACTGAACAAAATGAATGTTTCTAAAAGTTGGAGGATGATACAAAAAGAATAGCTGGACTGAAAAAGTTACGAATGAAGAAATTCTTCAAAGAACTGACGAAAAACGGATCTTGTTGCAGTCGATAAAGAAGAGACGATTAACCTAGATGGGGCAGTGGTCTGTTACGCGATGTAAATAGGACAGATTCCACGGAAAAGAGTTCGCGAAAGACCGCGAAACACTTTCGTGGCAACATTGTCGCATGATACAGACACAAATCAATACTGGAAAATGAAAAGAGCTGCAGAGAATCGGTTGGGCTGGAAGTTAGTTACTATGGAATAAAATAAGTCCTAGGACTGCCAAAATTATGATAATGATTATTATTATTATGATGCATTTCCGTTACGGAACGTCTGCTAATATTTTAACAATTATTTTTATCTGAAGTAAATAATCGGAGAACTGAAAGAAATATTTTTTATAACAAAAAAGAAAAAAAAAAAAGAAGAAAAATTTTTAAGATAATGAAAAATGTAAAAACTAAGATATATATATATATATATATATATATATATATATATATATCATACAGCCGCAATGTAATAGTTGATAGATTGCTCGGCTGTTAATTTGACAGTTGTGGTTCCACCCTATCTTGTCGTGTAAAGTTTTTTATCATCATAGAACCCTTAATTATCATATAACGCTCCGTGCGAACCCGCGTTACATATGATTAGTACCTTACATGTTAGGCCATTATGTAAGCAAAAAAAAATATTACGTTGATGATAATCAGATGTAGTAGAACGAGTAACACAACTGAAATGAAGCTGTGCAGGTCCAAGATGAATGGATAATAGATGGTCCAAAAAAGTGATGGATAACAAGAAAGAACAGTGTAGGAGTCGTGGAAGGCCATACATTCACTCGGTGACAGGATGGTATTCAAATGTTAGCCGGAATGAAATGGATGAACATAGCTTGCGCTCCAAATAAATAGAGAGAAAAGGGACCGCTTACAACCATCGGTGGGTAGATATTAGCGCATCGTATGTGTGATGCATATATATATATATATATATAATTCATATGCCATAAATTTTAGTTCTATATTTGTATTTTGAATTTATTAATTAATTATTTATCCAATTTGTTATTAATAATGCATGGAAACGATAAATATTATTATTAAACAAACCCAGTGCGCATTAATATCAAGTACATAACTGATTATTATTTATTATATATATATAATTGTGTTTTTCGAATGTTTTCATTTTATTCAGTTGTATCTGAAAGAAATGGAAGATATGTTTGAAATCATTGTACTGCAATTAACCGAAATGGAAAATGGTGAACAAGTAGCAAACTTAAAGGGAGAGGTAATTATTATTATTATTATTATCCGAAATCTTCACAGCCATGCTGGTTTGAGTTTGTAATACGGCTCTCAATTTTCATCTTGATGGTTAAAGAAGGTTCTCATATTGTAAACAATGTTCAATAATACCGATGTTTGAACTCGTTCCATCGTATATGGTGATAGCCCTAGGTTCTTTACGCTATTACCCAAACTGCTCGATATTATTCCATTGTTTCACCAATGGTATACAATCTTTACAACATCGACTTTCATCATTCGTTTCATTTGCTCCGTAATTTTTTCATATTTATTTACTTTTTTCTGCATACACTTATTCAATATTCAGACTATCTGGTACAGCTATATCTATTAACGTACTTAATTTATTTATATTATCTATTAAAACGATATCAGGTCTATTATGTTCGATTGTTTTATCAGTCAATATAGTTCTGTCCCAGTATAATTTATAGTATTTGTGTTCTAAGATTTTTATTATTATCATTATTATTATTGGTCGGTGTCAACATTGTTTCGATTAATCTCGTCGCCGATTTTAACACGTAGAGGGCGATAAATTATTTACTTACAGATGGTCCTAAAATTATCGGTATTATTATAATTTAATTTTGAGTAGCATAATGTGAACTTACGATCTTAATACTTAAATTAATTATTACAATTACAATAATTTCCAGATACTTTTAAGCGACTATCTTACATACTAAATAAAACTATGGAATGGGACGCCGAAAAATAATTTTAATAATTTTATTTTTATCTCAAGTTTATTTTTTTACGAATTTGTTTTTTTTCCTATAAATTGTTTCGCTTATTTACTTTTACAGGCTGAGTCAGCGCCGTACCTGGAATTTTTAAAATCATTATTCAACATGTCCGATTACAGTTTCAATACGGTATTAGCTAAAGTTCTGTTTCGAAATTTATTATTTATGCCCAGAGAAAATGCGGCCAAATACAAACAGAAAAGATACAATCTATTTCAAACAATCAAGGTAAGGCGCGCGCCCTGTATTATAACGTAAACTTAATACCTATAAGTTTATTTGAAGCACATTTAAATTTAAATATATATATACCCCCTCGAGGGTACACAGATATGTGTAACACCCTGAGTTCGACGAAATGGGCGCGTCCGCAGGAGATGAATAACGGCAGGCATTCATATATAGAGGTTAGCGCGAATCATGAGCGGCGATGTAGCAGGGTGCAGTGGGGAAGCCTTGGGAAAGCTTTCCTGGCTCAGATCATAGACTATTAATCATGAAAATCAGGTTAAACTAGAAGTTCGAAATAAAAGATCGACATTAACAAACATGAAAATTTTAAATTCAAAAGGGTTTAAAGCAGCCATTACAACGAGACTTGGTAGTACACACTGGAGAACATGAACGTATCATCGGTACAAAACTGGAACCAGTTGAAAGAACACATTAAAAAAGCATGTAAAGATTCACAACCGCCCGATAAAATAAAGAAATGGAAACATTGGTTTTCAAATACAATTGCAGTTATAGAAGAGCGGAGAAATCTAAGTCACGGTGTCGAAAATTATATAGGAAAAAAGAAGTTGTTAAACAAACAGATCGAAAAGTTGTGCCGAAAAGATAAAAATGACTACATCTCCTCTATATATGATGGATCCAAAAAAGTACGGATAGAATGGATACAAGATCAATTCAAAATGAAAACACAAGTAATTGAAGATGAGAATGGTTCATTAAGGACGCATGCGGTTGAAGTAGCCGAAACGTGGCGTAAGTACTATGCCGTAGCATCCAAATGGATGAGATAGAGCCTTCTATTCTTTACTCAGAGGTTCGAAATGCTATAGCCTATTCAAAAAGGAACAAAGCTCCAGGGCCGGATTACATTCCTACAGAAATTTTCAAAATAGCGTGTGAATACAATTTGCAATAACATTTGGAAATCCGATTTTTGGCCAAAGGATTTGTGCCGATCTACATATATTCTCTTACATAAGAAAGGTTCCTACAAAAAATGTGAAAACTACAGGACAATATCTTTAATTCCACACGCTAGCAAGGTGATGTTAAAGATTATATATAAGCGGTTATATAGTGTTATGCGTAATGAAATTCCGCTTTGTGGACTACAAAACAGCTTTCGACTGTTTACAATAAAAACTGATGGTTAAAGATGTCTGTAATATAATGAAATATAATTATTTTTATGTTCAAAACGTAGAGTCAAAGATAAACACACTGAAAATTGCTAGATTACCTATCTATATATTTTCATAACATATTTCGGTTTATTTACCTCGTTTTATGTATGTGTTTATGTATCCATAAACCCATATCTTGCAGTTTGGTCGTGGTTAAAATATTACACCTTACCCACCCTCCCCCAAAATACACAAAAAAATTGTTTGTTTCACACATCATAAAGTAACATTAATAGCCGCGTCAAGGTACGTATTTCAAGGATTTTTGTTGCAAAATAATTGCAGTCAGCAGTGGCCAATATACATTAATTAAAAAATTACAAGTCGATTGTACAACAAAGTATGGTATTCCGACGAATCGAATAGTGTTTCCATAGGCTTAGTTGTAAGGAATCCTACGTAATTTATTTATAAATAGATATAAACGCAAAGTTTTATACTAAATTGATTCTAAAAATCGGTCATTAATAAAAATATTTTATAGCCTTTTGTTCGCCAAGGAGATTTCTTGCCTCCACGGTAATGTCTGGGCATTATCTAGTATGAATGGAGTTTGAACCCTACTAAGAAGAAGAATTTTTTATGGTAAAAAGACCTTAAGTCAACTGAGCTACATATCTAATTAGCCGATAAAAAAGCATCAGCTTTATTCAAACCACCCTATACTGGCTTGCTATAGGTGTGACCTTTGGCAGGTATCAATCTTCAGGTTCGTTCACTACCAACTTTCGAGTTGATGGGATTTTGAGCGTACACACACATATATATATATTTATACATATATATATCAGCATTAAAAAAATGTTGTGCTGTTAAATTACTTAACATGTTGAGGAGTTATTTAATATATATATATATATATATATATATATATATATATATATATAAGAATGGTACAGTATATTATATGTTTAAATTTTGTGTTCGTGTCTAGGATCTCTTAGGCGACAACGGAATACTAATTATGCCTACGTTTCCACAAGCGGCTTTTAATAAATACGAGCTGATTTGTAAATTAGGTTCCATCACTTATCCTATGTCGATAAATGTTTTAGGATTGCCGGCAACTCAAATCCCGGTCGGATTAAATAAAAACAAATTACCCATCGGATTCCAGGTTTGTTTACCCCTTCTATTCGATCGAATTTTATTTCCAAACTATTTTCTTATCTAATCTATTTTTTATTATGGTGTTTTTTTATAAAACTCATTTTTCTATTATTATTATTATCATTATTATTATTATTATTATTATTATTATTATTATTATTATTATTATTATTTTATTGATTTTATTTTATACACTTTTTTTCTCTCGTAATTATCGACTGAGATTTCGGAGTCATTGTAGGGTTGCACTTTAAATGTTAGGAGATAGACACTAATCGAAATCGATACAAATTGTAGACATACGAATGCCACCTTGGAGGACATGCTGGCTCATTTTGCGTGCAAAAAATGACGCACAATAAGTCACGACTTTTTACTTAACGAAAGAAATATACAATAATAGATGTCTATCAATAAACGCAAAACTAAGGCATTGTGATCAGACCTTTGGTACTATATATCTTAGAGATTCTAGTAATGAATACGAGAAAGGCCTAAATAAATAATGTGAAAGCATAGAAAGAAAAATATTCAGAAAAATATTAGAACTAGTGAAACAAGTATAAATATGTAGAAAGCAAAGCAACCACCAAGTATACAAAAGTGTAGAAAAGATTACCACTGCGGTCAGAAAAATAAAAATTAGTGTCAAAGAATGGTACCAGAAAGATTCACAAGAAGATTGCTTGATTACGTATGAGAAAATTCAAAATGAATGGTACATGGTACACGGCGGTTAAAAACTACATGGAGGAATTAAATATTGTGTCAGATAAGCGAATACCATTAAGGAATAAACTGTATGATTGTAAACAATTCTCAGAGAAACTCGAGGGAAACATTGGCACTTGATGGACTGAAGAAAGAAAAAAATTACACGGTGGAACGATGATAAGAAACGAAAGAAGACAACGTGATCCATTAGTTGCTAATTCGATATAATAATTATATATATATATATATATATATATATATATATATGTCTCGTTGGTATAGTTGCTAGAGTGCTCGGCTGTCAATTGAATGGGAAAGAATTCGAAACTGATTCGCGAAATAAAAGTTTACAAAGTTTTCTATCATTACGTAACTCTTAATTATCACGGGGAAAGCAATAGCGAGTCACTACGTATAACATCATATACTGTGCATCGCGTATAACTAGTGCCTCGAATGCCAGCCCATTTTGTACGTAAGAATAAACATACAATGGGGTAGTTACGATGTTCGACAACGAACAATACGATGACGATGATTATATATATTATCATCATATTCGTTAGCTCGGTTCGAGCATCGTGAAATTACGAATTCCAAATCCTTTCAATCTTGTCTGCCATACGTCCCTATTTTCCGCAAGTATTACAAAACTTTCTGGAGTAATGTAACCGAAATTAATTGTTTTATTCTATCTGTATATCTGGCTTATGTCCTGCCTCCTACCATCCCTTCAAGAATTATTTTTTCCATTCCGTTCCAACGTATCACGTATCCGAAATACCTCAGTATGCGCTGTATTACTATATCTCACAGGTGTAGATCCGATCCTATATCGTTTAACATAAGAGAGATTGGTTCTTTTTTCTGTCCACGAAATTCGCAACACTCGCCGCCAGCAGAACATCTCGAAGGTATTAATTCGCCGGGTATCAGCTGCTTTTAATGTTCAGCATACCGCACCATATAGAAAAACGGAGAAGACTAGAGTATTCATTGAGATGTCGTGACTTTCCCGTATCTTTCGTAATTAACCCAGTGTCAGCCGTTGATGTTCGGTTTTTAATTTCATCCGTAGATCCACCGTGTTTAGTAATTAGAGATCCCAAATATAAAAATTTATCAACCACTTGTATCGCATCCAGCTATACAAGAATTGAAACTTTCGTAGTGGGTACTATCCAACTCTCGTCGATTTTATTTTTCGGTGAAAACGGCGCCAGAATTTGTCACCAATCGATAACGTTTCGAAGATACACTGGGATCTTCGTGTTAGTTTAAAATGGAAACTGTATCTATCTTCGAAACGTCGTCAGTGACAGATTCTGACGTGGTTTAATTCGACTAGTGCATACATAATGTTTCTCGAAGTTAATTAACTAACATTTATGCGTGGGAATGAACTTTAAGAGTAAACTTTAACGCTAAAATAAATTATTCTCTTGACAGTGTCTTCTGTTTGTACCTTCGGTTTTATTTATGGAAATTGTTTTTTTCATATTTACGACTGTGTACAATAATTTCGTCACATCTATCAAAAAAATAAATAAATAAATAAAAAAGGAAAATGGCGAGTGTTGATAAAATTTTCATCGACATTTCTTTTTTAAAACATCAATTAACGTTTCATTAATTTACAATTAGTTCAATTATAACATCTTATATTCGTATTTGTATTCGCTGTGGTATTGGTATTTATATTTGTATTTATGTTCGTTTTCATAATCCTGTTCATGTTCATATTGACAACTCGGTGATGCTCCTATTTGTACGACGTAGTTTACCATTATTTATTATTATTATGATTATTACGATTAACTTCATCGTCTCTATCTTGCATTATATGAACCGATTTTAACATATTCTATAATTCATTGTGGCAGCCGCATATCACATTCAAGTATTATAAAATTCACTATATTTAATCGTATATTTCGAAATAATATCCCTCTACATTGTAAGCCATTGTCAAAAATGAAACAACTTTATGAAATACGTCTGTTGAACTTTCTTTTTTTTCTAAATTTTCGATTTGTTCTCGTGATGGTAAAACCAGAACAGCCCATATTGATTTCGCTAAAATACCTAAATGCAATAAATCGTGTAATGTGTGCTTGTTCAATTCTTTACCAACCCTCTTAAAGACGGAATTAAAAAACTACAGGCCCCGTCATAAGGAGATTTCGAAAATTGAAACGCGTTAAACATTACATAAATTTCACACATAACATAATTCGGCAGTAGTGTTCTTCTCTAAACTAATCATTAGAGTTTATTCAATCTTCCTAGTGATTTATAGAGTGACTTACTGCATGGAAAGTATATTAATTTCTCAAACAGAACTACTTGTAATTTAATGTATGATACGTTTTGACGTAGAAATCGAAAATATTTATTCATAATTACGTTCTTTTGTAATTATTTAGTAATATAATACGTATATTGTATTACTCGCGTAAACTCATATTATATTGCATATTGTCTTTGTATATGTGTACTGCGGTGTATGTGAGAGTGTTGAGCTTTGTTTTAATTGATTAAGTTCACATTGTTACAATTAAAATGTGAAATAATATACTTGATTTAATAATAATGATGATGATGATATTATTATTATACGCCGAAAATAATTATCATTTTAATCGCACCAACTTTTCGTTAACTGGTTTATTTTAGAAAATTTCATTTTCATTTCGCCGGAAATGACAAAACGCGCGTAATAAACTCGGCCCGGAATAATAATTTTCTGTATACGTGTGTATACTTTTAATAGGTAGTGGCAGGGCCAAAACAAGATCGATTAGGTTTGGCTGTAGCAAAAGAACTAGAAAAAGTGTACGGCGGCTGGATTCTACCTCCTTCCAGCCCGGGATCCGAATAGTGTTTTGTTTAATTCGATCGATATTTCAAGATTGAAGTTCGATAGATGATACCGTCGGTGCATCAGGGCGTGTTACAAGAATAAATAAATCTAAATCGAATCTATTCTCGATGAAAAATCTCTAAATAGGGATTATTTTATTTTTATACTCATATACATATATATATATATATATATATATATATATATATATATATATATAATATAAATATATATATATATAATATAAATATATATATATAATATATATATATATATATAAATGTATATATAAGATATTATATACTCTATATTGTATATTTATGTATCCATATATCTACAAAATTATATAAAGTACTGGGCATTTTTTAACGTTATTCTATTATTTGACGCTAGTTTTATCAATTTTACACTGTTACATTATATTCGCAGTATTTATCATAAGTGAGTTAAATAAATAAATAACCGCAATATTAGTTGTACTCTTCCTCGGATATAATGTCTATCTAAGGAAGATATTTTTAGCATCCGTAATGTACGATATCGTAATTCGACAAACGAGCCTTTAAATGCTTAAAACGTATTTATATATTTTTATATTAATTTTTAGCAATTTTTGAAAACTGCAAACACAAATTATATATATATATATATATATATATATATATATATATATATATATATATATATAATATTCGTATCTTGTCCTAAAATAATAATAATTACTATGCCGATTTTAATAATTTGCGTGGAATATATATGTGCTAAATTGTTATCAAATAAATACGCATATATTTTTTTTTAAATGTTCTAAATTATTTCCTTTATTCCGAGACAAAATTCACGCTCGAATTGTTGTTTCCATATTTACTTTCTAAAGTATAAATAATAACGGACGAAATAATATAGTTCTCCGGATACAAGAGCTAAATACATCATTAACCGGAATAAGCAAACTATTTTAACTATCTTTTTATATTTATTATTATTATTTCGAAAACAATACTAGGATCCCAGAAATTAAAAATAATTACTTTTATTCTTAATAAACTTACGTTCCACTTTAGACATATTTTCTCCTCGTAATATTTTCACCTATAATATGTTGCATAAATAACGTCACCCGTAGCGGTAAACCATCATTAGGTTACTCCTATTAACCAAGTCGATTATATCGACCTCCACTAATAGAACAAAGACGGATAAAAATCATCTTTATCGATTCATCTGTAGTACGAATCAATGAACAACAAAGGCGTACGTTAATTAGGACAAAACCTAGTTTCGATTATGTGCCAATCTCGTTGTGATTGTTACATAAATAAAACGCGCGTATATATATATATATATATATATATATATATATATATATATATATATATATGAACGTTAATCGGAAAGTTATACTTACATTAGTAACCTATTAACGGTGACAACTCCGAACAGCGTATTGAGATCAAAGTAGTAGTCAGTCGTAGGCCGAATCAAAAGCTTTCTCACAAAGGTGTGACCAACATTTAAACAAGGGCGGCTTAATAAATTTTCTTGTAATTTTCCTAGATGAAAAAAATAAAAGAAGAAAAGATTTATTTAATTATGAAATTTTATAAATTACGAATAATTTATTAATGGTCATAAAAACATATGTCGAGTATTCTAAAAGTTACCTTAGCACAGCTAAATACAAACAACTTTGCAAAAGTTAAGAAATAATAAATAAAATAAAAGTAAAATAACAAAATAGGAAAAATTAAAAAAAAAACAAAAACTATTAATTCTTATATTAAATTTAATTTAACACACATATAAAATCGTATAGTATATATTAAGAACTAGTTTATACATCTGATCGCATAATATACTACATCAAAAATCTGCGCTTAGTACGACGATGTTTATATTTAATGTAACGCCTGCTAAGAAGGAACATATTGTAATCACCCGAATTAAATTATCGTCAAGATTTCTTCGATAATTTATAAATATAAGGAATAGTGAGGGTTGAATTTAAGTCTATCGACGATCACTTAATATGCCAACAGCAGTACTGCAAGCCTTGCCAATTTTAATGGACTTAAATCTTCACGGAAATTACCTTATTATTACCAATTCAAAAAGCATGGTGACAGCTTTAGACAATAAGTGGAATGTGTCAGATACACTAATTGGATTAGTTTTGCTAAAGTTTAATAATTCGGAACGCGTGTGGATATTTGTGTCCTTCTTGTGGGTGCCACGTCATAAAGGAATTTCAAACAATGAATTTTTTGACTCATTAGCTAAAGACGCGTCGTCTAATGACGTAGAACTATCCTTAGTCTCTAACAAGGACATCATTCAGTCTATTAAGCTAGAGCATAAGAATCATTCGGAACTTATGTATGCTGAGAACATTAGTCAATCGCACCTTACTACTTATCAACTTCAATCGTCTATCCCCAAATTTCTTTAAGAAGATCAATCGCAAGGGAATTATACTCATCAGTAGATTACGATCTGGACATTATCTGTTGCCTGATTGTCTTTTCCGTATTCAGCTTAGAGAAAGTCCCTTCTGTCGCCTCCATTCTGAACAGGCACTCTGCAGTCTCGATCATGTTTTTCTGAATGCTCTGTTGTGACACCGTTGCGTTTTGAGCTTTATCTTGTCTTGCTACGTTCTCCATGTATTATACCTCCCTATAATGTTTCGTCACTTTTCCATCTGTTCCCCCATATAGCGACATTTCTAGAGAAGTTGGCATCTCTGATTAAAATGTAAATACGCTCCACAGTATCATGTTGGGTAGGCTTTGAATTTTTCTTTGAAAGATTATCGAATAGATATAGCACTTATATCCGAGACACATTTTATAACTAGAAATTATCCAAAAAATACAGGGGTACGCCGTCTATCACCTCTCATCCAGATGGCGGTGCGCGTGGTAAATCAGCAGCAACAATTAAACAAAATATTCAGCATTTTGTAGAAGCTGAAATTAATGAAGTATGTATAGGCAACAACAGTTGCAGTTATGCAAAACAATGCAATAAGCTTCCTCTACATCAATTTGGATTTAGGCGGAAGCACTTAACAAACGACCAAGTGCACCGAGTAATGGAAATCATTAACAATGCATTGGAGGAGAAGAAATTCTGTTCTGCTGTATTCTTAGATATTTCCCAGGCATTTGATAAAGTGTGGCATCAAGGCCTGGTTCACAAGTTGAGTACTCTACTACCAGGAAATTATTGTCTGATATTGAATTCTTATTTCTCAAATCGACAGTTCCAAGTTGCGCATGACGAGCCAAGGTCGTCATTCTACTGTATACAAGTAGGTGTGCTACAAGGTAGCGTTCTCGGACCTCTCCTGTATCTGTTATATACAAGAGATTTGTCTACTGATAACAAAACAATAGCCATATTTGCAGATGATACAGCAATCTTAGCTGTAAGTGATAGCCAATCTGATGCTACAAAATAAATTGCAACATAGGCTCGATCTGATTAAAAAATGGACTCGGGACTGGTGTCCGTCTCTTCTCTTGTTTACATTACGACATGCTGATAATATGTACCAATTGTACTTAGGTAAGTCATTCCACAGGCTTACTAAGTAAAGTACCTAGGCATGTATTTGGATTCACGATTGACCTGGAAAGTTCATGTTAAAATGAAGGCCTATTAGATTAAGAATAGAACACGTCAATTATATTGGGAGGTTGCTATACAAGCAAATTATTAAACCTATTCGGAATTGTAACGTTGCTCTGTGGGGGATGCACGGTCAAGTCGAATCGGCATATCAACGACGTCTGAACATCATCTTACGCGTGATAGTTGATGCTAATCGGACATTCATCCTGATTTCAATATGGTGTTCATTAATGATATCATTAAGCAATTCACTAAATTGTGCAAGCAGCGACTGGGCAGTCAACTGTTTGACATTAAACATGGAATTAGAAGACTGGCTCGTAGCCACCCGTTAGATTTAGTCTTGTAAATATGTAAATTTATGTATAATGGATGTGTAGCCAATGGGATACATACTATTATTTAGCCAAACGGCCTAAGATTGTATCTTAGTAATAGCCTAAAGGGCTGTATTAATTTTTTTCCCCGATATTTATTTTGATTATCTTTAAAATGACCTTTCTAAAGGTCTTTATATATTTGAGAGTCCGGGTTTATAAGTACTCTAAGTATAACATTTTTAGCAAAATTTGGAAATATGTTAACGACGTACCTAGAATGAAGCTGTCAAAGTTCTCGCTTTCCTTACGATAACAATAATAAATAAAGAATTGACAGCTCTACCGTTTCGATTTACTTACCGAAGTACAATAATGTAAATATAGAATTGTTCTGTAAATTGGTGAAAAATATTATCTAGTATCGTTCGAAAAAAATAACCTCTGTTTACAATTATCATTTTAGTTTTATAAGTTTCACCGACAGTTATTAACAAAAATTAATAGAGTTATATTCATTCGGATCGTGCACACTGAATCCGAGTCAAATGAGATAATATAATATATTAAAGGAGATGGCTACACAGTTGGCCTTTTCAGTACCTTCCTACATAATCTCTGCGAACCAGTCTACTTCTTCATTGCTTTGTTATTAATCAATTGCTTTTTTAAGCTGTCAACACACCACGTCCGTTGTTACATAAATTTAGTTCTTGTTTTACTTCTATTATTTTTCACTTTTTTAAAAATTGATTTTTTATAATGTCATATGAAGATCAACAAAAAAAGGATTTCTAAACTTTTCGAATTAAATATCGAAGAAAATCCTGACGTTTCCGATTTCTATCATACTTCTGATAGTGAGTTTGGTAATGGCGTCCAAGATAGTGATCACTGAGAACAGATACTGAACAGTCTGATACAGAATGCTATAGTTTTCACGAGTTAAATTTTATGATTAGAAATGATCATATCATTAAATCCGGACAAACGGCAGGAGTCAAAACAGTAACAACTCGTTCGATCACAACATTGTCTCCCAAGCTAAATATTGTAGTATAAATGCAAAGTTACCGATGGAATGTTTCCATTTAATTTTTATCAGCCGTATTATAAAGGAAATCGTCTATTATACTAACGTATACGTAGAAAAAGTTGAACCAGTATATCAAAATCAAAACAGATGGAAAAGAGATTTATGCATTTTCCTCGGTCTATTGATTAAATGAAATGCAATAAAGTAAATTACGAGATTTATTTTCGAAAGATTCCTTTGGTTTCAGTTTTCACATGAACTATGTCTAATAATGGATAGATTTGTATTCGTATTTCGTTGCTTTAGGTTCGATAACATAAATAATCGCTATGGATGAAAAGAAACTGATAAATGACATCAGTTAGAGACATTTTTGAAAATGTTCTTGAAAAAGTTTTATTTTAAATATAATTTTACGCGTACATTAGAATATATATTTGATCATAAACATTTAACGAATTACGTATCTACGGTTATAAATAATTGCTTAAAAGTATTTTATTCGTTATGTTCTTTATTTGTATGTAATAATGTGAAAAAATATTCATTTACCGTAGAATATAATTTTTAAATGTAAAAAAAGTGTTGTAATAACGTATTGCTATCAACATTTCTTCATTTTAGTAAATCACAAACAAATAAATATAATTGTTTTCGGGTGTTGAGAACAACGTTATATTTTTTTTCACATTCCTACTCAAAGGCTAATGGAGAATTTGGTCGATTTCAGTACAGCTGAAATAAACGATTGAAGGACGGAAATGGATAAATCAATAAATAATCCGAGCGAAGGGTAATTAAAAATATCGTCCACCATGAAACACCGGCCTTGTATTTATAAGGAACAATTGGAGGATAAACGTTAATAATTTTAACAGGATAAGATAAGATAGACGAGCATGTTTGTTACATATATATTATATATTATATATATATATATATACATGTAATGCATTGATTTGACGTGGATGCTAACCGGAATTAACCACACACATTCAATTAAGCACCCAGCTCTCTGCACTTTTATAAATACACAATTTTTCTTTTTTACAACAAACTTGCCACACCGACAAAGTTCAGAATAGGGAACCAATTAAAAGAAAAAAAACAACGTTATTAATTTTATAGTAGCACCTCGTGTATTTAATGATTGTGGACAATGAAGGTCGTTTAAATAAAATATAACGCAATAAGATAACCGTTAAATAAAGATTTTTATTCGAAAAGTTCAGCTACTCACCGGTGTTGTTATTACGTCACTACTCTACCTAAGTAAAATTAAAAAAAAAAAAAAATTAAAACAAAATTAAAAAATAATTACCAAGGGACTCCACATTTTTTTAACGACATCCTGTCGTCACTAGTAAATTGGTAAAGTTATTTTTAAACGGATTACCTAAATCTCGATATTTCCCTATTTTAAAAGTATTTGGTAATGTAGGTGGAATAACAAAAATAAATAAATAAGGAAAAGTCATTTCTTTCGGCATATTCGCGCGCATGCGCATATCGAAAATGATTTTTTTTTTATTTCTACATGTCGTGATCTATTTAATAATAACGACTCTCGCTCGGTTTAATATAATAAGCGAGAATGGTAAAATTTTGCTGGTAAAACATCAAAGTAAAATACAGAGGATTGTAACTAAATTGATCTAAACCAATTATGTAGGATTCCTCTGAAGCCACAAGCGTACCGTTTACTAAGCAAAATACCGTGATCAACTGTATGCTTTCATCATCGTCGTATTGTTCGTCGTCGAACGTCGTGACTATTTTGTACGTTTATTTTTACGTTCAAAATGAGCTACCATTCAAGGCACTATTTATATGCGACGCAGATGCAGGCGCATACGATGTCATATGGAGTGGGTGTCACTTAAGTATTAAATAATGATGAAAAACTTTCTTATGTCACATATTGGTTTCGAACTCCCGACCGTCGAGTTGACAGTTGAGCACTCTAGCAACTGCGCCAACATAAATAAAAATATACAGCTACAACAAAATGCCCTTCTTCCAAACTGTTCGTGATATACGAAAGATGAGGGTGCTGCCAGTATCTTTACCCGGTGAAAGATCAAATTAGTTTTCGCTCTTCAATAGATACCCAACATAATATCTTTAACGCATTTCTCTAGTATTTTAGAAATATCGGATAAAATACACACGGGTCTATAATTAGTCATAGCAATTTTGTCACCACTTTTATAAACTGACGTAATTGTGCCTAACTTCAAAACTTCCGGGAATGTGGCGGCTCATACATAAATATTGCATGGTTGCACAATTACCAGAAATATCTAGACCAGCGTAAAATTTGACGATGTAATACAATAGTTAAAAGTACTAATTACTTTCATCATCATGTATAGTCGTCACCCTAAATAGGGTATCGAATTTTCCAACACTCATCTCTATCTACTACTTGGTGTACGCATTCAACGAAAGACAGGCCTGTCTTTTTCATTTTAATATCCGTCCATCTCATAAGTGTACGTCCGGATGGTCGCTTTCTCTTAACTTTTCCCATAATCATGGTGCTTCCCATATCTTTTTGGTTACGTATTAAATGACCGAAGAATTTCAGCACTCTGTTTACGACAATCGCTGACAGCCTTACCGGAACGCCAATTTCTTTGAACACCGATTCGTTATTCGAAGGTGTCTTCGCCAGCACCATGTTTCGAAGCTGTCAATTCTTCTTCTGTCCTTTTTTTTTTTATTGTCCATGTCTCCACCGCATATAACATGATAGAAAATATAAGCGTTTGGACAAGCTGTATTTTCACGGTTTTCGTAATGGAGTTATCCTTTCCCGGATGTTGTTCAGTTTCATCATGGCACTTTTGGCAATTTCGATCCGCCGTTTTATTTCGGCTTGAGAACTACCTTTATTCTCTGTAAGTGATGATCCTAGATATACAATGCTTCCAACAGTTTCATAGCCGGTTAATGTTCTTTTATCGTATGTTATTATTATTACGTTTGCTCGATCAATTATCATTATTTTTGTTTTATTTTTATTTATACTTAATCCGTATTCTGCGCTAATATCTTTCAGTTTATTTAAAAGTTTTTCCATTTCATCCATATTCGCCGCTACTAATGTTGTATCATCTGCAAATCTAAGGTTTGTTATTCTTCGTCCTCCTACCAATATTCCACCATTCCATGCTTCTAGGACTAGTCGCATTATATGTTCAGCGTATAGATTAAAGATCATAGGTGACAAAACACAGCCTTTTCTAACTCCTTTCTGAACATTAAAGACTCCAGATTTTTCAACTCCAATACGCACAATGTTGTTATTATTTTCGTAGAGTTTCTTTATAAGATGTACAATGTGGTTTGGTGCACCCATTTCAGTTAATACTGTCCAGAGTTTATTCCATTGGACATTATCAAAGGCCTTTTGATAGTCAATAAAGCACAATACTACGGGTACATTATATTCACGTGCTTTTTCTATTAGTAATCTTATGTTGAGAATCTGCTCCTCCCTGTGCCCCGTCCTTTCATAAAGCCTGACTGTTCTGCGGATATTTCCTTAACCATACACGCGTTATTGTTCAGTATTCGTAGAAATATATTGCTCGCGTGTGATAAAAGAGATATCGTTCGATAATTCTCACATCTTGATCTATTTCCTTTTTTATATAAAGGTATGTATACTGATTGGCACCAATCTGTTGGTCAGTTTCCCGTCATCCATATAGTGTTGCATAACGAATGAATTCTGGCGAACCCTTCTTTTCCAATTTGCTTATATACCTCTGCAGGTATCTCATCCGTTCCTACGGCTTTATTATTTTTCAGATACCCAATAGCCTCTTCTACCTCACTCATCAGGATTTCCGGTTCAGGTTCTTCAAGTTGCCATTTCATGTTGTATCCTGCCATCAATATCATCGGACTGAGCGTCATTGTATAAAATTTGACAGTATTTTCTTCAAATTTCTGCGACCTCTTTTAATTTCGTTCTTATATTGCCGTTTCTATCTTCTGCTGTCCAGTTCTTCATCTTAAAGTTACTTTCTTGCATAGATCATGCGATTCGTTGTTGTTCGCATGTCTCTGTATCTCTTCACAAATTTTTCTCATATAATCATTCTTATCTTTTCTACAGTTTTTTGTTTTTATTTCTTTATTCATTTATTTCCACTGCATTTCATCAAATGATGCTCCGTGTTTCCTCGTTCCTCTCTTATCGATTAAATTCTTACTTTATGAAGATTAAACAAAATAAGTACTTTAATTATATTTTTTGTAGACTATATTATAAAAAGTAAAAAATCGTTGAAAAAGTGCTTTGAAATGCCTAGTTACAATAGTTGGTGAGTGCATGCTCGAACCTGAAGAATACATTGGAAAATCATATACAGCATTATAATTGTGGTGCGCCTAGTGCTACTATTTGTGCAGAGTTTATGAAGTACACACACACCTGACACGGCAGAATAAGTTTTTCACCTTGTGTTGTTTATAACATGTGGGTGCGGTTGCATGCACATACTACTGGTCTACAAACGAACGAATCCCGGACTTATATTTCATCTTTTCCAAATATAGTTTTTCTTCTTCGAATTTCGATTGGTGTTTCTTTTACTGTGTGTCAATTGTTTCATTGCCTCTTTCTCCAGTTTGCGCTGTTCATATTATTACTGACCGATGTTAATATATGTAGAATTTCTTCCTTATAGAAGCTTTATTATTTATACGGCAATTCATCATTTTATTTTCAGAGGATTGCTTTGTGTAAATCGTGAAAAAATAAAAGTACATAACTATCATATGTAGTTTATCGAATTGTTTCATTTTAATATTTTAAACATTTTTCGACCATTCTAATTGATTAAATTTTTCACGCGGAAATAAATTTTTAACATTTTTTTTGTTTAATGTAATACAATTTTTTTATATCGGGGCGGATAATTTAACTTCACTATTTTTAGGTTTTCTGATTATACTCTTAATTCGTCTTTTGTATTACACTTTGTTTGCTTCTATGTTATTAATGTCAACATTGTGATGTTGTGTGAAGCCCAAAAAAAATTTTGTGCATGTTCGGGTATGGTGGAGATGTAATTGCAACCGCTCGATTTTTTAACCAGGAGCCGTGTTGCCACCCCCTACTCTTTAATCTTTACTTCGAAGTAATATATATATATATATAAAGAAGAATTTCATGAAAATAAACGATAAGATTAAAGTGAATGATATCGCAATTACCTTATGTATAAAGTTAGGTGAAGATAAAATTTAAACGAATTTTTAAGATTAAATCGAGGACCGGAAGATAATGATTGAAATAATTATTCGGTTAGTCGAGTAAAATTTGTAAGGTATGTGTATATTATTTCATTTGCGTACTACGTTATTAAAAATAAACGGATAGTTTTTTAAAAGTTCAAACGGTGTCATCACGCATAAAAAGTTATACACCGACATACATAGTACACAGCCATATATACAAAGTACACAGACATATAGGCGTATACATACAATATACATATATATATATATTTATATACATAAAACCTTTTATTATCGACAAACGTTTCCAGCGTGTAGAGTTATAATTATCATTAATCCTATTTTAAAACGAGTTCACTTTATATGTGGTTAACATAGCGTGACTGAAATATTGAAATACGGTGCTCTGCATTTTTGCGTCTTCTTCATTAAGCGCGTGTAGTAAGTCATCTACGGACTTTTGTTGAGTTGATTTTTATAACTAGACTGGTACGGTTTACGAGATTTGAAGTTTTTAAAGCGGTCAAATTCAGGTAATGTTTAACACATTGATAAAAACGTTATCAATATATTATTCAAATTCACACGCACACACACACATATATATATATATATATATAAAATATATATTAATATATGAAAATTATATTTTAGTATTGCTGGTATATTATCAAAAATTACTAAACAATTCTTTGATAAAATGTAACATTAAATAAAACAATATTAACATAACAGCCGGGAACTGTACCATATCTCCCCTTCCAAGGTCGGTTAAAATTTATTATGGATAAACCTTCCGATGCACGAGTTGGGTCTGACAAATCATTACTATTTATTATTTTCAAATTATTTACCATAAATATAAATTTGAGAGGTGAATTCTCGCATACATTACGCATAACGTCATTGACAAATAGCAATTATATCAGCAAGCAGTTATAGTCATGTGTGTGTGTGTTGTAGTAATAAATATTTATACAGACCCAACCCGTGCATTCCTGTTAGTTTATAGGTTTATTTTAGACCCAACCCGTGCATTCCTGTTACTTTTATGTTACTAGTTACGTTGGCCTTTTAAAAGTAGCATCTATTAATTCATTTATTGTATACATTGCCAATCAACAAACAGAACAAATTAACCGCAGATTATTTATGAAACGCTTAGCAACTCAACTGGTCATGGACAATATGAAAAGACGAGCTCTAGATCAACATATACCATGAGCAGTAAGACAAAGTGCAATTCGCTTATCAGGTACAGTACAAAGTAAAACACCTCCGCCTAATGGAAAGAGAGGTCGCTACAAATATTGTAAAGACCGTAAAACTAAATATTACTGTAAACATTGTAATAATTGGCTTTGTATAGAGCATATAAATTTGTGTGAAGAATGTGTGGAAAAAATAACGTTAAGTGGTTACTAAAGTAAAGTTTAACATTTTAATGTTTTTTGGTTCATAATAAACATACCTTATAAAAAACGAATGGTTTTATTTAAATTTGGTAATTTATATATTTTTTTGGGTAGTATTTTGTGACATATATAAATTTTGTTGTATGTATGTTTTTTTACTAATAAAAATATTTCAAAAAGTGCATTACGATTTTTTTGAAATCGATGAAAAAGAAAAAGGTTATATAATTATTTTTCAAAAAAATTAAATCAAAAAATAATAATTTTACGAATAGAAATAAATATTTTCAGTGCTGGGTCTAATAGACCCAACCCGTCTATTCATGCAACTTTACGACACCCGTGTATCGGAAGGTTAGTAAAATTGTATCTAGGAATTTGAAGTGAATCTAACTGTAGAGGATTGTTGTGGCACCCTATGAATGCACAGATAAGGAAATATACAGTACCAGACATATATATTATTTTATTAAACGAGCAATTCTTGCACATACACACACACATCTATTTGTAAATTCGTCTTTTTCTTGTTACTTGTCTACGTGTACGTTAAAAGTTTCAATTCCATCGCATTAAGCATCCGAATGTTTACAAGCCTAGAAATTTTCTTTGTACTGCACACATGTCGATAAATGTAATTAAATTTTATATCTTGGGTACCGTTTCGATTTAAAGTATCGGATCCCCCGAAAATATTTTGTAATCTGTGAAAGAGTTATTTTAAGGGAAAAATCTCATTGAAAATTTCCAACATTAAATTAAGGGGTGGGTTTCATTCTTATATTTGTCAAAACTCACATTTCCAGCTATAATTCCGAAAAATCGTGAAACAAAATTCAGTAGTGATGCATGTAACGGTTTTAAATATCATATGATTATTATTTAAATTTAAAAAAAAAATAAAGCGTTTATAAAAAAAAGTACCAAGCATTTTTGTCTACCTATATATATATATATATATTTAAATGGTCAATTCTTGAATATATGTGTATATCAGGCATATCGGAAACGGCTCTAACGATTCCGATAAAATTTTGTGCATGCATGTACGGTATTAAGTAATTGAAAATGTATTTGTATGGAAATTAGGAAAAATTCTGAAATTTTGGGTCCCGACTGCGATTATACCTGTCCCATAAAATTTCCTTTTTTCACGATACTTACCTAATTAGTACGTTGAAATATGGCACCTTGAGGTCTTGATGTAACGTTTTATTGCTTACAAACCATGGAGCATCCGCCAGTGTTCTCAATGTTTTGTTTTGAAAACGTTGAATCACTTCGACGTTTGTCTTGGAGCTACATCAATTGGCAACCATACCACCATACAGGAGCTAAAACCTGTTTGTAAAGCAAAAACTTATTGTTTAGAGAAAGCTTTGACTTCCTGCCTATTAGCCAGTACAGCTGCTTGATTTTTATATTAAGCTCAGTTCTTTTAGCTTTAATATTCTGCCTCCACGTAAACCTTTTGTCCAAATGTAGGCCTAGATATTTGATGTCATCTTTGGCTTTCACTATTTTATTACTGATCATAATTGGTTTTGACGTTACAAACCTGTCGGTAGATCTAAAATCGATAAAGCCAGCTCACAGATTCGCCATAAAGCTCTTGTGGTCGCAGGCAGGAAGGAAGTATGAAACCAAAATAACCCAGATAGAAACAGAACGATAGGCACACCAAATAGCAGGCCACTAGGCCATGACCTAGAGCGAAAAAACTGGGTGCGCTCAACCGCATTCGTACGGGTCATGGGCGTAGTGGTTATATGCTCGCAAAGTGTGGTTTCATATCTAATTCATCTTGTGACTGCCAACAAGGAAACCAGACAATGGGTCATATCCTGAACGAATGCTCACGTAAAACCCTTCGCGGTGGATGGGGATATTCGAACGGTAATAGCGTGGTTACAGAATTTGGATGTGGAAATTAAAGCTATATACATACGACGTCATCATCACCGATTTAAAAGACTTTGACGAAGTAAATTTTTGTGACAAAAAATTAATGAACGAAACAATAATAAATTCGTACTTTCAAAAAAGCGATTTATTTTCAGATTAAATAACCTAAATTTGAAACGCGCTATCTTTAGTTACGTATAAAAATTAGAAGTTTAATAAACTTTCGTAGAGAGCGCCATATGTCGTTTACGTAACATTATTGTTGTGTAAAACTCACGCGTTATCGAATACGTTGGTAACACATAGATTTTTCACGAAAAATTCGGTGAATTTTAAGTCACGATGCCAGAGGTATATGGTAGATGAAAATTATTTTCCATTTTCTAGCGACGTGAAATATTTCAATTTTAAAAATACTTATATAAATACATTTAAAATTATGCACAGTTCGCTTAAGAAGTAGTATCGTTTAATAAACACCCGTATATAACGTTTATAATTATGGCTGGGACTATGTTTTGTCATCCTGGACTGTTGCCCTTAAATATAAGTACACTCTCAAAAGGACTTACTACACCCACATTTGAAATACTTGTTTTCATGTTTATGAATTTATAACCGATATATATGTTGATTAAGTATATAATAGTCCTTTGCCCCTTTATATACACAAATTCTTGTAAATAAATAAATATAGTGGAAAAAAAATCCTGTCAAGAGATGTTATACGATTGAAATGGTTAAATTTTAACGAGTTACGCACATTTTTAACGTGAATTATACACGATTTAAAAATCTATACGTCACTATCAGCTTTGATACACAACGACTTCCGGTATTGTATTTTTTAAAAGCTGCGACTAACTCTCAATGCGTGCCGGGTGTGTTGATTATGTATTTGATTCGCCATCGAATGGTTTTGTTTATATTGTTATGTATTTCGTTTCTAACGGTCGAACGAACATACGTTTGTATGACTTTATAATTATTGCATATGCCACGCTCGATATTTTTCATACTGTATCGTTTTCCAGTCAGTTAATGTCCATAAATGTAAATGATTTTCTACTCGATCACATTTTCCCGCTATCTATTTTATAGTTTACAAAGTTTCTTGCAAAGCCTCAGTGCTTCCCAGGACAGGAATTACTCCCTTTGGAAAGTAACTAAAAAAATTAAACAGGTAAAACAACACAGCCCACCTGTTAAAAATGCAACAGGCCAATGTGCAAGAAGCGATACTGAAAAAGCTAACATATTTGCTCAACACCTAGCGGACGTATTCCAACCTCATCCGTCTGAACCTAGAAGTAATCACGAGCAACAGATCTCAGAGTTCTTGGAATATATTCCTGATGATCAACAACGCATTAAACCTGTATCCCCAAAAGAGGTGTGGCATGAAATTATAGCCTTAAAAAGAAAAAAAGCTCCAGGTCACGACTTAATAACAGCCAATATCTTAAAAGAGCTACCGAAAAAAGGAATATTGCTCATTACTTACATCTTCAATGCTATATTCCGACTCAAGCATGTGCCAATCCAATGGAAAATGGTTCAAATAATTATGATGCTTAAACCTGGCAAGCCTCCAAACGTCTTCTCATCCTATAGACCAATATCGCTTATGCCTGTGTTATCCAAAGTCTTCGAAAAGTTATTTATGAAAAGGATAATGATGGTTATTGATCAAAAGAAACCAATACCAGATCACCAATTTGGTTTCAGAACCAAACACTCTACCCTTGATCAAGTTCGCAGAATCGTCAATAAAATTGAAAATGACTTCGAAGAGAAACGAATTTGTTCAGCAGTATTCTTAGATATTTCTCAAGCCTTCGACAAGGTCTCGCATGAAGGACTGCTTTATAAAATCAAAAAAATTGTACCCTATAGTATGTACAAACTAATTTCTTCTTACCTAAACGAACGATTTTTCAAAGTAAAAGTTCAGGAAGAAGAATCCAAACTATACCCGATACGCGTTGGTATCCCGCAGGGCAGTAGCTGTTCTACATACTTTATACAGCTGACCTTCCGGCTTCAAATAGCACACTAACTGCTACTTTTGCAGATGATACTGCTGTGTTAGCTTCCGATACCTTCGAAACCGTTGCCGCTAGTAACCTGCAGAATTCCTTAGATCAGATATGCAAGTGGACAAAACGTGGAAAATAAGTATAAATGAAAACAAATCGGCTCATGTAATATTCACAAACAGAAGAACAAATTATGCTCCGGTTACAATAAACAATAATCAAATACAAATACTAGATGAGACCAAATATTTAGGTATGCGACTCGATCAGAAACTTACGTGGAAACAACACATCATTGCTAAAAAAGAAAGAGATTAACCGTTTAATAGCTTCCATGTATCGGCTTATTGGAAGAAACTATAAATTGTTAATCTACAAAGCGATTATTAAACCAACTTGGAGCTATCGCGCCCAATTGTGTGGTTGTGCAAAAACCACTCACATCAAAATAATTCAAAGATGCCTAAACAAAATACTTCGTACGATAACGAATGCGCCCTGGTTCATAAGAAACGATGACTTGCATAGAGACCTAAATGTTCCTACTGTAATTACAGAAATTAGACGGTATGCACTTCAACACGAAGACAGATTACATAGGCATCCAAACATTAGATAACCTAAATAACACAAGAAGGCTGAAACGGAATAAGCCTTATGATATTGTTTAAACAAATTTTATTCATATTCTTCTGAGGCTCCTGTCACTGGCCGGATAACCTCTTCACGTTAATTTTCTTTCCTATATCAGAATTACTGGATAGTCCAAATGGACTAGTTGTAATTATGTAAAATAAATATAAAAAAAAATAAATATATATTTTATCTCTGATTCGGCGATTTTACTTTGAAAACATTATAGAAAAAGCAGACTGAATATATTCGTTTATACATTTTTAAAATTTAACGTTAGGTGATAATTTAAATTAATAGTTCCCCGTAGATGGAGAAAATAATTAATCTTTTTTTTTTTTTTAACTCGAAGTCTCATTTTTATTATTTAATTACGTAAATGCGCGGAATATATAAATTAAAAGCATTTTCGTTACACGAAATTTTCCTATTTTTTTTAGCGAAAAATCGGAATTAAATATTATTTATCCGCGATTTTAGAAAATAAATTTATTCGTAATATTTTTGATAAATACGCACTTAGATGTTTTAGAAATTACGAGGCGAAACTAAAATTTTTCCCGTTATTAATATTTACCTATATCGATAATAAAGCGACTATTTTTATAACGGTCCTTTCTTATTATATTTTATTTTTTGGAGTTTGCCAGAATTTCTGAAAATAAAATTACGAAAGACAATGCCAAGGTAAACGCAATCTCTATGTATATACACATATATATATATATATGTATATATATGTGTTTGTATATACGTATATATATAAAAACACGAATAACACCGCTTAACAACAAATGACGCACGTAATACGTTTATATAAATAAGAAATAATGAGATATCTCGGCAAAGAAGCAACTATCAGTTAGCAGTTTGGCCAGTTATGTTTCCTAACATTATCATTAATTTCTAAGTTTTGTTTCGTTCCATTTTAAAATAAACTATTAAAATTAGTTTCAACGTTAAACGAATAATTTTTCTAGATTTATTTTAGTAAATATAATCGTTGCATAATGCTCAAAAAAAAAAAAAAAAAAAAAAAAAAAATGGCAATAAATGTAAAATTACGACATTATTCATAATAATAATTGGATTTTTCCGCCATCGAAAAGACAATAGATTATTTTTCTAACAATTGTGATGTTAATTGACAAAAAATTTGTCGCAATAGTAACAACATTTTCGCAACAAATTTTACAGATGGTGATTAACAGATAATCTAATCCCGAATAGTTAATTTGTGCAGGTCACACAAGTGCTCACTACCGGATACGAAAAGTTTTAAACCTATTTATAATACAAGTTCCGAGTGCTGAATTGGACTGATATTTGACTAAACGATCTGTACTAATAGATTTTCAACAGTACTACACCGCCGAAAGTCAGAATAAACGGAAAAAATACTTCGCTTCGGTACATACGGTTTCCACTAAACCGTGGTTTCAATTATACCAGAACGTTTCGAGGGATTATATATCAACTTTCTTTAGACTACCATACTGAATCTCTCCATCTTGCTAAATTATGCATAATTTCTAAACGTGCCATTTTGACGACTGTATCGAGCACCAAATTTGAATTTGTCCGAAATTTCTAAAGCAAACAGACGAGATGTTATCTAATATTTTACAAAAATTTATATTATCAAAAACGAAGCGGCATTGAGATTTAAAATACATTAACTGGATATTAAACTGGCCAACAAATGGCGCAAGCTGGGCTAGAAACAAAAAGTGGAAGGGCTCGTAAAATTTATGATTAAATAACTATGTAAATGAAATCTTTAACGGCTGGGTAATTAAATTCAGAATTCACTATAGAAAATCCTTCAAAATCCTCGAACTAGCCTAATTTGATTAACCATCATCGCGGTATCTTTCAACGACCATCTAGTCTTGTTTTATATCTGAAAATTTCCTCTTATCAACGTTACCAAAAGAAGGTCGGACATATGTGTTCGGAAGGATAGTATAGATCGTGGCGGGGTTTAACTCTCTTGGTCTCGTGTAATCTGGTCGATTTCGTAATATAATAAATAGCTCTAGTGATTTTTTTTAAATAAACATTTTTTTTTAAAATAATATAAATAAAAAGAAAAAAACCCTAATGCGCTATTCGAGTTATATTTTTGGGGGCTTCCATACAGTTTACCCATGTTTGTATAGTATCGGATACTATAAAATAAGAAGGGACTATTTTTAATATATACAGACTAAAATGAAATCAGGAGACGAATAAAATTACATAACGATACCAGAATCTAAAATATAGGAATATTGTATAGGTGGGTATTTTGAAGAGCTAAGAGAAATGCAATATTTATAGGAAAAGATTAAGACCGTAAAGAGATTGATAAAAAAGTAACACGAAAATTAACATAATAGGATCATTCGAGGATAACAACATTGTCCGCATTGGCCACTAAGTGCGTATACATAAGTGTCGAGCAATTAGGAGAACTAACAAGTTTCAACTTATGTAGCGTAGCAGGAAGGCGCGACTACTGTTGAGTCCCCTGAATGGACAAATGTCGTTGATTACCAGCTCGTTTTTCGGACTCCAGACAATGGTAGGTGATAAGTTTGGACAGTTGACAGCTCCGCAACTACTAAATTTCGTCTCAGATCATTTGGATTTAAAGCTGACTAGGTCTAAGGAACGGGTCGGCGGTATAAACATAAAGGAACTCGTCCCAAGTTGAGGCATGACGGCTCGGAAAAGGTCTAGGCCCTTTAAAGTGAAATAATTCACAGTCAACAAATGGTAGTAATAAAACGCCGCAATTTGATCTTCTTAACTTTAATATTGCATAACCGTGGATTTGCAGGTATGTCGGGTTGGATAGATTTATAACGACTCGCAGTAAATAGATCAGACCATAGATTTTTCCAGTATTCCCTATGCGCAAATTTAATGTACGCTACGAGATCTATAGGAAGCGTAAGAATGTTCCTAATGTAACCGTCGAGGTGACCAAATGATCGGCTAGATTATTGCCGTAGATATATGCCCGGGGATCCAAACAAATTCAATCGTCACTTCGAGCGAACTTAATTGGCACACATAATTAGGAATTTTATAAATAATTAACGGTAAACGAGAATTAAGCTGAGAGTGCTGTAATGCCAGCAAGCAACTCTTAGAATAAGAGAGTATTAGACTATTCATAAAAGGACGATGGATAGAAATCTAGCGGAGGGACTGCAGAATAGCAGTAGTCTCTGCAGTAAAAATGGAACATATTCTATTTAAATGTTTTGAAGATATTGAATGCAGCTTCTACTGAAGAAGCGTATTTCGAGCCATCCCGAAAATTAAAACAGAGTTATTACGTTAATCGTGATATATATATATATATATATATATATATATATATATATATATATATATATATATATATATATATATATACGAGGCCCACAGGTTGCGGATGGTGGAATGACCTCTAGACATTGTAAATGAACAGGACTAACAGGTCCGATCATGAATTAATACCAGTAGTTTATTTATCTGATAACGACGGAGACGTTCCATGTAACGATATATTAAGATTGCCGCTAGAATCGTGTCTATGTGTGGCGGATTTATCATTGCCGGTGTAAGGGTTAGAGTTACCTTTGATAACGTGAACTTCGGCAGAGTGGTGTGATGACGGGTTAGTCTGGTGAGGTATTCTTGTAGGGAAGTTTTAAGGGATGATGCCCTATTTGTGGTAGGGGAGTAGCGAACAATCATCCTTTTAATTTTTGTATTTTACATGCCGGTGAACATGTAGGCGAAAAAACGACGAGATGCGTGTCGCTGATTAGAATACGCTATAGAAGAGCTTGGGCGAGGTGAAACATACACTTTTGAAGAACACGGATAATCCAATTTTAATAATAAATATAATTATAGTAATAATTAAAAATGAAATAAAACTGTTTTTTTCTTAGCGATGGTACAAAGTCAGCTATTATAATATCAACGCTGATAAGTATTGTAAAATCGTCGCTGATCGCTACGCGTGATAAGGAATTTAAACTAGACAGCGGTTTTAAAACCGTTAATAAATTGTTATTTAAAAATAGATAATCGCTAATGGTACATTTTACAATAATCAATTCGGATTTAGAGCATTCAAAATGTTAGTTTAATACCGAACGACGAAGAAAATTTTTATCGAATATCGCATATCTTTTATCAGAAAAACTTCGTCTTCTAACGCGAATATCATTAACATTATTCCTTTAAATCATTTCATAATTAGCGAATTAAAAAAAAATTCAATATAGAATATTTGGCAGCGCTTTCAAAAACCACACACACACACACCTTAAATATAACCGTCATTTATCGGGCGATAAGTTGTCAACAACATGAAGAAACACGTTGAGCTGGAATGACACTTTACGAGTAGTAAAAACTTTAGCTACGTATTAATTTTCTCCTAACATATTTAACCGGAAAAAAATTAATAATTTACACATCTCAAGTACTCTCTCAAAAAACCCCCTCAGACCGATCTGTCTGCATTGAATCCGGAATTGACAATATTGATCACCTTTTACCTGGCTGTGCAGCTTTCAGCGGCATTTTATTCTCGTATTTCATTACCATCTCCGTTTACTAAGACAACGAGTGAGAAAATTATCCAGTTTCTGGCCGATTGCATTAGTTTATCCAGTGTCGTCCACTTTTCCAGTTTTTTATCTTACGACTTATTTTTCGTCTAAAATCTGATCAACTGATATCCGTCGTATTGACTCGTAATACGGCTAAAATTTTCTCTTTTCCCATAAAGATGGTCTAGTCTGCCAGCCCCCTTTTTTTTTTTCTATAACTTTACTATTCGATATACGGGGTCCTCCGTTCGTGAGATATTTTAGACATAAAACAAAATCCACGTTTGTAATGCTTATAAATTAAATCTCGGTATAGCGTAAATTTCTATAAATATTCAAATACGATAGGTAAAAAAATCTCGATAACTTATATAGATAATACGATGAGAATAAAATTGAAGATTCGAAATTTACCAAATTTTAAAATCCGCAAATTTTACTAATTACATTTTAAACCGAAGTGTATACGTGTATTCGCGGCACACGTGCACACCCTCGAATCTATAAATTTACCGCGTAAATATCAGCGTGCTTGTTTCGTTAAGTGTTAAATTTAATTCGAATCTTCTTATAAGATCACGAGGACTATCTTATTTTTCATCCGTGTTTCCGTATTTACTTATATAAGGTGACCCAGAGAAGACGGACGGTTGCGTTTTTTTGTTTTTTGTTTTTTTAATAGCGCAAACATCGCTAAAACGCTAACCGAGTAATCTACGTTTAGTGTACAGGCGAGAGATTCGTTTTTATCCAGTTTCACTTATGGCATCCTATAACGAGAAGGAGCGCGCGTTTTGCGTGAAACATTATTTTCGACGATGCAGAGTTTCGAAAAAAATTCAAAGTTACAATTTTTTTTTTGTGAAGATACTTTAAGTCCGCGAGATCTGAAAGACTTGAAAACTCGGATTTCGGAAGAAATTTCAAAAATTCAGCGATATATGCTCGAACAAGTGTTCGAAAATGTTGTAAAAAGACCGAATGAATATACTGTTGCAAATGGCGGTCATCTGAATGATATTGCGTTTCACAAATGATTTTGAGCTAATCTCTCATTTTCCTATTTTTAAATAAAATTTCCTTAAAAAAAATTTCGTGGGAGTAGTTTTTAAGTTATTCAAAAAACAATAAATCTCTGGGTCGCCCCTATGTAAGTTATATTGTACAATATTTCTTCACAACCAGCCGGTTATGTAATACGGATACGTGTTTACTTTTTTTTTCACGCCGAGATAATTGCACATTGATAACGCGGTGAAATAATTACACTCGTACTTCCAGATCGGAAAGCACGAAGAAAAAATAGCAGTAGTAGTTGTAATATACGAAATAAAATTAAATGAAAATGGCAAAGTTTCCTCGTGAAAAAACCATAAAATAAATAAATTAATTTAAAAAAAAATAGAAAAGTGTAAAGAAAAACCAGACGAAAACCAGTCGTTGCACTTAACAACTTCATATACGTTGGTATCGCGAAACAATAACCGAATAAAAAATTAGACCGCTACTTGCTCATTACAATTGCGAGAACTAAGTCCTATGCTACGTAACGTTGGGGATTCGAAACCGATACGGGAAGAATGATTTTTTTAATTTTAAATTTTTTTTTATTAAAAAAAAAATAAAATTTAAGTATTTTATTAAAAAATCAAGATTTTGCGTTGAAATTTTGATTTTTTAATAGTTTTTAAAAAATTTTAATAAGAAAAAAATATGTTTTACTTCGGTTTTCCTTTTTTTTGTGCGTTTTTTTTTTTTAATATTTTTATTAAATTTTAATCATTCTCTAGTTATATTTAAATTAAATAAGGTTATATATATGCATATATTCAATTAATAATATATAAATGTCTAATTACATAATATTTATATTCATGATTATATATATATTAATTCCGTGACACGCGAATATCATCGTATATAATTCAAGGTTACCGATCGGGAAACAACCTAAAAGAATTTTAATATTCGACGATGTGAGAGATTTAGTTAACGATTTTCAGAAATCACTTAAGTCAGACGAAAAGTAAATATATAAAAATTTTACTATTAATAGGATACGTTGAAGGTCGTGGCAAATTAGGAAAAGTATTAAAATATATATATTTCTTGTTTTTATTTTCCCCCTAGAGGTACATCATAATCATGACTAAAATACACGTATATATAACTTATTAAACTTATCTTTTGTTAAAATCTCCTATTGTTCATTGTTCGTTGAGAATTCCCCCAATATAAATACACCAAAATCTCATACATACGTAGGACGAGGTTGAAAATACCAACAATAATGTTAGTCCCCACGTATAAAAACTATTCCGCCAGTAAACCAGGATTATTAATGAAAACAAAAGTTACAAAGTCTATCAAAATATGAAACAGGCTATTATTCTTACAATAGTTAGAATTACTTCTTCTCTAATTACACGGAACGGTCTATAATGTATATAATGAATTATTTAGATTTAACGGACGTAAAAAATATGTCAGTTATACATTTCAACTTAATAACTGATTTAATAATTTTAACTAAACTTTAAAAGCTGATCTTATACACACAGAAATACACATATATATATATATATACACGTATATTATATGTATATTTAAATTTACATCCGTCAGTGGAAAGGACGTTAACATTTTCTCACTTCATCATAGTTATGTGATCAAAAAAAAAGTAATTAGTCTTTTTTCTACACGATTTCTTTTTCGTCGATAAATTTTTAACCTTTCCTTTTTAAAATTGTCCGAAGGTTACCTAAACGGTTTTAGCAGGGCTCGGAGTTCGTCAAAAGTATACAAGCGTAAATAATTGTTTATATCGTCGTGAAAGTATTGCGGACAAATTTTAACAATTTTTAAACAATTTGTCATCTTGTTTTACCAATTTAAAAAATAAATGAAAAAGTTTTTTCCTATATATTTGAAAAATTTACTAAACAGATAATTTACGTTGTTTCGATATATGCGGCAACCTAGGCAGATGTTTTATTTTTTGAAAGATCGTTAATTACGAAATTCTTATTTTGTCGACTTGCTATTTTGTTATAAATTACCTCATTCTATTTATATCACTTCACTAATGAGTTGACGTCTACCCTTTTTCCGATACACACTTTTCGAACTAATAAAATAAGTGAAATTAGAAATTAATTCGGAACAAACGGCGAGGAACAGACTACAGTGGTGGACCATCTTCGTCAAAAACAACTAAAACACGAACCGAAATTCGAAAAAAGCAAACATTGTAGTTTTGCCCTACATGTGGACGTCTTTGTCAAGAACGTATTATAGACTTTGAGATGTACACAACAACTAGGCGCCTATTATAGTGTATATATCAACCAAAAAAAATATGAAAATTTACACCCACAACACCGTTACGCAGAATAATATAGAATATTCGAATGATAAAAAAAAAGACTATTGGATAACAAATAAGATTAGAGTTGAATGGAAAGTCCTAAACAAGTACAGTACATTACATGTCACGGATATACATTCAATGCATTGATTGAGTTGGACGTATGAAACAATCAATTATAGGAAGAAATCAAGTGTAAAAAAATAAACGATATAATTCATAAGGTATGGACCATTATGTAAAACATGTTGTACAGTATAACAGCAGGTAATTGTACGTCTATGCAACGCTTGGCTCACTTTTTTTTTTTTGATTAATGCATTTATTTTTTTTTAAGATACTAATCTACTATATGTTAATATTGGATGACCGTATCTCCTGCACCACCGTTAGGCTTAATCAGACAGACGCGGCTCCTTACAAACGCATTCAGATTATAAGTAGACCAAAGTCTAAAGTTATATATATATAATATACATTCATAATTTCATTCGTGCGGACTGTGTACTTTCCGATGAACCGTTTATTCACACACGCATTCAACGAGTTTACTATACAATAATTACAATGTTTATATATCTAGAAAAATATTTATAATGACATATCGTACATGATTCACAATAAAAATTTACAAATACTTACACATAATTTTCATATTTTGAATAAGTGATCTAGAATTCACATGTGGAAACATCGAGAAGACATTGAATAAACACACAAATACAATCACACACACTTTTACACGCGCGCGCGCACATACACACGCACATATACATATAATTTTATACCAACATTGCACGACTGCGCGAAGCTATCAGTTATTTTTGAAATGTGGAATGTAATACCTGGAATGCGAAAATTTCTAAATTATTTGCTATGGACTTGTTTTTTAGATTAAAATTTGTTTCATTGTTATACAGCGGACAATCAAATAGTATGTGCCGCGCTGTTTCTACTTGGCCATAAGGGGCATTTATCATCGTTCTCTAGACCAAATCTATAAAGGTATTCGGCGAGTTTGCCGTGTCCTGTTAATAGCTGCGATGTGTAAAAATTTGGCTTGAGGATTATTACGTCTCTTATCAAAGCGTAAGTTTGGTGTCCCGCCAAATCTTGCTCCCATCTGTTTCGCCACGTTTCTAGAATATATTTTCTTATATTATTTTTGACTTGACGCGCACAAATTTTGGTGCGACTAAGTAGGGTTGTACGGTTTGTTGGTATTAAGAGATTAGTTTGATCAAGCAGCGCTCTGTTTATGTACGGGAATGTGTGATGGTTTTTTATGGCAAACATAATTCCTCTGCTTAAGATGAGTAGGTCTAATGGAGGGGCACTTGCTATTGTAACTATGGCACTACTATGTGAAGCTGTTCTATAGGCTCTGCACGCATTAATTAGGAATTTTCTTTGTACCGAGATAATTTTTTTCCTAACACATTTAACTTTCAGCCGTTCAGTAAATACTGAGCTACAATATGACATTGTGTTCTCAACCAATGATTTATATAAGACTATCTTATAATTGAAATCAAATCCCCATTTATTCCGACATGCTTCTAACATCCGATAATACTTAGTGTCCATTTTTGAAATGATCGAATCTATATGAAATTTAAACGATAATTTATTGTCGAGTATTACTCCCAGATATTTGAAATGTTCTACAACATTTAACTGCGCGCCTTTGAATTTTACCTTAATATTGTTCCTTTTCATTTTTAACGACTTGGTGAAAAAATTTGAAATCATTTAGCCAGCTTTCAAGCATACACAGTGTGTTATTGGCAGTTTGTTCTACTTCGTTTTTGGTGTTTCCTTTTATTATGAATATTAAGTCATCCGCGTAAGCACATAAATCGACTCGTTCATTATTATATGGTAGTTTTAGGGCGCCGTTAAATAGTATCAAGGAAATTTCGTTTATTTATGTAAAATAAGATCTTACATTTTATCAATTTTTCATATATTTTTCTGAATGCATTTAGTAAGCAGATTGGCCTAACTGATGTTGTTGGGGTCTTTATTTGGTTTTTGTAACAGAATTACATTCGATAGTTTCCATAAATTTGTAAAGTAAGCTACAGAGTACATTTTCTGGTGTTAATAATAAATCGGGGAAATGTTTGTGTATTAATTTTATTAGTTCGATATTTTATCGGGACCTGAAGCTTTATTATTTTTTAGACTAATTACTATTTTTTTTAACTTATCCGAATCTATCTGATGCGATATTAATTCATTCGGTTTTGGAGTGTATCTTTCTGTTCAGCGCTATCTGCGTCTGAGCAATCACTTGGGAATAGAGCAGCCAGACAATAATTTAGATTTTTATATTTGTCTATTATCTGGGTTCCATCCTCTTTCTTTAGCAATGGTATGGCATTGCGTTTTTTTAATTTATCGAAGGCGATTTTGTAGCTAAGGCCCCACGGTATTTACATTTTCTGTGCAGAAATTTTCCCATGCGATCTTTTTGGCGTGTTTAATTTTATTTTTCAAAATATGTTTACATTGTTTATATATTTCTTTTCGATTTTCTCTCACGATCGGGTTTTTCGTCCTTTGGTATAAACAGCGATATTTTTTAGTTGTGCTGCTAATGTGTTCAATTTCTCTGTTCCACCAGTTATTTGTTTATTTAATGATTCTCGAAATGGTGTGTAACTCAGTTATGGCCTCTAAGTGTATTGATAAATATCCCACTGAATAATTACAGGAATCACGATCTACAATTTGATTCACGCATTCCATGGTTTTAGTAATGTTCTCGTTGAGAGAGCGCAGGATATTATTAAAGTTTGTATAGACAACTAAGCTTAAGAACAGCGTACAAAAATTGCTAAGTATTAATCGTGCGTGTAGGCGTTATTACCCATTTCTCTCTTAGCATTCAAGAACTTAATAGGTATCTAACAAACCAGAAGTCTAGTAGTTATAAATAGGTTTGACTACATCATTTGAGGCATCTCAGTCGTATTCTCATCATGAAGAGTACACGTTATATTTTTCAAAATTGAAATGCAGTGTTTCCTAAAAAAAATATAAATACTATAATCGCTCCGATCTATTGCAGGTAATCGCGAGAATACCAACGATAAAACTGAATAAGTTTTTGACATCATTAACTAATAATTTTGAATCGATATATCGTTTATTAGATAATGTACCGAAATTAAACCGCCTTTCTAAGGTGTACTACCTTAGATTAACATCCATTATACAGGGTGACTCAGAGAATACGAATGGTTTTGTTTTTTGAATAGCGCAGTTGGTAACACTGCTGCAACGAAAACCCCGTGCTCCACGTTTAGTGTACACACGAACGATTCCTTTTTGTTCAGTTTCAGTTATCGTGGCATCCTATAACGAGAACGAGCGAGCGTTTTGCGTGGAACGTTATTTTCGGCGTGAATCGATCACATCAGTAAGAGTTTCAAAAAGAATTCAAAGTTACATGGTGTAAACCTGTACCATTTTGCAATTAAAATTCAAAGTGGCTGGAAAACTTTCGAAAGACAGCTTCTGCAACGGATAAAAAACGCCATGGATAAAAAAAAACGGTTCGTACCCCACAAACATCGATCGAGTTTCGGGCAGCGATTATTCAGAGTCCTGGACGCTCTGCTCATCGCATGTCGCTTCTTTAAATCTGTAGAGAATCCGTTCGACGTATATTGCTGGAAGACTTAAAATGTTATCCTTATAAACTCGTAAACTTTTGACTGAAACAATACTGAAAGTCAAAGAAAAAGGGGTCAATTTAAACAATTTTTTGACGAGCGATAAAGCTGATTTTTAGCTATCCGAATTCGTAAAAAAACAGAACTGCCGCTACTCGTCCGAATCTAATCTGAATTCGATCGAACAGAAGCCATCACACGGAGAGCGAAGCGAGTAACCATCTGGGCTGAAGTGGCGAATTGGGGAATAGGGGGCCTTATTTTTTCACGAAGTAGTGAAAGAAGCGTCTGGTAACCGAATATTGTGGCGTCGCACGGATTTCGGTTGGTCGCCGCGCTCGCCAGATTTGACCACTCCAATTTTTTTTTTGGAGATACCTTAAGAGCCGCGTTTACGAAATACGTCCACGCGATCTGGAAGACCTGAAAACTCGGATTTCTGAAGAAATTTGATCTATACTCGAAAAAGTTTTCGAAAATTTTGTAAAAAGACCGAATGAATATATGTTGTTGCAAATGGCGGTCATCTGAACGATATTGTGCTCCACAAATTTTTGCAAGCTAATCTATCGGTTTCCTATTTTGAAATAAAATTTCATTAAAAAATTTTGGTCGAGTAGTTGTTGAGTTATTAAAAAAACAACAAAATTTCTCCGGGTCGCTCTATAATCGTTTTATGTAAACGGTGTGAACTCTTGAGATTATTTTCAAATGGTACATATTTTCCCTCAACAGCGTGTTGAGTTTAATAAGACTTCAATGAAGACGAAATAAGTTTAACGCGAGAGAAAAAGAACGCGAATCGCATCGTTATTGGGAACGATACAAAACAATAAACGAAACGAACCGAAAACGTTACACAAATTCACTACTACGACCTACAATTAACTCGCTTTAACAGCTCTTATCGATGAAACCGTTGTAGTCTGGTTTTTATGAGCCGGTTCAATAATCGTTACGGTTCGCGGGTGTATGCTGTAATATACCGGTTTAGGCTTAACGAATTGGCGGTTAAAAAATAGATAAATATGAAATATAATAAACTATGAGCTTTAACCCGTACCGGTTATTTTAAAATCAAAATATATGTTAGTCATTTATGAGCGTAGATTTAATTTTTATTCATATTATATAATCGCGTAAAATACACATTTACACATAGACGCATATATATATATATATATATATATATATATATATATATATATATATGTATATATATATAATTATGACTACCTCATCATATGCCAATCACATTTCGATTACTTTTTTCTCCTAATTTTATTTATTTATTTTTTTTTCAAAATACAATTTTATATTATGAAACTTAAAGTGACAATCCAATTAAGTTTAATGCCACTTTAAATTCCATTTACAATCTTAACTTACAATTTTAATTCGATATAATACTATTATCATCTAAAATGAATAGTGAAAATAACAATATAAGAACATTAAATCTTAGTATATCAAATTATAATTTTTTCTATTATTTATTTCCTCAATAGCTAACATGTTGAATTCTTTATATTTACTATTTACCAATTCTTCTGCTTTACATTCTATTACAATATCATTACAATTACACCCCTGCAAGATATGATAAACCGTATCCGCAAAATTACATCGAATACAGTTATCAGTTTCAGCAATACCAAAACGTTTTAAATAAGTTTTGAAACTACCATGTCCAGTAATAAATTGTGTGTTATAATAATTGGGAATAAAATAAGTATTACGGAATCTATCATTTATATTTGGAAAATACTGATACGTTAAGCCACTGTATGTATAACCCACATGATTTGATATTGCTCTAAATAATATTGATTAAGTACTTTTTTAAACTGTTTATTGTTTAAGCGTTTGCCTTCGTATTTATATTTGTTATTAATATAATCTACTTGATTAAATTCGTGTGTTAAATTAATATTGTTTTTAATGTAAAATAAATTAATATGTTTACGTATTTCTAGGTCTATAGGCATAATTCCGGCTATTACTATCGAAGCCCAATAACTAGTAGTTTTATATCCTTTAATCATTTTAATAGCTATTGTTCTTTGAAATGATCTTATTAACGTTTTAAACCTTTTAATTTTTAACATATCATCGTAAATACTACTGCTATAGATTATATTTGGCATAATTATGGATTTATACATAATTAGTCCTTTTTTATAATTTACTTTATTATTGTTATTATAAAGTTTATTAAAAATATGTAAAAATTTGTTTATTTTATTCTTAACATTATGGAAATGGTTATAGAATTTTAAATTGTTATCAATTGTAACTCCCAGGTATTTTATACTTGTCACACATTGAATATTAATATTATTATTTGTTAAATTTAATTCTTTGTTTTTGAATTTTTTGTTAAATAAAATATATTTTGATTTTGTCATATTAATATTTAAATTATAATCATTTAAAAAATTTTCAATTTCCTTATACACTCTACATATATTTACTTCCATAATGTTTTCCTTCTTATCCGCAATTATCATGGCTATGTCATCGATGAAGGTAACAATTTTAACATTTTCAGGTATTTTAGTTTTGTAAATTCTAGAAAATACCATATTCCATAAATACGGACCTAAAACTGATCCCTGCAGTACTCCTGTCATTAACGCATGTTTCTTCTTGTGTGTACCAATGTTTATAATTGTCCTAATTTTATTCGTTTGGCATTTGACCAATATACGTATACCCGTTTTTAGCATAAAGATATTAATTAAAGCTTTCACGCGTGTATACGAAAATATCATTTTTATAACTGATATGTTTTAATTTTCTTATCAGTTACGAGGGGAGAGAAGTAGAATGAACAGATTGTATAGGATACATGAATGGGGCAAAAAATTAATGTAGACGGATGAGATGGTGTACAAATAGATTGATCAGACTGAAAGGATGAGACTTAAATGAAATGGACAAAATGTATAAAAGAGACTGGCCATATAGTACAGATAGATAAAATGTATAAATCAAAACGTGATAGATGGAATTGATATCGAGGATAAACTATAAAATGGAGTAAATATAATATACAGAATAGGAAATTAGATGCTTAGTTGGGTGAGAAAATTATTACGATCCATCGCGTAAATATCGAGTAAAAATTAAAGATTTGTTACATGTTGAAATATACAAAGTATTTAAAAAGAATCCGACTCGATTTTAACACTGAATGTAACTCCCCACCACCAAAAAAAAAATGAAAATGGTAAAAAAATCCAATATGTACAAATCAAAACTGTAATTTAAAGGTAAATGTCGGTTAATTCGATAAGAAAAATTACACCAAAATTCGACGATTTGCAAATAACTTTATACTAAATATCAACAACGGTAAATATCGAACAGAATTTGGAAGTAACTATGAAAAAATTATATATATAATAATAATAATAAGTGCACTACAGATGTGGAGAGGATTCAAGCAAAGTTTTTGAAATATTTATTTTTCTTATAGTAAATTATTATCCGGGCCTAATAGATTACGATTTTTTATGCGACGTTACGCTTCACGTTCCATTATATAAAAGACGGAACATCTCCAAGTTAAAGTTTGTACGTGACTTGTGGAACGGTGCCTTATTAAGGACGAATATTTCATCATAAATTAGTCACGTAACACATAGAACGAATACTAGAATTAATCGCTGTTTTCTTTCAAGTCGCGGTCGTTAAGTAATCTCCGTTTCAATCATGTTTCGGTATCTACTTTCCGTCTCATTAATTAAAACTCATTTTTATTTAGATATACATTTTTAAAGCAGATGTATTTTAGTGAAATTTCAATTTTACGCTACTAGTTAATACTTAGGTTTCGGCATATTTAGTTGGGTTATATCAATTTTTCGGTAATTTAAAAATTATTATCATATTTTTCCATACGTGTACTGAATATCTTCAATAATTTTTTAATTAAGTATACTAACCGATTTTTATGTATGCGTATAATTATTACGTATATACTTTCCAGTCTATTTTATGTGTTGCTATAGTTGTACAAGTTTTTTTAAATTTTGTGTATTGAGAATGACTGTGTGCGTGTGTGTACAAGTATGTGCAGTTGTATATGTATATGTGTAGGTGTTTATTTGTTATTTTTTAAAATTATTTTAAATAAATTCCCTTTTTTTTTTTAAATTTCCTGCGTTTGAATTTATCCGTGTACTTTTTTCAGTGTCCGCATTTTAACAGGCATTCACTTGAACCGTGGGTATATAAATAAATATATATAATATGTATATATTATGTATCCACATATTAACTAAAAGATTCTTAACAAAATTAGATAACCTATGCAAAATATAAATTGCAAGAAAAATAGCCACGGCATTACCCTGAGCAAAACATAGATATAAATATATATTTATACGTATATATATATATATGTGTTAACCCTACGCGCAAGTTCCTCTTTTTTTTTATATAGACGCAAGTTTATAAAATGATATAATAAAATATACATACATATTTGTACTTATATATATATATATATATATATATATATATATATATATATATATATATATATATAAATAATGCGCTTATATTTACATATTTTTACTTGGATATTTTATTAGAGAAAAAAAAAAAAACGTTCTAATATGACTGGAAAATTGAGAACCACTAGAAGATAATAAATCTGATTAAGCGCGTAAGTCCCAGAACATTTGTAAATGGTTAATTAAACGATTATTATACGATTAAGGTTTACGCGTTGAACGAACTCGAGTGTCTTGGTCAGGGTGGGGAGGGGAATCGAGCCAGTTTTTTTAATAACAGGGTATAAACAGGAAATGTATGTACACATGCATGTGAGATGGAATGGCTAATGGGGATTGATACTATCGTTGTTATCGGTAACATAACCAACCGGAACTTTTGTAATAATAATCAATTCGATAATAATACAATAATAAACATAATAATAATAGTATAATACATAATAATTTTTATTATTAGTATTATTACGAACGTATGTTAGTTTATTCGACAATAAAAAGTGGGCGAAAAAAAAATACGCTCGCGCACGGTCAAGGCTAAAGGCTACATACGCACTAGTAGTTTTAAAAGTTAAAACGACAAAGAAGCGGTCATGAGCCAACGCCCCCAGGGTGGTACTCGAGTGGCGGAGCTGCTGAGAAGAAAAGATAGACGCAGGAACGAATGGCTCGTTTTATAAACTTTCCCGACGTAACCACGGATGACGAATTACGCGTGTTTTTTGACATTTTATTTTTTTCTTAATTAGTTTTAATAATTTTTAAAAATTTACTTTTTTATTTAATATATTTTTTTTAAAGAACCCGGAAAGGTTCGATATATTATTTATTTTTAAAAAAATGAAATTAATACACAATTTATAATTCGAAGCGGAATTAAGCCCAAATATAAACCGAAAAAAGGTACGTAAATAACGATCGTTGTCGAATAGTTTTTTTTTTATGAAGTTTAAAAGATATTTTATTATTTTCAAAATACATGTCGCGACTTTTTAAAATAAATTTTAATAATTTTTTAAAAAATTTTATTACGTTCGAAACATATTTCGTTATATCGAGCGTGTATATTTTATTTTAAAAAACCGACTTTGTTATTTTTAAAATATCGTACGGTCATTTCGTGTCCGAACTCGGTCACTTTTTATCGAACTGTAATTTTAAGCCACATATTGTAATCTTCAACTCCGCGCAACTGTTCAAATCGTTCGAATATTTGGTCGATATACAGATTTCGACATCGTTTTTTCTGTCTGCGTTCATTTTTCCTCGCGAATAATTAGCTTTCGATTCCGGTCCAATATTACGACAAAGAATTTATCATTTCCGATACTTAACTCTTTTAGAATTGATACATCGCTACCCGTGGAACTTGTAACATTCTGCGATAGCTTATCACTTCAATAACATTTAAGAGTTTTCAATTCGCATTATTTATAATCCAAGACCCGGCGTAAAATTAACGTTCGAATTAGACGGTCTCTTTCCGAACCTTAGTACGTCCTGACCGTGCAACTTTTTTATCCTGTCACTTCTTCTTTAATTCACACCGATCTTTACCTGTTATTAAGGAGTCCATATGTATATATCACTTTTTCCTTTTCCTCCATGTCACCGATGATTTCGAATGACCTAGATAGTGTTTTTTCTCTATTATTCTAGTAGAGAGTAAAATCTGTTTAGCTCTAAACCAACTTCTGTATAGTGAAATTTTTTTAGCTTTCCTAATCTGCCATTTCATTCAAGGTTTTTGATTTAAGTATCGTATCACGCGTATAACGAAGGTTGTAATTTTTCTATCCGGAAGGTATCTATCCGCAATTATAGACATTCGAAAGAAACGGATATATAGAAAGCATCTTTCAAACGCGAAAGTATTCGGACATTTTGTCTTCCACGCGTATAAAAAAAATATTATTTTTTACGTATATCGATTGTAATTAATTGTATTAGGTTGTATCGATACCGATGCTCTACTCGACATTATCAAAAGTAGTCTTCCAATAGTCGTGAAATCGGTATATTATTGATAATTTTTCGATAAATATTCTATAAGTTTGGTCTAAAACTCGAGGAAGGAGATAGTACTTCAAGTTCCTAGTCGTAAAATCGTGACTCTACTTGGAAATATGTTGGCTGACAGAAGATTCGCGGTGTATACGGTAGCAGACCATAGCCGGTGGCGCACCATAAATAATGGCCTTCCACAAGGTTCAGTGTTGGCGCCAATTTTATTTAACTTATATATACATGATATACCGCTCCTCCAAGCGGGGAATTTCCAGTATGCAGACGACATTGTACTTGCAACTCAAAGCAAGCACTTAAAAAATGGCGAGGACGTACTCACAAAAGATTTACACAGCTTGGATGAATACTGTGCTAAATGGAGACTCAGGTTAAACCCGGTGAAAACAGAAACTTCGGTGTTTCACCTCAACTCACAGATGGCAAAAGCTAAAATACATGTTAAACTCAACGGTAAAGATTTACCTTTTAACCCAACGCCAAAATATCTAGGCGTCGTTCTTGATCGAGCTCTCACATACAAAGAGAACTCCGAAAAAATAGCTCAAAAAGTGAAGACAAGAATAAACCTTATCGCTCGCTTTGCAGGTACAGCTTGGGGAGCAGAGACAAAACTCATCAGGACTGCTACACTGGCACTAGTGTTTTCAGCTGCAGAATACCAGCTCGCATGCTAAGAAGATCGATACACAACTGAACGTAGCACTACGCTTAGTAACCGGTACGCTAAAATCTACTCCTACTATATGGCTTCCCGTGCTGGCAAATATATTTCCACCGCACATCCGCAGAGAAGAAACATTCAAACGAGAATGAGCTAAATACAACAGTATGCACTCTCACGTAGAAAAATTTATCAAAGATCCCCCACCTACACGTCTTTGCAGCAGGAAACCAGCATGGCTGACGGCTAACGAGCAACAGAGCAGTGTCGACGCACCTACAAAATGGAAGGAAATATGGGTTAAGCAGACTCCAACAAACGGACAATTAATATCAAATCCGGCTAGCAGGGTATCAGGATTTGGTCTCAACAGAAAAACATGATGCAATTTAAATCGCGTCAGAACCAACCAGGGTCGTTGCAAATATTTAATGAACAAATGGAAACTGTCGGAAACGGAGCTGTGCAGCTGGGGCGAGATCCAAACGATGTCACACTTTATAAATTCGTGTAAAGTAAATAGCTTTACTAAAGGACTGATTGGGCTACATTCACTAGAAGAAGGCGCAGAAGACTGGCTGTCGAACGTGAATTTATAATGCAGGATATCTATAAATAAGCGCGTAATTGATACGATAATAATAATAATAATAATACAATAGGTTTTTTGTTTTTAAATTATATATCTATCATTCTATAATTTACGGATAATTGTTTAGCTCCTTTTTTATATATATATCGGAATACAAATAAGATATTGTATCGATTCACATGTTTGAGTATTTTATTACGAGTAAAAACACCGTATTATTCAGTTGCTTTAGTCATATCTTCCATCTGTCCTTGTTGATTTATTATTTCACAATGTTTGAATAGTGATTGGTTTCATTTTTAATATAGAGGGCTCATGCTGCAGAATAATGTAGTAAACCGGTCATCAGTACTGCAGTACATATAGGGATTTTTACAATACGTCATCCATGTAGTGCATTTTATTCGTCGGTAAATTTCCCCTTTTCATCCCTAAAATTTCCTATTCTAACTTTTCCGACTAAATTTCTCGGTTCATTTTTTAACCCGCGATTCTGTATTTCAACACAGATGGATATATGTATATGTTAGGTAATTATTTTTGTTTTCGGTAAACCTTTTATTAATGTCTTTATCGAGTTGATTTAATTTATTCAATTCTTCGACGTGTTGTTGTTCTCTTTAATTTCCCTCTTTCATCAATTACAGTCCACGTTCGAGCGGTTAATTTCTTTCGGATTTGTTTTTCTTATCTCGGACGCTGTTACTTCCATTGTAAGTTGCCGTGCTGTTGAATTTTGTACGTCGACTTCTGATTTTTTTAGACAATACCGCGTCCTCTTTCCGACATTATTTACTAAATATCGTTAAACGTTGAGATGGCTGAACCTCCGTTAAAATTTAGACAAGAATATATATCGAACAAGTTTTACCTCAAAGTGAAAGAGAGAAGCTCCCATGTGATTAATAAACAAATTCGATGTTTATTGAGACTCTGGTCAAATAGAAGTCTACCTCCTCTTCTCTTCAGCCATAATAAATTGGAAAAAATTGAAATCATCCAAAATGTTTCTTATCCCTTCTACCGTTTCTACTTTCAGGATTCATTTTTCTTGCTAGACGTTGATTTAATTACCTTTGATAATAATATTGCTAAAACTCTCCCTAAAATTTAGCCACTATGAAATTATATTTACCGATGGGTCGGTCGATAAAATACGGAAAAATAATACCTCTGCTTTATATTACCCGCGAAAAAAGGCATATCGAAAGTATACAGATTATCCTTTGCAGGTTCCTCATTTGTTGTAGAATTGTTTGCAAATTACAAAGCTTCGCTCCTAGTCAAAGATATGAGGGAAGAGAATATTCTAATCATATCCGATTCAAGTGTCTTATTACAATTATCTAAGTTGAACCTAAAATGTCCAAGTTAGGATGTGATGTCAGACATCGTGTTATTCAGCTTTACAATCGTGTATCTAGAGTAAAGTTTAACCTTCTTATTGTGGTATTACTTGAAATGAGGTGGTCGAATCTCGTCGGGCTACGTGGCCAGCTCAATTTCACTTTATTCCAGCAATTCGTTCCATTGCATCATCAAACTTCGTTAGTTCCCGTATCTGTGCGTTTCTGTACCGATCCGATAATCTGATGTTGAGCATCATTCTCTCATGTGCAGCTTGGGTCTTTCTTATTGTATGTTTGTTTTTGAATACGGTCATGTTTCTACAACATAAGGACTGGCAGTATACATTGATTATATATTCGGATTAATTGGCATTTGCTTGTTTCGAAGTATTCCGCTTAACTTCCCGAACGCAACCTAAGACAAAGATATTCTTCTAGGTATTTCTCATTTTTTTATTTGTTGTTATTTTTTTACCTAAATATATATATATAGTTATCCACCTGTTCTATTTCCTCTGAATTTATTGTTATTTCGATTGTTTTTCCTGTGTTAATCATTATTTTTGGTTTTTTTTTTGGAGGTTTAGTTTTAACCTTATCTTGCTGGAATCTAGATTTAGGTCTGTTACCATCGCCTGTAATTCTTTTGCGTTTTTACTTATAAATACTATGTCATCTGCAAACCTAAGGTAACTTAGATATTCACCATCAATTTTGATATCTTTCGCGTTCCAATTTAAATTTTTAAACACATTTTCCAATGCGGAAATAAACAATTTCGGTGAAATTGTATCATCTAGTCTTACTCCTCTTTTTATCGTAATCTGTTTTCATCCATAAGTTTACTTGCGTTGTAGCAGAGCTATAAATGTTCTTAATAATCTTAATATATTTGTTATTAATTCCAATATCATTCAACGAATTTTTATCACTGCCCAGACCTCTACTGAATCGAACGCTTTTTCGTATTCTATAAAGGCCATGTATAAATCTATGTCGTATTATTCATCGCACTTTTGTATCAACATTGTGATTGTTAACAAGTGTTCATTTGTATTAAACCCTGATCTGAAACCGGCCTGTTCTCTCGGCTGACTGAAGTCAATTCGTTGTGTTATTCGATTTGTGATTACACGAGTGAACAGCTTATATATTTGCGATAGTAAGCTAATCGGTCTATAGTTGTTCAGGTTCTGCATATCGTCTTTTTTATGTATGAGGAGTACTTCCGCTTCCGTCCATGCAGTTGGTATTGTAGCTTTATCTAAGTTGACAAATCGTACTTATGATCAGGCTTCCACCGTGTCTAATCATCTCTACTAGAATTCCATGTGTTCCCGGTGCTTTGTTATTTTCGAACGATCGGAGTGCATTTTTTCCCTCATCTGTGGTTATTTCAGGAATCTCTTCGGTGTTTTCTTCTTGAGTTCTCTTGTAGACGTTTGTCATTACATCTGGTTGTATCTTCGTATTATGTATCTTCGTAAAATAGTTTCCTACTTCTTCTGTTATTTTACATTTATTCGTTATGATTTTTCTCTTAGCATTTTTTATTTTTGCCAATATATTTTGCCTCTGTTAATACCTTTATTTCTTTCTCGATTGATGTTATAGGTTTGTTTAATAACGCAAGCTGTAAGTCTTCCTGATACTGATTTGTGTTCTGTGCCAATTTTCCTGGGTCTATTGTTACTAATACCTGTTTCTTTTTATAATGTTTGGTACGCTTCAAATTGATTTTCAACTTGCCTCTTACCGATCTGTTGTCACTGCCGATATTAACCGTGCATAACACTGTAACGTCTTGTATGATGTACAATTTGTGCGAGATTATATAATCAATTTTGTTTTTATATTTATAATCAGGGCTTCTCCACGTCCGTTTTCTTTTCTCTTTCTTTTGAATATTTATTTCAAGGAAACTGGCTAATACTTCCCCTCTTTCATTTCGGGTCCCTATTCCGTACGTTCCGATTGCTGTTTCTTTTTCATCGGAGCGAGTTCCAATTTTGCCATTGAAGTGCCCAACTATAATTGTATATTGGCACTTGTCTTCATTTAAATAATGTTGTATTTTATTGTATAAATCATCTATTTCTTTATCTTCATGACTTTCTGTCGGCGCATATACTTGAATAACTTTAAGTTTCTGTTCATTAGTTATTTGCACCATGATGTAAGCGATTCCGTCAGGTATTCCAACATACTTTATAACATTGTCACACCACTTCGTGTTTATCAAAAATCCCACTCCGTTTACACCATTATTATTTCGACCCGTGTGATACAGTATATGCTGCGATTGTAACTTTATTACATTTTCGCCAGGTATTCTTATCTCGCTTAATCCTAATATGTCCCATTTGAATTTACTTATTCCTTCTTCTAATTCCATTAACTTATCTTCTGTCGATAATGTTCGAACATTTCACGTACCTATGTACATCTGACAATCGTTCTGGTTCTTGCCCGTTTTAGATTCATTTAGTTTTTGGTCACGTCCGGCTTATTTTTTGTCATATCCAGGAAATTTGTTCCGTCTATTTGTATTTAAACTAGTCGGCAAAGGAGCTGGTGTCATATCCGGTTACCCATTATAGCCTTGGCTGCTACGGTCTTTTCTTCTTTTTCCTGTCATTCTGGGGAAAAAACGGCCTAATCTCCCGTGCTGGCTAGACAAGTTGGGAGATGCATTTTATGGCTTCTGCCAGGTTAGAATCGTATTTCCAGAGTTACTATTCTTTGTTATTATTGTATCATACATTTGCGTTCAATATATATATATATATACATATATATATATATATATATATATATATATATATATATATATATATATATAATTTTTATTTGTGTACACTTAAAAATAGTTTAATAGCTGAAAAGATTTGTGGAGTTTTAATATAAAATTTAGTGATTTTGACTATTTTTAATTGTTTATTTTTTTTAAAATCACTACATTCCACATCAGTCTAAATTATTATTATCTCGTCACGGATTTATTTTATAAATATTTTACTTGTAGCAGGCTAGCGCTGAATGTCGCCGTTAAAACTGCTTATGATATTGTCGCGTTGACGATTACAGTTTTTTCAAGGTTTTTTTTTACAACCAGTTTTTTCTTCAGAATTTATAACTTTTCAATGATGTCGTTATAATATCGATAATTATAATAATTTGAAGAGGGACACGAACTTGATAAAAAGAAATAAATAAATAAATAAATATATATATATATATATATATATATATATATATATATATATATAAAATCGATTATAAGTAAACGAAGGTGATACGGTCCAAATAATTTCTCGACGGATTCAAAGTGACTTTTTCAAACTTAAAAAAAAAAAAAAAAAAATAGACGAACATATTAAATAAATGCTCCGCTCCATTACTCGTAGGCTATTAATCGGTGAATCATAAAAAGTTTGTTAAGCATAGGTTACATAATTTATATATGTTAAAATCACTAAAAGTTTTTTCTCTATGAAAAAGTGATTTTTCATAAAGATAAAACTTTTAGCGATATTCTTTTTTATTGTTTATTTTTCTATAACTGATTCGTTAGATTAATCATTCGGCAGATTAAAATTCATTTTCTATCTCACAATCTGGCATAGACACTTCATGAGATTAAATTATTCGTTATCCATTTTCACCGAATAAAATATGTATAATATATTTTTTACATCGTTATAATAGAAATGAATTAGCTTTTGTCGACTAAACATCCGATTTCTCTTTAATTCACGTTAAATACGCTTAAATTCGCCAAACGTCGAAAACCGACCTTTAGGCGAGGTCGAAGTTGGCCATTTTGACGTAGGCGAAATTGACTTTTTTTACCGAAATCGCTGTAGAAAAAAAAACAGGCCCTAACTCGAAAAAAGCCCTCGTCATTTTTTACCCAACCCTATCGGCTATCTTTTCGATCTCTTGGTCGATAGTCGTACGATGCGCCCAACTTCCGGAACAATTCCGTTTATCCAGCATGTTCCTGGTAGCGAACTATCGCCACCTTTGGCGAGGCATAGCGAGCGACGTAAACATTTTTAAACGATTCCAACTTCGGAAATAGTCGTTACTGTATAAGATGAAACCCCGCGAAAAAAAATTTCACCGAAAATTTTTCGATTTTTTCGAAATTTCGATTTTTCGCAATAATTCGCGAGCTATTAGCAATTTGAGAAAATCATTCCAACGAAAGTTACGGGCGATTAAAATACGCGTCTAACGACGGTAGTCGCGTATTTTTATAGCGAATACTCGTCGAGCAAATTGAGGTTAAAGGGTTTCGGGGTTTTGCGCCCTTTTTACGGCCCCTATGATAGATAGGGGGTTCGGATTGGACTTAAAAGAAAGTAGACGTCGAGATCTATAATTTATGTCCTAACGTGAATGTTTTAAAAATTAACCGGTAACGAGAAATCGCGAGTTTAAAATTTGATTTTCGATTTTTAAAAAATTTTTCAGGCATAATTGGTCAGCGGGTTAGTAGCTATATATGTATATATATATATATATTAATCATCAATATATATTAGGTTTTTTGCGCGATAAATCGCTTAAGAATGGTGATATTCGACGAATTTAATTTATATATATAACACGCGCGTATATAAATAACCTTTTATAGCGGCGGGCGTGTCTTAAGTTCAACAGCAACTGCAGTATGACGTCATTTCGACGAATTTGGTTTTATCCGATGGCAAATTTCTATAGCACAAATTAATCTCAGGAAAAATATATATAAATTAATGATATTTTTGTTTTATGTAGACTTCCCACTTGCGGAGCCCATTCAAAGGGCGGGTTTGGCGAATTTTAGTCGGATTTGGATGAAACCCAACAGCTTCAGGCACTACCCCCGTTGGGTAGCAACCCCCTTGGGTAGCAGAGGCGGATAGAACCCCTAGTTCATAAAGATAAAACTTTTAGCGATATTCTTTTTTATTGTTTATTTTTCTATAACTTATTCGTTAGATTAATCATTCGGCAGATATAGCATAAAATTCATTTTCTATCTCACAATCTGGCATAGACACTTCATGAGATTAAATTATTCGTTATCCATTTTCACCGAATAAAATATGTATAATATATTTTTTACATCGTTATAATAGAAATGAATTAGCTTTTGTCGACTAAACATCCGATTTCTCTTTAATTCACGTTAAATACGCTTAAAATATTTAAAATATTTTCATCGGTATATCGAGATATCAGACGCGTACGCGAATGTAGCGACACGGATACTTCAGGGAATAACTTTTATACACAACTCTCTCTTGATCAACTTTCGTCATTTATACACTGTAAGCGACACTTTGAAAAATCGAAATAACAATAGGTTGGACGACACTGTTCGGAATACGTAGATGAAATAATTTGCACCGTTCCAAGACTAGACGGAAATAGTAGGACTAGAGAACAAATATATTTAAAAAAAAATAATAATAATAATAATAATAACGTACTGAATAATATAAATAACGAAAACTAAGTTAAAATTACTAAAATTATTCTTTATGAAAAATCACAAAGCTGTTCGTAGGCTATTATCTCTAGTGAATATTGAAAATGATAAAAAAAAAATAGAAAATGAAAAAATATTAATTTAAGATTACAATTCACATTGATTCACTATCAGATTGTTTTATTAATACTGTTGTTCATTTTGCTGATTTTTTGTGAAAATCTTAAATTAATTTTTTCATTTTATATTTTTTACCTTTTTAAATATTCGGTCGATAATAGTCTAACAGCCGAAAAGCTTTTTTCATAAAGAAAAAACTTTTAGCGATTTTAACTTCTTTTTTGTTGTTTATTTTAATAAAAAAAAATCACTACATTCTTCAAAACATTTAACAGTAGTCGTATGTTCCCGGATTTTTGATGGTGTGGTTTACAAACATAAGTTCACGGTGAAAAAGAATTCAACACGGTACGTTTAAGTTCGTTAAATATCAGACGAAAGGATTAATTTAAGGACGTGTAATTTCTGAAAAATAATAAATTAAAAATAAAAATAAATGTTAATAACGAATAAAATAATTGACGGATGTAAAAAGAAACGTTGTATCATGGGTAAAAGTAGAACAGGTAGATACAGTTTTCGAGATTTGGAGAGGGTAATAACAAAAATTTAATACATAACGGATAACGCCAGACATTTGCCTAGGACCTTTAACGTTGAGAGGCGATTTCGTGGGATTTTATGTGGGTTTTTTTTTAGTTAAGTAATACGATAAAGGTTAATAGTAATAATAAACATCATCATTTTTACAATGTTATGTCGATTACCACAACCACTAACACACACGCATATAATTTTATATATATATAAATTTAGTTTCACACACGTAATATATATTAATCCTCTTTAAAGGTCTATAACGAATTCTATAAAGAATCATTAATAAAATGAACATAATAGATTTGTCTTTTTCAATGAAATAGAGTTACCAAACGTACAGTACTAAATGCTTACCGAGACGAACGTACCTATATTATTATTACACGGTTTAATAACTTTCCAGTTCTAAGTGGGCGATGTGGTCTAAGTGAAAAAAAACATGGCGTGTGAATGAACTGAAATAATAGGCGCCGAAATTTGATAAATGTCTCATTATTATTATCGCATGTGAAAGACGTAACCTTCATAGATAACGCGCGATTACAAGTAAACATAAACAGAAGCATTTGATGACAATTTTTAAATCGAAAATATCGAAATTTTCCTACTACTATTACTAACACGGTCAATGACGAACTATTAACTGATTACGACACAGTGTCGTCTTTTATATGGTACGTAATATTTCTATGTTTAAAAAAAAATGCCAATTTTCGCAATAATGACCATTTAGTTTTGATTTTTTTTAATAACATCGTCCGAGAAATAGTATTCGAGTCCGCGAATTTAGGGTACTTTCGAAGTTGAAAAGATTTTTATTCTGAAATCTTCTCCAAGTAACTTGATCTCACTCAGTCCTGTTAACCAATTTTTAATACTAATCTTTCATATACACTCATTGTTCCCGACTAAATTCGAGATGAACGTTTCCGAAGAAAATAAATGTCACGTCGTCGAAGTAATAGTATTCGAGTCCGCGAGTTTAGGATACTTTCGAAGTTAAAAAATTTTTATTCTGAAATCTTCTCCAAGTAACTTGATCTCACTCAGTCCTGATGACTAATTTTTGTTAGGAGATTCTTTTTGTTTACGTCATTTTCAACCGAAGTTTTTGTTCAGTCTTTATCCTTGGACACCGATTCTGTAGATGTCTCGTATCACCGACGCATATTGTCCACGACATTTTTCCCCTTCTCGTCGTTCGAGACAAGTTGAAATAAATAATACCCTTCTGGATATCTATACGGCCGCAATATTTTAATTTTGCGAAAGTGTATAGCAATTCTATTTGCTTCGACATTTTATTTAGATTATACAACAATAATGCAAATTTTTTGTTACAGGCACTTGCACTAGTACGTAATAAGATGGAGATACCGGCCAGAATAATACGATCTTTAATCGTGTACACCGGATGGTTGTTCGCGCCATTTTACTATTTATATTGCTTGAAGAGGTGCCGCAGACTACCACCCATTAAACAACCGGCTATCGTACAACTTAGCGCAACAGCACTGGCGAAGAAAATAAGAAATAAAGAGGTACTCCAGTTTATCCTTATACATACGTACGATATATATATATATATATATATATATATATATAAATATATATTAAAATAAGAATCGTGTGTGAGTTAGTAATAAAAATATTACTCGGTGAACCTTATAAAATACTTTTTTGCAAAAAATAAGAAAATTATCAATTCATATTTCGTTGCCTTCTATACACATGAAATATCGCAAATTTATTGTCACCGTTTACGCTCTGGAACTATCCATCGCCGCATTTGTTCAAGATTGGCATTTCTAATTCCCTTCGGTACTTCCATATTCCTCCCGTACTAGTATTTTTTTGTCGGATTTATTGTAATTTTTCCCATAGAAAAGAATAAAATAATTTTTCAGTTAGTTTATTTTACCGTAAATAAATCTTAATTATTCTGTGTTTTCTGATAATCTGACTTTTCTTATAAGTCCCGAAGCTAACAGAGTGGTTCTACCGTGGATGAAAATCTGGTCATTACGAAATAATGGTAAAACTTTACTTTATCCATCTATTTTTTATCACGAACATAATTAATACTTCGGCAACTGTTAAAAATATTTTTTTTAAAGAAAATTGGCCAACATTTCGAAATCTACCAAACCTAATTAATATTTTCTCTTTAGTGTAAGATGAATATCTTTATCATCGGCAATATAATAATTAGTATCGTAGAATAAATTGCGTCGACCGTCATTTAGATGAAAGTAATATTTTTATTAGCTACGAACAGTACGATATTATTACAATAAACTAAGCTAATAATTTTCTTCAGTATTATTTGTAATATAGTTCTGTTATTTGTGAATACTGCAAGCCAAAAAAAAAAATCTTGTTCAGAACGAAAAAAACATTTTTATTTCACTCGCCTCGTATTTTCTAATCGGTAATTTTATTAAATTCAAATTAAATTAATTCCATTTTAAAATGTTTGCGAATAATTATTTAAATATTTTCCGAATTTTCCCACCAAAAATGGCAAGAAAATCATTTCCCTTTTATGGTGGAGGGTTCAATTAACGAATGATGATAATTCAATCCCACTACCGACGATACAAACGTGGACATGTTGAAAATAAATCTGATCGTGTATTATACAATCGAAGTGCTATTGAAATTGTCGAAAAATATTTATTAAGATAGACCGGAACTCAAATATGTCGCGTATTGATAGTATTCTTTTTGATGATGACCATATCTCCGAGTTCTTTGATCCAATCTCGCTCTAGATAGAAAAGTATTTTAGCCTCGGTAATAGCCATCCATTGGAAATCTGAAGTCAACGAATAACTCTAGTGCGCCCCTCAGTATTGTTTGGAATAGCTCATACATTGGTTCACGCATCGAATGACCCACTATCAGTTTACGATCCTTATTCAACCGTTCCATAACTTCTTTATTTGCAAATACAACCATTACTGAAACGCTTCTAATCTTCTTATTCGATCTGCCTTTAAAATCCAAATTTATACCGCGTATAGTAAAATAGCGTGGAAAAACATAACATTTAACTATTCTCCATCGTAGTTCAGGTTTAGCATCATGAATGTGTAGAGCATCTCAATTCTACATAGCTCAGATAGAAGGCTTCACTGTACCGTAGATGGGTACTCCGTAATTCAGTGTTGTCTGTATAACAGTACGATAAATTTTTAACAAGGTTGTTCTGCCCGCTCCATTTGATGTGTGAAAGTTTTCTCATTACGTTCAATTTTTGTTGACATGGCTGCCTTAAATATTGGACATGCTATTTCCAAGAAAGATTATCATCAAAAATCATTCCCAGATAGGTAACTGTGCGAGATTATAATATTACTGTTGACAGTAGAACTTAGTTATTTTCTACAAGTTCAAAGGCGACAGAAATGGACACATTTTGTTTTGGCTATTGGGATCGATTCACTGCAATTTATAACATTCGCTCTCCAGCCGGTAAGTTGTCACAGCTGATGGATATCGAGAAGTCATCTGGAAATAGTGAGGCACCAACTAATGATGAGATAGACGAAATTAGATCATTAATTGCGACAATAAAGAGTGTCGGACTGATTACAGATTCCTGAGGAACGTCATTGGTTAGCATTTTGGACGATAATAATAACGAGCCTATGCAGACGTGAAAACAATGTGAAGATAAGAAATTTTGAATGAAGTGCATGATCCGTCCTTTAAATCCCCATTTGTGTAAACTGAGCAGGGCTTTGTGTTTCCAAATACGATCAAATACCTTTGTAATATTGAAAAAAGAACTGCTAACAGTTGCATCCAGTAAGGCTATTATGTTTGTGTGAAGAAAGCTTAATTTTTGGTGATAGCAGATTTATATTCTCCAATATACTAAGCGGAGGTTAATTATTTTTTCAAATAGTTTACAAAGCACTGATGTCAATGATATTGGGCGTTAATTGTCAGGGTGCCGTTCTTGTTGGCCTTTTGAAACGAAATTATGATGGCTTCTCGCCATTGTAGGGGGAAAAGTACGAGTACGCCACAATTAAAGATTGAAAGCAGTTTATTTATAAATATAGTCCGAAGCGTGCTTTAGGAAAAGAATGTTGAATTCGTCGGGGAACCGGGCGCAGATATTTTCATTAGTTTAACAGCATTGATGAGTTCTAATTTTAGTAATACTTCTATTACATACTTCATTATTTGAAGAGAGAAAGTTTAACTGTTCGTTCTCAATAGCACATTACTTTATTTGTTTTACAACCAATTGAATCAAGGCGTTGTTGAAATATTAAAACGTCTTTATAGAAAACAACTTTTATGCAGTTTGTTATCTGTCGATGAAGATCATGTAGAAATCGTTATGTCCTTTTTCAAGCAAATGAGTTTAAAGGAATATTGTTACATGGTTGCAGATGCGTGAAAATTGATTGAAATGAGGACTTTGAATAAAACTTGGATCAGACTATTAAAGTCGGATCATCTGAAAAGGATGATTCTCCCTTAGAGGATATAAAAATAAGATAATGATAAATATAGAAATATGCCGAGAATGCGATGCCGATGATACAAACGAGCGACTCAATCGTGGCAACAGCAATGACCAAGGTTTCCAAATCATGTTAGATTACGAAATTGTTGCGAACGTAATGCGGACAAATGAACACAACGAAATACCAAGAAGATGAAACAGAAAAAAACGTAAATACATAAAAATGATACACTACCATCTCGTACGGAAGCATTTCAGGGTCTGGAAACAGTTTTCAAACGGTTCGAGAGACAAAACGAGTGTGTTATCGCGAGTTTACTACAATAAAGACGAATTCGCGATATAGGAGAGATGAGGAGAAAAAATTCCTTACGTCAAATGATAGTTACAAAATATTTTAAAGAACATTAAATTATTTACAATGTACTTTTATCGGCTACCTATTTCATAATTAAGGTTACCATATTTTAATAATTTTTAGTAAATACATACATACGTGTACGTATAAAAATAAATATTGATGCCAGTTGATTTGAACTAACGTTTGTTTTTCCTGTTTTGAATAAACATTTAACATATATGTCTTAAAGTTGATAATATAACAATCGTTTTTTTTTTACGTATCCATTGAACTAGATATCCGGATTTTCGATTATCTGGATTACTTAACGACAGCAATCAGTCCGGATAGTCGAATCTCTACTATGAGAGAAGATGGACTATTTTGTTTTTTGAATAGCGCAGTTGGTAACACCGCTATAACGCAAACGGCGTGTGCTCCATGTTTAGTGTACACACGAGAGATTCGTTTTTGTCCCGTATTAGTTATATGATATACTGTAATGAGAGGGAGCATGCGTTTTGCGTGAAACGTTATTTTCAGCATGAATCAATAATGACACTGTAAAGAGAGTTTAGAAAATAATTAAAGCTTCCGCAACGGATAAAAAATGTCCTGTATAAAAAAAAAAAAACGATTCGTACACACACAACATCGATCGAGTTCAGGCAGCGATCATTCTGCTCATCGTCATGTTGCTTCTTTAAACCTGTCGAGAGAATCTGTTCGCCGTTTATTGCTGGAAGACTTGAAATGTCATACTTATAAACTAGTAAATAACTTAGGAATTAAAAAGTACCATGCACAACGTAAACATTTTGCTGAAACAATGCTGAAAAAATCAAAGAAGAAGAGATCGATTTAAACAATCTTTTGATGAGCGACCAAGCTCATATTTAGCTATCCAGATTCGTAAACAAACAGAACTGCCGCTACTAATCGGAATCTAATCCGAATATAATCGAACAGAAGCCGTCACACGTCGAGCGAGTAACCGTCTGGGCTGCGAAGTGAGGAATAGTGGGGCCTTATTTTTTCACTGGTGTTGTCAACGGAACACACAATATCGAGATGATAAACTCGTTTTTGCTTTCCTCACATCGTCCTCGTCGTCGTCTGGGCCTTCTGAATGAATGTATTGTTGCAAAGGACAGTAATCCGAATGATATTGCGTTCCACAAATGATTGTAATTTATTCTCTCGTTTTCCTATTTTTAAATAAAATTTCGTTCAAAAATTTTGGTCGATTAGTTTTTGAGTTATTCGAAAAACAACATCGTCCGTCTTTTCTGGGTCGCCATATATATAAATAAATAAATAGATCAGTAAATAAACAGAGTATTTACATTTGGATTTTGAATAAAAACATACAGATAAGATGATTTTATCTTTTTAGGTATTTTAAAGCCCTCTTTCATCCGGGGTCCGTTATAATTTATCCTAGTTGTCTCACCGTCGTTCCGGTCAAGAATATTCTAATCACCTAATTAACGATGTAATTTGTAAACTTGATATATATATATATATATATGTGTGTGTGTGTATGTGTGTATGAAAAAATGAAACACTCGTTGCATTATTCCTTCTTCGCTATTAACATTCTTACGAGAATTCTACGATTATTTTCTTCGGTATTAATTATTTCGTTTTTAATTTTCCGTAGTTTAGATACTTTTTTATTACTTTTTACGATTTGTTCGATATACTTCCGCGAATCCGTTCGAGATCAAAAACGCCCATGTTTTTTCCTTGTTATAATTAAAAATTTCAACAAACTGATCAGAAAGAAACCCGAATTGTTAAATCGGTTTCCGAGTTAAGCCGGTTTTTGTCGTTTAAAAATTTGTAAACATTTCGGGAAACGGAAAACCTTAATTAGAACTGGTACATATATATTGAACATAATTAAGTTCGAATTTTTGGAAACACCGTTTAATATCGAAGTAGTAAAATATTATAATCGCATAGTATCGACGAATGATAATCAACCGCGAGTTTCCAACATTTCCCCAATTCGGAATATTTATTTTTTTAATTTTTTTTTTTTTCGAATAGAACGAAAATACGGACTTTCATTATTTGAAGTAGGACGGGGAATGTAGCGATTTTTAATAATAATAAATAAACGAAAAACTAGTTAAAAATCACGAAATTTTCCTATAAAAAGACGACCATCACTCAATAAAATAGCGAGAGGGGGGAAATTTTGTGGTATGTATATATTTTTTTTAATGAGGTTTCCTTTACAGCTTACCCAACGTGATACTGTGGTTAAGACATCTTAATCAAGGATGCTGTCTTCTCTAGAAATGTCGCTATATGGGGGAATAATTGTAGATTATCCAGATTGAGAAGGGACGATATATTATACGGAGGTGTAATACTCGAAGAACGTAGCAAGACAAGGTAAAGCTCCGAACGTAACGGCGCCACAGCAGAGCAATATTTTATATAAAAAATTTATCGTTTTTAATTACGTTTTTTTACATACATTAATTTTTTGTTAATTTTAGCACCCAATGAAATCTATTTATAAATTAATGGAATGCTTCCCAATGGTCGCCATTCCTTGTTGTTGATACAATATTTTGTTAGTTAACCATATTCGATCGTTTTAATCGTCTAAATCGGATACCGACTTTAATAAGCTTGTGCGTCAACTGATCACAATGATTTTGTAGTCGTTCTATATATCGTACGTTGACTGCTTATATTTCTTCTTTCGGTACTTGTAAATCTTTTGTATTTCGTCATTGTGAACCGAATGGCTCTTTAGATGATCGCTATATAAGATTTTCTTGCGATTCCCCAAAATGGAATTCCACATATAGGCTTCATTTATAAAGTAACACTTTCCAAGGATAGTGGTGAATTTTTTCCAAGTAACCGATACATTTTTCGAAATTTAATATTAATTCGTTTATCTTCTGCATGCTTTCTTCAAGTTAATCTTTCATCATAAGCCGATGTATTTAACGCTATTCGAGGTAGCAATCGGTTTTTTATTAAACTTTACTCCACTGGGGATGGATGACTGTCAACTTTCTTCAGAGTAAATATAACTTGTGTATGTTTCGATTCGTTAATTGTAATTCTCCGAGATTTATACAATTTTTCCAGCTCGTCTAAGTGGTCCTGTAGGTTGTTCAATATTTATAACGAAGAAACGTTTAGCATTTGTAGTTGGGTTTTAAGAAACGATAAATAAAAACAACTGAATGATAAGTATAAAAAATACCCATCGCATAGATCTAAAAAAAAAAATTGCGTTAAAACGAATATATAATATTTCAGGCTACATTAATGACATTTTTCGAAAAGTCGAGTAACAAATTTATAGATTGTCGGTGTCTAAACTGCGTACTAAGAATTAATTAAAATTCATAACCGTTCGATGATTAACGCGTTACCGCTCGGTGTAGCAATTTAAAGATAAATGTAACGCGTAAAGTAATTATCAGTCAAACTTAACGAATCGTGTTTATGACGTAATCACTTTTTTATCACTTTAAAAAAAAAAATTATGGCGTAAACAACCGGGACTACCGACAAATAATTTACGATAACCTGGCCGATATAACTTCCAGTCGGATTTAATTAACAATTTTTGTTTTTTTATTTTTTATTCGATGATTTGTGGAGTGGCTGTTGAAAATAAACCATAAAGTAGATTCGCTAACTTGAAAAAAAAATACCGTCTAATTAATTAGCTAATTAATTTATTAATATTCAGCAGAACCGTCGCTCCAAATAATGTTTTAATTCGGTAATTAAATATTTGCAATGGCAAAATTAGCGTTTAATAAAAAAAAAAACTGAGCTTATTAGCATAAAAAAATATCAAAATGGAAATGAAGAGATTTCTAAAAGTAATCATATGAAGTACACTGATGTGTCGGTCAGAAACGTGGTATTTGAACAAAAAACGACCAATCGAGGGAAGCGTACGAAATCTGGTGCTGGAGAAACATGGAAAGGGTGTCTTGGATGAAAATGATAAGAAATGAAAAAATATTAGAAAGAGTCAATGAAAAAAAAAGTCTAATAGGAACGCTTAAAACAAGGAGACTTAAATGGATTGAACATATATATACAGAAACAATGAATATCTAGTACAAATAATAGAAGCAACCATGGAAGGGAAAGACCAAGAGGAAGACCGAATACATAAAATACAAGGAGATGCAAAAGCAGAGAACTTAGGAAGTATGAAGAAAATGGCTCCATCCGGAAACTTTTAATTATGGTTATCCGCCAATCTATTAATAGATTGAGGAATTAAGACGAGATATACACCTTTATTTATTTAAAGTTTTTGATATATTTTTACTTAACCACAAAAAATCACACACTTTCAAACTTTATATATATATATATATATATATATATATATATATGTTACATTAAAAATTAAAGTCCCTTGTACATCAACATACATCAATTAGAAATTAAAAATTAACAATTATAATATTACATTAAAATATTGCAACACTCCACTAATAAGTACATTTATAATTGTTGTCTTGAATTCCAATGTCTATTCCCATTTATAACTCCACTCAAACCTTTACAATTTCCCTCAACATCTTGGACTGAAATATATTTTGCTGCGATGTGATTCAGCAGTAGATCCGTATAATTATACTTCGAAACAGGAGCAATGGCGATATTATATAATACTACTTCCTTTCGTTAGGCTTAGCTTAGAGGTTTGACTGTATATTTAAGATTAACCGATCGGAATTAACATTTAAAAATAAATATATTTGTTAGCGAAGAACAATTATAAGATGAATTAATCGAAAATTATAATGATAAAAACATACGGTATATAGTCAGTATTTACTATTAACGTCTAGATTGCCAAATTATACTATAGGTCGCTATAACGCCATATTTAATTTTAACGAATACAGTACGTACTATATAAAGATTCATGTACACGTGTTTCCGGTTAACGAACGATGCAATTTAACGCGTTTCGAGATGTTCCACGTACGGCAAACATAATTTAATAACGTAAATTTAAATTAAAAATTTATTTCATATACGATAGTAAGATATTTGTGTTTTGTAAAACTATCATAATATATCGAACACTCCACTCTTACCGGTGTTTAAATCACTTCCATAATTATAATTTACCGACCTAAAAGAAAACATAAGTAGTGCGCGATTTGAAAATTTGTTCATCGTAAAAAATATGTTTATATTTTTTCATGATTTTTTTTTTTCGTGAAATAAATAGCCGCATACTAGTCGACCGGTATTTCAAAGTACGGTCTTTTTTGAAAAATAATTCTATATTCATTTCGGTTGAATTAAAAGAAGCTTCAGGTTTTGTAAATGACATAATCCTATCGATGAAAACAATACGTTCAGTTTTTTAGATGCGTGTGGAAAGTAATCATACTGAATCATCTACTGGTAGAATTGTTTCGGCGAAAATCCCGTCAAAATTTGTCACTAGTGACGTTTGGAAGATACTCGCAGTTTTCATGTTCTTACCCGACTAAATTCATTTGAAAATGGAGATTGCGAGTATCTTCGAAACGTCACCAGTGACAAATTGTGACATGGTTCTAACCGAGAAAAAATTTTCGACCAGTAGATACGATAACATCCACAAAAGAACTGAATCATTTTAATTTTTTTTTTTAATATTTATAGCGAATATTATAAATTAGACTAAATCGAAATATGCAAAGAATTTCGTTTCATTCGTAATTAATTATTCGCGCAAATACAGACGTACGCACCATTTATAGATAACCTTTACACATCGTTCTACGATTAGCTTTATAAATTCACATCTTTTCAGTTTTATATACAGTACGCGTGTTCGTGTGTAATCTTACGTGTTCATATATAATAAGCCTCGTGGGAAAAATGCAAATTGTTAAGAAATCATTTTATTGTTTTTAACACGTGTTAAAAATTTGAAATGAAAAAAAATAGTACTTTAAATTTTATACATCCAAAATATGAAATTGATCTTAGAACGGAAAGTTAATTTTAATACGTACCGATAAAATTTTAAAATCTCTACTTTCTCTTTTCCATACATAAAAACACGTACATATATACATATACACGCGCACACCCCAGTATAGTCGTCCGCATGAAAAATAAACAGGAAAATAGGAAAGAAAATCAATTGCGAGTGCGTAAGATAAGACCAATTCTGAAGTCCACATATAGGACGGCTACAAAGTGCGGAATTTTATATGCTTTGGGTGCTAAGTTCTTCTCTATCTGTCCTTCTTTATATATATCATATTAGTGACAGGGAAATGAGACACGAAGATGTACGCAGATGGGCAGCATTCTGCGTATGAAAAGTCTATAAAATCCTACGACTATTTCACCTCCAGTCAGGCTTGGTCGCTGCCAAAACTATGCACCGCTACTTCCTCAATAGCAACTCGCTGTCAAGGTTGAATTTCTTTCGCCCGTAAGTTATATATAGGTATAAAAATTGTGTTTTCGATTTTAACAATCGGAATTAATATTTAAGGTTTCAATTTAATAAAATTTTTTTGCGGTATGGGAGGTTAATTTTAATATCGACCGATAATCTTACACTTTATATATATATATCCGCCAATAAGTGTCGTTATGATTATCAATAAAATAATAAAATGTTCAAAATTAACTGTAGGCTAAACGTTTAATATTGCTTATACACGATAAACGAAATTTCGACTCCAAAAAATATAAACACGCCACTTATTCGCTCAAATAATTGAATATAGAGAATGACGACATGCCTGTCCTATAGGCACCATATATATATCGTACGAGCAACATACTCCTAGGAAAATAATTTTAAACATGTTCATTTTTACAATCAATTTTATAAAATGCTTAACATTGGCGAGACAAATTAAGAAATTTAAGTAAACGTTTAAAAAAGAAAGAAAATTATTTCATATCCTATTGCTAGCAAGTTAAGTTTTTGTCGGTTTTTCTATTTATCGAAGAAAAAATTTTTCCATTATCAATTTCGTTTTATCATCGTATTACTGACGAAATAAATTTCAACATAATAGAAAAACAACAACAATAACAAGTAGATACGTCATAGCGACGTGTATTTTCGTCTACACTGCAAAAAAAATAAGAATGCACATATAGCAAGAACAGTAAATATGAACAAATATACATGTGTTGACGTCGTAATCATGATAAGCCTATCATTTCATTAATCACTTTCCTACACTGGCATTTGTCCATTGTCAACCTGATATATATATATATATATATATATATATATATATACAATAATATTCACTGAAGGTGCACGAATTAAAAATAATTGTAAGAATGCATATTTGAAAGAAAATCAATATTAATGAATAAATAAATAAATATATAATCTCGATCAGAATAAAATACAAATATATTGGGATAGGCGAATACATTCCTTGCATTGAAATAAAAGAGATAATTCGAACAGCCACGAGGTTAGTAATATGATACATTGCATTCAGTGTGACCGTATTAAAACTTAAAGCGTTGATGTACGAGAGTAATATAAAATGTGTATGTATATTTAAAAAATGTTTTAAAAAAACCCGAATAAGTTAAGCTTTAGAAACATTGTCGGTACGCGATCAAGTAGGCATACACTAAAAAGTGTAGTGTAGCTTCCAGTGGTCGAACAGATGTTGAATTCGTTCTCTGACAAATTCAATATTTTCTCAACACAACATTTCGAAATTCCTTTTTAGTAATTTACAATGTTTTCGTCGATTGACTTACTCGGTATCGATTCGGAAAACAAGGTGCGAGTTATTTTTTTTAGCAATTGAAGGTTAGGGATATCACAACATTTTTGTGGATTATTTTATCAAATATTTTATTTGTAATCTGAACAGTATGGAATGTAGAGATTTAAAAAAAAAATGAAAAAAAGTAATTAAAATCACAAAATTTTTATATAAAAATTAGTAATTTCAACTATTTGTTGTTTATTTTTAATATGTTACTATAGTGAATAATTTATACTCGGACATATCGAAAGAAATTTCATTTTGTTGGTTCTTATACACAACCACTGCAAAATATGTGGTGATTTTTTCTTTTAATCAATTCATAAATACAACATAAAAAATTGTTTTACCTTAAAAAGGAGAATGAGGAAAATCTAGCAGCGAATCTTGAGGACAAAAAGAAAAAAAGCTAAACAAGCTGACCAAAAGAGTAAAAATTCTACTGACAGAATTAAAAAAAAAAAAAAAACATAAAAAATCACATCCAAAGATTATCGCCAACTAAAGATAATGAATACAGTCTTTGGAAAATATGTCGTAGAATAAAGAAACCAATACAATCCAATCAGCCTCTACGTGAACTTGGGGATTCGACGAGAAGCAACTTACAAAAAGCACAGACGTCTTCGCTAATTATCTGGCGAATATGCTCTTACCAAATAGGTCAACGGATGATAGTGCAAATCTTGAAGACTACTTGAATCACACTATAAGAACGCTCTCTCTTGACAAAGTAGCTAAACGTATCAACTCTCTTAACCCAAGAAAAGCGCCAGGATTCGACATGATAACGACGAAAATGCTGAAAGAATTGCCAAGGAAAGCCGTGATCTTCCTAACCAGTTTTTATAATGCTGTCCACAGATTGAAACATTTTCCTACTCAACGGAAGTTTCTCCAGATCTTAATGATTTGCAAATCTGGGAGAGACGCCTCCAACGCTGCTTCATTCAGGCCGATTTCTTTACTTCCAACAGTAGCCAAGAAACTAGAAAACTTACTTTATGGTAAACGAAATAATTTTATTCAAGGGTATTATTTAAAATTCAGTTCGGCTTCCGGAATAACCACCTAACGTTACACCAAGAAGAAGGGCTAAAACAAGGATATTCAGTGTTCATAAACTTCAGCAAAGCTTTTGATAAAATCTGGCATTAAGGGCTGTTATACAAATTGAAACGCTTATTACCGGCAGACTACTTCTTACTTCTAAAGTCATACTTAATCAATCGACAGCTTCAAGTGAAAGTAGATAAGAATACTCCAAAGGTCTACCCAATTTCTGCTAGGACTCCTCGAGAAAACGTCCTAGTACCTCTGTTATATAATATTTATACAACAGACATCCCTAAACAAAGAAGTTTAGTAATGTTTGCCGATGATACATTATCATATCTTCGGATATTGATGCAAACAAAGTTATTTAAACTTCATAAAACGTTAACAAAACTTATGTATCGGCTAAAACATGGCGCATTGAATTAAATCCCGAGAAATCAGCGCATGTTTATTTTACAAATAAACAAAAACGATCACCGACTCCCATATAGAAAAAAAAAAAGAAAAGAGGTAGATCAAAAACTCAGAAAGATGAACCGGCTCCTAGGATATAGGTCTGAGCTATCCTTAGAGAATAGGATCCTCCTTTACAAGACCGTATTAAGACCAGCTTTTATATACGCCGCTCAGTACTTAAATCTAACATTAACGTACTACAAAGATTCTATAATAAAACGTTACGTTTACTTTAGTGGATAAATATCTCAAAATATACAAGGTTGAGGAGACGAACGGCAAACTGGTTATGAATCATGCATCACGTCTATCAGGTTACGAAAATGCATTGATTTCAGAACTAGAAGGCTGAATAGGATGAAACCAGTGGACCTTATTCAAATAAATTAGTAGTAAACTCATCGTTGAATAAAAGTAATAGGAAGTACACAGGATGTAACTTCCACATATGCGAAAACATTGAACACTCTATATTACGCTAGTTACAAGTTATCAAAAAAACCCCTTATTATAAAATGAAATTTTCATAAAATATACATATACATCCTATACGTACTTGAATAAAATTATTAGCAGATGCGTAGCGCACTGTAACTTTACATTTGCTAAATTCTTTACCTTATATACATATGTATAAATTCATTACACACACACATTCATATATATTACATTTTTTTTTCAATATTTACTGTGCATTAAACAAACCAGTTCTCATATTTAAATTGAATATTTAAAAAAAAAAAAAAGAAAAACGTATTCAAAGAGTGTAAATGTAATTTATACCTAAAGATAACTTGTTTCTTGAACTGCACTAATATACTTACACTATGGTTGTAAATATAATTTAAAGTACGTATTAACGACTTACGGGTTTTTGTTATATCATTATCATTATCGCACGTCGCATACAAGGTTAGTATGAAAATAGAAAAATATTATCTACAAATACTTTCCTGTGATCTACGATAATAATCTTTCTTTTAAAATAGGTCATAATTTAGATTTTATTACCTTTCCAGGTTACACAATATTGTTTATTCGTTTTCACTAGTAAATCTTACAAATGTTTTAATGCGACGATACCAATCGCTGCTAAAGTGTTTTGTAAAATATATATATATATATATATATATAAAAAAACAATAAAATATAGACATACGAATAGGGAACTAAAAGTATATATTGAATGTACCGCATTGAATATATAACTAGCGCTTCTCTGTCACCTGGTTGTTTCGTTTTCCAACGCCCGCTATATACTGAATGAATGAAAATAACTGTATGCGCCCCATTTAGCTTCAAACTATTTAAGAAATAACAATTATACTTTATCCATGCATAAAGATATATATATATATATATATATATATATATATATTTGTACAGAATTGATTGTACACTTAGATTTAATGAAATTATTTAATCAAACAAATTTCCGATTGTTATCTCGGAATTATTTAAAATTAAGCATATATACAAATAATCGCTATTGGTAGCTACAAGCTAAAATTTGCAGGCTAATACATTTTGGTTTCATTTTTTGTAATATTATATTAAATAGAAAAAATTATATATATATATATATATATATATATATATATATATATATATATATATATAAAACAGAACTTACGGTTTATGTAGAAGATGACTTTTAATCATGTCGCACTTTCGCAAATGGAAATAATTTTTAATCATTAAAAACCGCCATACTTTTTTTTTTCAATATATCTGAATAATTCGGATGTGTTTTACAAGAATGTACGAAGTTCCCCGTGTCATATGTGAAGAACTAAATTATACACGGTACTAATGCGTTGATTGAAACTAATCTGACTTTCTTTATTTTTTTTTGAAAACCATGCGCTTCTCGTTTTTTTCTTAATTGGAGCCAGATCTTCCTTATTTATAGCTTCCAATAATCACCTATAAAAATTAAATAATTCGAAACTATTAAAATAACCCAGCTTAACGTAAAAACCATTTGTGCCGAATGAACAAAAATAAAATTCCCACTTCGAAAATTTTGTAAATATTAAGAAGAATATTCTAAAATATAGTTTATGTAAAAAAAAAGCCGTTGATATCGTAAATTTGTATTTAGCCGAACGAAATGTTAAATTTTTGGACCTTATTTTGCCTAGCAAAGTAAAAACTACCGGAGTAAACATAACATTTCCTTTCGCATCTATACAAAATATACATAAAAAATATGCGCACATACACGCGTTAAAATGCTCCTTTTCTGTTGTAAATAAAACATTCATTAAAAACAAATATATACCGATATACCTTACGTTATTTTTAATAATAAAATCGTACGTAAGAAACAGGGGCGAACATAAGGAAGTAGCCCAAGGGGTCCGTGCGCTCCCCGAAATGAGGAAATAAAGAAATAATAAAGTACGGTAATCTGAATTACAGTAGTAGATTCCAAAATTCAGCGACATATGCTCGGACAAGTCTTTGAAAATTTTGTAAATACTAAATTAATGTAATGTTACGTGTTCCACAAATGATTGTAAGCTAATGTATGTTTTTTCTATTTTTAAATAAAATTTCATTCACAAATTTTGTAGTTTTTGAGTTATTCAAAAAACAACAAAACCGTCCATCTTCTCTGGGTCACTCTATATATTTAATTTAATTAGTTTGATACGTTACAATAAAATGTTTTTTAAATTGTCAAACATTCAAAAAATTATTGCTTATTTGACTCTTTTAGCAAGGATAAGTCGTCTCAGGTATAATGAACGGCATCCCCCCAAAAAAATATAATCTATATTCTCCGCGGATGGGGAATGTTAATTGTGAAATTATTATCTTTTAACCATAACAATGTTACTTTATTTTACGTTTAAAATTTCGCAGATAACTTCGTTAGCTGTAACCGAAGCATTTATCGAAAGAGTACGAGATGTTAATCCGTTTCTAAATGCCGTCGTAGAAAATAGATTTGACGCCGCCATAGAAGAAGCTAAAAAAGTTGACGATTTTATCGCTGAAACGAACAAAACCATCGAACAAATGGAAAAAGATACGCCTCTTTTAGGTGTACCGATAACCGTAAAAGAATCCTGCGGTTTAGGCGGTAAGAATTATAGATTAAATGTAAATATACTTTTATATATTACAATTATTAATCGATACGTATTTCTCCCATTAGCAGATAATTCAAATTAAAAATTTTAATGTGGAAACGTAAATATTATTTTATATAGCGATTAATAAAGAGAAGAAAAATATAAAAGTATAAATTGTAAATGTAAATATATACATATATATATATATATATATATAAATTATAAATTGAAAGAATAAAAGAACAAACAATACTTAAAGCACGACGATTAATTAATAAACGATCGGTTTTAAATACCCTTGTAAAAATAACCGGGTATTTTTGCAGGTAAATAGGTATTAATATATATTTAAATAGCTCTAATAAAAAACCGCATAAATTTTTTTATTTATCCTTTTTTTTTTAACGAATAATTTAAAAAGCACCATATTAATCAAAATAATGATAATAATACGAATATAAACATATACATTTGTAGCTCTCGTAAATTTAATAGTTTCGTACAATACGTTCTTCGATATTTCTTTTTTTTTTAAAGCTTAAAGATGCGTGCAATCTGTTCGGTTGAACAATAGGCAGCACTGATTTGTTTAACAGCTATAATGGGACACTTCCCAACGGTCGTATCCCTTAATTTATCTTAGTATTATTATATAATATAATATATGATATATAATATATAAACTAGTTGATCGCTACGGTCGATTTCCCAATTCGATCTGACTGCGTCTCTTCAGTCGTTGGAGTTGCACGCCGTTACGTAGAACATTGACTGCTAGTGGATTGATGTGGGTTTGAAGTCGATGCAAGTATCTTCCAGCGTAGCTTTTGACTACCTCTTTTAACAGACGGTATACGGAGATCCTTGTGTATGTCGTCATTGCGGACATACCATGGCGCTGACACGATATTCCGCAAAACTTGAGATTGAAATTTTTGTACTATGTCTAAGTTAGACTTGCTCGATGTACCCCAAATCTGGATACCATATGACCAGATTGGCTTCAAGACTGTTTTATATAGTAATACTTTATTTTCATACGACAGTGTTGAATATTTTCCCATCAGCCAATAAATATTTCGGCATGTAATGCTGAGCTGTTTACATTTAGCAATAACATGATTTTTCCAGGTAAGCTGTTTATCAAGATGTAATCCAAGATATTTTACGTTACACGATTCGGAAATTGTTTGCCCATTTAACTTAATCGGTAAATTTTTGCTTTTATTTAAAGTAAATAAAACTTGCTTGCATTTTGATTCGTTAATATTGAATTTCCACAGTCTAAACCACTTTTCTACGTGTAGTAGATGGTTTTGAAGTTGTTCGGCCGCTAAATTATTATCACGATGAGTCGAGAGAATAGCGGTGTCATCGGCAAACATAGCTGTGTCTGTATTTTCGTTAATTGGAAAGTCGTATGTATAGAGCTGGTACAGTGTTGGTCCGAGTACACTGCCTTGAGGTACTCCCGATTGTATTGAATGAATTCGTGAGTAACTCCTGTTAACATCAACATGGAAATATCTTTCTGTTAGGTATGACTACATTAGCTGGTAGTACTCGTGAGGTAATTTAAGTTTTAATTTGTACAATAGGCCAACGTGCCAGACTTTATCAAAGGCCTTTTCGATGTCGAGAAATAATCTTGAAAATCAATTTTAATAACTTTTTTATAAATGAAATATTAAACATTTCTTTTAATCACTTACAATGATAAATGTAAAAAGTACATTTTTTATTAATTCTATATATATTTATGATTAAAAAAGATGGTTCGTAAACATTTAGTACATTATTCTTAAAAAAAATTTTAAAAAATCCGATAAATAAATCGTCTTCATCGTTTAATATGGAAATAGAAACAAAAAAAAAATTATTACATCCTATTTAACCGTAAAATATAAAACAAAGAAATATCGATAAAATTAGCAAAACGAAATACAAATATATTTATTTAACTCGGTATATCGAAATAAATCTCGTAATAAAATAAATACGTGCGATATATTACATAATGATCGTGAAAATAAAACATGTATCTAGGAACATTTCTTTATTCGAATATACTAGGTTCGTAATTTTAAATAAAATACGTTTTCTGTTTTCCTGTGTATTATAAAATTATTAGGACGCTACTAAAATGTTTTGATGTTTCATACCTTATTCGATGATAATCAGTTCTTTATTTCTAATCCATTTCACATTGTAATTAACGATTAATATTGCATTATTTTGTTTAAAAGGAAAAAAAAAAAAACAAAAAAAAACTTAAAATCTGCAACGCCATAATTAAAAAGCGACAATTGATTAATGTAATATTTTCTATTGCTAAATCTATACGTTCGAATAACGCATTACTTACCCATTAAAGCGAGAAGATACAATTATCAAATAAAAATCGGTAAAATTTCAGGAATAATTTTTTTTTGTCTAATTAAATATGCACATTTTATACGAATAAGAAATAATTATTTATTAATATTCAAATTTATTCTTATATACGCCGATATCGTCAAAATATTTGAATCGCTACGCAGGTTACACGAAACCGATTCAATTTTTATGTAATGATTAAGAAAATTCTCAGAAATTCGTGTATAATTGTGTTACTGTTTCGGGGGATAAAGGTATATACATAATTGTGTGAGACGTATAAATTAGAATATAAAATATCAAAAATTTGTGGGCAGCAAAAAACTCATACATAGCGTATGTTAACAAATACATTGTACATATATTCTTAAACATTTGCTTATTTTTTCATTTTTCTTAAAAAGTTTAATAATTTTTACATAATTCGGCAGCTTTTATAATCATCGGCAAAATTATAAACTTACTTATTTTTCATTTTAATTTTTGTAACAAATGTTTGGTCGGAAAAATGTAGTTATCCAATTAAACATATTAGAGCGTAATGTTTTTTTTTTTTTTATTAATCCAATTATTTGTATGTTTTATAACGCACGTATCGAGTTGTACAAATCGATGACGTAATTTTTCCAGATCATATATATATATATATAATCATAAAAAAACGCATTACGTAAAGGTTAACTTAAATGAAAATTGTTTTCGGTATAAATGAAATATATGAACAAAGCATATTTACCTCATATACAGAAAAATATTGCGATTCCAGAAATAATGAATTCCAACAGAAACATGAAAGTTATTAACCGTTTCCTAATACACAAATGATTCCTCACTAAAAAAAAAATAATCTCATTGGAAATTTATTTATTTATTATATTACAATAATTAAATAAGTTTCCGAATAGACATTTTTTTAGCGTGAAATATTTCAAAAATAACATTAGTAATTATAAAATAATACATTTTTAGACAAACTAACCTTTCCGTTTTCCACAAAAAAATTTAATTAAAAAACGTTAAATTATAAGTTCACAAATAAAATGATAATTACTTAGTGTATTATATATAATGATTCAATTCACATATAACAAATGAAACCAAATTTTTCGATTCATATTTCAGACTATGTTTTAATTATACAATGAGTAGAAAAATTCTGTAAAATAATATTACCATATATTTCGTGTTCAAATGTTATATTTAAATTATTATAGGTAACAACACAAAAATACGTAAAACCTGCGTAATTCAATTACATCATTCCTACTTCAATTTTAAATTTTTTACTCACTGTTTATTTATACAGAAATAAATTACAAGGCTGTGTTTATACTAATAAGAATTTATTATTTTTTTAAATACATATTTTTTACATTAAATCATTTTATTACTTTAGTTCCCCTCTAAATGTATGAGTTATTGGGTATAAGTTTAAAATATATTGATTTAAAAGGTTATGCTCACAATAAATAATGGAGCCACTAGTTAGTGCAAGTTTTTTTTTTTTTTTTTTTTTTTTGTAGTTCGTGTATAATAGTAGAAAAAATTCTCATCTCATCTAGCCTACGATCTAGTAATAAACTGATTTTACCTTAGATATTTAAATTTAAATTAAATCTCGTTAGGAGAATATTAGTAAAGAACAGATGAAGGAATTTTTCAATTATATTTTTCAAAACGCTTGATTATTTCGAATGCTTCATTTAAACCATTTGGGTTCATTTGTTTAGATAAGAAAAACTTGTTTATTCATAAGGAGAAAAGTCAAAGGAAAATCAGCTAGGTTAATATTTATTGAAATGCCTTAACCGTAATGATAAACACGTAATAAAAGAATTATTATATATAGCTAAGGTAAGAGTAATTATAGGTTGTTATGAAGATTTTACTCAATGCCAATTTTGAACATCGCATTAAAAAGTATTTATTGTTGCTTAGAAATTGATTTATATCGTTATAATACTAGGTATTTTTTTATTTATTTATTTAAATTTATCTAACAGATGATAAAGATGCACAAATAATTAATAGAACTGGAACGAATAGTGGTTTAGAAGTAATTATTTGAGTGAAATCGAAGTTTATTCGATGCTTGATGCAACTATTCAACGGAATGAAATTGATTTGGTAATTGTTTAAATTTGCGTCTGGAGTGCCCAAGGAGGTGTTTGCGGGTGAAATAAGGATATTCGCGTTCCATGTGGAAATATGTCTTATTATAATTGTTTTTTTATTATATAATTAGTACATAAATCAATAATTCCGATAAAGATAAATTAATGTAGACATGCGTACATTTACACAACTTTCAGCGAATTATATATAGAATAAATAAAATTATTTTTCGCGCAGCAGATCTCATTAATTACGTTCATTATGTAGACTAAGTTTGGAATTTCGACTGATTAACCAATGCGTTTGTCGCAATTTATGAGTAATTTGTTCTTTTTTTCATCTTTATATGTGTTTCTCGATTCAGTAAAACATCCAAATACATAGCCACATGTTTTATACTTTCCTCTTTATGAATAGGGAACTGTTTGTGGTATAATAGATGATAGTATAACGTCATAGTGGGTGTACAACATGAACATGTTTTTGCTGATTGAGCGTAATTCTAATCTCATGTCCATTTACTAATTTTATTGACAGTGTTGTAATTTTTCTGATTGTATCATCTGTGAATGTATAGCAACGTTTCAGCTGATGTTGGAATGTTAGCTGTATGCAGGGATATACAGTAGGGTCAAGGACGCTCTCGCACAATTATTTATTACCGAATATAAACGGTAACTTGGCCGTACATAGAAGCTAAGAAGTTAAATATAAGAAAATCGATTATTGTATGTTCCTAAATACGCTCAAAAAGTAATGGTATTGGAACATATTTATGATAACAAATTCAATACTAAAACGACGGAATATAAAACCAGTTGCTCACTAAGTGTACTTCATAAGTTTGTTAAAAACATAAAACAAAAGAATGAAATGAGATAAAGAAACGTATAAATATTTTAAATTCTATTTACATTGGTGCAAATTATCTATAAAAATCTTTTGCAGGAATGAGCCTAAGTGTAGGAACTAAACTAAGATCCGGTATTCGAGCGGAAGGTGATGGACTTGCGGTGGCAAATATGAGAAATGCCGGTGCTATCCCGTTGCTAATTTCAAATACACCGGAAATCTGCGCATCGGTAGAAACATACAATAAAATTACTGGTTACACCGCCAATCCGTATAATCAACATCACAGTGCTGGAGGATCTTCCGGAGGAGAGGTTGGTATATGTATTTCAAATTAGGTTGATATATGTATATGTATATATATATATATATATATATATATATATATATATATATATATATATAGACTGGTCCATAGAGATTGGTACGAATACCAGTTGGCAGGGAAAGTAGTAAAAATCGTGACTGCAAGGCAGCGGGTTGATACTGAGGAGATAACGGAGCAAGGGAGACAGTCCTAGGATTAATGCAGACTTTTAGCAAACAGTTCCTCAAGCTGCCCATCGACACCTCGTGTCTTTTTACTGTGTCACCACTGGAATCACCTGCATAAGGCTTTCCGCCAGTGGCCGTTCCACGATTGCTTATTAGTTATTCGCAGCTAACCGACATATCAGTAGGCCATTCCACTATCCGATACCCGTGGACGTGCACCGTTCCGTTAGATCTACGGCCCATAAAATATAAATTTAATTAATAACGATTTCGATATATATATATATATATATATATATATATATATATATATATATATAATTCTGCGGTAACATAGTTACTAGAGTGGTCAAATTTCAACCCGATGTTCTTCTAGTTAATGGCATAAAGTTATTACTATCATGGAGCTCTAAACTATTACGGAGAACGCAATGAAATCCCACTCCGTATAACAAAAACGAAATGTAATGATATTATAGATTTGTACGGTTCTTACAAACTTCAGTTATTCAGAAAATAGATTTTACTCATACTCATTCATGTTAGGAGTATCTATCATAATTATGTGTTGGAACTTACACTAGTGTTATCGTTTATAGTTTGAACGTACGTATAACCGCATATTGCTTTAATAATATATCACATAACTTACTTTCCATCATTTATTCACCAGGGAGCGTTGATAAGTTCGGGAGCTTCGGTATTAGGTATAGGATCTGATTTCGGTGGATCTATCAGGGTACCATGCATGTTTAACGGAGTTTTCGGACATAAACCGACACCTGGTACGTATATTAAAGGAGTATTAATTAAATACATACATATATACATATTGACAGATAAACGTGTGTATATATATATAACGTAACATGTAAACTAATTACTGGGTACTCAGGTTATACTAAAAAAAGGGTATATGAAAAACGTAGACTTTAACCCGTGGACTATTATCTTTCCACTTAGTCCAATTTCATTACGAACTTTAACATAAACTTGCAACTGTGATGTCAAGTAATTGGAAGGATTCACTATCCTATTTCTATATATTAATCACTTAAGATTTTTTCTAGAAACTTTATATTTGTATATACAATCGGATTTTATTAAACTTTTAATTTTACAATTGATTAATTTTTTAAAAAAAAATTATGTAAATTTAATATTTTACACATTAATTGTAACGACCATTATATTTTTCGCGATGCATATATACATTATGGCACACGATGTTTATATTTAAATTAGATTTATTTGACTTTTACTGCGTTTTTCACTTCTGTAATTTAAACCTACAACATACGGTAATTTTTTAGTTATTTTTTCACAAAAAGTAAATCGTAAATTACCTAAGATGTATCTGTCTCTGTTACACCTGGTATTTGTATACAACTCATTCATTGAAATGATCATTCTAGTACTCGCTCTTGTACCGGTGTGATTACTGTGTTACGTGATCATGTTATTAACGTGCCGTTCTGTGTTATTCGCGCTGATAGTTCCATGCACTAGCTACATAACATGTACACGACGTTTGAGTGATAAATTTGTGTTTGTACATATGTATATTCTTCGTCGAGCGTCGTATTCATTGCTATATGTAAACACCATAATCATATTGATTGGACAGCGTAGAATAGATTTGTTGCGCTGAGTACAGTCGGGCACACTACTTGGTGTAGTTTCCCAATTATGTTATTCTTCCTTTATCATTGATCTTCTCTTGTGGTATTACTTGTATTGATGTCCTGTTGTAGTATTACTTGTAAGTAATTCGCATTTTGTTCATTGGGTAGATGACTGAAGTACTTATCGCCCTGCGTATTATGTCCTGGGGTACGGGGTTGGAATTCGCGTGTTTTTATTCGTAAAACACTTCTGTATATCCATATTTTAATGAGTTCTGTTGATTTTTACTGGTCTTTCACATTAGCGAACCGTTTTTCGCACTCTGTGTTGATTGGCTGCACCGGCCTCAGTCTCATTGTAATTGTATTTTTCGCTAGATTGTGATATACATGAAGAATTGTAGATATAATGGTTTCTAATTGCCTTCACTGCGGTCTGCATAGTTCTCCTTCCTTTCAATCAGTTGACTTTTTGGCGCTGAGGTGTTTACTAGAAAACTGAGAAATTTTTTAGGCGACAGAGACCTGTTTTGAGGCAATGCCGTGATGTTGGAAGGTTTTTCGACTTAGCTTTCCAAGCTTAAGACTTTTTATCCTGGTAGGCCACTGATTTTCCACGACTAATTAATTACCTAAAAGGCTTATTCGCAGCTATATCTGAGAACCTTTCTCGACATAATTTTAGTCACAATTAATGTAATAATTAATATTTAATTTGTTCTAATTATTACGTTAAGTTAGTGTCAATTTCGCTGTATATATTTATTTATATTTACGTAAAGAAAAGTTAAAATAAAATTTAATATTAATTTAAGGCGGCTGCGACCGCTATGGGTTGCATACCTTCAATAGATTTTAACTAACACGCATATGTATATATAGATAATCGATAATCAGCTTGGTAGCCATTTGTTAAAATCCTTATTGTGTGTTAGGTAAGAAGTTTTTTAATCATAACAAAAATTTAAAGTCGTCGGAATATCCTAGTTACGATCGACAACGCAAAAATTATCATCAAAAAATAAAAATATAAAATAATCCTAATATTATCGTGCGGAAGGCAATGGCAAACCACCACTCGCAACACCATATGCTCGCTAGTAACAATATAGTACACTACAAAAACACGCGGGACTACCTTGTGTCGTGAGTTCTCTCGGATGTGTGTGTCTACGTTAACGCCATATTATGATTGCCTTGTATGCTACTTACACTGTACAACGAAATATATATAGTCGCCTACCTCCTACGATAATCGACCGAAATTTTTGAATGAAATGTTATTAAAAATAGGAAAACCAAAGATTAGCTTACAATCATTTGTGGAACACAATATATCGTTCAGATGATCATTTGTAACAATACATTCATTCAGTCTTTAATTTTTGAAGACTTTTTCGAGCATGGGTCGTTGAATTTTTGAAATTTCTTCAAAAATCCGAGTTTTCAAGTCTTCCAGATCTCGCGGACGTGTTTCGTAAATGCGACTCTTAAGGTATCCCCACAAAAAAAATCGCGTAACTTTGAATTCTTTTCGAAATTTTCTCTGCACCGTCGTGATCGATTCACGCCGAAAATAACGTTCCACGCAAGACGAGCGCTCCTTCTTGTTATAGGATACCATGATAATTGAAACTGGATAAAAACGAATCTCTCGTGTGTACACTAAACGCGGAGCAAGCGGTTTGTAGCAGTGTTACCAACTGCGTTATTCAAAAAACAAAACGGTCCGTCTTCTCTAGGTCATCTTATATAATTAAATTCTTAATATTCTTCATCCGATAGCTTACTTTGAAGTTATTCAGATTTATATTAACGAATTGTAAATAAATATGTGTCATTGGTTATGTGCCCTAAAAAAAAATCGTATAAAATTATATCGCTTTATCGAAGCGATATTCTGACTGGTGTGTTTTAAAATTCCATTACGCAGGAGTAATACCGACTAAAGGACATTATCCGTGGATGGACGATAAAGAATTCTTGAAAATGATTACCATCGGGCCGATAGCGAGATATGCGGAAGATTTGGAATTAGCGATAAAAGCGATGGCCGGATCCTCGGTCGATGTATTAAATCTCGATAAAGAAGTAAATATTCGTTAAATTACTGTCACGTGATCTTCAGCATACCTAATACAGACCGAGTAAAAATAGTTCGCGATTTATTTTTCACTTTACTATTCTCGCTTTCCCTATTATATTTAAGTTTTCCAATTGTCCAAAATAAATTAATTATTTTCAAATATTCCATTTCGTAGGATTTTACATTTGTGTGTATATAGGCAGCTAGAATAATGGTAAGCTAAATTCATTCCGTTTTGCGAGTTAATCGTTAGAATACTGGCCTTTTTTTAGTAAGTCCGAAATCTTATATAATCTCACTTTACGAAAATTTATTAGTAACCACTCATCGAACTGAGTTAGCATTTAATGATTATGATCTGAAATTTTTTCACCGACAGGTCAATTTGAGCGAGGTGAAAATATTTTACATGACGGATTTCGGTTTCTGTTTGTCTTCTTTGCCGGTGGATCGGAAAATTAAAAAATGCATAAAGGATAGTGCTAAGCATTTCGATGAAACGTACGGTTGTTCCGTGGAAAAAGTAAATATAATTGAAAAAAATCGTACATTTTAAATGTAAAGATATTAACAATTAATAATACAATAAATAATGGTACTATAAACAAAACATACATCGTGTATGTAATGATACAAATATATACATATATATATATATATATATATATATATATATATATATATATATATATATATATATATATGTTGGTGTGTACATCAACAAAATAAATAAAAAAGTTACATGATAGAAAATTTACTTTCGCCGTTTCCTATTTCAGATACATTTGAAAGATTTGGAAGATGCGTTTGAAATTGGTATCATGCAACTGTTCGAAGTAAAAGACGGAATAAAGCTCGTCAACCTAAAAGGCGAGGTAATAATTTTGCTACATTAATGAGGGACTATAAGTATGTGGCATGGTTACTAGCAGTGGCGCACCCAGGATTTGTATCTGGGGTGGGCTCAAACATCCCTCTAAAAAAAATTAAAAAATTCGTAATAAAAATGAATAAAATATACACAGCCCCGAATATGTAACAAAATTCGACAGGCAAAACAAACTATAAATGATCACGAACAACAATGAAACAAGTAATAATAACAACAACAAAAATCGCACTATGACCTGGGTCAGATTCGAATGCCGAACGGTCCAACCAACGGCCCTTTTTTTTCTTTGTGTTGCACAGTTAGCTGGATTTTCAATGTCATTAGCAGACAGAATGTAAGGAGTATTTTCTAACAGTACTTTTTGCAATCTAAGCTGTTTGCACACTCTTCAAAATGAGATTTTATTAGTGATAACGTCCTGAAATATTCTCTTCTGTTTGAAGTATCAGCTGCGAAATTTGCACACTCCTCAAAATGAGATTTTATTAGTGACAACGCCCTGAAATATTCTCTTCTGTTTGAAGTATCATTTTAGCTGCGAAATTATTTTGAGCTTACAAGTTATGCGCCTTCTTGATATGTATTTTATAATTTTCTTCGGGGGCTTAACTCCCCCCCGGTATCTCCCTGTGGGTGCGCCACTGGTTACTAGAGCGCTCCACTTTTAACTCAACAAGTTCGAAGGTTCGATTTAAGTTAGTGCCATAAAATTATTATATTGTCATCATGGAACTCTTAATTATCATGTGGAAGGCAGTGGTACCCCACTCACTATAACATCATATACACGTGCACTTGCGTTGCGTAAAATTAGTGCCTTGAATGCTAGCCTATTTTGTGAGGAAAAATAAAAAACAATAGGCTAGTCTGAATGTTTGGCAATGAACGGTGTGACAATGATGAAGATTACTATCAAATATAACTATATTTATTTTATATTTATACTGTAATAACCGGTATGATGACGATAGAAAAATAAAGATACTAAAATTTAAACTTGCACTCGTAACTATATATATATATATATATATATATATATATATATATATATATATATATATATATATATATATATCACGATCACGATAAGCCTTTATCTATCCACTCCTGGATGAAGCTTCTGTCCTGTGCTTTCCTCAGACAATTTTTACCAGCTATCTTTGCTATATCATTGTGCCACAGCGTCATTGGCCTTCCCTGTTTCCTTTTTCTGTCCATCGGCCACCACTGTAAAATCCGCTTTGACCATCTATTATCTTCTCTTCGAGCAATGTGGCCAGTCCAATTCCATTTTGTTGTAGCCATTCGCTCCACTGCATTATCCAACCGTGTTTGTTCCCGTATCCATGTGTTCTTTTTACGATCCGATAATCTTATATCCAGCATCATTCTATCATGTGCTGTCTGAGTTTTTGTTATCCTTTTTAAATTTGTTTTTGTACATGGCCATGTTTCCGAACCACATACAAGAATCGGAAGTACACGTTTGTTATATAATTTACGTTTCAGATTAATCGGTATTTGTTTATTGCGGAATACTATGCGTAATTTTCCAAGCGCAGCCCACGATAATTCTTCTTGCCACTTCTGCTTTCATTATGACCTCTTTATTTGTAGTGATTTTTCGACCTAAGTATATGTAACTATTTACTTGCTCTATCTGTTCCGATTTTACTGCTATTTCTACACTTTTACCTGTGTTCGTCATTATTTTTGTTTTATGTAAATTTATTTTCAGTCCCATTTTGTTCGAGTGTACATTTAAATCTGTTATCATCGTCTGCACTTCCGCTCACTAGAACTATATCGTCCGCGAATCTGAGGGTGATTCAAATATTCACCGTCTATTCTAATACCGGTTCCAATTCGAGTTTTTAAACACGATATCCAAAGCGCAGATAAATAATTTCGGTGAGATAGTATCTCCTTGTCTAACACCTCTTTTTATTGGGATCTTTTTCGTTTTATTCCATAAATTTATTTGCTTTGTAGCAGACCCATAAATGTTCTTTATAATTTGTATGTACTTGTCACTGATACCAATTAGTTTTAATGAATTCAGTACTGCCCAGACCTCTACTGTATCGAACGTCGTAGTCTATAAATGCCATTTATAAATCTATGTTGTACTCTTCACATTTCTGTATTAGCATTGTAATTGTCAGCAGATGTTCGATCGTATTAAATCCTGATCTGAAGACAGCCTGTTCTTTTGGAAATCGATTTGTTGTGTTATTTTATTCGTTATTATACGAGAAAATAATTTATACATTTCTGACAGTAAACTAATTGGTCTGTAATTGCTCAGATTGCGCATATCTCCATTTTTATGTATAAGGACTACTTCTGCTTCCATTCATGTTGTTGGTATCCTAACTTCTTCGAAACACCGATTGAAAAGTTGAAAAATTGCAGTAATCATCGCGTCACCACTAAATTTAATCATCTTCGCTAAGACTCCATCTGTTCCGGAGGCTTTGTTATTTTTTATTCTTCGGAGCGCGTTCCTTATTTCATCTTTCGTTATTTCAGGGATCTCTTCAATATTTTTATCTACAGCTTCTTTACTCCTATTTACGACCATGTGAGGCTGTATCTTTGTATTACCATTGTCTATAAAATAGTTTTCCACTTCTTGAATTATTTTGTGTTTATTTGTCACAACTTGTCCAGTAGCACTTATTATTTTTGTTAGTATTCTATTTTCGCAGGACAATGCCTTTCTGAATATCTTCGGATCCTTATTGTTTTCAATAGTTTCCTGTACCAGACGGGTGTTGAAATTCCTGATATAATTTCTCATTTTCTTTCTTATTGTTTTATTTAATTCTGCCCACTGAATCAAATTTTTATTCCTGTTCACTTTTAAAATTCTTCGTTCTTTTAACAGTGATTTAATGTCGGCACTTAATTTGTTATTTAATATTTTAATTTTCGGTGCTACTTTAATTGCACATTTCTTCATTGTTTCTGCTATAAACCTCGCTTCATCGTCAATCGTTGCTGTTGGTTTTTTTAGTAGTGCAAAATGCAAGTCTTTCTGGTATTCTTCTAGTTTTTGAGACAATATTTTCGGGTCTACACTCACTGGCATCTGTTTAGATTTATATTTTTAGTTTGGCTTTTACCAATCTGTGATCACTGCCTGTGTTTACAACGCTTAGTACTGTGACATCTTGTATTATATGTAGTTTATTCGAAATTATGAAATCGAATTCGTTTTTATGTAATCAGGGCTTCTCCATGTCCATTTTCTTTTTTCTTTCTTTTTAAAGAATATATTCACGGCATAGAGTTTATTCATTTCGAGAAAGTTAGCTAACATTTCTCCCCTTTCACGTCTGATGCCTGTACCGTACTTCCTTTGCTGTCTGCTTTTCGTCTGAACGTGTCCCAATTTTGGCATTAAAATCGCCGACTATAATAACATACTGGCATTGGTTTAAACTATCCTGTATTTCTTCGTATAGTTTTTGTACTTCTTCTTCTTCGTGAGTTTCTGTTGGTGCATATATTTGAACAACTTTCAGCTTCTGTTTATTATTTATCTGTATCACAAGGTATGCAACTCTATTCGATATTCCGGCATATACTTCTTGTTTATCAGAAATCCTACTCCATTTAAACAATATTTATCCTGCCCCATGTGATACAGTATATGTTGTGATCGCAATTTTGTTACACATTCACCTGGTATCCTACATATTATATATGTATATATATTTATATATAAAATTTTGTGGAATAGTGTTCTAATAAATTTATCTAACACATATTTTCACAAATAGCAGTGATATATTAGTGCAAGGAAAATATATTTATTACGTGAGACTGAAAATAATTAATATTAACTTAATTTTGGATATTAAAAAAAAAAAAGTTAATAGTTTTAATAATATTCTCTTTCTTTCTCTGTGCTCCCTTCTCTTATACTCGTATATATAGTTAAAATGTAACAGTAAAATTATTCGTTTGAAAACTATACAGGGGGTCACAGTTAATGAAACATTGTACATATCAATCCTGTCTCATAGACGAATAACAAAACATTGTGAGACTAATTATCCCGTCTGTATTAAAAACGTATTGAATATATGGAATGGGCAAGATTTCAAGGAGTCCTAGGTTCGCGTAGATAATTGCGTATTATCGTGACATAAATTATTTTTGGTACTAAATTTACAGAGCACATACATTTTGCACGGATTTTCAAATGCGAAATATATTACAGTATTTATCGGAAAAGTTATGAATAAAAATTAAAAATAATAATAATGATAAACAATTAACTAGGTATTTCCCCTTAATTTTGAAAGAAATCAGAATTTCAGCCTATTATTGTGATTAAAATTACTTCCGTATAAATGAAAATCATTGATCAGCATTTGATTGCGATATCGTTAGCTCAATGGAAAAATAAGATTTAACTTCATAGGGAAGAATACCGTTTGAGAACTGAAAATATTCGAATAATAATTTATTAGCAAACTATACAACTAAATCTGATGCGTACGAAAACATTTCCGAATATTGAAAAAGATGGAAACATAATGACGTATATCGGACGAATGGGTTGAATTTAGTTCAAACATATTAGTTGTTAATATGCGCGATCACGATTGTTGTTTACGCGTCAGTATCTGTAATCTGCTGTCGACTTAGGTTTTCAGAACTTTAGAGGAAAGAAAGAGTCTAGATTTATAAGTGAAATTCGTGAACAGCAATGATGTTGGCTTTATAGAACAACTGCCGAAAGTTAAGAAGTACATAAAAGTCGGTTAGACATTTTTGCATGATGAATGCTTATAACAAATGAGGAAAGAGTGAATTTTTGTAACAAACAAATTGCAAACTCTATCATCAGCCGGCGCCTTCTTATTGTGCAAATTTTTAACAATTGAAGAAATATTATCTCGATTTACAACAGGAGAATCATATTCACTGGCAGGAATAATCATCATCAAAGGAGAGTAGGCCGTAGAGGGGGAAAAAAGTGATCTAATAAAAAACCGACTTTTTCACGCTCGGAAACCGTAGTCCGATTGCCAACATTTAAATCAGGTAATGAAAAGTCTTGCCTAAAAAACATCTTATATGGTTTACCCCAAGCAGAGTTTGAAGCAATAAAGTGCTTCCAATATTGGAATTTGCCTCTTAAGTTTATATAACCTATTTAACTTCTTCAGTACATTCTTATAAATAAATACACCAATGGAGTTCTTACATATTTTTTCCTAGTAAAATTAATCTTATTTTTAAAAAGTTGAAGACTGTCGTTCCACTAATCTAACTGCGGACTCTTGAACAAGGGATAAACATTTACAAATCAACTAAACCAATAATTATTGAATTGACCGATCAAAGAATTTAACCGCCCCTTTGACAGACAATTATTTACATTATATAATTAGAATTAAGAATGATTTTTAAATTGATCCAATTTTATAAAATCGTTTGTTTGGAGGAACGACTAATATTATCTTTAAAATTAAAGATAAAGCTGCGTCTGATTATCTTCGTTTTTAAATCATCGTTCAGACTCGCTTTTAAAATATTTTTACAGTAATCTAGAGAAAATTTGATTTTTAATATAATCAGTCGTACGTACGTAAGTTTTTAGATAAGTTAACAATTTAGTTATACAGATTTTAAATATTTTTTCATAATTACAATATATATCGATTAATTTAGAATGATTCATCGGCGTACGTCGAATTGTTAAAACTGTTATGTAACAAATCGGATTACGGTAGCAGTATAGTAATGTTAAAATTGATGATGAGAAACGCCTTGTTCATACCTCGGAGTAAACGAAATAAATATATAGGAAAACGAGATAATTTGGTGAAAACAATTACGGTAAGATAATTTTATGTTATTATTATTATTATTCAAAATCTACAATTTAGTTAATTTATTGTACTTATTACTAGATATAGTAAACATTATCGGATTATGATCCGATGACAATTCACTTAAAGATAAAGAGTTACTTAATTGATAGTAGTTCTTGGCAATGGCAATATCAATGATGCTAGGCAAAGACGTTGAATTTCCGGGGGGAAAATGTAGACTCTGATGGTGTTTTTATCTGAAAGTTTAGTCTGTTATACATGCTTAGTAGTACGCTCTGTTAGCATTATGAAAATTCCAAACTCTAATTTTTGCATTTAAATTTCCAATTACTAAGACACGTGTTGATATATTTAATCAGGATCTGATATCACTTTCGAGACTACTAGGTTTTATCGGCGGTTGGTACGCTGCAAAGATAACTAATGATTTGTTTCCTAGCTGAAATTTCGTTCCCACAGCCTGTACCTGTCTGGTAAGGGGTGTAGTGTAAACTATTAAGTTACTCCTCCCATTTTATTTATTAAATCATGTCGGAGTATTTTATAGTTAGATAAATTTAAAATTAAAATTTCCATCAATTTTTGTTTGCGAGAGACCAACAATGTGTATGTTATTGCTCGGCATAAACTGTTCTAGTTCTAATATTTTATTTCTAATAGAATTAGCATTCCGGGCAATTACGTGCACTCCTTTTTCACACATATAATACACAATTATATGAACGTGTCGGTTACACATTCGATAATTATGGTAATTACGGTAACTATATCAGAACCAGGATTTGATTTTAGTTTAGATATGATATTTTTAATACATCGTAATATGTTGCTGAAGCCGAATGATTTAAATGCTGTTACACCGATAAGAGTCACTATTACTCTCGCTATCACGATTTCTATACATATCTGTGCATAAGTACGCTTCGTTTTATTAACATTTGTTTTTCTTTATTATTATTATCATTATCATTAATATGATTAGTTTTGTGTATATATATGTACAGATGTGTATGTGTGTATATATTTAAATATATTTATTAATATAACGTTGCTTATTAATATGTTTTTGTTTTTTTTTTTAATCGAAAGTACAGGAACTTCTGGGCGATAACGGTGTAATTTTTATGCCAACATTTACACAGTCGTCGCATTTTAAGTACCAGTTACTTTGGAAAATTACTTCGATAGTGTACGCTATGATTATAAACATTTTAGGACTACCGGCTACACAAGTACCAACCGGATTAAGTAAAAACAAATTACCTACTGGATTTCAGGTGTGTTTTATATATATATATATATATATATATATATATATATATATATATATATATATATATATGTATATAACATATGCATGTTTTATTGCTTTGTAAGTTTAATACTCTGAATTCTAATTGACTATATTCGATGGTATAAAATATCTTTTTTACATATATATAAATATTTTAAATAATACGATGGTGTAGTAATTTAATCATTACTGTTAAAATTAAATCGCTATTCTAAAAATATTATCGGTAAACCTGTGTTTAAAAAATAAAAATCACAAACTTAAAGCGTTATTAAGGATATATATATATATATATATATATATATATATATATATATATATATATATTAGAAACTTTTCGATAATTACCTAATTATCGAGTATAAAACTCTTAATGGTAGAAGTATTACTGGGAAATTAAATGAATTTTAACTTTTTTATATCCTGCCCAGCAGGTGTAGTCAACGAAATTCTAGCCTTTAATACATGTATCGTTTTATTGATGTACCTTTATGGTTTTTACTTTGCTTTCGTCGAATCACTACAATCTAACATTGATAACGATGTTTAAAGTTGTAAATTTTGTTACTTAACCGTAAAGTCATTCAGCTCTTCGACTTTGTATAAATACACACATACAGAAACATATACGTGTACATTCGTACATACATATACATATACATAAAAAAATTTTACGTTAATAAACTACGCTGTTCAATAAAATTTACCATAAGCGAGCGGAGTAAATGATAGAATAAATGAATATAATGTGAAAATTGTTGAGCACTAAATGGATGGGGCTGAAAAATTTTTTCGCGTTAAAAGAATTTCGTGTTAAACGATATAAAAAAAAAGTACATATACTCAACAAAATTACGTTTATTAGAGTACATTTTAGATACAACAGATATATATATATATATATATATATATATATATATATATATATATATGTGTATGTATGTATTTAATAAAAATCGATAAAACAACGATATTATTAACGACTTAATCAAATTTGATACATACGTAATTTTCAATTATTATTATTATTAATAAAATATTTTTTGATTTCTCGGAAAATAATTTGATATATTTTTTTTTATGGTATTTTCTAACATCAAATTTTCAAAAAAAATTTCGATATTATTTATTTTGCTATTAATGTCATCATTGGAATGCTTTCACGATGTTGCGCATTTCGGATTTTAACGGGAACTGCATAGTTCATCACATTGTCTAATTCACTGTCGGAATCTATATCAACGATATTTTTTGAGCTTTGAACAATCCCCCCGAAATCTCTTTACCTGTCATAGTTTGGACTGTACACCGGTTTTAAGAAGTAACGACGGATCAGGTCGGTGTTGTGAGAAGCAAAATCTTTTCATGTTGAGCGATTTTTGTTTTGTGCGAGGGACCGTTTCATTATTTCATGTTAATCGATATTTCGTCTTAAATGTTTTGCGTGTAACATATTTTACCATATTCGTATATAGACGCACGCGCACCCGGGAGAACTGATTGTAATCGCTTTGTTGTCACGATACAATAATGTACTATATTGTTTTACCAACGGGCATATGGTGTTGTGCGTGGTGGTTTGCCATTGCCTGCCACCCGATAATATTAGGATTATTTATTTTCTGATGATAATTTTTGGATCGTATTCGAAGACGGTACTTTCCGTATAGAAGTCCGTGTTCTTAGCCACTCGACTATTCCGACGACATAAGATCAAACTTTCCTAAACGGTCACCCATCCAAGTACTAACTTGGTCCGACGTTGCTTAACTTCGGTGATCTGACGAGAACAGGCGCTCTACTTGGTATAATCGTGTGTATATGTGTATATGTGTATATATATATATATATATATATATATATATGTATATATATGTATATATACATATATATATATATATATGTATATATATGTATATATATGTACATATATATATATATATATGTATATATATATATAGCCAATTTAGGCAATAAGATCGACGTATAATAGGAAAGCGTGGTAAAAAAAGTATGTCCTAGAATTTTAATCAAATTAAAGAACCAAGATAAATTTTTTTATTAATTTATCGACCTGGTACTTAATTTCTATAATTTCAATTTTAATCGACTAAATCCCGTTATACCATAGGTGGTGGCTGCACCGAATCAGGATCGTTTATGTTTGGCCGTTGCGAAGGAATTAGAAAAAGTTTACGGCGGGTGGATTCCGCCACCGTGTTCGGAATTCCGATCGTAGTTGAACTTGAAGGAAAAACTTTCATCTTCTAAATGAGTATTCCAATACCAATGGACTGACCCTTCCTTGTTTTTTACATTATGACTATTTTATTACTATTATTATTATTTTACAGATATGTATTTTTTATGTTATTGAAACGCCAGCGTTGTGGCTTTGGGTTTTTAATCGTTTATTGATTATTAGTACGATTTATATTTCCGTTATTATAATACTATTATTAATCATTGTTGTTGTTATTACTATCATTATTATAATCATAATTACATAACAATCGTTATCAAGGTCAAATACCATTGTTAAAATTTGTCGCTACTTTTCTACACAGTTACCAGTTGGGTTGGCCGGCTATGTTTAAAAAAACACTTTCTCGCCCGTACAAGTGCAGTCACTGACTCTTGTCCCGGTAATTCTGTACTTGTTTAGTTCTTTTTATATAGTTACCAAACGTTTTATATCTGATTTCCACTTAAGAGGTATGGTTTTTACCATTTAATTAGCTTTTCAAGCGATATTATGCACATTGTATCATTTACAAGGACGTTTACTTTTAACGCGTGTGAGTTGGCTGATTTTGGTTTCGATCTCCAAGATGTGTGAACCAATTTTCTAATAATACCCTTTTAATATAAGTACTTTTCTGTTAGCTCTTGCAATGTACTATGAACGTTGGGCTTCTCTCCTAAGTTAAATGCGTATTTGGAATTTTTTGTTTTTCTAAATTTATTTCCGTTTCGCTTCTAGCCTTCACTATTTCTAAGATGAATAATGCATACTTGCTTCTCCGCTAAGTTTTGGGTGTAACCAATTCTGTCTATAATACGGATCAAGCTCTTTAAGGATGAAATAGTCTCCGTTAGCATAATATTTGATGTAGTGTTAGCGGCAGATGTGGGACATAACCGCAGATGAACTAGACTCCAGAGACTGTCTTAAATCAGAAACCAGCTTCTAGTTTTGAGCATTCTTAATATAGGGTCCTCCTCTCCAAAAATCGAACTGATTCTGATGGAAAATGTCCTTGCTGTCAGCTTCCCCCCATTGATAACCTTGTAAACCTTTTTAATGTAGTTTAATAATGAAATTAAGCGGTATCCAGTAAGAGTGCTAGGATCTTTTCCAACTTCACAAAAGATCTTCATATTTGCTAGTGGGATTAGTATCAATGTACTTAACAATTTTATTATTTATTTTGTCGCAGTAAGCAGCTTTGTTATTAATTAGATTTTTAATAATGGCGTGCCCTCGTCGTAAATCTTAATATATAAGCAATTTGTGCAAGTTCGCCTTTTACGCAGCTTGTGAAAATTCAAGATTTATTGTTCCACCATCCAGAACTTCTCAATGTGCCAAAAGTGCAACATTTTTTACAGATCGTAGGTGAGGCTGAATGTGCAAATGCAACCGATTCCCAGTTTAACTTGAGGTGCCAGTTTTTTATATAAAGCAGTCGACAGCCTCATAAAAATCCGATTGAGTACCAACCTTGCTAATAGAAATTAGTGTTTCATCAAAAAACATCTTAAAGTAGTTTGATACATCATTTTTAGGATATTTGTCCAAAATAAGAAAATGTAGTCAACACGTCAGCATCATCCTTTCTAGATCTGTTAGTAAAAACAGAATTGCTATTAACTTTTTTTTTGTGACACACTTCTCCTTGAACTGTGAGCGAATTCTATTTGTTAACAGGGAAACTTGTTTTAACAGGTTTTCCAACTCAACAATTGAAATCATCACACCTGCCCAGTGGGTTACCTTAGAAGTATATTAACGTATTCAAAATCACGAATCCACAATTTAACGTTTGCTTAAAAATTAATAAAACATATCAGGACCATGTTGAGTGTTTGTTAGAAATGATTTTTAGAATTTTTCGATTGTTTTTTTCCCTGAAATAATTCTTTCATAGATTAAAAAATATTTTCTATACTCCAGATATAAAATTGTAATTATATTTACGCACAAATATGCTGTGGCACAAAATTTGAAAAATCGTAATTTCGATACGGGTCATTTTTAATTACTTCGTAAATTTCAGATATGTAATTATCAGATTTTTTAAATATTTTTTCATTTTACTTGTAAAATTGTGTTTTTTAAAAATTTTGTGTTCGTATATTTTTATATTTTATATTTTACTTTTGGACATCATACATCGCAACAGTAAATTAAAAATTTAAAATTCCACCAGTATACAACTTTTACAGAATCCAGAAAATAATATTGAAGAAAAAATTAATATAAAAAAAAACAAAATTAATAAACAAATATATTGATGTTAAATAATTTAAAAAATAGACAGAACAGAAGCGGAACAGCATTTTTGGAATATATTTTCACAATCACCAACAAATATTTTTAAGTAATTATATTTAATTTAATTTTTTAAAATTATGATTTTTTAAAAATGTTTCACTTGATAATGGCGTAAATGCCGAAAAGATTTGTGTTTTCTATAAGAAAATAAATATTAGTGATTTAACTAATTTTCAATTGATTTTTTATATATACATATACATACTAATACAATCCTCCTGTAATATAAGACGAGCATGAGCTCATTATGAAAACAAATAACTTAATTAACAACTATTTACCAGCAACGTTGTTTTACTGACGGCACCAAATTTCTAACCCGTTCTATTAATAGTCCCACAGCATGCGCACTTTCCATTACTGATAATTATTATAATTTTGACACCATTTCACCATCGTACGTCCCAGATATTACAGAACTTACATACAATCCACATTTTACAAATAGCCACCTTGACAACCACTTTCCTTCCTTTCCCATTACCATAACAGAAATCCGACACACTTTATCTCGTAATAAAAGATCCTCCCCGGGTATTGATGGGGTCACCTTTCAAATATTAAATAATTTGCCAACTTCTGCCATACATATATTATTAAACTGCTTCAACTATTTTTAAAACTCTGCTTCATTTCCCGAGGAATGGTCAGAATTCATCATTATCCCCATAAACCTGTTTGCCTAATTCTTCAGCTTACCGCCCTATATCACTGGCCTTTTGCCTAAGAAAAATTTTTGAAAACGTTCTCAAAAATATTATAAGCTGGCGGTTGGAAAATCGTCGTCTACTTCCGTCTGGAATGTACGGCTTCCGTAGTAATCTTAGCTCTTTAAACTGCGTGGCGCACTTAGTAGGTGATAAATCTATAAATCTTTCATTTCCAAGAAGTATTTAATAACTTGTTTTTTTTTTTTGACATAAATAAAGCCTTTGAAAACATCTCAATTCCTGTCTTACATGAGTCTCTGACGAACTTGAATGTCCCATCCTCATTTAAAGCAGCATTGTGTAACCTTTTCACCAAAAGACCGGACTCAAGTATAACAACAATCTCATACCCTTTGTTCATTACCATCAGTACTTAGGATTTATTCTTGATCGCAGGTTAACGTGGAGACCGCATACGGAAAAAGTTTATACCAAGGCTTTTAAAAGAATAAGTATTATAAAAGCACTGAGTCATACTCCTTGGGGTGGGCACCCCTTTACTACTTTTGTATAAAAATTTCATACGTTCTATTCTCGACTGTGGTAGTTTTATTTTCGGGAATGCTTCTACTCACTGCCTTTCTAGGCTAGATAAAATTTAAAACGAGTGCTTACGCAGATGTTTAGGAGCACTTTGTGCTACCGCTGTACCTGCTCTCGAGATGGTGGCAAAGGTTCCCCTCTATCTTTACGAAGAATGTTTCTTACAGATAGATTTCTTCTAAAAGCATTCACTCATATCGCCCCCTCGCTGTATATTTTATACTTAGAAATTTTTCACAACTGGCGTTTTTCTATACTTCGACGTCCTTTGTTATGTCATTCCACTGGTCATCTTTCTAGGTACACTGATATTCTTTTCCATTCTACTCGTCTCCCTTCAACACGATTCCTTTCGAATATAATATCGTTAGCCTTAATATCAACATACAACTGTTTTCCTCATTTAAGAACAATGTTCTACCACTAGTCGCCAATTATAATTTTTACTTCTTGATTAATAGAAACTATCCTAACTCTCTTCTAATTTTCACTGATGGCTCAAAGTGCTATTTTTCAGTCGGAGCTGCATTCGTAATCCCCGCTCTCAACATTTCAAAAAAATTTACCCTTAATAGAATATGCTCCATTTTTACTACTGCTATTCTTCAATCTCTCCGATATGTATCTGTAAATCGCCCATCTACTAATATTCTGATCTTTTCCGATTCTAAAAGTTGTTTGCTGGCATTACAGCACTCACAGCTCAACTCTCGTTTATCATCAATTATTTACAAAATTTCTAATTACATATACCGATTAAACTCTCTCGGTGTAAGAGTTAAATTTGTTTGGATCCCCGGGCATAGCGGTATCCATGGCAATAATCTAGCTGATCATTTAGTCACTTCAACGGTTACATTAGGGACTTTTTTGTTTTATACTCCTCCTATAGATCTGCTAGCATTAAATATGCGCATAAGGAATATTGGAAAAATCTGTGGTCCGATCCATTTACTGCAAAGCATTATAAATCCATTCAACCCGACATACCTTCTAATCCATGGTTCTACAATATTAAAGTTGAAACGATCAAATTGCGGGGTTTTATTACTGCAATTTGTCGACTGAGACTCGACTGTAGTCGCCTTCCTGCTTCGTTACACAAGTTGAAACTTATTAGTTCTCCTAATTGCCCTCATCCTATGGATACCTGTTTAGTGGCCGATACATCTTATCCTCGAGTGTTCCCATCATAGTAATTTTCTTCACAGCCTTAAAGTTCCGTTTTCTATAAATATTGCATTTCTCTTAGCTCTTCAAAATGCTGAAGTATATACGGTCCTATACTGATTCTGGTATCATTATTTAATTTTACTCATTTCTACATTACTTCTTAATCTGCCTAATTTATAAGTAGCCCTTTTCTTATTCATTGCATAATATGCAGATATGGGTAAACTGTATGGAAGCCCAAAATAAATAAAAAAAAAACAAAAAAGAAACACGATTTATGCTATCTCATACGACTGCATGATTATTGCTCTACATATGATGCAGAATTATACGATATATTTTTCTGTCTTCAACATTTACTCTTAAATTCTAATAATATAAAAGCACTAATTGTAACGGACTCCCTTGCCGCTGTATCAGCCCTACACAAAATCAAGAACCTCTTATTAATTGCATACAATCCCTTCTTTACTAATTATCACAAGATACAGATTTAGTATCCCTCTTATGGATTCCAGGTCATAAGGTAATTGTGGGAAACGAAGCAGTAGATAGAAGAGCTCACGGTACTAAGTACAGCCCTTAAATACTTCATTCACCACAACTGACAACAGAAGTGGAACTCGTACCACGATAACTTCCTTCTTGCTATCAAACCCAATGTGGGCTTCTGGAAATCACTTGCTAATTTATCTCGTTCCACAGATTCCGCCTTGGTTACATATCGCTCTCTCATAACCATCTACTCCAACGTACCAACCTCCCCGGCTTTTTTGTTTACTTCCAAAACCGTCTCTTATTTGCCATATTTTATTATACCACCCTATACTCCACCCCTTCCGATCCCATATTCATCCACGTAGTTTCCTCTTCAACAGTTCTTTAACTATTCCCTCAATTAACCTCATTTACTACATCTAACTGTTAAATCAACAGTGCCGTAATAGTCTCGGAAGTTGAACAGGGCACTATAAAATAAGAATAAAATAAATAAATTATATATATTGTTCGTTTAATAAGATGGATATAAATTAGTCTTATGCATAAGAAAGGAATAATAATTATGTAATATAGTATCTTAAGGGATGTGAGCGTATGCGCGTGATGAAGAAATTTAAGGTACCAGTGTGGCTGTTGTTCTTTGTTATTGCGTATTATTTCTTTGTAGTACGAATTATGTAAAGTAATATTCCGTCAGCAGCAGTCATAGTTGCCTGGTAATCCTATAAGAAGGCAAAAGGCTTTGGACCATTCCTCACGATTGGATTATAACTGCAGTCCGAGCGATTCGTAGAAATAATTATTTTTCTTTATGACTATTTAATATATATTTTTCTTTTTTCTTCTTTCTCTCTGTGGATCATTCATGTATATCTGTCCGGCATAAAGACTGGCTACAATGTTCTCTAATTAGTCACAATATCCTCAATATACGGTAGTATCTTTTAATACATATTTTTAAGATACGGGATATTTAATTTTTTTTTTTTTAACATTTATCATAACTAATTATAGGAGGATTTCACTGGTAGTTAAATTCTTTCATAAAAAATAATAAAATTAAATATTAATAAGATCCAGCTGATGTTTTCTTTTCAGCCGTCGGCTGTCATTAGAATCATCTAATAGTAAAACTGTTTCAACGTTCGGATGGAGGTGAAGACGATTAATGTAGCTGTGTACTTCTGGTGTATGATAACGGGAACGACATTAACAATTTGAATTCTAGAAATATTCATACAACGTATTAAAAATTATCTTGTCCGAAAGAACCATATTGTCTACTCGAGTTATTTTATTTTAATTATTTAAAAAAAAAAAAAAAGTATAAATTCGTGTAGTATTTGATAATAGTCCAGGAAAAATAAAATTCGCCACAAATATTAGCCGCCGATGAGAATAAAAAAAGAATTTCGTTTTGATCGAACGGGAAAATTAGTCAATAAATTCGGGTACCCGTAAGTATAAAAGAACGAGTCACAAAAATAAGCGGTCGAGTAGCGGATAAAACGAATGAAATCCGCTTTTTGTTTAATCGAACAAATCATCATCATTAAGCGTCCCCTCCGTATCGGAAGTAGGCGACTACTCACCTATATATATATTTTGTTGTACAGTGCAAGTAGCGGTACATAGCAATCATAATATGGCTTTAGCGTAGATACACACATATCCGGAAGAATTGATTGTAATTTCTTTATTGTCACGACACAATGCAGCACCGCGTGTTTTTGTGATGTACTCCGTAGTATTATTACTAGCGCTCGTATGGTGTTGTGCGTGATGGTTTGCCATTATCTTCCACGAGCTAATAAAAAGAATATTAGAATTATCTATGATAATTTTTACATCGCCGGTACCTTCCGTCTAGAAGTCCGTGCTCTACTAGGCTATCCCGACGACTTAAGAAATACATAATAAAAACTATCGCGTATATCGGACCAGAATAACCAGTAGAAAAGGATTAAATAGTAACGACAATTTGAAGGCGCAGAAAGCAAAATATGTTTCAAGAAGAAACCGATTAATAGAAAGAAGAAAAAATTATAAAGAAAGCGAAAGGAGTACCCTCGGAAAATAAGGTTGAAAAAAAAAAGGAATTGCATTTAAAGGTTATATGCGAGAAACGAAATATTACGAGGGAAACTTGAAAAATAAAACCCGCGTCCTACTGCGGAACACAAACAACCCTTGAAAAAGAAAGCCCATGTCTCACTTTGGCAACAGAGAAATAACGTCCCACTGCGGGGCACACACAGGGCCGCATTAAATATAGGCCCCGAGTCCATGATTGTTGGTGAACTCTTGTAAGGGTAGACTTTTTAACGTTCCTAAACGAGAATGTTTTTTCATACAATGTAAAATTGTATATATAAGTATAAATATTGCTTTGCATAAAAAAGTAGAATCGATTGTATATTTTTAGATTTTAATATTTTCCGCGTTTAAAGAAATAATTAAATAATAAAATAATAATAGTTATTAAACATTTATAATTTATTACAATTAAATATTACGTACATTTTCGCCTTACTTTTTGCGTTACAAATTATCGTCGAAATTAATCGACTGCGATAAATCATTTTCGATACAGCGAAAGCTACATTCGTTTAATGCTTTTCCGAGTCATAGTACTATGCTCATCTTTTATTAAAGCTAGTCGAGAAAAGGTTCATTCACCCGTACAATTTGTTGGTAAGATATATTTCTATAGTAATTTCTACATTTGGAAATGCTGAAACTGTACCGTCATCATTAGGTTTAGGACGCTCTAGGTTACGTGGGGTTGGCTCGATTGGGGTTTAGGACACCCAGGGTCACTAGGATTGGCCGGACGATTTATATATTATATATATATATATACATATTTTTTTGGTTTTCACTTAGTCAATGGGACCTCCCATAACACGTGCAGCCTTGGGCCAGGACTCAGTCGAGCTAATACGTTAATCCGGCCCACGGCACACAGAAAAGAGGAAATATTTTTAACCCCGTGGTTGAAGCAATTGTGCGATAAGTTAGTCCTTCAGCCGTTAATTCGTAATTTAATATATGAAAAAAATATATTTTGCTCGTTTATGTATTCATAATTTAGTCGTAAATAACGTGTTTATTTGCATATTCATAGACGAAACGAACTATAATAAAAAACGCTATCTGGAATTACTTTTTGAAAGTCATCGTTTTGAAGTCAACAAGTTTCGCACGAGCTATTTATAATAATAATAATGGCAGATCATCAAGCAAATTATTGAAATTAAAAATTGATAAGAGTAGAACTGTTTAATTACGTGGAAGTAAATAATTTTCACGATCATTTCGGATTGTATCAGTTTTAACAATAAAAAATATCGTCTTTCGCGTTTTACCGACGATATAATGCTCCGGTCGAGCAAATGTTCCGGTCGAATTTTCGTCCGGTTACTATTACCGATTTATCGATATATTTTCGTACGTTTGAACTATGTGTTTTTACCGACTATTATATATCGAAGATGGATATCGTCGATTAGCGAATTCGTCAATAAAATTCTATCGTTTAAAAGAGAAATTTTCCGGCCGAGCAAATGTTCCTGTCGAATTTTCGTCCGGTTACTATTATCGCCGGTTTATCGGTATTTTTTTCCGGAACGAGACAAACTATTATTACCGGTTATTAAACAGCCTGCGATTATATACCAAAGCGCGACATCTTTGGCTAGTAAAATAAGAAATAAACAGGTAAACCGATTTGTATGTTTCGTTTTTAAATTTATTTAAACGTGTCGCAACATTATTATTATTGTAATTTATAAGGATTTTTTTTTTTAATACCGCATACTGTACAATTAACGCTGTTAGTAATTTTGCATTAACGTTGCGATGGATACAAAAATCTAAGCGGATTAAGCTACTTCCGCACTCACCGATAGGCTTGGTCAGTCTAATGAATATTTTCTATAAAGATAAATAATAAAACCAATTTTAAAACGCGATATTAGGCGGGAATGTGTCAAATGCAAAAATTAGTTAAAATAGTCAATATTCGTCAAGATCTCCGGATTAAATTCATCGCGGATGTGTCAGTCAGAAAGGTTGTGTGACGCATAAGAAACGACTTCAACAACTTGTCTATATATATATATAAATGAAGCTACTCCGCAACTATATTGGAGATTTTTAGGCGTCACTAATAAAAGCGCGCATAGCCTAAATATGTTACAAGCTAGTACTGTAAAAATAATATTTCAATAATTCGATCGATCAATATAAATAAGCCCCGGTATAAAATTTATCGCGTTACTCTATAGACGGTTGAAGTTAATGATATATTTTCGAAAGACGATATTATCTAAATACGAATTATCTTATTTCTCGCTCGCTTACAGCTAACGTCTGAAGAAACGGTTGCTGCTTATATTGAAAGAATTCGAGATGTCAATCCAATTTTAAACGCGGTCGTGGATGATAGATTTGCAGCCGCCTTAGAAGAAGCACAGAAAATCGATCGCTTCATCGCGAACAGCGATAAAACGCCGCAACAAATCCAATACGATACGCCGCTTCTAGGTGTACCGATTACCGTGAAAGAGTGCTGCTCATTAGCGGGTACCATTTTTTCATTTATTCGCGCATATACGCACACTTGCGTGAATTTTTACTAACAAATATACGTGCATGTCTACACGTATATTGTGTAGACGGATATAGAGACAAAAAGACAGATATTTGACTGGATAAATTTACAATCTGTTAAAATCTTTAATATCATTAACAATCTCAGATATAACGCATTACTAAGTTATATTAAATCAAAACTTACGGATATAATTAATAATTTCGCTTGTTTTAGATATTATAGTTTTTAAATCTAATTTAAATAACAAGTGAATATTTTATGTAATCATATATATATATATATATATATATATATATATATATATATATATATATATATATATATATATATATATATATATACACACACTAGAAATTACCCACGGCTTAAGCGTTTGTGTAATTATTTTTTAAAACTTTTTTTTCGCATTGGTATCATAAATAGGACAGAAATTACAATAATTTAAAGTTTTAAAAAGTAAACGATATCTCTACCAAATCGTTTAAAATTTAATACGTTTTCCGGTTCGAATGTACCTTCAACTACCAACACCCACAATACAAATCACGTTTTGTTGCGTTATGGGCGTGGTCGAAATAATGAATATATATATATATATATATATATATATATATATATACTAATATATAAAACTGTTAATAGCAGGAAAGATAGCGATATTTTAAAACTTTAAATTATTGTAATTTCTATCCTGTCCGTGATATCAATGTGAAACAAGAACGAATTCGATAATATAGGCTATATGCTACGCGAATTTCATCATATGTAATTGCTTTAATTGTTTTTAAATACAGGCAAAAATTAATGGAAAATATATTTTCTGTTTATTCGTGATAAAATAGCACAATGCAGTGATTATAATGAAAATATTCGCAAATCACAGACATACACTACAGTTTTATATATTATATATTTTATATTTATATACACATATATATATGTATATGTCTGTAGTTTGTAGAGCTTTGACTTCTAATTACACCTGCAACTTGCAATTAATTTATTATAATAAATTAAATATAGTAAAAGATTCTAAATATACTTGGGAAATATAATTAGTAACGATGGTGGTCTAGATGAAGAGATTATGTACGGAATAAGAATTAGAATGATGGCATAAGACTCTCTAGATGAGTTTTCAAGAACAAAAACTTAACAACGGCCATTAAAAATGACCGTATACAAAGCTCTGATTTTGCCGACAATGTTATATAGCGGAGAGACTTGGCCCATAAACGTGAGACAACTTAAAAATGTAAAAGTCTGTTATCTAAGATTATCGGGATAAATCCTTCGTATAAACTGGAAAGATCATGTGTGTCCAACCAGAAACTTCTGAAAATGGCTAAGTCTTATTCGATTGAGCAGCGTTTAGCGAAATCTAAGCTAAGGCAAATCGGTCGCGAATATGAATGCATGACGAACGCAAACGTATGTTTTACTGAGTGCTTAGTACAGATAGAAGGCGTTGCTGCGGTCGTCCAAAATTACAATACAAAGGTGTGATCACTGGGACAATTGAGAAAGGTGGAATAAATCCAAGAAAGGACGCAACGTGGGAAATGATGGCAAAAAATAGAACCGAATGGATATTGTTTACAGACGACATTGTAAATCAACGGCTCGTATATCGGAATGTAAGAAGGCCAAACATCAGCTCAACATTGCCGGGAGGACAGAAATTTATTGTTATTTTATTTTCAAATTAATTTCAACTCGCATACGGTCATAAACATTAAGAGCAACATCGAGAACAGTTTGATAGTGACTCTCATACTCGTAACCGAGTGAGCTGTAATAATAATAATAATAATAATTATTATTATTATATATACATATGTGTGTATGTGAGTGCACATATAATTTCATAATCGTATACTTATCTGAGCGCTCGACTGTTAACCCGATGGTCTAGGGTTTGATCCCAAGCAATGGAAACATATTCTGTATAACGTTGTACGCACTCACACCTGTCTTGCATTTAATTACTTCTTTATATGCTGGCCCATTTTGTACACAAAAATAACGTACAATGGATTAGTTACAATGTTCGACAACGAGCAATATGACGACAATGATGATGATGATAATGTACGTACATACTTCTTTTCCCAATAATGTATTATATTAAATCTATTAATCTTAATTATGGTTACCGTAATACCAGTAAATGGAAGTTGAATTTAGCCTGTATATTACATTGCAAAATTGAATAATAATAATAACAGGAACAATAACAAAAATTAAATCAAATAATAATAATAATAATAATAATAATAATGTTAAAACGGAGTTTTAAGATATTATTACTGTTAGTTTTGCTTTGCGCTATACCGTCTCGGGATTTCTTATCGTAGGTACCAGTTTAAGCGTCGGAGCTAAATTAAGATCCGGTATTCGGGCCGAAGTAGACGGACAGGTGGTAACTAATATGAAAAATGCCGGAGCTATACCGTTACTAGTGTCGAATATTCCGGAACTATGTATATCGATCGAAACCGTCAACGATGTTACCGGTTATACAAATAATCCGTACGATCCAACTCGTTCAGCCGGCGGATCATCAGGCGGCGAGGTATATCTATTTATCAGCGTCCAGCTACGTGATTAGTTACATTTATAAATTCGAATAATTTTTATTATCGTTATGTTTTTTGTCGTTCTTAATTCATCTTTTTATTTATAGGGAGCGCTGATCGCATCCGGAGCATCGATATTAGGAGTTGCCTCCGATTACGCCGGATCTATAAGATTGCCGTGCCTATTTAACGGTATTTACGGACATAAACCAACTCCTGGTAACAAACAAGTAGTTATATATATATATATATATATATATATATATATATATATATATATATATATAATATATATATATATAATATATATATGCACAGTATGTGGCGTGGTGTCAATTCAACGGTCGAGAGTTCGAAACCAGCTCGCGGCATAAGAAAAGTTTATAAAGTTTTTCACTCAATTATCACGAGAAAAAAAGTAGCAGCTGGAAATAATATAATCAGAAAGCTAATTGGATGTAGTTGGGGGTACATAACCACATACATTGAGGGTGTCAGCAGTAGACACTTGTTTCTCAACAGTCGAATTCGTAACGCCAGTATTGAAGAACTCGTGTCATACTAAGTAAGTAGGATGTCGCACTGAATAAAACAGTAAGAATACCGCGACAAGAGTACAGCAAATATACGCACTGACGAGAATAGCGCCGCCGGAGATAAGATGTGAGGTTTCAGGTGCATTCACAAATCATGGATAATAGACAACCACTATTTGAATATTCGAAAAATAAGTGTCGAAGTCTTAAGAGTATCTGTACGCCGCAAGCGCACAACGGTGGATCTGTTTCGTTTATAATATAGTCTTGAGCCAATACAGTGTGACCAATGCGCAGATGAGATAAAACTATCGGTTCCTTTCTACTGTGCAAAAAAAAAAAATATTTCCAAATAAAAGGATAAGAGCGGATAGAGATTTAAGGTGTGATTATTTATAGCGATAACATTGTCGATCACAATACGTTTTATTTTTTCCGTATTTGATTGAAACGTGTACATAATATTCGGATATATGAGTTAATAGATACGGTTGGATAGTGGTTGCCTATTTAGCGGTTTTGTCTGTCAGTTTAGTTGTTGAAAAACCTACGTGGGGTTCCATAATAAATATTAAGAGTAGGGTTACGGTATAAGAGATTCAAGATTTCTATAGAAACATTGTGGCATTACACAGTTGAAACACATGATAGAAAATAGAGAGAATCGGAACATATTAGAAGATTTTTGCGGTTTTCAGTAAAGACGATGGATATAGCGAAATATATTTCGTATAGTTCAGCAGAAAATACCGAGTATTGAGGTTTGTCGGGTATAACTTACGAGATCATCCTCTAAAACTAAAAATTTCGTTAATTTTGGAAGGTTCGGCGTGGATTTTTGTACGTTCTTTATATTTATTTTTAGTTTGTTCGATGTGATTATTTATTTGAACTGCGGAAATTTGATGTATTATGGAAGGTGTTACAGATATGTCGAGTTGGATGGAGAAAGAGTGCCAAGGAGAGGATATTGCACGTGATATTTTTTAAAAAATTAAATGAAAAATACGGAGGAAAGTTATCCGGTAGTAATAATGAAAAATTGTGTTAAATCGTTATCAGTCAAACACACGGCTATGTGTATATCATTATGATTATTACACTTTAGAAATAAACGTTCTCAGATATTTATAATCGATTTTAACGCTAATAGTAATTCTAATACGATATAACAGGAATAATATCGACCGCCGGTACCTATCCGTCGTACAATTTACAGGAAATAATGGATACATGCGTTATCGGGCCAATGACCCGGTATGCCGAAGACTTAGAACTAGCGTTAAAAGTAATGGCTGGTCCAAAAGCAGATTTGTTCGCATTCGATAAAGAAGTAAATTAAATAAATATTGCGCGGAGTAATTGCTCGTCTGCGTACTTTTAGAAAATTAAATTGTGGCGGAAAAATGGAGAAAAATAATATTCGTGTAATTTATAAATGTGTAGTTTACAAAATAAAATAAATATATATATAATTATTAATGGTTTAAAGTTGACTAACCCTACGAACGTACTATAATAACCGGTATGGATGACGATAGAAAAATAAAGATACTAAAATTTAAATTTGAACTCGTAACTATATATATATATATATATATATCACGTTCACGATAAGCCTTTGTCTATCCACTCCTGGATGAAGGCTTTCTCTAAAGTGTTCCATCCACTTCTGTCCTGCGCTTTCCTCAACCAATTTTTCCCAGCTACCTTTCCTATATCATTGTGCCACCGCGTTATTGGCCTCCAATTTTTTCTTTTTTCTGCCCATCGGGCACCATGTAAGATCCGCTTTGACCATCTATTCTTCGAGCCACGTGGCCAACCAACTTCATTTTGCTATAAACCATCCGCTCCAGAGCTTTTCTTATCTTGTTTAAATTTCTTTTCGTACATGACCATATTTCCGAACCATATATAAGAATCGGAAGTATACACATTGGTTATATAGTTTACGTTTCAGATTAATCGGTATTTGTTTATTGCGGGATACTGTGAGTAATTTTCCGAGCGCAACCCACGATAGTGATATTCTCCTTGCATCTTCTGTTTTCATTGTGTTTATTTGTTGTGATTTTTGACCTAGGTATATATAACTATATACTTGCTCTATCTGTTCCGATACTTGCTCTATATGTTCCGATTTTACTACCATTTGTACACTTATATATATATATATATATTTTTGTGTGTGTATATATATATATATATATACGCCCAGACTAATTTTTTTTCTTTGATTTACTGAATTTTCGAATTTATGTTAATTGACGTCAAAGTATTTTTTCATTTTACACACACGTACATATGCACGTAGTCATACACATTCTTGTAATACCCGTTTTTATTATTTTTGTTTTATGCAATTTATTTTCAGTTCTTATATATATATATATATATATGTATATATATATATATATATATATATATATATATATATATATATATATATATATATATATATATATATATACATATGTAAAATTTGAACAGGGGGAAAGTGACCACAAAGGTTTTTGTATCAAATGGATATAAAAAAACAACAAAAAACAAAAATATATACAATTTATTTAAATATATATATATATAAATAAAATGTAAGAAAGTACTTAATTTAAATATGCAATATTACAAAAAATAGCAAAGTGAGAAAAGTTTTGTGGTTTTTTTTGTTTGGATACGATTAGAATTTTCTAAACCATTGCTATTTGGTATTTGATGCGTCAGTACACAAAAACGGCTATTACAAGAATGTGCATGACTACGACCATAACTTGAAACCTAAATAAGTGTGTACGTGTGTGTAAAATGAAAAAATACTTTTACGTCAATTAACACAAATTCGAAAATTCAGTAAATCAAAGAAAAAAAATTTAGTACTGGGCGTATATATATATATATATATATATATATGTACATTGTACGCATTCTCTGTCGTCTTTAACACCTCATACCTCGCCATACACGAACCGAGAAAATCATAAATTAATTTATTACCGCAAATTTCGTCTTCGTTTTGTTTCAAAAATTGTATTATATTTTTCCTTTATGAAAATAATGATTGTACTTTTGCATATATTATAATACGTTTCTATTTACATAGTTGACCTACATTTTATGTACATACATAAAATTACTGTTATTTTCATATTAGGCGTGTGTGTGTAGATAAGCATGCATATAATGATTTATTTTTTGATATATATATAATATATATAAATTTCTTTGGATTCGATTTTTTTGTAACAGTCTATTCAAATCAACTTCTTAATATAATCATAATTCGTACGGGAAATTATCGTTATTTTTGAAGTTTTATTTTCGTGGAAATTATTTAAATTCGCGTCTCGTATCATTTGTAGCGAATTGAACGAGATATGCCGTTTAAAACATTTACAGTGGTTACTTAGGCGTTACGTCATTTACGATGACATTTTCGACTTATTCATTCGAGTAACATTGTTTTAAAATTTAAGATTATTATTCCTTAAATGCTCCTTCGTCCTCTAAATAAAACTTGGTCTGATAGGTGAACATTCAGGATTTGAGATTTTACTACGTGACCGATTTTCGTTTATGGTCGTGGAAACTACCGATAAACGAAGAAATCAACCGACGCATTGTGGAAACTGTTCGATATTTCGAAGAAGCTTACGGATGTACCGTAAAGCAAGTGAGAAATTAAATGAATATGGTTTTCTATATATATACATATATATATATATATTATTCTAATGTACATGCTAAATTAAGAAATATGTATGAAGGTCTGAAATTGTACAGCTACGCTGACGACTTACTTTTAGTGTACAATTTAGATATATGTTCTAAATTAAATTTTTCGACTCACATAAATAGATGTAATGAAGTAATTAGTAAACATAAAACGATAGCGGACTTTTTAAACCTTGAAATTAGCAAGTCTCAAATTATGATTGTAACTGGTCGTGATCAAAATCTTGTACAAATTTTGTGTAATAATATTAAGCTTAATAATCACGTTTTCAGATACACTGACCCCCACATTAAATATTTAGGTTTGATTATATAGATAATCAACTGAAATATAATAAGCATATTCAATACATAAATGATAAGGTCGATAAATATTATTATATTTTTAAATCACTTCATGGTAAATGATGGGGGCTATATATTATAAAAGGCTTTTTACAGAGTTTATACTCGTATTGTGCTGGTATCTACTATAACCGCTTAACCAAACAGCTAATTCATAAAGTAAATTCGAATTGCCGAAAATTTTCGACTAATTTAACAATAACTGCTTCAAATATTGCTATTCAAACTATCGCACGAGTATTACATATTGATCTTCATATTGAAAAAAACGATCACTTATTTTGAAATTATAACATAATGGAATTATAAACAAATAATATCTTAAACAACTTTATTTGCAGAATTTTAATGAATTAAAATCAAAATATGTTGCTCAAACTAATGGTAAGTTAATTAATAAATTTTTCCCGGAAATAATTAAACGTTCTTAAAAACAAAAGGATTAACGTAAATTTTTATATGACACAGATGCTTACTGTGATTCTATCGGATATTTCTTGCATAAATTACAAATCATCAATGATGGAAAATGTCGTAAGTGTGCAACTAATGAAATATAGGATGTCCAGCACATAGTATACACGCATGCAGTAAATATAACCATCTGAGAAAATTATATAATATCGATTGCTCTCTTAATGCTAATGAAAGTATTCTATTAAAAAAATTCCTATTTTTATCTCGGAATTATTTAAGATTAAACATAGATATTGATAGTCACTACCGGTAGCCACAAGCTATTTTTTTATAATGTATGTACATATATATATATAAATGTATTATAAGAAAAAAATATATATATATTTAATATACGTCGGTAGTATTATAATTTGAAGAATTATTTAAAAATAAATAAATAAAAAACAAAAGGCGTTAAAATTACTAAATTTTTTCCCTTTCTTCATGAAAAATCACAAATCTTCTAGTCGTCTGTTAAACAATTGTCGAGTGAGTATAAAAAAATAAATTATAAAAATATACATATATATATAAATCTAAAAAATATTACTTAGTTACGCAATTTACAAAAATTATAGCGATAAAACAGTAGTATTTTTAAATAATCGGATAGTGAATGTGGTGAACAACACAGCTATCGTGTTATTGTTTATGTATAAATTTCATATTGTTGGATAGTTTTATTTTATTTGCTACTGTGTTATTGTTTACGTATAAATTTAATATTATCGATTGCGCTGTGTTCACTGTCGGATTATTAAAAAATACCGTTTTATCATTATAATTTTTGTAAATTGCATTCTTAAGTAACATTTACATTCGCATATATCTTTGTATAATTTATTTTTTTCATATTCACCCGATAATGGCTTAATATCCGAAAAGCTTCGTGATTTCTCACAAAGAAATAGAAATTTTCAGTGATTTTAACTCCTTTTGGTTTTCAGTATTATAGTTTTCTTTGGAATCGTCGTAATTTTCTATCGCTGGAAGTAGATTATTACGGTGCGCGCTGCAGCTAGTAAAAATTCTTTTTAAGCAGTTCGAGGATGTTGTCTTTTACATTCGACATCTGTAGACTCAAATTTTAAATGCACACGGAGGGGAACATTAAGAACAGGTGTAAAAAATATGGATTTTAGACTAATGGCAGTCTATGAAAACGAACGTTCGAGATTAAAGATCAAATTAGACAAATGTTGGATTTCATTGTTGACATTGAGATTTACGATTTAAAATGAGATGAATAAAACCGTTTGTTTTCTTTGTTTTTAAAGATGCGTGGTATATATATATATATATATATATATATATATATATATATATATATATATATGTATATATATATGTTTACTTATTCAAAATGACACCGACGTAGTGGTATCTAATCAGAACACCACTGATGTGAAGTTTATGCGATAGAAATGGTTTCCGACCAGTGAAAAATACCGCGATCGAGTTTTAGGATTAATAGCAATTGTCATTTAGAAAAGTATTTTCTTAACGACAAATTGTGTTATTGCTAATAGCATTTGGCCTGTAGAAACTGCAAAACAGCACTGTGTGAAAAAGCAACTTCAGTTCTTTCGAATCGGAACGTGACTCAAGTAGTATAAAAAGACGAAGACTTTATAAAGACACTTCAATATATACTATATATATATATATATATATTCCATTGCAATGATAGTAAGCTTCCATGATCTTTTCCGGTCTTCTGCAGCTCTTTTTCATTCTGTCATGGTTCTAGAACCAGGCGGTGGCTTTTAGTCTTTTAACAAGGTTGTTATTTCTTCGAAGTAATCCCCCGTATGTCGAAGTAAACGACCCATTCGAGTTAATCGTGTTTACCTTGTTCGATTTAATAACAACTTTTTCTCGTCAATTAGGCGCAGTACCTGTTCATTCTGGATTTTTTCTACCCAGCTTGGCCGTTCCATTTTCCTCCAACCTCACATATCGAACGCTTGTAGATTATTCATATTCACTTTATATTAATATCTACGTTTCCGGCACTATAAAGGGCTACACGTACATCTTCAATATTATATTTTTGGAGTTTCAACGGTATTGACGTTTATATGCCTTGTTTTTCTTAAAAAAAAAAAAAATGTTGCAAGTACAATTCTATAATTAATTTCAGCATCACAATATAGATCTTCTGTTATAATTTGATTTCTTCATCAATTTTTAGACAGAATGGGCGCGTTTTTTTTCTAATCATTATATTGTGTTTTGGTTTTTCCGCATTTATTACCTAGTACGTTCTTTACTTTATTTGAACATCGTATTATCATTCGGTACGTCCTGCGGGTATCACCTGCTCATCGGCGAATTTTATACTTTTAGATTTTTCTCCTCCTACGTTTATTTCAGTACTTATGCTTCGTTAATTATGAATTCTAGATAAACATTAAAGCGACGATTTGGCGACAATAAACATCCTTGTCTTACCTCTATCTCTATATTTGTAGGTTCTGACAAGTCACCATTACTACAAATATACAGATGCCAGTTAACTCGTCCATTCAATAATCGCCATATGCAGACTACGATTCGGAACATTTTTTCACTATTCCAAATAAACCCCTTACTATCTCTCCTTGTTGCTCACACCCTGCGAATACCCGACCTTATTGTCCGACGCAGATCATATATTTTCTTTGGATATTTTCATTATATCTCTTCGCTTAACACATTATACAATCAAATCAAATCCTTAGGATACCAGATTAATCACCTTTTGGTTTTTCCGTCATACATGTTAACCACTTCGGTAATTCGTGAAGATACCAAAAATAAATAAATATGACAATTATTAAACATTAAATAAATATATATAAATAACGTGCTCAATAAAATCGACATCCACGAGGACGGATTTTAGTTTTGGAGGATTAATAAATTTTAGCGCGTATCAGTTAAAAAATATTATTTGGTCCCTTGGTGCCTGCCTAACGGATATATGGACTTCGTTTTATTTTCTTAGGGTGGTCCTAGTATGTTAATATTTTTTATATTCTCTATCTTACTCTCTATTTACTCTAAATATCCTCTCACTCTCGTTTCTTTAATTTTTTTATCTTTCCTTTTTTTTTATCATCATCATTGTTCGTTGCCGAACGTCGTGACTAGCTCTATTGTACGTTTATTTTTACGTACAAAATAAGCTAGCATTCACTTCTTCATCGATGATGTTCAATAAAAAACGGCTCAACTTTTATAGTTCTATCCAACTTAATCTCCCTACTACATCAATTCTCGCAGTTAGGCCTCCTAAAACCCTCCCAGCTCGACTTTTTCTTTTCAATCCTAGTTCGTTCCAACCACAATTGCCTTCCTAGCCATTTGTACTCCATCTGTATACTGTCTTGTACATGCGGGAACTATAGCCAATCATGTTAATTTTTGCTTGTGATTTGTATAGATGCCTTTATTAATAAAATTTTACATTTAAATATTTACTAACCCCCCTTCTTGATTGCCAACTTATTGGCCCTGAATAACAACAATATCCTGGCAGCCCTTGTCACCTGTGTGTGTATATGTATCTAAAATTAATCACTTAAGCGTTTTCCCACTTTTCCCTTTGTTCTATTGTTATCTTATATATGATATATTTATATGGAAATAGTGTTGACAACAATTTTTGGTTTTCATATCTAAGCCCAATTATTGTAATATAATAAATAAATACTAAAAATATTGTTCCCTATTGCGTATATTACTTAATCTATACAACTCTTGTACGGAGCGATCTTTCTGAGACGCGTATAATTATATTCATGAATATATATATATACAAGTAAATCTATTCATATATATATATATATATATATATATATATATATATATTTATTTATTTAAAATAAAATTAAACCATATTTCCTCGTATGTTCTAGTTACGCGTCGAAGATTTAAATATTTTCGAGAATGGAGTTAAAAGTTGTATGTCACACGGGATAATCGCGATAGAAGATACGCACGATTTAAATTTAAAAGGAAAGGTAACGCAATTATTACCGTAACGTTATTATATGTAATATTATATATATATATATATATATATATATATATATATATATATATATATACTCGTGTGTGGGCGCCTTCGAAAATAATATTTTTGGATTCGATCACGAAATTCCGTCAAATAATTATTTCCAATAGATTTGTTTATAGATAATAACCGAATATAATGTAAAGCGTTTACCTGATTAAAAATTTCACAACGCGTCCTTTTTAAAAAATATTTAATCACAGTTTTTCGATTGTAGAGGAAACAAATAAATTGTTATCGTTTTATAAACGCGAAAAAAAAAAAATAATAATGAAAAAAAATTACGGACTAAACAAAAACATTTCCAGAAGAGGCATTAAGACCGCAATGATTATATTAACTTGGCCACGGATTATTTATTTTTCAATGTACAGCATCAATTTAAGCAGGCTGGAATGTAGTGATTTTAAGAAAAAAAAACATTAACAAACAAAAAGTAGTTAAAAATATTTTCAAAAATAAAAAACGTTCGTTCGAAATAAAATATTTCAATTCTAAAAATATTTATATAATTCACTAAAAATTATCTAGCTTTATCTAAAAAACGACATTATGTAGGAAATATTACTTTATATTTTCGCTTCCTACATTAATTAATTGTTTCGTAAAAAAAAAATAAGAATTAACCCTTTCAGTCACGATGTCCACTATATGGGATGTGAAATTTTAATGCCAACTATATTTTTTAGACTTTCTGATTGACGTGAAATGTCTATCTTTTAAAAATATTTATATTTAAGCAAGTTTTTGATCGGGTGTGGCACCAGGGACTGTTGTACAAGCTTAAACTCCTGCTTCCTCACCCTTTCTATCTACTACTTAAATCGTACATACGAGAGAGATACTTTCGAGTGAAAATAGCTGATGAATACTCAGATATTTTCCCAGTAAGGGCCGGCGTACCGCAGGGAAGCGTCCTTGGACCAATATTATACTTAATTTAAACGTCCGACTTCCCGAAGCCTGGTAATGCAGAAGCAGCATTGTACGCCGATGACGCAGGAATCCTAGCTTATGGATAAGAGTGAAAACACAGCCACAAATAAACTGCAGGAGTCATTCGGGCATGTAGAGGCTTGGGTAAAACGATGGCGCGTTGTAGTCAATGAAACTAAATCAGTGCATATTTCTTTCACAAATTGAAAGATTGAACGCCTCGCAATCAAAATAAACAACGTTGTCATTCCAAATATCAATAGTGTAAAATATTTGGGCATGCATTTGGACACTAGGCTGACTTGGGCTACTCACATTCAGAAGAAAACCGGGAATTTAAGGATTAAAACCAGATCTATGTCACGGATGCTAACTAATAAATCAGGGTTATCGTTGGAAAATAAAACTCTGCTGTATAAAATTTCCCTAAGACCGATCTGGGTAAATGGTATACAACTATGGGGCTGCGCCAAAACATCTAGCTTACAGAAAATACAGCGATATCGAAATAGGGTATTAAGAACTATTACTGCAGCTCCCTGATACGTCTCAAACCTTACCCTCCATAACGACTTAAGCGTTATGTTTGTGGAGGATGAAATAAAAAGACAAGCAAACAAACATGTTGCACGAATTAGCGTTCACACGAATCCACTTGCTACTAATTTGCTGAATGATTTCGGTGAAATACGCAGGCTGTGGCGAAGTAAGCCTCTAGACTTTGTCCAACCGGCATAAGTTTAGAGGGAGTACTGATGAGTACTGCCCCTCCACAAAACATCACTCATCTCATTAAATCAATCACTGAATGACCTCTAAGATTGGTCAGTTGTGAAATAATAATACAATTAGTATTGTATAATACACATCCTTATAGAATTGATAAAAATATTATAATGTACGACTGAAAAGTTTAATAACGCGGAACTGAAAGGATTAAAACTTAGGATTTAATAATTCGAAGTAAAAGTTTTCGGAAATTATTTTTTTTCCTTATTTAATTTTTCAGAACGATTCGACGCCATATGTGGAACTTTTAAAATATATGTGCGGATTTTCCGATTATACAATCGGTACGATTGCGTTTAAACTTTTGACCTATAGCTTACGGTTCGCGCCGGAATTCGTAAAATCCGAATGTGGAATGAAACGAATTTATTTGCATCGAACTATCGTAGTAAGTTTTTCACGTTGACGATATTCTACCGTATACAACATTAAAACCCGTTATGCCGAGCCGAGACTAGATTGACAGCTGTTTCGAAGGGAAAATGAGAATTATAATGAACTAAAACTAGGGTTTAATATATTATATCGGTTCCTCGGCAGAAGTTCCGAACTATCTTTGCAGATAAATTATTATCAGTATCCTGAAGACGTGTCCGCGCAGAGCCTTCAATGGTGATTGGAAAGGAATCCGGACAGTATCGGGCGCGCCTGTAACATGGCTGGAACATGTGGACCTGGACGTATATATATATATATATATATATATATATATATATATATATATATATATATATATATATATATATATATATGGTGGTTGCTACCGTAAGACATACGACACAATAATAATAATAATCATGATTAAATTTGTCTGAATCTACAACCTATCACTGTTGGACGTGACCTCTGTTTCGAATATAAAAGTATTATAAGAATATCGACCACAACTTTACCGTATCATATATAAAGAATATAATTCAGGAATACGTCTATTAAATAGACCGTAATCCAGTGGCAGTTAATTTATTAGATTGCAGCCAGAAAGTCACAGGCAATTAAATCTACTAACACTTGCTTAAGCCAGATTGCATTTCTTCTTCTTCTTCTTCTTCTTTGCCTGTATTACATCATTGTGTTGATGTAGGCCTCCCTTAATAATTTCCATCCACTTCGATCTTGTGTTTTCCGAAGCCACTGCGTTCCCGCTGTGTTGACAATATCGTCCGTCCATCTTCTGTTTGGTCTTCCTTGGCTTCGTTTTCCTCCATATGGTCTCCATACCACCAGCTCTTTTGTCCATCTCCCATCACATTGTCTACCGATATGTCCAGCCCATGCCCATTTATTCTTCGCTATTCTTTCACCGATATCTTCGAACATTGTTTCCCTTCTGATTTTTTCTGATTTTATTTTATCTTGGAGTCTAATTCCTAGCAGTGTACGTTCCATTTTTCTTTCAGTCTTCCTCATTCTATCAATTACTTGTTTTGTTAATGGCCATGTTTCTGTGCCATATATCATTACAGGCATTACACACTGGTTAAATATTTTTGCCCTGTTTTCTTTACTAATTTTACTTTTGAGCATCTTCTTTATTTTGTGATATGCGACCCATCCATGTGTTATTTTTCTGAGTAGATCTGGGCCTGTTTGTTCTTTCTTTGTTGTGAAAACTTTACCTAAATATACAAATTCATCTACCTTTTCGACCTCGCCTTTTTCTAATTTTATTTTATACATTGGTTGTGGTCGATTTTGATCGTATTTCATATACTTAGTTTTTTGTGTATTTATTTTTAACCCAACGGTTTTTACAGCTCTTTCCAGTTCTTGCAACATGTCTTGTAATTCATCTATATCTTGAGCTATTACCACTATATCGTCCGCAAAACGTAAATGGTGAAGACATTTTCCGTTGATGTTTATACCTTTTGAACTCCAGTTCAATGATTTTAGAGCATATTCTAATACTGCCGTAAATAATTTGGGAGAGATAGTATCTCCTTGTCTTACGCCTTTTAATATTGGGAAAGTCGGCGTTGTTTCGTACATGCTCACACTGGCTGTTGCAGAGCTATATATATTAGCTAAAATATCAATGTATATTTTCTCTATACCATTAGTTTCAAGTGCTTCGATTATCGACTGTCTATACACCGAATCAAAAGCTTTTTCGAAGTCTACAAATCCCAAATATACAGGAAGGTTGTATTCTTTGCACTTTTGAATTAGAAGCGTGAGTGTCTGTATATGATCTAATGTATTATATTTCTTTCGAAAACCGATTATATATATATATATATATCATCATCATCATCATTAGTCGTAATCCCCCGAAGGGATGTCGTGACCACAATTCATGTTACTGCTTCTTGTACTAATGTACGCCATCTATTCCGGTTTTAATATATTCTTTGTTCTTTATACTGTGCAAAGGTACTTGATAATATCATGTGACGTCGATATGAAATCGAATGTACCACTTTTCTACACTCCTCCCGACATGCTGCCTTCTTCGTAGCTACAACCAGTGTGAGCCCAGATTTTTGTCTTATTCCAACTCCGTCCATCGAAACGGACATCTTCCTCGTTTCAATATCCTCTGGGTATAGTATGTACGAGTAAGCCCGTTTTATCAAATAATTTTAATGCATTCCTGACTTATTTCAGATCATACAATATGGACGCATTTGTTCGGTGTGCTGTCCAACATATCCTAAATGCTTTCCTATGAACCTATTATTTCAAACTCGCCAATTCACCCGGAACTATACCTTTTATACTCCAGGATTCCGAACCGTATATCGCTATTGGAAAAATTAAACCGTTGATCAATTTTACCTTATTTTATTTACCGGGTGCGGTGCTTTTCCAAATATTATATAATTTCGTCGTCGCATGTCTTGCCAGTGTCAGGCGTTTCTTGATATCTTCTTAAGATCCACCATAATATATATACATTACACATATATGTATGTATTCTACCTTTCAATGGTCAATAAGTAGTAACGGTACTTTCTTTAAATGGTTGTCTAGAACCGGGGCAAGAATTTCTTCAGGCATCTAAATTTGACTGTATTTTCTACCAGTTGGACGTTGGAAGTTTACTGATTGAATTTCGGAGTCGTTGAACATATTAATCGATTTCTGTCGTTGGCTAAGGAACATGAAATATTTTCGATTTTTTTCTAAACGTTTACGAGAAATTCGAGTCTTCTCATCTGGAAAATTTCGTTGTACAAATAGTCAACTGCGCTCTTCCAACACATTCTAAACTTGTAGGCGAAAGAATGAAACAACAATTCGAAAATTATTCTCATTTAAAAAAAAAATAAATTAAATCGGAAAATTTACGGAATGTCGGCATTCATTGCGGACGGAAATGACACCTTATGTTCTTGAGCACCTTTGATTATCACGATATGCTAATATCATTCTACTGCTGGATGTAGGCGTTGCACTTTTTTTCCGCCTTGTAACTATCGCCGTTTTAGACCGAGATTTAACGTGAAATCCCATGTCATTAACGCGAGAAAAAAAATTGAATCGTTGATGCGACTAATTTATCAATTTCTAGGTCGAACCTCTAAGCTGAGCTTAGCAAAGTAATATATAATATTGCCATTGCTCCTGTTTGGAAGTAGTACGAACTCGAATTATACGAAGCTACTGCTAATTCACATATTAGCAAGATACAAGCATTTCAGTCCAATATGTTGAATGCCCTATTTTATGTTCGCAACAGCATCATTCACAAAGATCTCGATATACCTACAGTTGCGACTATATATAAGCATCACTATATATAAAAGAAAATGCATGAAAAATGTACCTACAGTTCGAATCCGCTGATAACACGGATGTCGACGGGACGCCCTTTGAGTAGATTAAGATTAGTGTCTAGCTTAAGTTGACACAATGACAGCAAAGCAACCTAGTCCACTGTGACGAGTTTCTTCGAAAGAAGAAATTTTAATTTAGGCATCTTGTTTGTGGCCTCCTAGTCGGTACGCAAGAAAAAAACATCGCCGGCTTCGTTCATTTTACACCGACTGAACGCTGTATATCATACCTGTTAATTTGTGTTAGACCTAACCGGATTTTTATGTCCTTGCGTTGGTACCTATTCCATTATTTCTATCACTTGTCAACCTTTTGCCATATGACCAATTCAGTATCACGGACGCTCACGTTTAACTAAATCTGGAAGTTCAAACTGTAGCTTTCCCATCTAACGTGTTAAAGTCGGAAATTAATTTTTTATTCGCCGACTCTCTGACTTTCGATTATTATATAAGTCTATATTTTTAAAATAATAGCGCCATTTTTACTCGACATGAGATTTCATAGGACAGAACGGATGTAAAATTCAACGAAAATTGTGACACCTTCTATAAAAATATTACGTAATTTTTAACTATTACGATGGAAAATACGTGCGATACATCGTGCGCAGGATAAATTCACCGGTAAGAACTCTCGATAACATTTCGAACGCAATGCCACAAATCGAAGAGTTCAGGTTGCAGATTACGCGTTCCGTACGAAGCGAATAGTATGAAGTTTCTTTAAGTTACGCGCGCGGAAAAAGCAATCAGGCAACAAATGATGCTCAGATAGCAATCTATCGTTAAGTATAATTACTTCACCGGTTAATATTTAAAAAAAAAAATCAGAATAACGAGATTTTACGGAAAGATGATTCTAAATCAGAGTACAATTTCATGAAAAAAGATGAGAATGAATATATGTGCGAAATAGTATCGACGGGTTTGGAAATCCCGGCAAATTTAACTTATTATGTTTATAGGTACGAATACGTTCTAGGATAGTATGTAGAATTATAAAAATCGCGCATTCGTAAACTATTGTATTTCGGTCGTGCAATGCGTCATCCCGAGCAATGCGGTACATTTATCAATGCAAGAGAAGAAATCTTTTCAAACAGAAGAACTGATTGCATACAAAAATATATAATATATATATATATATTTTTTCAATCTATTGATTGGTTGATTAATGGAGCAAATCAAGTCCGCAGTTTTTTCTTCCATTGCTCTCTTCTTTAGTTCTTTGTTCCCATATCCTCCATAACTTGTTCCATGAATCTTCTTCCCGGTATTCCTCTTGTACGTTTTCCGTCCGATTTTCCTTCTATTAATTCTATCAGTAACGCATTATGCCGTAACACATTTCCAATACATCTATTTCTTCGTTGAGAGATAGTTTTCATAATATGCTTTTCTTCCTTAATCCGGTTATAAATTTCTTCATTTGTAATCTTATCCGTCCACTTTATTTTAAGCACTCTTCGCTAACACCAGGTTTCAAAAGCTTTCAGCTTGGCGATGTTCCGCAATTATATAGAAATTTATTAATTTAGCGTAGAACATTAGTTGTAATCTTTTTGTAAGATGATGATGCCACAATGACGATATAATGATAATAGTAATAATATCGATATGTCGGGGTGGGTGCGCGTATATTTAAGATAACGTAATCCTTTCTCGTCATTAACAGTATGTCTGTTATAGGATCTGCTCGGCGATACAGCAGTACTCATCATGCCGTCATTTCCGGAAACGGCTTATCGCAAACATCGTTATCTATTAAAAATGCCTTATATAGTATGCGCGATGATGGTAAATGTTTTAGGTTTGCCAGCTACCCACGTTCCTGCTGGACTCGGACGAAATAAATTACCCGTCGGATTCCAGGTATGTAATAACGTTCTTCGATGGGGTTTTATCATTATTTTATGTCGCGTTGACGTAGTTGCTAGAGTGCTCGACTTAATAACTCGACTGTCGAGGTTCGAAACCAATACAAGTTTTTCATCATTAAACCTCTTACTGACCCAACATCATGCAGACCGATTAGCCTACTTGATACATTTGAAAAAATATTCGAAGGTCTATTACAAGCGATTATTTATACAATCAAGAATGGATATCATTTGGTCCCAAATCATCAGTTTGGTTTCCGGCATAGTCACTCAGCGATTCAGCAGTGTCATCGAGTAGTGGATGCTATTGAATCTGTCGTACAGGGTGTTTTATACTGTTCCGCAGTTTTCTTAGATGTGGCCAAAGCGTTTGACCGAGTCTGGCATGAAGGATTACTCTATAAGTTTTATGAAATATTACCTCTAGAATTATACCACCTTCTTAAATCATATCTAAGTAATAGATGATTTCAAGTAAAAGTAGGTATTTCTACGTCAAGCATACGGATTGTAAAAGCATCGGTTCCTCAGGGAAGCGTATTGGGTCCATTACTTTATAATATTTATACTGCGGACATTCCAACCACAATGGTTACTATGCAGGCTACTTTTGCAGATGACATTTTAATTTTAGCAAACCACGGTGATCCTCGAGAAGCATCCAGATTTATACAGCACCATCTTAATAGCATTCAGCTGTGGGCGGTTAAGTGGAAAATTGAAATCAGCAATCAAAAATCGGTTCATGTTACTTTTACAAAACGACGTCAAAATTGCTCACCAATCTTTTATAACGGTCACGCTATACCACAAGTATGCCAAGTAAAATATTTAGGGCTCATTTTAGACCGGGATTTAACATGGAACCTTCACGTTATTAATACAAGGAAAAAACTTGCATTGTTGATGCAACAAATGTACCCACTTCTAGGTCGTACCTCTAAGCTAAGCCTTGAAAATAAAGTACTATATAACACTCTTATTGCTCCTGTTTGGAAGTATGGACTTGAATTATACGGATCAACTGCTAAATCACATTTCCGCAAGATACAACAATTTCAGTCCAGGACGCTAAGGGAAATCGTATAAATGCACCTTATTATGTTCGCAACAGTATGATACACAATGATCAGGATATTACCTACGGTTGCGACTATATACAAACATCAGTATAAGAAAATATACATGAGAAATTTGGCCACAGTTCAAATCCGCTTATAACACGGATGTCGACATTCACTTTGCTAGATAAGCCTTCAAGACGACTGAAAAGAAAACAGTGCCGAGATGCCCGTGGAGTTGATTAAGATTAAATAGTGCCTGGCCTAAGCTGACACAAAGGCAGCAAAACAACCTATTGGGACAAGTTTTTCTGAAAGAAGAATAATTTTAATTTAGATATTGTGTTTATGACCTCTTGGTCGGTACACGACAAAAAAAAAAAAAAAAAAATATTGGCGATAATTCTTTCTCAAGCTAATCGTAATCTCGTTTTAAATATTTTTTATTTATTTTTTAATAAATCACACAGACACGTGTACATATATATATATATATATATATATATATATATATATATAACTCTATGACATCAGTACTTCGGATAACGTTTGCTTTAATTTATTTTTTACTTAATTTTCGTTATCACAATTTATTACCGTACAAATACTAGGATATTATTCGATGAAATACGATATATACTAATATATAAAACTGTAGTGTCTATCTATGATTTGCAAATATTTTCATTATAATCGCCACATTGGGTTATTTTTATCACACATAAACAGAAAATCTATTTTTTTAAATTGTTGACTGTCTGTCTGTCTGCTCTGATTTAACTAAAAAACGATTAAAATAATAATGATGAAATTTGCTTAAATTATGGCCTATACTATCGGAATCGTTCCAAGCTTTGTCTCACATTGATATCACAAATAGGACTGAAATTACAATAATTAAAAGTTTTAATATATCGCTATCTCTTTCTTTTAACAACGATTTTGCAGAGATATCGCTGTTTACTACTTTTTAAAACTTTAAATTATTGTAATTTCTGTCCTATTTGTGATATCAATGCGAAACAAAGCTTAAAACAATAATTACACAGCCGTGGGTAATTTCTAGTATTATATATGTATATGTGTAGGTGATTGCAGCGCCCTATCAAGATCGGTTATGTCTGACGGTTGGAAAAGAACTTGAAAAATTTTACGGCGGATGGACTCCACCTCCTAGTCGTTCTTCTTAATCCAAATTCACGGACGAATTCGCCGAATATTAAGATATATTATTATTACTAGCTAATATGTTATCAGTAATATTAAAGAGCGTCGGTCAATAGTCGGTGTCTATCTAAGCACCTGATACCAAAACCATGAAATTCTCTTAGATCAATTATATTGTTTATTGTTGTATATATAATTGGTTTAAAACCGACTTTGCAAATAGTGGTTACTAAGTTAAAATTAATAACACATATGGTGAATGTATCGCTCAAAATTGCGGTGTTCCTGAGGATAGTATATTTGTTTTTAATATATATATATATATATAAATGATTTCGATTTATTAATCTATGTAACTTGAATGTATCCGGTAAAATTATTAAAAGAAAAAGCCGTTGTTCCATGGATTAATCCATTTTTTCGATAAAATTATTGGCCAAGTTCCAACTTTGGCAAATAGTTATTATAACTTAATAATAAATTAAATATTTAGCATTTAGTATAAATCTGATCAAAAAGAAATGCATAAAAAAAAAACGACAAAACAAAAAACCTGCCAAGATAAAAGAAAATGAAACTACAATAAAAATACTTAAGTTAACCCATAAATCAGATAATTCCTACAGTACGATCGATGCCCTTATTAATAAATCACAAAATAAAATAATATTTAATCGAAATAAGAAAATAATTTTTATAATCCACGTTTAATTATACGGTGCTTATACTTAATATATCGTGCAGGAGCATGTGCCATATTATATTCTCCGATGGCTGATATTAATTTATTGCAATTGATAGAACAATTATTAAGGAAATTTTTGTTAATAAATTGATCAATAAGCGGTAGCTTTGTTTGCTCGTGTAAATATATATAATTTTTGTATAACGGGTAGCATTTAATATAATTTTCCAACAATAATATTGGGCTATCTGAAGCTTTTTATACGTATTATTGGAGATAGCAGACCATACAGGCAGCGGCGAATTTAAGTGTGATGCCGCCCTAGGCCCAATTTAAGATACCGACCTTTTAAAAATATGTTTATAAAAATATACATTCCAAATAAATCGTGTAAAAAACTGAATTTTGTAAAAAAAAACATTTGTACCTCGGAGCGCAGGATGAATTCGATTGATATCAGACGGCCAGCGTGTCGGTTTACCGGTTGAGAGAAATTTACATTTTTGTTTATTGGTTGCTTTATAGAGATTCGTGCCTCTTGTTTAGTTAGCCGTGATCCATAATGGACATGCTTTGCATTAAAGTCTCCGCCAACTAGAAACTTAGGTTCAAGTTTTAATAGAAGATTGTTGAATTTTGTAACATCTATTGTGTGTCTTGGAGGACAATATACTGCAGCTACAGATCATTGATTTCTTCGTTGTTCAACTATAATAATTGTGGCCTGTATTTCAGCAGTTTCGCTTTCATAATGCTTTATATTTTCTCTTACAATTATCGCAGTTCTTCCATACGCATTGCCAGTAGAGTATAGGGTATAATAGCATAAATAATTGGGAATATGTAAATAATTTTTATTAGTAAGTCGTACCTCAGATATTAGTAGTATATCAATTTTCTCTTTTTTTAAGTAATATATTATTTCTGGAATATGGTTTAGTAAATCGCTTGCATTGGAGTGTGCAATTTTCAGAAATTGTGAAGCCATTTTACTAGTTTTGTTATTAGTTGGGTTAGCATATTCACTATTGCGTTATTTTGATTTATTAGTTAAGCAAATAAGTTTTTTATGCGAGTTAAGAATGTGTTTGTAATACAGTTGCGATATTTGCAGTATCATTTGTTGTCATATTATCTGATGTAACTTGCGCATATTATCTTCTGATTGGATATGTAAATTGGATTGGGTTGGATTCAGTATACTGAGGAACCGGTAAAATTTGCTCTCTAGATGTATATTCTTGAATACGTTTTTTTGATATTGTTTTGTCTCTAAAGTTAGGATTTTTGTTATGTAACGTTTTATATACTTCGCATTATTTGTAGTTAGCAGGATGTTTTCCTTCACACAGGGGGCATGTCATTGCATTATAATCTGCTACTCCCTCGACATAGATAGGGGGAGGTTTCCGCGAATTTTTATTAATTGTATTTTGCTCAATAGCGGTTTCGGCAACGTCCATGTCGTCTTTGTTTAGATTTTGTAGTGGGCTACATCTATTCTTAGTGTGTATTACTTGTTTTAGATCTTTTTCTTTTTAGTTTAATCATTTGCCAAGTGTTCTCATTTGGAATGTGTGTTGTATCGGTGTGTGATTTAAATGCGTGTTTGAAAGCATTTCCGATGTGTTTGCATCTAGTAAGGGAATACTGGGTATTAAAGTTGTAAACACAGCTGTCGTATTAGTATTCATTTCACTATATAAGTTAGTAAAAGGAACGAACTCACCATCTTTTATTCCATTATTGAATTCTGGATTATCCCGACTAGTATTAGTTGCGATGTTGCTTGCAGTAGTGTTGGTAATTTTAAGTGTAGTAGTTGCGCCGGTAACTGTTGCATTGCCGTTGTATTTATCTTTATTACGAACCGATAACTGTCTGTCTTTTGTTTTATTCATAATGATAATGTGGCTTTACGTAATAAGCAAGTAAGTACTTTGTGCACGCCCACAAGCACACACATGTGTGCTACACAGTTTATTATTATTTTTTTTTTTTTAAATTAAATCAAATATTTTGTCGTCGGGATAGCCTAGTGGCTAGAGCACGGACTTCTATACGGAAGGTACCGAGTTCGAATATCGGCGATGTAAAAATTATCATCGGAGAATGAAAATATAAATAATCCTAATATTATTATCGAGTGGAAGGCAATGGCAAACCAGCCTAGAAAAACACGCGGGTCTGCACTGTGTACTGACAACAAAGCGATTGCGATCAGTTCTCCCGGGTGTTTGTGTCTATCTACGATAACGCTATATTATTATTATTGCCTTGTACGCTACTTACACAGTATAACAAAATATGTACACAGGTAAGTAGTCTCCTATCTCCGATACGGAGACGGTACATGATGAGTTCAATTGGTTAAAATAATTATTAACAGTTTAGGTGCTTCTAAAAAAACCGTTCCGTTATAGAAACAGCTATCGAGCAATTTTTGTAATTAAGAATATAGAGTTATGTCACGTGTAAATAATCTGCGCGAATTATTGGATGGAATGCAAATTCTATCAAACCGAATATTTAGGAATTAGTTCACTTTCTTTATGCTAACAAAATAAATATAGCCGCCATTTGTAAATCTAAATGAATTAACAAAATACCACTCTCTGGTTATCTTATTTACCGTGTAGATTAAACTAGACATGTGCGCGGCACACTCTCTCATAATTTTCGATCAAAAATATATTTGACTACTTTTCAAACTGTTGCCATCGAACTAGAAATGGATAACCGTTCATTAATATTGTTATGTACCGGCAGAGCTCCTAAAAACATAAAATTTTTTAATCACGACCTTAATTCTACTAAACTCATACAATAACGATATAGCTGCAACCGTATTGGTGCAAATCTGTTTTAGATACCATTTTAATATACTTGCGCCTACTGAACACTCTTTTTTTCCTGACAGGAGAAATGGAAAACCGAGTGTGTTGGATATCTTAATAATTAATGGGTTTAGAAATGTTACACAACCAATTTGATTGTGAAATTTATCTTATAATCGCAGAGATAATATCTTCACCAAATGCGAATACTCGTCTATGGAATAATCAAAAACATGTTATATATAAATTAGCAAAATTTCGGATTTTAGATCTTACATTAATGAACACACAAACCTACGTGCTACTCCCGCCACAAACAATAACATCGACTATGTCGTAGAAAAATTCACTAAACTCATTCTTAAAGCAGCGAATTTGCATATTCCAAAATACACCCCCATTTACATCAATACATCAACAAAATAATAACATTAAAAATGATTATAGATGTCAATCAAATAGAAGGAAGTACACAGTTTCGTACAAAAACACCATATTAGTTTTTAACCAAGCTTACTAACCGTCCACCATGCAATTGGAAAAATAACACATGAAGTAAATTTCTAATACATAGCCTAATCATGATAACCTGTGGGAAGTGCACAAATATGTCAATAAAAGACAAATATCTCTTCCGCCATTAATCGATCCAACTAATAATCAAATAGTACATAAATCTAAACAAATTCACGATTTACTTGCATCACATTTTTTGAGTGTTGGAGCGAAGAGTGCTGCTATATAGTCCCACGGACACATTACTATAATGTCATTAGAAAACCACGCTAAATAGTCGGAAACCTAATACCGTTGCTACTATCGAGGTAATTAATAAATACGTAAATAACACAAGTCGTCATGTGGATTATAGTAATGATCAAAAATTTGCCATATAAAGCCATAATTTATCTCACAACCTTAATCAATAGTATGTTGGGTATCACTAATTTCCCTAAACAATGGAAAATAGCAAAAATTAATGTACTATCTAAACTAGGAACGGATGGGAGTAATATAAATAATTTAATAAACTTGCTCAGTAGCTTAAGTAAAGTGGCTGAGAAAGATATACTATTTCGCCTCCAAAATTTTTCAACATCGCCCAGTATTATAAAAGATTTTAATGTAATATGTCGACTTTATTTGACTTTGTACCAGTCCGTCTTACATTATATAAAATTATACATTGAGGGTGTAATGGCAGAATTGCGTGTTTTACCCTGTTAAAATTTTACAACGCGCGTTATCTAGTTATTACGCGTTCAAAAAGAATAACGCGAATTTCTATCTTCAATTTTTGTTATAAAACAAAAATAGTATTCTCGAAAATTGTACTTGAGGTATGGTAGAACTAGGTTGTAAAGTTCCAGAGTTTCATTCCGATAAGATAATTTGAAAAATGTGGAATATAGTGATTTTTAAAAAACAGACAACAAAACACGAATTAAAATTACCAAACTTTTTAAATGAAAAATCACGAAGCTTTTCGACTGTCAAGCCATTTTCAAAGCGGACATAAAAATAAAATATAAAAATATATAAATATGTGCAATATAAAAATATATAAATATGTGCAATATAAAAATATATAAATATGTGCAAATATAAAAATATGTAAATATGTGCAATATAAAAAATCTAAAATGGAAAAAATACGAATTTAGTTACACAATTTACGAAAATTAGCAACATGTAAAAAACAGTATTTATAAAATAATTTGCTAGCTAATATGGTAAACAACACAATCTACAATTATCAGCAATATGAAATTTATACGTAAACATAATAACACAGAAGTTCTCATTTATTTTTATCTTTCAAAATGCTGGTTTTTCTTTTAATTTTATTGTGTATCCAAATTAGTATTTTTAACATTTTATATTTTTTTATATCGTATATATTTCTATATTTTATTTTAATGTTCACTTGATAATGACTTAACGGGCGAAAAGCTCTGCGATTTTTATAAAAAAAAAATAGTTTAATGATTTTTAACTCCTGTTTTGTTGTTTGTCTCTTTGATAAGATGAGTGTCAGAGCGCAAGTTATATATGAACGAGCTACATTCTATAATAAGCTCTCCAGGGATCTGATAATAAGTATCTATAATTATAGAAACTTTGGGGTCCGAGGTAAATACATAATTTTTTCGAAACTTTATTTTGATGTCCCGACGTTTGGACCTAAGATAGTTTTTATTTTAATAATATGGGATAATTTCGCGCACGAGACGAGCACTTCACATTCCGAGTTAAATCTGAAACAACATATATAAGTGGTTCCTTTAATTGCAGATACCGTCAGATAGGGCAGGCTTGAATGTGTGTGAATGTGTGAAGGGATATATGCTTGAACATGTACAAGTTTATAAAGGACGTTCTCGTAAAGATTGTATAGATATTATCTTTCATTGAAATACAAAGCGCGTATATATGAGCGTCTATGTGGGCTAAATCGTGCATTGCAATAAGTATGTGTTTGTAAATGCGGCTGACTTATACATTTATTTATTGCAAGATTATTGCGCGTTGATGGATGTATATGATTATGAATATATAATATATATACCTGTAGTGCTTCATACTTGTACACATATATAGAGTGGTAAATAATTGTAAATACATAAGTAAAAATTGTACCATTGCGCATTATATTGGAATAAATTTAATTTGATTATTATTGTAGTGCACTTATTTGATTTATGATGATGTTAATATATTCACAATTACGATGTTTTGTGATGATTTAGGAATATATATATATATATATATATATATATATTGATAGGTGTGGTTCATGCGAATTTGTATTCTATTATATAAAGATGTTGACTTTGTATATGTTGTCGTCATAATCCGATGAATTGTAGTTATGTGTGTAGAAATTCATATGTAGCTATATAAATGTATATTCATATTTGAATGTACGAGTGTGTCTATACGTGAACGATGTTAGTATGTTTACAAATTACATTATATTAATGTATTAGCCTCCCGCGTAGTTGTTTTATTTTAATTAATTAAGTTTACATTGTTACGATTAAAAAACGAAATATATTATTTGATTTGATTATGAATTTACTTGTGCAAGTATGTGTGTGTGTATAAGTGTATTGGAGTTCTTTATTTATTTGTCCGAATTCGATCAAATCTGCACATTAATGGATATCACGTTCACGATACGCTTATATCAATCCACTACTGGATCTCAGCGTTCCCTCTTTTCTTCCATCTTAGCGATCATCGGCTTCTTTCATACATTTTACACCGACTTATCTGTTTATAATATCCTGTCATCTTGTGTTTGGCCGATAGCGACTTGTAGTTATTTTTTTATTCGTTTCATCCACCTGTCATCATTTCTTCTTGTCATATGGTCTGCCCAGTTGCATTTCAGCTGCGCTGTACGTTCTAATCGAATCCGACGGTTTAGTATGCTGTCCTATCCGTGTATTGTCTTTCCTGTCCGACATCTTAATTCCTAACACATTACTCTTTCGTGGGCTCTCTAAGTTACAGCGAGTTTCTTAACTATATATTTCGTCAGACTTCATGTTTCCGCTTCGTATGTAAGCACGAGAAGGACGCACTGTTTATACACTTTCTTTTTTAGTACGAATATATATCATTACAAAACTTTTATTAATATCCGTCGATTTTTGTAAATTGTCAGTTTACATATAACAAACATGTATAGAGACGAAGAAATAAATCGAGTTGAAATTGAAATTGTAATTATTATTATAATTATCATTAGTTAAGTATGCAATTTGCAATTCAGATTTTCACGCTCATTAAGAAATAAAAATGTTTTTAACAACTGCTGCCAATACTTTTTATTTCTCTTTCATTTTTTTAACGTACCACTTCCGTGCTAAACTATATCGGTTACGTTAAACTAAGTTACCTGTCTCAAATGATTAACAGACTTCTTTCCTTCAAAATCCGTCGTTATCTTACCGCTTAGTATGTAACATTTTTAATTAGAACTAATTTAATTTTAAAACTGTTTAACCTTTTTTCTATTATTATTATTATTATTATTACAAGTACATTATATGTGTTAACTTTAATTTATTACGGAAAATTTCGTATTAATCTATTCGTTTCCCGCCCTTTTTCCTATTTCATTCTTTTAAAATTTTATTAACTGCATTTACATGCTTTTATTACTTTATATTATATTAATATTTGCATTCGTAAAAATATATTTGATTTGATTATTATTATTATTGTTGCAAGATGTGATGCAAGCGCTGATCTTTATATAGTTATAAACTGGATGCAATATATCGCCTAATTCTAAACACTGTCACAAAACAAAATATACCGTGTACGCCAACAAAACCAAAATACATAGGAAAATTCGAACAGTAACAAATGGGTTGGAAATTGATAGTATTAAATATCTCGGTATCTAAGCTCAAGATTATAAGGAAATTGTATCAGTTATTCTATTACTCAACACAGTAAAAAGTCACCTCTAAAGCATTTTGTCACCCAGTTTTAGCGTATGGTATTGCGCATTGTTCAGACAGCCGTTAATTTCTTTAGTCGTTTTTTGAAACGTTAAAAGTTTTCCGGTAATGCGATAAGTGAAAGCTGGCCGTTAGGGAATTGCGCGAACTTTAACTTTCATTTTGTTTTGTAAACACTGCACACGTTTCAACACATTAATTCATGACGGTGTAACCAAATTAGAAGTAATTGAAACAGCGAGATCATACGATTCAATAAATATCACTCTAGAATACAGAGACTGTATAGTTGCACTTTACAACACGTTGCCACGCGTCATGAAGGTATCCATTACAAATTTTACAAATTATAAGCGTTTTAGCAATAATAATACGAGATAAGAAATGTGCAGGCGAACAGCATCTCTCTTTACGCGGTTAATTTCATATTTTCACCTGAATACTGTGTATGTGTATCGGTACAAAACGGATGCTAATGTGGGCGCTATGTGTGTGTGTACAGTGTACGCTAATAATTGAGAGTGTGATGTGTTTTAATTTGTAGGTTTAGAGTCTATGTCTAGTACACAGTCTCAAAAGGTACAAAAATTATTATTAAACTTAAAAACTACGTTCGTAAATGTTATCAAAGATCTAAATAAGTTCAAGTATAAGAAGCTGTATAACAAATTAAGTAAGGTAGTCAAAACAAAGTTAATAAATGAAAGAAATTTACAGTATGATAAATTCCTCAAAAACCTCTCTCCAATTGATAATAGTTTATGGAGAGTCAATAAATACTTCTGTAGAGGCCAAACCGAATTACCGCCTATTAAAGATCCAATTAATTTGGGTAGGATAGCTTATTCCGTTGAAGATAAAGCGGAAATCTTAGTTGAGCATTTTAGTACTGTTCACAGTCAAAATGTGTTGATGTCAACCCGGTATCATGAACGTAAGGTGAAGTAGACGATAAACAATTACTCACTTTATACTCCTGCAATGATTTCACTCGTAGATCTTACAACACCTAAAGAGGTTAAACGCCTCAGGCTGAAAAATTCAGTTGGTCACGATCAAATTAGCATAAAAATGATCAAAAATCTACCAAACAAAAGCAATTTATATTTAATTCATGTTTACGCCTATACTATTATCCTGTGTCGTGGAGAGTATCGGTAAAGGTACCTTTGGAAAAAGATGGGAAAGATTTCTCTTTCGTTCAAAATGTTAGATCTGTGAGTTTAGTCAGTAATATAAGTGAAAAAATAACACTATTAAGATTGAGGGCATTTAGTGAGAGAGAATCCATCAAAGCTAATTCGCAATTTGGTTTCAGACCAAAACTAAGTACGACAATTCAACTGGCCAGTGTTTATGACAAATTTATTGATAACTTTAATCAGAATAAACATTCGAGTGTTGTCTTGATGGACATAAGCGTTTGACACAACATGACATGATGGAATCGTATATAAATTAATTAAATATAATTTCCCTCCATATCTTGTATTTACTATTAAATCTTATCAGATGAATAGAAAATTCTATGTGAAACTGAAAAATCATAACTCTGACATAAGGTACGTTAAAGCTAGGATGCCTCAAGGCAGTATCTTAGGTCCATTCCTTTTTATTATATATATATTAATGATTTACCGACAATACCAGTAGATATAAATCTCCATGCTGATGACACCTCTCTAATGGTATCTTCTTATAGAATAGACACTATAAGTAATTGATTAACTAAAGCAATTGACGTCATGTTTCTTCCATAAATGGAAAATAAAAGTTAACGATGAGAAAACAGAGTCAATAATTTTTACCAGACGTAGGCCTTCATTAAATCGTTTCGTTAAAATAAAAAACGTTGAACTTGACTGGAAGGAATATGTGAAGCATTTAGGCGTCATCATGGACGGAAGATTCACATTTGCAAAACATATTAATGATTGTGTAAGTAGAACAATACGGAAAATGGATTGTCTATTTCCTATATGTAATAAAAGATCAGCGCTTTCAACACAAAACAAATTTTTATTATACAAAAAGGTAATTTTACCAAAGCTACTCTATGCCTTGCCAAATATCGTCTTATACTAGCAATTATAAACTACGTGCAGAGTCCAAAACCATTGCCTTCGAGTAATTTTGAATGAACATCGCGATTTATTTCAATCAAATATCTCCATGATGCGTTAAAATTCCCTTACGTACAAGAAATGATTAAGGATAAAACGAAAAAATTATTTGCCGATTGTAAATATTCCGACATTCCAATGGTAAATTCTATAGGAGATTTACCAAGCTTTACGACACAGGTATAAAAGATATAAGCATAGGCGTATAAAACACATGCTTCTACAGTAAGCCAGCTACATAGTCCTGGTTCTAGTATTAATAAATAAGCTAAGATATTTATAAGTATTTTTTTTTTTGATACGGTAAGAGTGTACGCACTCTGTTATTTTAAATGAGCAGGTTTTTCGTATTAAAATTTTTCCTGCAATCGTCAATTTAAATAATATTTTATAAGATTATATTTTGTATTAATTTTTCTGGAAAGAATCGTTGATATATTCGGTACAGAAAATTCTATTGAATGGGGTAACTTTACTTTTTTGTAAAGAGAAAATATTTAAATGTGCAAATATATAATTATTATTATTATTATTATTAGTACACAGTTCCTATCAGCGTAAATATTATTAAAAGATTTTTTGCTTTTTGATTTGTAAACAAGGGGTAGGCTATTCGTGCGGTATACGTTAGCGGTTACACGGCTAATTCATACGTATTACGTATATACATTTTTTTTTCTTTTTGTTATTTCGTATAAGGCATCATTATATGAATATAATTTCTTATATAGGGCAATATATTACATACAGCGGTGTACGTGTATTTTTCATTTACATTGTAGATAATATGAAGGAGATAGTTATACAGATTATCCTTTCCAGGTTCCTCATTTGCAGTAGAGTTGTTTGCCATTTACAAAGCTTTGCACCTAGTTAAAGATTTGAGGAAGAATATTCTAATTATCTTTGATTCCTCGAGTGTCCTGTTACAATTGTCTAAGTTCCCAGATCTATGTCCAAGTTGGAATTTGATGTGAGACATCGTGTTATTCAGCTTTGTAATCATGAATCTAGAGTGAAGTTTAAGTGGGTCCCTTCTCATTGTGGTATTACTGGAAACGAGGCGGTCGATGAATTAACGCGTTTTAATTTATCAAGAGTCTCTTGCGAGAACATTAAGTAGAATTGGACTGAAATGTTACCAAACATTAAACAATTTTTATTAATGGATTTTCAACAGTACTACTCCGCCGAAAGTCAGAATAAAGGGAAAAATACTTCCCTTTGGTACATACGGTTTGCAGTAAGCCATGGTTTCAATTATGTCAGAACGTTTCGAGGGATTATATATCAACTTTATTTAGACTACGTACTGGGAATAATTTCTCCTCCTCCCATCTTGCTAAATTAGACATAATTCCGGAAGGTACATGTGACACATGCCATGTTGACAACTGTGTTAAGCCATCCAATTTGAGTTTGTCCGAAATTTCTAAAGCATAGGGATGAGCTGTTCTCTAATATTTTACTAAAGTGGCACACATTACCTGTGAGTATTGAATTAATTGTTTCTGACCCATTGTCTTCTGTTACAATTAGTTTATATAAATTGATCAAAAAGAAGCGGCATTGAGATTTAAATTCCATTAACTGGATATAAACTGGCCGAATGGCGCAAGTAGGGCCAAAAAATAAAAAAAAAAAAAAAAAAAAATGAGAATTAGATAGTTTTGTTAATTATTTCTTTCTACATATTATCATTTATTTAGATTTGTTAAGTTCGTTACCGTCTTATTGTAAATTATTCTAAAATCAACACTAACTGCTTGGCTTCCAGTCTTCAATAAGGCCTCCACATATCAGAAGAAAAGAAGCAGCAATGAAAGAATGGGAAAAATACGATTTAAAAAAAAAAAAAACATCCCCAATTCATCGTGATTTCAATATATCCTCCAAATACTGAAATCAAGAAGCCACCACATATAACAGCAAAAAATCTCCTAAGAAAACGTTTTAATCTGGCAGACTCGTGGCAAAATAAATGAGATATGAATAACCCCGATGTTAGTAAACTTATCGGACACCTTAACACCAGACTACCTGGTGTTAGCCTAACCAGAAAAATATGTACTCGGTTAAATTGTATAAGGTCTGGCCACGAAAGAACGAACCAAGTGCTGAAGTTGTGGGGTTTTTTCAATAGCCGAAAATTCGATTGTGGAGCATTGTCCCAGATTATTGACCGTATAGTTACAAAGTGTCCAAGATGAGCATTGCAAGGAGACTTGAGGTATCTTATTCAAAAATGCGAAAGGGTGGCTCGAAAGGCTGGACTTGGACCTATAGGTTGACTTCAGAACCCACGCCCAGGTATTGTCATCATATTTATTATTATTATTATTTTCTATATGTAATATTATAAATTCTTTTGCGGAGCGTGACATACATCACGTGCAGATACAGGAGAGGTGGCTAATTACTAAGAAAGTACGAATGCGTTTTAAGAGTATGTTCAAGATATATTTTGTATACAACTGTTTCTAACTTTAGTAAGCTAGCCTTGCTAATGAGATTAAGTCAAACTGTATGCTCTTTTTTGATATTCCCAAGAATACACGATTTTAACATGTTTTGGATAGAGTCGCATGAATAATCCTACATGAACAGCTAACAGCTCGATGGCTTGGAATCGGAACAAAGGTAATTTTCGAATTAAGTTTATATAACTTCAATACAGAAAACAGTATGTGGTCAACAACTACTGCTCTTGAGCATAAAGGCTGATATATTTTAAAGGTCAACAATGAGTTTGAAAAAATTACTTAGTGGTTAGATGAAACATCGATATTGAGACTGAAGAATATCCAACTGCTCAACTAAAAGGACCGACAAAGACTAAATTTTATTTCGAACGGAATAAGTTTCACATACGAGGGATGACGGTTTTTTTGTTGAGCCCTTTCAGCCATACATTATAAAATCCTAACATTAAATTATAAATTTTATATGGGTGTTTATTACACAATACTACTTCTTGGATGAACTTTAGATAATTTTCAATGTATTTACGTAAATATTTTTAAAATTGAGACATTTCGTGTATAACAATTTTTGTTAACATTGAAATTTCGTGTCCCACATAGTGGGCATTGTGCCTAAAAGGATTAGGGCTTTGTTCCATAACCTTTTACAAGGTTTATATTAATGATTTCAAACGCAGCTTAACAAACTAATTCACTATGCCCACACCGATTTCGGTATAATCTTATACGATAATAATTTGTTTAAACAATTTTTTTTTTTCTATTAGTAATTTATTATTCAAATTAATGTTTTACAGTTTGTTTGATTTACACGGGGGTAATACACTGCGCTACAACTTTAGGCTTAAATCTGAATCACTACAGTACTCCCCTTTACAGTAATTTATAATAAATAATAATATAATAACATTCATAATTTGTCAGGCTAAGCGTCAGTTTCACTTCCAGTCATACATACACGCATTTATAACTCTTATAATACGAGATAATATTTATACTACGATTAGACGCATAAATGTAAGAATTATCTATACATATACATATATCCTATATTTAAATATACTAGTTGCACGTGACATACATATATTTAGTCTACGCATATAATTTTATTAACTAGTAAGGCATTTTTAATTTTATTAACTAGTAAGGCATTTTAGTAACTCTGAAATTTCTTGCATACATCGAAAGCAAATAATTGAAACTGTCGGCAGTGCGCTCCTCTTATAAGTTAAATTTATTTTTATCGTACACTTTTACGCGGTCTCAGACAGAACGTGTAAAGAGTACATGGTCAGCTTGCGCCACATTCACACCTGTCATCCTTACTTAAATGAAAGCGAAACAGATAACACCCGCCTGTACTAATGTTATACAACTTTCTACGGTCGTTCAACTTGAGCATCGATGATTCGAAGTCAACCAATATGTTATTAAATAGAAAATTACGAAATAAAAAAGTTAAATTTATCACAACATGGTTTAGACATTCGTGTTGTTACCCGAACTAAATACTTAGAAGTATTAATCGACAATTACTTAAAATTTTATAATACAACTAAAATCAGGAAAATTTATAAAAGGATTTAATAAACTATATAACAATAATAATAATAGAATAAATTACCAGAAGGGACACTAATACTTTATAAAAGTGTAATTTTACCAAATATTCTGTACGGCAGTATAATTTTGAAATAGAAATAGAAATATCATTTATTTAAATTAAATTGTAAACAACAGCACATTGTATACTAAGTACACCGAATTACCCTTAGTAGCTAATACAATAATTATAACAATAACAAGGTATAAAAGCAACGATGATAATATACAGGAAAATCTAAAAAAAAGAAAACTGCTAAAAAAGGAGAAAGAAAAAGAAATAGCATAAATTAAATTTAAAAAAAAATATTTATTACAGTTAATTTATTTAATTAATAAATAAACAGATATATAAAATAACATAATTATGTTAAAAATCGGTGTTTTAGTCGGAGATGTTTGTAACGCTTTTACCGATTGCGTAAGCTGGCCATATTATAGTCCCTATAACCCTAATTAATTCATTTTCGTGAATTTTACAATTTTCATAAAAATTTTTAGCAAGCTTGCTGATATAGAAAAGTAGTAGCTCGAGGTTTAGTTGAGAAATCTCGAATCCTGGCAAACCTGGTGGCATTGAGATTCTGCGACAATAATTGTAATTTACAATATGTACCGTTAGAAACTGAACACCAAATGGGACATCCATATGTTAACCGTGGATATATTAGGTAAATAATTTATTAAATATGTTACCCGCGCTATCATTACTGAAACAATTCCATGCCCTATGTTTGCAGTTAAAATCTCCTATAACGATAGTGCGTGAGTATTGGCTGAATATTAATTTTAAATCGTCTACAAAGTACAATTTATTCTTCGGATATCGGTAAACACAGACTATGCATTCAGACTGCTCTTTATGCAGACGATACATCCCTTTTCTGTACTTCTTATATACCTAAAGCAATTACTAATAAATTACAGTCAGGAATAAATTGTGTCTTTCGTTATTATAAAAAATGGCAAATTGATATTAATTGTGATAAAACGGAGGCTACATTTTTCACCCACAGGCGTCCCACGTTACCTGCTGAAGTTAAGGTCAACTCTACCATTGTGAGTTGGTCAAAACATGTTCGATACCTCGGGGTAGTCTTGGATAACAGACTAAATTTTTCTGAACATGTCAGTCATACTACCTTTGAAGCTAGCAGGAGTATATCTGCCATATATCCATTAATCAACAGAAAATCATTTCTTAATGTAAATAATAAATTAATTCTGTATAAAACACTTATACGTCCCATAATGACGTACTGTTGTCCAGCTTGGAGTTTTATTTCAAATACAAATTTTAATAAGTTACAAGTATTTCAAAATAGGTGTCTCAGATGTGTGCTAAATGTCCCTAGATACCACAAAATCGTTGACATGCATGCTACCTTAAACATGCCTTATATTAAGGACCATATCTTAAATTTAACACGTAAGTTATGCGATGACTGCTTTAATCGACGATAATAGTTTAATTTCTACCATTGGTAATTACGATTCCAGGCAACTCCAATTTATGTATAGTAAATATAAACATAGGAGGCTCAAACATAACCTGTTGTAACGTTTCGCGGCTCCTATTTTAGAAATTAATATTCCTTCTTTATTTATTTAATGTCTAACGTGTTTTCTCTTTTGTTTTATTATTACTATCTTAATTTTTGGTTTTTTGCTGTACAGTTTTTTTCAATTATTTTTTGCTGTCATTATAAGTATAATTACTTATTTTATTTATTACGGGTATTTGTATTATTTGTGATGTACGGTGAGCCATCCTGGGCGTTACGTAATTATTATTTTAAAATTTTTGGTTTGTGTATACTCACTGTAAATTATGTTGAAATATACGTTGTTGTTGTTGTTGTAATGACATACCATTCATCTACACTTCAATCCCCACAGTATCTACACATTTAGTTGATAGTGCTGGTAGCACATTGCGCTTAATTGAATCCCGTACAACTAGTGCAACACCTCCAATACGTCTACTTTTATCACATCGATAAACATGATACCCTGGGAATCTAATTTTCATTTTGTAGTTTAATTTAGTTTCACATAGGACAGCTATATCAACGTTATTCAAACTTAGAAAATACGTAAATTCGTTAATTTTAGAGTGGATGGAATTTTCATTCCACCCTATTAAAGAAAGTTTATCATGGGGACTATAACAGGCCATAGACTATATTAAATTACGTTGAGAAAAATTATAACGCGCTTTCAAGAATAATCATAGTTTTTGTAAGAGGGTCAGAATTATTAATTTCTCTTAAAAATAACAAAATTTTACTAAAATTAAATTCTCTAACTATATTAAATAATTCTGAAAGAATGGAATTACTGGACTCGTTATTAACTAGATTATTACCACGGGTAATATATGCATACGAAAATCTAGTATTATTGTTATTACTACAATTATCATTATTATTATTATTATTGCCATTATTATTAACCCTGTTAATATTATTATTAACAGCGCGAACATTGGACGAAAAAATAGGCTTAATATTATTAAACGTAACGTTTCTCCTGGTCTGCATGCGGGTGACGACTTTTTTACGGATCTCACAATCACTTGAACTTGCTACACGTGTCAGGTTACATTTGGAACATTTAATTTATGTAGAATTACATTCATGACTTTCATGATGCTGTCCACACTTCACGCATCTGCTCGGCATGTTACAGTTCGACGAAACATGACCATAAAGCTGACAACGATAGCACTGTAACGCTCCTTTCCTAGGTTGGTACTTTTCCCATGTTATGACACAGTAGAACATGATATTATGACTTAGTACTTTTCTAATATCAGTGTTGTGCGGAAATTTCACCAAGTACACCAGTTGCGAGTGTACAGATTTCTTTTTAAATAAGGAAATAAATATAACTGCCGCTACTTCTTTAAGCGCGTGAGTAATATCCGGTGTCCCGATGTCCGATGGTAAACCTTTTAAGACCATCTTCAGTGGTTTCCTCTCATCTTCTCAGACGGTAAATGCGTATAAAAAAAAACGCCACTTTGTTTTAAGGTTATAATAAGTTTATCATAGTCTTCCGTCGCATTTGTGTAAATAAAGTATTTATCTCCACGAACGCGAATATTAAATACGGATTTTAAAAATGATTTAAAATAAGTTATCATTTCATTATAAGATTTATTTTGATTACCGACCATAATTACAGGTGGTATACGTACCTTTTTCTCCGTCATATTAAACAAAGACGAATATACCTGCATTTCGTCTACTTTCAACGGTTGTGTGTAGGAATTAGATTATCGTTTGTGTTATCTGATAAAGACTATTTACGTTTACGCGGATTGCTCCTTTACGTCGACCTTGCTTAATCCAATTATTATCATTCGTATCATTCGTATCGGTAACGGGCATATCTTCATTATCCGACGTTGATGATGATGCTTATTCACATTCGATATAGTCGCCATCGGAAGGGAAAATGGCTGGGAAATTCGCCGTGAAGGAGGAGGGGAGTGGCGCAAAAACATGGCAGTTAGCCGTGTGTACAGTAGCACAGGCAGGAGGGGAAATAATAACGATCGGATTACGCGGTGCGCGGTACGAACTAACAGATACGAAACGCAACGCGAGAAACACGAAACATCACGAACGGTTGTAACGTGTGGTCAAATTTTGTATTAATACGATTAAGTGTAATTTTACCAAATATTCTGTACGACAGTATAATTTTGTATTAATACGATTAATATTAAACGGTTTCAAAACAGATTAGAAGACTTTTCAGAGAATTATCGCCATCGAGTTAAACAAGTCATATAGAACAGTCATCTCTATATAGCGAGCATTGTCATTGTTGGTATTAAGCCATTAAAATATGAAACAGAGAAACGTATTAACACCTTCCTGAGAATAGCATAAATATAAATCACGAATTTATCAACACTACATATCATCATCCATATTATCTCCATGATAAAAGAATGTTAACGATTACACAGTTTAGAACAGTACTGGATGATTACTACATATAACAATTTCAATTATGGGATTAATATAACGGTTTAATTTCCGAAGATAGATAGCCGATTATATTTACAACGAATTATTTTATCGTACCATCAGCGGGCATGGATTATTTAAGTGTAACATGCGATACATCTGACAACGTAAACCACGACCTGGCAGGATGGAACTGAATTTACAGACATGAGCAGCACCGAATTAGTAAATAAAGAGTTCACTATATGAAATAACGTACCGTAAGATTCACATATAACGTAATAATATAAATTGTGTATAATTTTTAACTGTCAAATGGGCTGGCTAAAGCATTGAAAACTTAATTCGATGAGCTCTGTTTAGTTTATTATTCTTAATTTACTCGTATCACATTTATAAATAAACTTACTTCATCGCATTTTCACGAATTGGGAACTAAAAAAAAATAAATAAAATAAATTATACAACTTTCTAATCATTAATTATTTTTATATTAAAATTTTCATGTGTTTCTTCCAGTTACGTGATTTTTTAAAAAAGTTTTTAGTAGTTACACTTAAACCGTAATTCTCTTATAAAAAGAACATAGTAGTGCACACATAAACATATATATATATATATATATATATATATATATATATATATATATATATATATATATATATGTTTAATTATAATCGCGTAGCAATCTGAGAGAAGTAGAGTTTATTAATATGTCGATTTTATGTTAGGCACATAAGGCGACATGGTGTCAATCCAAAAATTCTTCCAAGTCGTTATCAGCAGGGACACCTTTACAATAAACGAGTAATCGACACGAAGTTGAGTTTATTTAACCGGCTTCTTCGATTGCGATTAATCTGATCATTATCGATTACCTAATTATCGAAATACTAAAAACTGCACTAACTAAATATTAAAACGATGCTTATTATTTATCTAAAATTGGCCTTTCCACACTCTGATAAGAATGATAATGGTGGCGGCAACGGCCGTAGAGGTAATCGTACTAACCAGCTGGTTATTACTAAATACGTTACGACGAATCAGTTATTTCATTAAATAATTATCAATGCTCGATTGTGCTGTCGTGTTTTCGTGAATATGTTTGTAGTACTAGTCAGATCGAGTCGTACTATCTAATTTCAGGTATATATAAATATATATACATATTATATATATATATATATATGTACACATACATATTGTACATACACCATTATATATATGTATATAAATGTAATATAAACATGATATCAAAATAAGCGATACGTATGGTTCGAATAACAGGATATTAATATATGTCGTCGAAATGAATTTAAATCGGGTAAAATAAATTCAACTTGCGCATTCTATACACAATTTAGCCGACTAACAATATTGTAGAATGTGAAAAGTTACACGAATTATTGTTAGTATCGAAGAATGAGATTATTATTATTATTATTATTTTTTTAAGTATATTTGTGATAAATTTTATAATGATATATATACTCATAATCACGCCTCGTATATACACACAACAACACAACAACACTCATACGACATAATACAATTGTTTTAAAATTTTTATTTTGATTACATTTATTATATTGATTTCTTTAATTACCGTTTATTTATATAATTATAACTCATTTACACTTTCACATACTCTCTAACTTAACTCCCAAAGTGAGCTTAAGTACTGATCAGTACCATGCACACACACACATACATACACGCACGCACACATAGAATACATTTATACATCTGTTAGAGTAGTTTTAATTCATATTACCTTTCAATTTGCAAACAATATATTTCCACTCTAATCACCCACATATAGGCTCCTATTTACATCAAATTTTTAATTTTCCAATCGGCAGTAGAACCCTATATCCGCATTGTATCGTACTATATTTGTATTTCATAATCCTCGTCATTTCATTATTCTTATAGTATTTTATCCACATTTTCCTTATTTTGTAACCATTTTTTTAATTCACGTTTTAGTTTCCTCCTCTCCACCCTTTCATTCAATATTTCTTCTGGTATCACGTTCATCATACGCGGCAATATGTACACATCTGTCTGATTTCCATGCTTCGATTTCGGTATTATCATATTTTTGTATCTTCCTTAGATCATATGTTATTTCTTTTCTTTCCCTAACTTTTACAGGTTTCCGATTTCTAATATAATCCAACATTCTAACCATTAAGCACAATCCTTTTATATCCGAAAATATAAATACTTCTCATCGTGCCGTTATTTATTTATTACGTTTTTAAATTATTTTTCTTTTTTGAAAATTAAAAAGAATTCGTTATCCTGTTGAAAAAAATTATTGGTTTAATTAATTTTAGTATACTTTATTTGAATATGCATTTAATCCATGTAGCTGTTCAGTACTGGTGCTTAGTATCACTACATCATCTGCGAATCTTAGATGATTGAGATATTCTCCGTCAATCTTTATAACTTTGGAGTTCTAATCTATTTTTCCGAATATAGATTCTAATACAGCGATAAACTTCCTTGTTCGCACACCTCTACTCGTTGCTATTTTGTTTTGTCTTTATATAAAATAACTTTTAAACTTTCACGGTTGATGTATCCATACATTCAAGATTTTCTCCAGTGTAAACCGTGTCAATTTTTCTGTTACTTAACTTTTCCAAAAATAACTGTATTTTTCATTTTCAAACTTATATGTAAAAATTATAAATTATATTTACGTCACATTCGTGAAACTATTTCAAAATTTCCCCAATTTATATAGTTTACCCACGATCGATCTCAATATGGTAAGAAATTTATGATTACTCGCCAAATTCGCGATATAATTTATGAATTTTTAATCGTTTACCACGAATTTCGCGCATAAAATTTATTTATTTATTTATTTATCCCGCTTTCACATTGCACATATACTAATAGGCATTAATTTTACGATAGGTCGAATTCTCATTATACATACTTGTATATACATATATATATATATATATATATATATATATATATATATATATATATATATATATATATATATACATGTACACACATATATAGGTTAGTTCGAGTTGTTTTTGAAAGCAATGAAACGTGTTTTGTAACAACTTTGTTAAAAGACAACAGTCAAATAACTGACCCAATAATGAAAAAAAAAAAGACATGAGAAAAACAACCACAAAAAGGTCACCATCATGCCATCGAACAAAACTTTAAGCACGTATGATTATTATTAAATAAATCGATGCTACTTTTGTATTCAATTATTTGATCGAAATTAATTGTACTTTTTATATCGTTCAAAAATCGATGAAAATTTGTTATTGTTTTTTGGCGATTATGTTTATTGATTTGCTTTTTGTTTTATGCATAATTTTTGCGCTAATAATGTGACGTGAATATTAAATAAAATTTTAACGAAAAAAAAATAAATAAATATATATATATACATGTACACACATAAATGTATATGTGTCAGTGTAATTATATATTTATATATATATTATTATTATTATTATTAAAATTAATGCGCCATATACAGCGATTAATGGCTAGAGGCACAGAGGAAAATAAATATTAAATCAGACGATACAATTCAGTATCATGTAGGAAGAGGATGTGGGATAACATAGAAACGTTGTCATCGAGCAGTAGCTGTAGTAAAGATGAAGTATGATCCGTGTAGGCTGTATTAAGGACACCCTGTTAGTTGCTTATCTTCTTAATAGATCGGAAGCTCCATTATGTATGGTCTGCAACATTGCACTGTCTGTCCAACATATATTTACTATATATTTATATATATTCGTATACTGATATCTGGGTGTAGTTTAATTTTTTGCCTTGTCCACTTGATGAACGCGTTGGTTATCAATGTATGGAGTATTATCCCTGTTTCGCACCGTAAGTTCATTCATATAGGTGATTTCAGTCCGGTCTTTCAGATTTTCTAGTCATGACGTTTTTCTGGTATACCGCTTTTCCGTTTTACATCTATTTTTCCTCACCATACTAACTACAATATTTCATATTTATCACTGTGAACGTCAACGATATTTCTTCCTTTAGCTTTTTAATTTTCCGTTATAATTCTCGCTTTATTTTTGAACGTTGTAATAATTTCCTCGTTCGTTACCTTTTGAATTCGGCTGATTTACAAAAGTCCGTCGATAGGTTCATCATTCGATTTATTTTCAATTTTCTTGTATGAGACGGCCGTGAGCATCCGTGTTTAGGTCGCGTAAGCTACAGACGTCCACGTGTAGTATTTCACTAGATACAATTTCAATCGTTCGTTAATGTCGTGGTTGCTGATTACGCCTTTCAGCTTTTAATGGTGAAATCCAAATTGAAAAACAAACAAAAATTACTATATATATATATATATATATTTTAAATAAAATATGTCTCTTACACGCATAATTTTACAATATAAGTTTAAAATTAAGTACATTGTGTGTATTACGATTTCTTCATGGTGTATTTTCAAGTAAAATTTTCCGTATAAATATTATTTATACCTTCATTATAATGAGGTTGCAGGCAATTTATGCCGAAACAGTGAAGTACAATTGCCTAGAGAACTAAAAATTAGCCTAATTAATTACAAAAGAAGGCGAAGGAAACTATTAACAAAATATCTGCTGCAAAGACGAGAAAGTGTTAAACGATGACAGTTTTGACTAATTAATTATGAAAATTTAAAAGAAAAATTAAAGTTTACATTCATCAAAATTTACCGTATTTTGTAGCATGGATAAATTCACATGGTTCAGTCCTCTTCATGTGTTGTGATTAACTGTTTATATAAAGGCCATGTGGATTACTAATAATTAAGTTTGGATAAACATTTCGATTGTTATAAATTAATATTATAATAATAATCCAGCCATCGTATAGGCGGTTTTATTCCCTTTATTTTAGTTTCATATAAACAATCAAATGAATTGTGTAATACCATTACTATTATTATTAAGTACTTTAATTCTCAATGTTTATTTATGCGTTTTTTATTTTATATTTCTTCTATTTGAAATGTACTATTAAATTTAAATTAAAATTATATACCAACTTACAACATAACTGTATGCACTGCGAATTTTTTAAAAATCCCTATCCCCGTTAACGGGCATTTTATTTGGTCCCACGGGTATCTATTATACAGTGGTTTCATTGCATTCAGTTTCCTGGAAATTTGTGCTTTACACAATTATGTACGTTCGATGTTATATATATATATATATATATATATATATATATTATATAGGTTATGATAATTTTATTCTACTTAAATTTTCGACGATAATGAAAGAAAAGATCGAAACCGACAGGTAAAATTGAAATGAATAGAAAGAAAAGAGAGTATTACACACAGGAATGAGGAAATAGATTCAGACGAGTAAATAAATAACTTCCTGTTGAGTCAGTAAACAGTGTATATATATATATATATATATATATATATATATATATAATTATATTACAAAGGTGAATTTGATAATGAATCACACTCGACTATATAAACGAAACGAAGAATTCAAAAATATCGACCGGTCTGAAATCTATGCATTTCTAACAGTGAACAAATTATAAAAGGAAACAAAATAAGTCTGATTTTGAATGAATTTTCAAATCATTTCTATTAGCAACAAGAATTTTGTTAATAATATTAGTAAACATCTGTAAATACGTACATGCTGAATCAAAAATTATATAAAGGAAGTACACGATAAGCACATCATATTATATTAATGATAGACTGAGATGATTAATAACACTAAAAGAATGATTATTTGTTTCGACATATTTTTCGTTTAATTACTCAGATTTATTTTAATTCTTTAATAGGACGACATACATGAATAAAACGAGCATTTAGATTTATGCTTTTATGCTTTGTCATACAAGTCTTACTTCTTACTTCTCTTCTTTTCATATATACAATTTTATATATATATATATATATATATATATATACACATATATATATACTGGAGACTGGATTATCCGGACCTCAGCTATGCGGATTCGCGATAATCCGGGCTGCTAACCGTGAGAATTTTACAATTTCGTGTTTCTGTGATAAATGTTTGATCTAGCTCAGCTGTATTTCGCTGGTATGAGAAGGTCTTTTCAGTTTAATTTCGTAATAAGAACCGCAAAAAATAAACTCGGAATTCTGTTAAAATCGTTTCAAGAAACGCCTTTATGTGTTCACGAGTACATCAATAAAAACAACAAAGGCGTGTGACAAAGGTACATTGTGTATTAGCTAAACAGTTATGTTCTAATTGATATGTTGATTAGTTGTATTCCGGTCCTAATCAAAAATGTCATTAAAGATAAACATTGTTGATTCCTTCCAAAAAAAAAAAAAAACGGGAAACCGGTCGTAAGTTAATGGATAAAGTACGGTGTAGGTACTTCTACAATAAGCGATGTGAAGAAAAATACCGATTCAATCTTCACTTGTAAACTTGATAGTGACGATGGGAGTAAACGTCGAAAAGTAATGAAGAAACCAAAACATGAACTTTTAGAAGGAACTTCGTATCGTTGGTTTTTACAAAAACCATCACTTGGTCAACCGACATCTGGTCCAAAGAAAAAAAATAGGCGTAAATGAATCGTTTGTAGCAAGTAATAGATGGTATAGTACAGATTTAAATCTCGTCAGGGTGAAAAAAATGTCACGTAATGTAGATACAGGTAATTCTTTTATAGACGATTTTAAAAGAGAATTGGAAGTACATGGTTATGACTTAAGACTTTGTTTACAGCGCTGATGAAAACGGATTAAATTGGAAATCATTACCATCAGAAAACGAGAAGATTCAACTTCCTATTAGATTCGCTAAGTGCGATTTGATTAGGACTATGAATAAAACTTGGAACGGACTACTATTAAAATGGGAGCGCACGAAGATACAATTACTGAAAGGCATGACTCTCACTCTTAGATGATATAAATAAGTTAACCGATAACAATAGAAATATGCCAAACGAGTGACTCAATTGTGACAGCAATGATCAAGATGATCTCATGTCGGATGATGATATTGTTAAGAACATAATGCGGGAAAATGAACAGAACGAAATGTATGAAGATGAAACAGAAGCAAATGTAAATGCGGGAAATGATAGAAGACCATCTCGTACGAAATGAAGTTCACCTCCCGCTGGAGTTAAATATTTTCGGTGATATTACATCTTCTCCACATTTAATGAGTTCGAACACTTTTCTTCTTTGAAGACGTTTTATTTAACGATACCGCGTTTATATTAAGATTATTATATTATTTATCTGGTCAAGATTAAGGCAATTGTATTTGCGTCTACATCATCATTAATATCACGCGTAAATGAAAATGTTTATCAATATTTTTTTTTTTTTTTTTTTTTTCGTAGAAAAACTGAACGAGACTTAAAAATAAAAATCATCTCGTTTCAACGACAGATTATTGGCGATAAAAATATTTTAATAATTTTATCGTTCCATTAGCAAGCGTAGAGGCTCTACCTATTGTAATTCGTCGTCCAGATGGAATTAATATGGAGATACGGTAATTTATGGTGCCGGTTACTAGATTGGATATTGTGGCCGTTTTTCGTGTTGTATTCGTTAATACCCAGATCGAAATTACCGAAAATCAACGACGACATATTATTACAGAGCGCCACCACTTTGGCCAGAAAAATTAGAGAAAAAGAGGTAAAATAGTTTTACACCTCAAATTTACTCGAATGGAAATTTGTTTCGCTAATGTCGTATAATAGGGTGACCTACATAAGACGGACTGATTTGTTGTTTTTTGAATAAATCAAAAATTATTCGACCCCGAATGAAATTTTATTCAAAAATTAGGAAAACCAGATAGATTAGCTTACAATCATTTGTGCAACACAATAATATCGTTCAGACGACCGACATTTGCAACAATACATTCATTCAGTCTTTACAAAATTTTCGAACACTTTTTCAGGCATAGGTCGCTGAATTTGTGAAAAATTAGTTCTCACGACTTCCGCATCTCGTGGACGTGTTTCGTAAAAGCGGCTCTTAAGGTAATCCTTCTACAAAAAGAAAAAATCGCCTAACTTTGAATTTTTTTCGAAACTCTTTTTTTCACCCGCGTGATTGATTCACGCCGAAAATAACGTTCTAAATGCGCGCTCCTTTTCGTTATAAGATGGCACGATAACTGAAGCTGGACGAAAAAGAATCTCTCTTTTTAAATAATATCGATAATTAATAAAAGATATATTACTTCCGTCATACCGAATTAAAATATTGACGGAAGTAATATATCTTTTATTAATTGTCGATATTATTTAAAAATCGTTGGAACAATTAGCACACATAATCGTGATTTACACGCTCACGTAAACGCGGAACACGCGGTTTGTAGCAGTGTTACCAACTGCGCTATTCAAAAAACAAAACCGTTCGTCTTCTCCGGGTCGTTCTATAGAAAAATCACAAACCAAATATGTTAACGTGTGTGTGTAAATCACGATTATGTGTGCTAATTGTTCCAACGATTTTTAAATAATATCGACAATTAATAAAAGATATATTACTTCCGTCATACCGAATTAAAATAATTTTATTATTATCAATATGTAATAATACAATTAGAAATGTTTAAAAAAGAGAAAAGAAAAACACGCAAAATCCCTTGAGACGTATAAATCAGACATAAATACAAAGTTTTAATAATAATAATAATAATAATTTTTTTTTAGGTAATCTGCTAAAATTAGCATTAAATATCGTGTATGACAGAGTATCCTTAATTGTTTCATTATAATGGTATTTTTCTTTTAAATCTACATGTCTGTGAAGGTTATCATTAATTAAGCCTGTTGCTAGCGAATTCGGGTTGCGATCTTAGGTGCTGTGCATTTCACTGTATATTCTTATTACTTCGCAGCTCCTATTTTTAGGTCTATCATTTCTAATATACCAAGTTGTGTCTATCTTGATAAGTATAGATTTTGATTGGAACCTTTCAATTTTAAAAATATTTAAATCGGATGCCGTAAAATTGAATACCATACGGCCATACCGGCGTAAAGATAGTTTTGTACAATGGTAATTTATTATGTACGAGGATAATGGTGATTTTCTTCCAATTAGCCAGTGGTATTTACAAAATTAAATGTCCGCAGTCGCTTTGGCTTTATATTCATATGTCTATTAGCTCTTTATCTCTAGGTATTTTACATAATCAGTGGCTTGCAGTTGTTTACCCTAGTAATTGGTTGTGCATTAGGCTTGTGTAAACAGTATATAATGTGTTTTTGTTTCATTAATACTTATCTGCCACTACTTAGTCCATTTCTCAATCATATTTACATTCTGCTGTAGTAGTCGAGTTGCTTCTAAATGATTCTTGTTTATAGGAGATAATTAATCGTTTATTATTATTATTTATTTTTCTTTCTTATAAAGACTATGCGAATATTCAGCGCGAATTTCAACTTTCATATTTATCTCTTAATACAATTTATCAACTTATTCGATTTAAACGATCGCTTCAATGATTTATTCCGTATCTCTTGGATGCGAACCATTCTATTCCCTGCTCATAAATAAATATATAGAAAAAAAAAAAACAAATCGTAGATCGAGGCTTGGGATGGACAAAAAAAAATACATCGATGTTTTTTTCGATGTAATATATCGATCGTGGTGATATCGATGTATTAGAGAATACATGGATGTTCTGCGATGCATCGATTTTTTTATTTTATTTTATTATACGTAATGTTATAAAATGTTGGAAAAGGAAATAGATGTGTTACGTTTTAAATATTTTTATTATTGATCAAAGAAAATTTTAAAAAATTACCGTTTAAACGAAGTAAAAATTCACAATAATAATAAATTACGCGATACTTATTAAAAAGAATATTATAAAAACTTAAAGAATCCAAGTTGATTTAATACTTGCGCTGCCTGTGAAAACAATCTCTCTTATGGAACAGATATGCCAACCGTCGTTAAATATTTAATCGCAATTTTATACAATTTAGGAAATTGTATCTTATAATTTTTCCACATTTCCGACAGGTTTTCATTCAATCACCCTACAGAAGTTTTTAAATAAATGGAAAGTTGGTCAGACATACTCTTTTCCGATTTATTACTTCTCCAAGCGCGTCTGACATGGGAAGTGCATGCCGGAATGAAAAGCAAGCAGGTAAAGAAAAAAAACACAACAACTTTATTGGATTATCGGAAGAAACTCACAGCTGGACGTAGGACACAAATTCCTGCTGTATTAGCAGATTATAAAACCAATCTATGGCCTGCAGTTATGGGACTGCGCCAGTAGGTCTAACAGAGCAAAGATCCAGGCCAGACAAAATGTAATACTAAAAGCAATAGTCGATGCATATATTCTAGAAATAACGATGTGCATCAAGATCTACGGATTCCATTCGTGAATGAAGAGATTCGAAGATACGCAATTGCTCATAAAAAGAGGTTGGAGCGACATATGAACGTCGAAGCAATCCAATTGCTCGATACCGGACATATTATGACGTCAGGGGTCTTAAGCTGCGCCACCCAGCGGATTTAATTGTATAAAAAACCGATTATACCTTAAATGATTATGTCAAACTTATGGTCAATGGGCCAGTGACTTTATTGGCTTCACTAATAAAATTAGGTTTTGTTAGATTAAGCTACAGTTTGTAAAAGTTGACGCTTATTTAACTTAGTAGGTTAAGATTGTATCTTTATTTATTAAAAAAAAAAAAATTAGTTTTCCCCATTCAATTTTTCATTTTTTCTACAGCTTCTGCAAAAAATATAACTATAAAATACCTGTAGCTAGTTATTATTATTTAATTAATTACTTATTATTATTATTATGAATGCAACTAGTTTATAAATATCGATCGAGATGAAATATTTCAAAATGTAAAATCTAAATAAATCACATCATAAAATCATCGACTTAAAATATCAAATGGAAAACATCGATACAGCGATGTATATCGTCCACCCCTAATCGAGATAAATCCTCTTAATATTCTCTCCCGCAATTTTCCTTTACAAGTATTCCTCGACTAGACGTCGGCGATAAAATCGCTCTAAATATTTCGATTTCCGACAATGTCGATTAATTTGTTTTCATTTCCTCGATTACCGTCCGCTCACGACATCCTCGATTTACCATGTGCGCCTCACTCTTATTTTTCCCCCGAGTAATAGTCACAGCCATATTTCCTTCATTTAATACGCTCTGGATACACATTCGTTTCTTTTTTCAATTTTTAATTGTTTTCTTTCCTAGAAATGTCGTAGGATATAAATCCATCCGATATTCAGCAAATTCTACATTTCAAAACACGGTTCTTTACCACATACGAGTGCATACAGATAGGTGTGCGTTCGTGCGTTCATATTGTAGTAGCGGAATAATTTTAAAATTACAAAAAAATAACATCATCTCATTGGCTCCCGTATCTACGTATACTTTACACGTCGAAATTAAAATATCCCTTACGTCGAAGACGACATCATCTAACGAGCCATTTCATTTCCGTTTCATATTTATTGAATATATTACGAATATTTAACGATGGCAATTCGATTAAGTTTATTGTAGCTATAAACCCCATTTAGTATTTTACTTGCATTGATAATATCTAAATAAAATTAATGTTATCTTCTTAATTAATTTTGTTACACTCTAAAACTATCCCTCTATAATTACAACCTTGCAAGACGCGATATATTCGCCGAAATTACACACTTACAGTTTTCTGTTTCCGCTATACCAAAACGTCTTAAAGTATAACCGTCTAAAGTCTGCTACTCGGAAATAATCTCGTTGTTCGTAGGTTAAAATGTGTTAAATCGTTCGATTCGGCGGAGTTTATTCTAAAATACAACACCAGACGCTAACCCGTATAACAAGTTATCCGGCACGCCTAAACTAATCGCCGGACGGTCACTCGGAGTCTGCAGTTATTAAAATTTTATGTTTTCATCGTATATATCTGTCTTCAAATTTTCATTCGCTTACAGTATTATTTTTAGTTCGCTTTTTTCGATGTTCGTTTCGATACATCTCTGCGTTACATAATAAAACTTGCAACATAAATTACATATATATATTCATCGTATATTTAATTATTCTTTCTGCTGAATTTTCAATCGATAGTTAACCAGCGAAGAAGTCGTAAAAGCTTACGTGAACAGATGTCGAAAAGTTAATCCGTATATAAACGCCATTGTCGACGAAAGATTTGTCGAAGCGATTATTGAAGCGCGTTCGGTCGATCAAGCATTGAGGACAACTCAGAAAACGGCGCAACAATTGGAAGTGGACACGCCGTTTTTAGGAGTTCCGTTTACCGCTAAAGAAAGTTGCTCAGTTGCTGGTAATGTAGTGACAAATTTTACTTATCACCTTTTTTTTTTTTTTCTAATATTTAATAATTCAACTTTATTAGACGGTAAATAATGCAAACAATTCAACCGTGAAAAAGATGATAAATCATTAGATGGTAACCAATGCAAATAACTCAATCAAATGTAATAAATTATTACATAGTAAACGATGAAAAACAATTTGATAAGGAAATTAATAATTTCAACTGTAATTGTATTATTTCACACGTAGAAAATAAAACTAAAAAAAAAAAACAAAACAGAAAACTATCACAACAATAAAAAATAACTAAAGTTAGAAGTAAAAATAATTTATTAAACTAACTGATAACATTTGTTGACGACGTTAATTCCTCGATTGAATAATCGCGATTTAGACGGGGATTATTATTTATTATATTTAACGATCTTTTAAAGATTATCAATTGACAAGCATCTAAGTATGAAACTTGATGCGTCATAGAGATAAGCTGTTTATAAGAATAATTAGAAGTAAGTTAACGTTTTATTATTATTATTGATTATTAATCGTTATTTAACCTTAACAACCCGTGAAACGATTCTTTATAGTTTAACCAGTTGCGGAACCAGTGATTTCTCCCTCTCTCTCTCTCTCTCTCTCTCTCTCTCTATATATATATACACACATATGTATATACATACATATATATATATATATATACATATGTATATATATATATAGTCACCCAGTGGTATAGCCAGACTTAGTTGAAGAGGGGGGTTCAAACAAAACTAAATTATAATTAGTTAAATTGAACTTTAAGTAAATAACCAAAACTCAAGTAGGTTAAACCCCAACGCAATCCAACTAACCAGAGTTATTTTTATACTTATTAGACGTCGAATATGTAATTCTATTAAAAGCAATAGACAACAGAAATGTTTAACGTCACTGAAACACACTAATAGTATGTTATTGAGTACAGAGGGAGATGGTTACAAGAAGGTACAATAAATTCCGTGAAAAAATAAACGATAAATGATTTTATATTTTTTGAAGGAATAATACATAGTAATACTTAAGTAAATTTAAAATTTAAAATCTATTCTTCGCGTTTTTCTATAAAATTCTTCTAGTACATCCTATATTACAAAATTATTTATTTCAAAAAACAACGAAATTTAAATTAAAAAAATAAAAGAAATAGGTTTAACAAATGCAAAACGGCATTTAACAACGAGTATATATTTTGTTATTATCACATCGAATTGAATATTGTATGGATTCGATTACCTATACATTAAAGAAAATGATGCTACAGTTCCTGACATTTCAGCTTTAGCAAACATCCTCCAGTAAGAATGTTTGAATGTTCTTCTGCGTATCGTTTAACTTTGATAATATCGACCACATATAATCTGCGTATAAATCTCGAAAAAAGACTAGACGTTACTGAACGAAGGATTTTATTTTGTAAAGTCTGTATATTATATCAAAAATTATAGACGACTTAAAACAATTCTACATTTCAACTCTCACGTCCAGATTATTAAAAATTTTCCCGTGACTTAAATAAATGTAAGCGATAAAATACGAATTTCTAAATTAGTATATTATACTATTTTCAAACTGACATTTCAGCTTTAGCAAACATCCTCCAGTAAGAATGTTTGAATGTTCTTCTGCGTATCGTTTAACTTTGATAATATCGACCACATATAATCTGCGTATAAATCTCGAAAAAAGACTAGACGTTACTGAACGAAGGATTTTATTTTGTAAAGTCTGTATATTATATCAAAAATTATAGACGACTTAAAACAATTCTACATTTCAACTCTCACGTCCAGATTATTAAAAATTTTCCCGTGACTTAAATAAATGTAAGCGATAAAATACGAATTTCTAAATTAGTATATTATACTATTTTCAAACTATAGTTAATTCGTTTTTTTTTTTAATTTTTTTAAAGGACTAAGCTTCAGTATAGGTTCTAGGTCGAGAGCGAATAGCAAAGCTGAAATGCACGGTGTAGCGGTATCGAATTTACGTAAAGCCGGTGGTATCGCTTTAGCCGTGACGAATGTACCGGAATTTTGTTCTTCTTACGAAACGAATAATTTCATTACCGGATATACTCGTAATCCGTACGATTTACGTAGAACAGCCGGCGGATCATCCGGTGGAGAAGTAAGAATCCTCCGTTCGTATTATTAAACGTCGGCGTGCCGCCATTTCAACGAATCTTACGTAAAGTAAATTTTTCTTTTACCCCTGTTCTCGAGCATTTTGTTGCTACTTTGGTTTAATCGTAAAAAAAGAAAACAAGTAATTTATATAGCCATTCTAAACATGGTGTCGCTCTATATAGTACAAAATTTCATCGATAACAAAATTATATAATTTCCGGTTGATCGTAATCGATTCTAAAATAATATTTATATCATAAATTTCCGGTATGTAACACAGTTTTAAAGTCTGTGTGTACGTACGGTATTCAGTTCTGGGAGTGTGCGAAACCTATCAACACAGATAATATCGATCTCTAAGGCAAATAACTGGTATGTCTGAAATGTTTCGATACACCGTCACTTATATGCAAGTATCGTTCTTGAGTTGGTTGAGAAAAACACTTCACACTATTTAATAAGGTTGGAAAAACATCTAAATTCTTCGGCAATAAATTTAATCGATAATGCGGAGAATAGATCGTGTTAAACCAACTGATCTTTTAACTATTTACCGGACAAGTAACTACCGAGTTTCTTTCCTTCACACGTTATTTATCAAATAGCAACTGCTTGATGACCTCCAGGTTGGCTAGTTTTAATTTTTTTTTTTTTTTTTTAAACAGAACAAATATAAAAATAAATTTTCTAGAGCCATCTAAAAAGCGGCGTTGTTTAATAAACACCTTGTATAAATTTTATAATTTTGCATCAAAATTTCCTATACAACTGACAGTTAATTAGAGGTATCAATCAACTATTTTCATACACAGCGATGTCGACGATCGAGATTACTTAAAGGCGTGAAAAATGACGTATAAATTTCAGACCCTAGTCTACATATTAACAGCCGGGTACGCCGACTTGGAAAACTATTTTTTTTTCTTTTGGGGGGATAATATTTTTTTATGTTCCATAAACGTAACTCATTAACAAATTGTTTTCTCACATATAAAAATTTTATATATATACATAATGTTGATATATCGCAGAGTAATGATTTTATGAATTATAAACAAAACAAAATCATAACATAGTTCAATTACTATAAAAGTTTTCTATTGCAAAGCTTTTCAACAGGTACCCGTCATTATCAAGTATACACAATAAATCTACAACGCTATATATTTTTATGTCTAACTTATGGTATTGAAAGGGTTGTAACTCTTGAATAATAAACATTGAAGCCGCAAAGTCATTAATTTATAACCATTGAGGAGGCATGCCCCCCCGGTATAATAACTTTGAGGGGGCGACTGCCTGCCTTCGAAGCCAAAGTCAGCGCCTATGCTAACAGTTTTATACGATACACGTACAATTCGTACCTACACCTACAACTCAACTCACATATATCAACATACATTAATCGAAAATGATAGGATATTTTTAAAATTTCGATAGGTAAATTTATCTTCGATATTATTATTATTTTACGAGTAGACATTTTTAAATATTTAAATGCTATAAATATAGTTCACTGGGCTAACAATTATACCGTACCCCTACTCGGCGATTATACTCCCAATTATTTCGCATCTAAAATGTTTATTATTTTTATTCTATTAGTAGCACCCAAGTATGAACGTTGAACATCGTTTGAGCTATTTATTTATTTATATACGGTTCACATAATAGCTTATGCCAATTACAATGCGAATACTGAGAAATAAATAATTGAATAAAAGTATACAACTTAATTAAACCAATAATATTAAATTATTAATACAATATAAAGGAAAAAGAAACATCATTAAACACAGTCACACACAATACATACTGGAATTTATATACACCGCGTGGGGGATGGGGGAATTGTCTACGCATGCACATATATACACACGCTCGTTACACTTGAAAGATCTTACGTAATCCTACACATGAATAGAAATGCACGTGTACACTAGTATACAGTAACGAAAATTTCAAACGTATTTGTGTATACGTGTGGAAAAATATTACAATAATTTGAAATTATAAAATCAGTAACTCAAACAAGCTGTCCACGAACAATGCGAACACCTTTCTTATAGTAATAACAAGTACTTAGAGACGAAGTTTGACCAAACCAAGGAATTCTATAATTGTCTACTTTGAAAATTTATATCAAAATGCGGATGAGTTTTAAGTAATAGAGACGGAAAGTAGACACCAACGGTGAATTAAAACGAAGATTAGTACGCGAACGCGGCTTGCTACATAAATAATTTGCGAAATCAAATATTCATCATTAACGCGACCATTGCACAAGTTATGTAAAAACTTTAACTTGGAAATTTTCCATCTTTTATACAACGACACGTGCAGCACAACGTCACATAAGAAATCGTAATTTATGTGGTCTGGATAATAATTCATCACACGAAAAATAAATATTTCAAACACTTAGTCTGAATCCTTTCCGTGTAGTATATTTATTATAAAATATATCCCAAATTATCGAACAATATTCTAACTGAGAACGAACAAAAGTTTTATATAGAGTATTTCTTGGATCACTGAATAATGTGTGAGTTTCTTAAGACGAATCCAAGAATTGAGTTAGCATGTCGAGTAATACGATTTATATGCACCGAGAAACTCAAAGTCCTATTAAGGTATACTGCAAAAGATCACGAACATGAACGATCCTATTCACAATATTATTATCAAGATTGTAATTAAATGTAAGTATATATATATATATATATATATATATATATATATATATATATATATATATATCATATTTGCAGACGACACTGTATTACTGGTCAGCACAGAGCAAGAAATGTTTAAAATACTGAATAAACATAAATGTTCAATGCTTATCATCGATAAAGAAAAGAGAATCCAACAACCACTGACTTTGCTGCGAGATATTGAAATTAAAGATAAATTAATTTATTTGAGTGCGTGCATATCAAAAAATGGTGGATCCGAAGAAGAAATAAGGAGACGGTTAGCTAAATGTCGGGATCGGGAAACTAAACTGTATATGGAAAAACCATAAGATCTCTAAAACAACAAAACTGTTACTCCTTAAAACGTTGATTTTTTTCCATAGCGACATACGGCTCAGAAACCTGGACGATTAATAAATCGATGAGGAAGAAGCTTGAAGCTTTCGAAATGAAGGGATACCGAAAAATCTTGAGCATCCCATGGACAGCCCACAGAACAAATTATTCTATTTTAAAAGAACTGAAAATCGAACCCACTGAACAATTAGTATCATCCATTGAAAGACGCATGCTAGGCTTCTTTGGTCATGTAATACGAGCAAATGGGCTGGAGAAAACAATTCTTTAAGGAAAGGTTAATGGAAAAAGGAGTCAAGGTAGACCGATGAGCCGTTACATTGATCAAATCACAAGGTTAAAAGTAGACACACAGCAAATCATGAATCTAGCGCAGAATTGATATAAATGGCGACGTCTCGTAACTTACATCAAATAAAGTCACGATATCCGGATCGGATAACGAAACGAGAAGATATATATATATATATAACGGCTAAAAATAATCCGACGCGTTTAGTATAATTAATGTAAAGTCCATTACGCCTACTTCACATAGTAAGCTTTGAAGAGAGCTAAGCAGTCAGATAATGAGCATACTGATCTATAAATTTTCAAGTTAATAAAAATTTAGAATTTAAGTTACTACCTATATCGTTAATAAAAGTAATAAATAATAGAGGTCCGAGATTAGAAACTTGGGCAACACCAGAAACTGGAGTGTACTCATATGAGCAATAACCATTTGTAACGAAAAATATTACTATATACTCACTAGACAAACCGTAATACTTAAGTTTATTTAGTAAGACAATATAACTAACCTTTTCAAATGGTTTCGCGAAATCTATATACGCACCTAAATTTGTATCTTATAACATAGTTCAGACATTTTATTTTTTTATTAATTAATTTTGTATAGCATAATATCATTCTAGCGAATAATTCGGGACATTTTTTCTTTTTGTAATCGATCAACACTCACTGATAGTATATAATTTATTAACTAAACTACGTCAGCACTATTAGTACTACCAATACTTCTTTTTTTTTTTTATTTAAAGAAATAAAATAAAATGTATATTTGACGAAAGCTCGATATGATAGAGTATGTGGGGAGAGTGAAACCTTAGATTTGATGCGAACTTTTCTAGCCTACATAGACTGTCATATGGCGGGATGGCGTAGTTGTTAGAGCGCGACTATCAATCTTACGGTCGGGGTTTTTTTGATTCGAATTCCCGGTATAATTTTAATCACCTTATAACTCTTGTGGCACGCCACTCTCTCTAACATCACACGCCTGCGCACTTTCCCGCTGCATATAATTAGCGCTTGAATGGTATACTATTTTGTACGTAGAAATAACGCTCAACCAGCTAGTCAAAATGTTCTGCAACGAACAATATGACGCTGATAAAGTTTTCTGCAAATTTCCACCCCAACCCTTTCCAGAACGGTTGGTCATTAAGAGTTCTATTACTCTATACACTCATCATATTATATATAAAAAACATTTTCAGATATATACTTACAAATACACACACATATATATATATATATATATATATTCGTTATTCACGATTTACGGATCATTTTTTTTTAGGCAGCGCTTATCGGTGCAGGGGCTTCGATTATCGGCATCTCCTCAGATTTTGGCGGTTCTACTCGGATACCGTGCCTCTTCAACGGAGTTTTCGGTCATAAACCGACACCCGGTAAAATTTTACAATTAACTTTTAATATATTCGGCTTCGAACGTATATATATTATACCGAAAATTACGCTATCAAATGGTCTTTCATCTATTTTTTCCAAAAACCATTATTTCGCGGTGTTGTTCATCTTTTTTTCAGTCCGTAATGCCTGTTGTTTCTTTCTATCAATTGGTCTTACCATTTTTCAGCCTATTTTTCCAAACCATTGTCATTTTACCGCAGATTTTCGTTCTTTATTTTTTAGTCCATGAACTGTCAGTTCTTTCTTTGTGTTTTTCTGCGAACCTTTTAGCTTGCGGCCGTTTCTTTTTTAGCGTCAACTACTCTGGTATATCTTTAAACAAAATATTCGGTTCTTTCGCGTTATTTTTGGTTTTTGTGCATTATATGCCTATATTTTCAATTTTCGCGTATATTCAAACAATTCTCCCGTCGTTCGATTCTATTTCATCATTCACATATGTCTGTGCAACCTAATTCTATCGTAGTCTTAATTTTTTAACCTATTCATACATCTCGGTTACCGGACCCGGTTCTAATATTCCATTTAATATTTTCATATCAGCATCTTAAATTTAACTTCGCTGTATGTAATGTCTCTGGTATGATCCCAGTTATACAAGCTTTCATTTTGAAATTTCTCGATATACATATACATTCAAAGTGTCTTGTTATGTAAGTAACAAGATAATTTAATATATATTATTATTTTATATATTTATTTATTTCTAATATTTATTTTGACAGCAGTATCAAACACATAGATGTAATTAAACAACTATTAAGTTAATCGCATAATATGAAAGTAAAATTAAAGGATGGAATATTTGAAAACCTCGAGAAATTAAAGTTTTGGGTAATTAAAAAACTGAATTTACTAATTTAAATAATAATTTTGAAGAATTAAAGAGAAATAGTGAAAAAAATATTACGAACATTGTTTCCGGTGTAAATTTCAGATAAAAAAACAAACTTACGCTTCCAAATTAAAAACTAAATTGTTTACTAATAGTAATTTAGTAGCAAAAAACAAATTTGAAACTTTAATAATTAAGGATACCAGTAATTCCGAAAATAGGAATTGAAATACTGACCTAAGTAAAATTAACATATGTCAAATTGGTGTAGATATCGACTTTATAAAACAATAAAAAAGTAAAGTTATAATAGGTGTTCAGGATAAGTGTCAATTCGAAACACTAAAAAAAGAAGTAACTAATCACAAATATAAAAACAAAAATAGCATCAAAGAAGGATCCAATGAACTCTGTTGTTGGTATTTACCATACCACTACAGAAACAGATATTTGTACGGCAATTAAAAACAAAACTTGAAAAAATGCGAAATCAGTTACATTAAAAAAAAAACAAATAATGATAAATTGCGTGCGTTCATTCGTCTAAAACCGGAAGCATATCATTTAATGGAAGCGGTGGTAAATTGTTGCAAATGTAAGGTGTATGACTATGTTCCAGTCATCCGTTGTTTAAAGTGTTACCGTTTTGTACATATATTAGCAACGAATGTAAATCTGATCTTATTAATAAATTTAAGATGGACGATTAATAGCTGCAAACAAAATATCATAATTGTTTTTCTCATGCTTACGTTCAACATGAAAAAGAAAAAGGTAAAATTTCATCCACGAACATAAAAAATATTATTAAAAATCTTATACACAACACATTCTCCTACACTTGTACGTTGTATATGAAAATTGTAAATAAAGTAAAACTTAACATTAAAACTATGGCTAACATAAAATGAATTCTACAAAATGTTAATCATTATTACTTATTAATAAACCATATAATAGTAATTTTTTAACCATTATTTCTGATCCATATTTGCACGGTAACGTAAAATGTAACTTTTTAGTTCACTCTAATTACATTGCTGTAATATTACTTTATTAAAGTTAATGTAAACGATATTGTTATTTTTGGAATATACTTTTTCACCTCATAGAGACTTGCAACGTCAATTTATGTTATTGCTTAAACTTATTAAACAAAATGTAATAATCCTCGGCGATTTTAATTCACGAGTAAAATTTATTGAAAATGAACATTTCAATAACACATCCAGAAATGCACAGTTCTGGTAATTTAACAATTAAGAATGATTACAACACTCATACGTTTCAAAATCACAATGGAACAGGCTTAATAGATTATGTGCTAGTAAATTATAACTTTAAGTATATATAAATTATCTAATGTCAACGTTCAGTAATTTCATTTAAGCGATCACAAGAAATGTATCGATATTTTTGATATAAGTGTTGATAATTATGATAATGTACTTACCTTAAATACGGATTTGTTCATCAATAATCTAAATGCAAATTCAATGATAAATTTTGAAACAAATATTAAAGTAGCAAATACGAAACAACAGCTAAATTATACTGTTGATCAGTTTACTTAATTATTTAACCGATAATATTAGCACATCTAAAGTTAAGGAATCTATAGTTAACAAATCATGGTGGAATAAAGAATTAGAATATTTTAAGTTATTTGTTAAGAAACTTAGTAATATAAAACATAAAAATTTTATAAATAAATTAATATATAATGTAATTTTAAAATTATATAAATATTAAATATTTCAAACAAAAAGCCTGGAGAACCCTCTTTGTAGTTCTTCTAGAGCTTGTGGAAAACCATATAAAATTTTAACAAATTCTGAGTGTTTTAAGTTTGCTGATTTAAAAATTCATGATGATACTGATTGCAGTTCATTAATCACCAACAATTTAGATAAAATGAGTTTAATTATGAAATCATTTTTTAAAACCTTTTTATATTTCATTGTCTAAAATCACAGAGAAAAAATAAGCGTTTACATTTTGATGTGACATAAGCTTAAAAGTATTATAAAAAGAAATACAATAGGAAAACACCATCGTCAGATGGTCTTACTAATAAAGTTATTAAAATCATATTCTTTTACTTTCCAAATTTATTATTAATACTGTACAACAAATTATTACAACTGAACATGTTCCCAGATATTTGGAAATGTGCTAGTATTATAATGTTGAATAAACCAAATAAAGATTTAAGTAAAGACCAATATGTTTATAAAGTTTATGAAAAGATTATTTTAAAAGTTTTAAATAATGAAATTAGTAATACATATCCATATGGTTTTAGAAAAATTTTTTCTACAGAACTTGCTATTGCGGATGTAACAGATAACTTACGATATAATAAACAACGTAACAAGTCATCTATTGTCGTGTCGTTTGATATTGAAGATAAATTTAACTATTGTGATCGCCAAGTAATAATCGACACTTTAATATCATACGGTTTTAGTTTTAACGTAATTTGTTTAATACATGATTACTTAAACCACGAAATAGTAAAATGGATTTATCAAAATGATAATATCGAGGTTGAAAATAACTTTGGTGTTCCACAAGGATATGTTTTCTTGGTTCGATTTTGTGGAATATTTTATATTCTAATCTACATGCTAAACTAAGAAATATGTATGGTCTGAAACAGCTACGATGACAACTTATTTTTAGTATAAAATTTAGATATATGTTCTAAATTAAATCTTTCGACTCGCAAAAATAGATGTAATGAAGTAATTAATAAACTTAAAACAATAGCGGACTCTTCAAATCTTAAATTTGAAATTAGCAAGTCTCAAATTATAATTGTAACTGGTCGTGATTAAAATCTTGTACAAATTTTATGTAAGCATATTAAGCTTAATAATCATGTTTTCAGATACACTGACCATGTTAAATATTTAGGTTTTATTATAGATAATCAACTTAATATAAAAAGCATATTCAATAAATAAATGATAAGGTCGATAAATATTATATTTTTAAATCACTTCATGGTAAATGATGGGGGCTATAAATTATAATTTAAAGTTAATACTATTCAAAAAGGCTTGGTACTGAGTTTATACTCGTATTGTATCTTATAACCGCGTAACTAAACAGCTAATTCATAAAGTAAATTCGAATTGTCGAAAAAATTGTTGATTGATTTAACATTCTCATATATAACTGCTTCAAATATCGCTATTAAAATTATCGCACGAATATTACTTAAAAAAAACGATCACTTATTTTGAAATCATAACATAATGGAATTATAAACAAAGAACATCTTAAACAATTTGATTTGCAGAATTTTAATGAATTTAAATCAAGATCTGATGCCCAAACTAATGGCAAGTTAATTAATAAATTTTTTCAGATATAATTAACGTTTTAAAAATAAAATGTTTAAAGTAAATTGTACTATGACACAGACACTTGGTCATGGTTCTATCGGACATTTTTTGAATAAATTACAAATCATAAATGATGGAAAATGTCGTAATTGTGCAACTAATGAAATATAGGATGTCCAGCACATAGTATACACGCATGTAGTAAATATAACCATCTGAGAAAATTGTATAATATCGAGTGCTCTCTTAATCCGAATGAAATTATTCTATTAGAAAAATTTCCTATTTTTATTTCGGAATTATTTAAGACTAAACATAGATATTGATAGTCACTACCGGTAGCCATAAGCTACTTTTCGCAGGCTACTCTACACTTTTTTTGTATATGTATACAAATGTATTTAAAAAATACACACACACACATATATATATATATATATATATATATATATGTATACTATATACATATATGCCTCTTATAAATAGAAAGCTAGTTTAATTAGGTTTATCATGTCCTTGATTGATGTTTTTTCTTACAAACTTTGCTCTATTATATAATTATCCAAGTTACTGTATATTGACTCTTTGTAATTGTGCCCACTTATTATTTTCGGATCAATCTCAAAAAGCTAGACAATTATTCTTCTACAAGTAAATTTGGGTTAGCTGAACATTTAAAACAAAAAAAAAAAGCAGCCTCCAAAATCTTCATTATCGAAGTAAACGAATGTTTATTGAAAAAGAAAATTTAAATTATTTTTTTTATTTTTTAAAGGGATTATTTCGGCTGTCGGTCATTTCCCGTACGTATCAACGGCGGACTTTTTAAAATATTTTTCTATGGCGATGATAGCCAGATATGCGGTTGATCTAAAGCCGTTACTTAAAATTCTGGCAGATGAAAATGCTCAAGCTTTATCCTTGGATACCCCGGTCAGTATTTTTACCGCGTTCTAACTACACTCCTATACGTAGTCAATTAGCAAACGAGACATTGTGAAATTAAAAAATTTATTTCGCTGTTTCATTTTACTGAACAATTGTGTAAAATAAAAAGAAATCATTAAACTGGAAACGGAACGAGAGGTAGAAGACGCATGCCGAGCGTACCAATAGGTCAAGGATTATTTACCGTTATCTTTCTCGAATTTTCTTTACTCCTAACAGGGCTGTTATCGATCAATTGGATTGCGATAAATATGGATTATTAATTAACACGAAGAAAACTATTGTAATGGTCATTTGAGATTATCCGCACCCTGCAAATATAATGATAAGAGTTTTGGTGATATCGCCGTTTACTCAAGATCCCCTGGACTAAAAAGATGACAAATGAAGTGCTACGAATAATGAGAAATTAAAAAAAAGATTGTTTGATATTGTTAAAAGAAGAAAAATTAAATATTTCGGTCGTGTAATGCGTGGGCCTAATAAAGAATATAATAAAATGGGGAAGGTAGAAGAAAAAAGGAGAGTTGGACGAAGAAGTATGTCTTGGTTCCAAAACTTACGAACATGGAAAAACTGCAGGTTTGAAGAATTGCTTCACATAGCTCGAGATAGGAAATGAAATCTGCCGATGGATGAGCCTAAAATCGAGATCGGTCATGACACTGAAGAAGCGGAGACTAGTTTAAAGTTTTGAAAACTTGTTCGTTTACTTCCACACATTGCACGATAGTATGCCGTCGGTAATAATTCAGTAATCAGTATCTCGTCTGATATTAATTTTTAAAATCCGTATTATTTTCGTAATTTCAATCTAGTATTATGTGTGTATGTGTATGTGTAAAAAACCTTATGAAATGTTACGAAGGAATTTATTTCTTTAGGTATATGTAAAAAAAATAAGAATATTTTACGTGCAGCAAGCAACTTCGATACTTCCAGTTTCGAACAGCATAAAAGTGGCCATAGAAAACGGAGCACTATACTTAAATAAACAACATGGCTGTTCCATTCAAAAGGTAAAATGACGCCTAGAAATTATTACTAATAATTATCGTTCGGATGCGTATAATAATTTCGTATAAACTGATCATATATATATATATATATATATATATATATATATATATATATATATATATATATATATATATATATATATATCAGTTTTAACTTTTTGGCCAGTTTAATACAGTTTTAAATATTTAAACATCAATATTAGCGTTCTTTATAAAATGATATAAGTACATGCATTCCGGTGATAATGGATTCATGACTATTATCTTCTTTCTGATTTTAATTTGTCATACTGTCATATAATATGATCTATTGACCTTCGCAAGTCGAGCTATCGATAATTCCTAAATGCTGTAGGTGAAATAGTGTTCGATGATGTTCAAAACGTAATGTGCATATCGTTTTTATGTAGTGCCTCTCTATATTCTTCTCCAGATATTGTGAATTTTTTCCCTTACTATTTCTGCTCTATATACTTGTCCCTATTGTTTATTCGACAGATCCTTGACTGCTGTAATATAGTTTTCGCAGTTTACTTTTATTATTCTATTCACTTCGAGTAAGGGCATTCACTGTCTCGTTTCCATAAGGCCTAACGTGTCCTGGAATCTATTTAAATATATATATATATATATATATATATACACACATATATAAGCATGAAACATCTATATAGGACATTTATAGTGTTCATTAGGTCGTAAAATAATTATAATTATCACCGATGTCAATGAATTTGTAAACTTGAAATTATATTTTCTTAAATTCGTGAATATAAATTATTGGTATACATAAAAATGTTTTTTAATCATTTAAAAACTGTACTAAAAATTACGAACAAAAGTTAATAATAATACAATAATAATATAAACAAGAACCACGTTCTGTATTTGATAAGAAGGAATGACGCTACATACACACATATATATATATGTATATACGCACGTACACACACAAACAAACATATATATATATATATATATATAATATATATAAATCATTTCGAGTTAGTCACACTGGCCGGCTGTGTTATTAACTGCTCTTATCTTTTTCCCTAATATTATCATTCGTCTTTTCTTTCTTTTTTCAGTTTAAAGTCTCAATTTTGCCTTTCTGTATATATATATATATATATATATGGATAAACGTTGTATGCCCTTTACATCTAACCTTACATTCCTACCTAACAGGAATCAAATTAGATAAGATTTCGTAAAAGAATTATATAATGTACATTTAATCCTTTCGAGTCGGTACAAACGGGGGTATAGTCTTGCGACTTTCTTTGCGTCCCACCCTCTTACTTTTATCTTGTCCTATCTAAACCGTATAGTAGTCAAAAAATTTCGAATAAGATATTCGGATATAGCATGCGAAATTATAACTATTTTAATTCCAAATTGACCAACACAGCAACCTTGTATGTATTATTCGAAACGTCGTTATAAAATCAAGTAGAAATTAAGGGAATTCGCTAATTAAAAATACGGACAGATTTCGATAGTATCCGCAAAAAGGATATAGGGTGCAATTTGGAGATCCTTAATTTCGTATAAAATTAATTCCATTTAATTTCAGGCAGATTTCCAAGAATTCGATGAATATATGGAGATATGTATAGCCGTTTGTTCTGCTATAGACGGAATTAAATCGAATTTGCAATACGTTAGTAGGGTAAGGAACTTTTTTCGAAACATTTTTCTTATTTTTATTTTCAGTAACCCGGGATGTTGGTTAATTTTTTTCAACGAGATTTTTTTTTTTTAAACTTTATTTGGAATATATATATATATTTTTTTAATACACGACTACAATAATTGTAATTTTTCGTTAAAATGTTTTATATAGACGATTTTTTTCTTATCAAAACTGTTGCGAAATGTTTATTGTCGTTAGTTCAACCAGAAAACTAACCAAATTATTGGTGACAGTATCGTTCTTCGGTTAAAGTTAATTCTGAATTATGATAATAGAGTATTAAAATAAAATTAAAAACAAACATTGCGATAAAATATTAAATATTTAAATAATCGTACGAATAGTTTCAATGTTTTCCTTCAAACGATTAACACAAATTTGTTGTTTTAAAATATTAGGGCAGCCGCGTGTTTCTCTGTTATATTTATATTATCTTTTAGCCGTAGTTGAATACCACGTGAAGGGACCACAATCGCATGATCTCCACATTTCCACCGGAAAAAATAACGTATAAAACGATCGTAATGATGTGTATGTGTGCGCGTAAATATAAATTTAAAACTAATTGCACAGTTGACCGTTATCAATTTTAATGAAATTACGTTTTGATTTATTTTTTCTATCAATAATTTTAATATCGCGTAGAAATACCGCCTACATTTCTTTAATTTTTTCTTAGCGTTCGTCGTACTTTTCTAAGCAATCGAAAATTTCTATCTACAGAAAAATATTTGGAAAAATTTCGTTTCTATAGAATCGGCAAAAATTGTTTATTGTAATAATAATCTCTGAATATAATTCGTACATTTCGTTTAATCGTTATTTTTCATTTATTTGAACTCCAACTGGACATGAAATAATAAACGAAAAATGACGGTTAAATGAAATGTACGACTTATATTCCGATTATTATTAGAACAAACAATTTTCACCGAATTTATGGAAACGAAACTTTTCCAAATATTTTTCTGTAGATAGAAATTCGTTGATATGAAATAAATGTATGAAAACTATTCTTACATTTTCGTAAATTTAATAATGTTAACTAACCCAAAATTATCTTTTATATATATATATATATATATATATATATTCCTTAGAGTCATATTGGGGTAATGTTGGCCTAATCTCCCGTGCTGGCCAAGCAACTTGGGAGATACATTTTATTCCTTTCTGCCAGGTTAATATTTCTATTACTTTAAATGGTCCTATTATATATTATTGTTATTATTTCCATATTTTTATTAGTTGTAATTTATATATCGCATTCAAAGTTATTTTTTCCTAAGTTGTATAGTAGTAACAATACTGTAGAAGCAGGGGTGATTAGGCTGTTAATCCTGCTTCTTGTTTTTCTGTCAGGGTTTACTCCCTTAGCCTTTGGGTCAATACCCTAACCGCAAGGCAGCGGGTTGTTACTGAGGAGGTAACAATGTAAGATTTTTACGGCGACCTTAACCCGCCGAGGGAGAGACAGTCCTAGGATTTCTGCAGACTTTTAAAGGACAGGTCCTCAAGCTGTCCATCTGCATCCTCATGTCTCCTTACCCTGTCACTACTGGAATCGTCTGCTAGAGACTTTCCGCCAGTAACCGCTCTTGGTTCGCGACTGCTTATTGGTTATTCGCAGCTGGCCAGTATATATACTGGTCGTTTCACTATTAACCACCTGTGGACGCGCCCCGTTCCGGTTACAAAATGGGCAATCAGAATTGACTCCTGCTTCCTTACCGCCTAGTAGAAATACAAATAAAGGAAGCAAACACCGGATAGAACCATTAATACCACTCGGATTTGACATAAATACCAACAAATTTAGGAATAATGCAAGAACTAAGAATTGCCTTATGCGTATTTGCACATATAATGTGCGGACTTTAGCTTCCGAAGTGAAACTTTTGGAGTTAGAAGAAGAATTGAATAAAATAAAATGGGACATAATCGGCTTAAGCGAAGTGCGCAGAAAAGGCGAAAGTGTTATAAAGCTAAAGTCACAGGCTATATTATTCTATATAAAGGGGATTCCGAATATCATCAAAACGGAATAGGATTTTTAATAAATAAGCAATGGCATAATAATATAGTTAAGTATGTAGGCGTTACAGACAGAATTGCATACATAATACTTTTAATTGGTAAGAATAGCACCTTAAAGATAATGCAAATATATGCCCCGACGGAATCATATACAGAGGAGGAACTGGAATGTTTCTATGATGAATTAGAAGAAACAATAAATAGAGATAAATGCAAAAACACATTGGTAATAGGCGATTTTAATGCCAAAATTGGGACCCGACAAGACATACGAGAAACATCAGTAGGCATTCATGGAGTAGGTAAAAGAAACAAAAGGGGAGAAATGATGGCAAACTTTCTCGAAAGAAATAAGCTTTACTGCATGAATACGTTCTTCAAAAAGAAAGAGAAAAGAAAATGGACCTGGAGAAGCCCAACTTTTGAATACAAGAATGAGATTGATTATATCATCTCTGATAGCTCAAACATATTACAAGACGTTACAGTACTGAACAGTGTTAATAACGGCAGTGACCACCGATTAGTTAGAGGTATATTAAAAATTCAGGATGTATCCGTGTCAAAAAGAGTAAAAAGAAATAAATCACAACTAGTTGATCCTGATAAATTAATAAAATATAGAAGCAAATATCAAGAAGAACTAAAATTACAAATACAGAAATCTGAAGAAATTAAAACACTGGAAATAAATAAACAATCTGAACAGATTACTAAAATTATAAAAGAAGCTGCGGTTAAAGTTGCACCACGTACAAAAAAGGTAAACAGTAAAATAAGTGATGTAACAAAAGATTTAATGGCACGAAGGAGGAAACTAAAAGTGGATAAAGATAAAAATCAAACTGAGTGGGCAGAATTGAATAAATTAATTAGAAAACAATTGAGAAGTGATATACGTCAAAACAACACAAAGAAAATTTGTGAAATAATTGAGCAAAACAGAGGGCCTAAAGTATTCAAGAAATCATTGTCGATGGGAAGTAAGCTGCTGACGAATTTGAAAAATCGTGACGGAAATATCCTTACAGACAAAACTGAACTATCCAAAGAGGTCGTCAGATTCTATACAGATCTCTATGACACAAAAGTTAATCCTACAATGAAAGATAAATTAACAATAAATGAGGATAAGGGAAACCTGCCGGATATAACAATAAGTGAAATCAAATACGCTTTAAAGAAAATGAAAAATAACAAAGCTAGCGGGCCGGATGGTATAGTCCCAGAAATGATTAAAGAAGGAAATGAGGAGATTTTGGATTTGCTGAAAAATCTGTTCAACAAATGTTTAAAAGAGAACTCTATCCCGCGACTGTGGAACAGCAGATGTTATCCTAATACACAAAAATGGTGATACAGCTAGTCTAGAAAATTACAGGCCAATTAGCTTATTATCACATATGTACAAACTTTATATAAGTATTATTACAAATCGAATGACGAAACAAATAGATTACTGTCAACCGTGCGAGCAAGCGGGCTTTAGATCCGGTTTCAGCACGCATGATCACATTCACACTATGAGGATTTTAATATCTAAATGCAAAGAATACAACATGGAATTGCACATGGCGTTCATCAATTATCATAAAGCGTTTGATACCGTGGAAACATGGACAGTGTTGAAGGCGCTTGAAGAAAATGGTATAGATGATGAATACATCAACATAATTAAAAATATTTATAATTCTCCAATGATGCAAGTACAGCTGGTGGAAAAAACAAATAAAATACCGTTAAAGAGAGGCGTCAGACAAGGAGACACAATATCTCCGAAGTTATTTATAGCAGCCTTAGAACGTATGTTCAAAAATTTGTCTTGGGAGTCTAAAGGTGTGAATATTGATGGGAAGAAAATTAGTCACTTGCGTTTTGCCGATGACATTGTGTTGATTAGTAATAATGTTGGTACCTTACAGGAAATGATAACTGACCTACATAACTGTTCTAAAAAAGCAGGATTAACCATCAGTATTAATAAAACGAAGATCATGACAAATACACCTCAAAAGTTACAAATAAAACTAGATGACCAGATACTGGAACAGGTCAATGAATATATATACCTAGGTCAAATTATTACCACACAGAAAGAAACAATGCGTAAAGAAATTAAAAGGCGAACGCATCTATCGTGGATAGCTTTTGGGAAGTTGAGTACTGTCCTCAAAAATAAAGATATACCTAACAGCTTGAAGAAGAAAGTATACGAACAGTGCATCCTTCCAGTGCTTACATACGGAGCGGAAACATGGAGCCTAACGAAGTATGTTGTTAAGAAACTTGCAGTGACACAGAGAGCCCACGAAAGATTAATATTGGGCATCAAGATATCAGACCAGAAAACCAACACATGGATAAGACAGCAGACTAAATTGTCAGATGTAGTCGGACGTGTAGCGCAGTTGAAGTGGAATTGGGCAGGTCATGTAGCAAGAAGAAACGATGATAGGTGGACGAAACGAATAACAGAATGTCTTCCAAGAAAAGGACGCAGAAGTCGCGGTCGGCCGGATACAAGGTTGGCAGGACGATATACATAGATCAGCCGGTGTGAAATGGATAAACGAGGCCCAAGATCGCTACAGGTGGAAACAAAAGGGGAACGCTTACATCCAGCAGTGGATTGATATAAGTGCATCGTGATCGTGATATATATATATATATATATTGTTGAGAAGTAAGAGTATGAATATATAATTAAAATTAAGATAACGTTTCGTATTTTCGATATTACTTTACGATATCGAAAGTTGGATGTTAACAAAGACAACAAAGAAGTTAGAGGCCTTCGAAATATGGGTGTATCGTAGATTACTTGAAAACAAATTGGATGAACAAAATATGAAACTACGAAGTACTAAACCGAGTAAATAAATATAAAGAAATTGTAAAAGGAGTTAAAGCCCAGAAAATTAAAATATTTCGGATATATAACGTGTCACCCGGAATAATATAGTACATTTTCTAAGACAAGGCAAGATCGCGGGACAGAGACCGCCAGATAGGGAAAGAATAGCACGGATACTGAATTTGACGCGGTGGTATAAATCGAGTTGAACTGTTCCGAAAACGTATGAGAAAGTCGTGAAATGTTAGCCCGATGTTCGGTAAAGGACATGACACCACGGTTATGTCGAACGTTATCCACGATGGAGCACATAACGAATAATTTATATGATCAACAGATTTGGAATACAAATATTTTTCGGTAAATTCACTAAAATTCTAAATAATACTCGGAAAAATTAATCGGAAAAATTGAAAAACAAACCACAGAGAGTAGATAGATTGAAAATCAATGGTTATGATCAGCGTGCACAAAGTAGTATGTTCAAGATAAGGTAGTGTGTAAAGAACAAATAGATTCTATTATATTGCCATCTACTTTTCAGGGAAAAATATATAAAACAAGTACACACACACACACATATATATATATATACATACAGTAAAACTTCACTTCTTTTAACCATCATTATTTTATCCATCACACTGCTCGTCGGCACAAAAGAAGTTTCATTGAAAGTTTGCTGTTATCTGACGATACAACAACGGTTACAGATCTTTGGAAAAATTACAACATTAAGGAGTGCATGGGTCGACCTTACAATGTTAAATCTACAGAATGAGTCAATAAACTGTTTTCCCTGGTTTTACAATGTCCCATTACATATTAGTCTACTTCGCAATTTTATTATTACCATGTGTAGGCTGCGATTCGGAAAAAATCGGTTACCTGCTTCACTGTTTCGTATGCACCTTATCTCATCTCCCTTCTGTTCTCATCCTGCAGACATTCACTGCGCCGCTGATGCAAATCACATTTTTCTAGAATGTTCTCACTACCTCTCTTCTCGTTCTACTTTATACAATCAACTCATCTCAGTACACGTTCCTTTCCCAGTCAATATTCCTTTCCTTCTCTCCATCCGCAACTTGGACATTTACATTTACTTATATAGGTTTATTATAGACTGTAGAATACTTGTATAATTACATATTAAGGCTATTATTTATTATTTTTTGTAATGGGTAAACCGCTGTGGAAGCCCAGTTTAAAAAAAACAACAAAAAAAAACTATTGAACCTGCACTAGCGAAACAACGAGAACGGTTAGTGTTAACGAAATCGTGAAGCTTTGCAAAGACGGTCTACTCAACGATGACACACTAATAACTGAAGAGGTAACAGATTGATTAGACTGTGATAAGCAAGATGAAGGTTTTCAAACTTTGACTGATGAATATATTGTATCTAACGTTCAACAGCCGATAATAGTGAAACTGACGACGATGAAGAATCAAAATGCAACCAAAACTCAGCAATCAGCCATTCGGAAGCGGATATTAACAAAGTGCATCGATTGGTTTGAAAAACAAGAGCAGGCAAATTTTAGATCCTTATCATCATCATCAGAGGTTGCGCATCAATAATGGCAACGGTCACTCATTTATAGTCCTCTTCTCTTGTTGCAGTGATTACATATCGTATGTTTTAGCGATTCCTGTATTTGTCGTAATATATTCCAATCTTTTCCTTCCTCTGGTTGACTTTCCAAATATCTTGCCTTGTACTACCAACAAAAATAAGTCTTCCTCCCGTAATTTATGGCCGATGTATTCTCTTTTCCGTTGTTCAATATCCTTCACGATGGACAACTCGTTTACATTACATAGATTCAGAACTCTTTTTTTGTTTCAAACTAAATCTGTCCGTGATATTCTGAGCAACCTTCTGTAAGTCCACATTTTAAATGCGTCCAGTCTTTTTTGCACTCGGCATTCAATGTCCACGATTCGGATGCAGATTTTAGTACGGACCGAACATAACATCGCGTAATTCGTTTTCTTAATTCTAAGGGCATTTTATTCAGTACTTTTTCCACACTATTAAAAGACTGCTTCGCCATGGCTATTCGAAGATCCTACTTCTAGAAAAAATACGAAACATTTCCGCAAGGAAAGGTCGAGCTGCAAAGAAACAGAAGAAAATTACCGATTATATGTTATTTCTACATAAAAATACAGTACTCCGAACGTATATATATATATATATATATATATATATATATATATATATATATATATATACATACATACATATAATATATATACATATATATATATATTTAATTTCTGTCCTAAATGATTCACAATCTGGTTCTATAGGAATTTCTGTTATCCGTCACAGGGCTGTCCCGTGGGTGACGGATAAAAGAAGCTCTACTATATATAATATATAATATTATATATATATATATATATATATATACCGTTGGGATGTATTCTGCACCTTGTCATTTTTAGGCCATCTAAATGCGTAACGCGATGTTTTAAATTTATATTCGTTTTAAATTATTATTTCTATATAATTTAATTTATTAAATGGTTACTTATATGTACGAAGTAAAAAAAAGTTTAAACGTATTAAATCAAGCGAAACGAATAAGAAATTGCGTTTGTTATTTAAAATCGATTAAATTCAGCGAGAAAACTTCTAATAATAACGAATTAAAATCGTATTAGTCGATAATATTATCGTTATTTTTGATTATTCGCTCAATAGAATACGAACATACTAATCGACATAATCAGATCGCTTTTAAAATTATCCGACTACACTTTGGGTTATACGCTGTTGCGATTTTTCATTTTAACCAGAGGATTTATATCCGATAGAAATCGTAAAAAGTATCTGGAAATTAAAGACCGTCTCGATAAAAAGATGCAAGTAAGTATCGTATAATAATAGTAAAAATTATTATTATTATTATTATTATAAGAAAATTTTTCATTTGTTCAGAATATAGACGCGGCGCGGAATGTCGAAAATATCGATCCGAACTGGTAGCTTATTAAAACGTTGTACGACGACAAATAAAAATATACCGTTTAATATATTAATAAATATATATATATATATATATAAAAAAAAAATAAGCCGTGTCGATTAAATATACGTCGATCGTAATCACGAAGCTGACTATCGATGAATAAATTGGAAAATAATTATCTTCCTAGGAATTTTTCAAAATAAATTCGATATATAAAAATTCGACCGTCCGAAATCGACATTAAAACAATTCCGTGACGGTTGAGATGGAACAGAAAAAAAAACGTTTGTCGGAGAAATACAATTTAAGAAAAACGTTAAAATACTGAATATCGAGAACGAAGTAGACGCGACAAAGTTATTAGAACGCAAATGTCGAACGTTATATTAATTCGCATAGAATCTGTCAGTTCCATCAGATGTATACGGAATTGAACATCGACATCCGATCGCGAAAACCATATTGGAAATAGCCCGTTTATTCATTCGCGTCAATACTCGCACGGATATCAGGACACAGTAATATATAAGGAAGATGGCGAAACGCGGTAGCGGAATCGTGTGCAGACGCGAGTAAGGATATCTCGTGATCCATATTCGGAGTCAAACCAGTTATTAACACCTAGGCGAAATTATGTAGTCCGCTTCCGTGTTCGATCTGGACGTACAAGTTTTATGCACGGTTACCGTCGTTTAACGGCACGACTCCTCTTACAATCATCACCCACGTCCTAACTTCCTGCTCAACTTATACGTTCCAGCGTTAGCTTGCAGGTCTTCTCCGTAATCTTTGTAGCATATTTCAATTCATCTCCTTCTCGTCCCCTGAAACGAAGCTCGTCTTCTTCCTCAATAATACAATCTTTCTTTAATCTAATATAATAAATTTCTTTCCGTGCCTCTAAAGTGGCAGGATACATAAATCAAAGAACAGAACAGAACAGTTTATTGAATAATTTACACTTATGACAAACAGTAAAAAAGAAAAAAAATGTGTACCGCTATAAGCTTACCACACATCTACGTAAACAGAAAAATAATTTTAATTACTTAAGCATAATGATAATTACATACTAACAGGAAAATACGAAAAACCTGTCAAATAAAAACCAAGCACTTCTTCAAGTATTATTACGGTCAAGGTAATACACTGTGAAATTACACATAATTAATAAGAATTACAAATGATATGGGTTACATTAATAAGTGAACCTAAACATATTTAAAAAGGACAAAGTATGAACTGGGTATACAAATATTTATTATAAATCTAGTTATTGCATTAAATTTAAAGCAAATTATGTTTAAGTCGCCTATGTTTATATCTGGTATACATGAAATCAAGCTGCTTGGAATCGTAATTTCCGATCGACGCAATTAATTCATTAGTGTGTATTAAGCATTTATCACAAAAATGATTTGCTAAATAAAGTACAAAATCTCTAATATAGGAAATTCTAAGATCAGCATGCATGTCAACAATTTTTTTGTACCTGGGTGCATCTAGAATACATCGTAGACATCTATTTTGCAGAAGCTGCAACTTATTGTAAGTAGCAACAGAAATTGAGCTCGAAACTGGGCAGGAGTACGTAATCACCGGGCGAACAAGTGTTTTGTATATCATTAATTTATTATTAATGTTAACACGCGACTTGCGGTTAAACAAGGGATAAATCGTACATGTAGTTTTGTTAGCTTTAACTATGACTGGATTTATGTGTTCTGAGAAAGTTAACCTCATGTCTAAAGTAACACCTAAATAGCGAACATAGTTTGACCAACGAACTGATGCAGAATTTACTTCGAGCATCGCCGGAAGTAAAGGCCTACGAGTAAAAAATATGGATTCTGTTTTTTCCGGATTTATATCAATTTGCTATTTGTGAAAGTAACGTACAGTACGATTTATTGCTATTTGCAGCTTGTTACGTATTGCAGTAGGCCTGTATGAGCTACAGAAAAGTGCTGTATCATCGGCATAAAGAGCAACCTGAACATTTGCAAAGGTGGGAAAATCGGAAAGATATAAGATAAATAAAAAGGGCCCCAATACACTTCCTTGTGGTACTCCTGCTAAACACGTCTTCATAGTGGATTTGTCATTATTAACTATTACATAAAATAATCTGTTGCTTAAATAATTCGAAATTAATTTGATTAAGTATGGGGGAAATTGGAATCGAATCATTTTGTAGATAATTTCTTTATGCCACGTCGTATCAAAAGCTTTCGCTACGTCGAATAAAATCATGCCCGTATGTTTGTTACAGTTGAAATTATGTGTAATGAATTCAGTTATTCTAGCGATCTGGTGAGTAGTTGAATAATTATGACGAAAACTAAATTGTACTTTGGGAACAATCGTATGATTATCAGAGTGACTTGTTAGCCGAGAAAGAATTATTTTTTCTGCAATTTTACTCAGATTGCTTAACAAGCTGATTGGACGAATATTACAAATTTGAGTAGCGTCCTTACCTGGCTTGGGTAATGCAATGATTTTACCCAATTAGAAGGAAAATAACCACATTTAAACATTGCATTTATGATATTTGCAAAACTCAACAATCGCTTTTTTAGGTAAATTTTTTATAGCTCTAGTTGAGACGTTATCATTTCCAACACATATGTTTTAAGCTTAATAGATTTAATGTTAGCAAAAACTTCTCTCGGTGAGGCATAATGAATATTATTGAATGTGTTAATATTTTTTAAGTAATTTTTGACAGAGGATTGAATTTTATTAACCTGATAGGAAGAGGCTAAGTTGAAATTACGCATGTGAGCTTTAAAGTATTCTGAAGCGAGCAGTTCAGCTTTATCACGATTTTTATAAACGTGGCGTTGATCATGCGTATCATAGAGAGGTGGAAGACATGTATGTCGTTTATTATATTGCTTACAAACTTTCCACAGACTGTTGTCATTAGGTGACAGTTTAGACAGAAAGTTATGAAATTGATCATTTTTATATTTATTCAGCAGAAAACTAACTAGTTTATGTAGAAGGTTTAATATATATTTTAAATTTCGGTACTGAAAGTGGAAACGGTTTTTGACATAAAGCCTTCGGATATGATTTCTAAATTTAATTATCACCACGATGTACATAGGTAAACTGTTATATGGTGTGTGATTTATTATTTTTTTAGGTACAAAGTATTCAGTGGAAGTAAGAATTAATTGAGTTAAATCGTCTAAATGCTTATTAATGTCAGCGATACTACGAATGCGCATGTTTAAATTTATACTGTTAGATATAAACTGCTTAAATCCAGACCAGTCCGCATTTTTATAATTGGGTAGAACGCATTTATCTCTTTCAACCACGTTATTAGTAACAATTGTGAATATCGGGTTGTGATTAGAGGACAGCTGAGTCATTGAGATAGGAATGGTAATTGAAACATTTTTAACAACAGCAAGATCGATGATACTAGGTCGAAATCCCGCAGCATCAGGGAAAAAAGTAGGATAAGCAGGAGCGCAAATATTGAAATTTGCTCGTGTACTTATATCATGAAGTATATTACAAGCTGCGTTGTTAGCAAAACAATTCCATAACTTATTTTTGGCATTGAAGTCGCCTATTAAAATAACTTTATTATCAACTTTCATCAGAGTGTTAATATCGTCAGAAAATTTGCGCATGCAATTAGGAGGCTTATAAACAGCGAAAATAGAAATGCTACGAGTTTTCCGGCTGTAATTAACATTATTACTAGTAGTGTTGTTATTTCTATTATTGTTAGTATGATCGAGATAAAGTTTTACACCAATAGCTTGTATACAGTTTATTTGTGGTGTGATGATCTCTTCAAACCGTAAATGCTTGTGTATAAATAAAGCAACCCCACCATTTCTACGGCACACGTCCTACCTACAAATGTTATAACCGGGAAAATGTAATCTGCAAGAACTATCCGGTTTAGTTTCAGACAATGCGATAATATTAATTTTATTTTGTATAGCAAAATTCATCGTACTTGCGTAGAATGGAATTACAATTCCAAGCAACTATACGAATTTCATGTATTAATGACATTTAGTTTAAATAAATTCAATAATAGTTTCTATATTAGCGAAAATATCTGCATGTGTCGAAGATTTCAATTTGGTTATAACAGATTTAACAATATTAAAAATTAACTTAATATTAAATTCACGAAATAATGATAATAGATCGGTTATTGAAAAATTATTATTCTCATCATCAGTACGCACATCGTTGCTACGAGTCTTAACTGCAGAGGAATAAGATTTATTATGTCTATTTAGAATGCTATTAGGTAAATTTACATTAGTATTTAAACCTGTTTAACGCTGTGTATTGGAGAAACCTGTCTTCGTAATGGAAATATGTTTTTTATACTTCGCATTTACAATTTTTTGTATAACACTACATTGTTCAGAATTAGCAGAATGTTCCCCATGACAATTGGCACATTTTATAATATTAGTGGTACAAGAAGAAGTTGAGTGGGACTTACTACATTTAGAGCAACGTTCGGGAAGCTGACAGTTTGGTGCTACATGACCAAACCTAAGACAACGAAAACATTGTAAATATAACGTTTTTCTTACGTATTTTTCCCATCTTATAGCGTCCTAATATCTAGAATGCTTTGCATAATTGTATTGGGCGGAAAAGTTATTAAAAACACCGGTAATGGTGTTATAACAGTAGTATAATTTTTTTTTATTAAATTGAGTAACTGAAACGACATCAACAGATGTTTTTAATTCTGCTTCAATCTCACTACTCGTAAATGAAGAGGGCAGACCCTTGAGAACCATTTTAATCGGTTTATGTTCTTTTGGTAAATGCGTATAAAAAGGAATGCTAGCGTTTTTAAGAAATGAAATTAAATTATCGAAGTCATCATTTGTCTGTACAAAAATAGACGTATTAGTTCTATTATAATTACGTATTTTAAAATTATTTTTGATTATTATGTTCTTAAACAAATTCTTAAGGTTTATTTTATTATCAATATTTACAATTTCGATAGGAGGATAAGAAGCTTTATTATTATAATTGTTACGTATAGTCGATTTTACGTTAATTCTATCGTTATTATTATCACTTACATTGTCAAGCAGCGTTTGACGAATAATAGATTCATCGATATATAAATGTTCTAAACGATTTTTATTACAAGATAAAGTAGCCGGTTCTTGTTTCGATCTTTTTGTCTTGCTTCGTCCATTATGCCCTGTGGAGGCATGCCATTCAGAAGTATCATCTTCGGAGCTAACATCACCGTCGGAATTTCTCAGCATTGCGTAGATATTTCTACGAATACTCGATTTTGCTGTATGATGTATACCAGTTGAAGTTGACGGCTCACTACCATCAATCAACATATTATTTACACTATCATCGAAGTTAGCAGTTGTAGTACAACCACCTGTGGTGACAACAGCGGACTTACGAGGCGAGCGCGTTATCATAACTTCGCGTAACGAAAGAACGAGCGGCTAGCCGCAACTGCCGATAAACGAGAGAGTAATCAATACGACGATAGCGAGAATAATACCGTATATATCGTAAGATAACAATGAACGCGAGTAACACAAAATGAACTGCGCACGAATTATGTAATAAATCAAAGAAGAATGACGAAGATGAAATGTTTATTATAATATTATTAACTAAATAGTTATTCATTATTTCGTAATTCTATATGTTGTATAATCGGTGCGCGACTAGAACGGTTAAAGCCTACGAATGTTGCATATGAGACAGAAATGGTAATCTCTTTACATCAAATTACGAAATCCATCCCCTGATGAGTTACTTGAAAATTTCGTTCATGTCCGTTAGAATTTTATTACGAGTGCTTATAAGAGTACCCTGTTCGTTGTTATTCCAACGGACGATGCGATATTTCTCATATTGAATTTTTATATTCAAGGCGTCGAAGAATAAATACGTTTATATTTGAATATGACGATGAATGTTGCGTGTATCGCGGAGTGAAAAAAAGAACAGAATCTTTCAATACGAACAGAAGTCGACGAACCGATAGACGGATCCGTCAGTTTTTCTTTAATTGCATGAGGAGAAAATCTAGAACAAATATTACCGCTTTTGGTAAAGCACCCGGTGCAAGAGGAATAGTGCCTACTAGCTGTACTGATGTCGTGCGGAATAAATTTAGCACGGTAGCAACAGCAGTCGCTACAGCTCGGAAATCGAAATCTACGGACAGCAATCGCAGGTCATAACAGTCAGAATTGATTGAATTGACGAATAATACGTAGACTAAAATGTGGAGTTTATATTTTCTTCGGGGTTTATTTAGCGTTTTTTTATCACAATAACTTCCCGTTATTTAATCGACTCCGTGACTTCTTCGCGTTCTTTCTTACAGTTATTACTTACAGCATATTTCGTATGTATTAATATTAGATAATCGTTAATAATTCTCGAGTTGTATTTTTATTGTAATCGTCAAGAATTTTTTTTATTTCTAATCTCTATCTGCTCAGTTTATTTTCGACACAAAATCGTAGGCACCTACATTTCGATTATTGCCTGCCCCCTAAACCCATTCTATACGATATTGTTCAACATCAGACGAAACGCGACTTTTATTACATTCGATTAATTTTAACAATACGCTAAGTATTTTTCTTTTTGCTATAATTAATTAATTACTTATTTTATCGCGTAAAAGAATCTATTAGGAGAAGACGGCGTATTATTATTTCCGACATTTTCCGGACCGGCGTTTTACCGGAGACAACAAATAGCCAAGTTACCCGGAGTATTTTACAGCATACTATTTAACGTTCTAGGATATCCGGCTACAGAAATACCGGTTATATCGAAGAAAAATACGTTGCCCATCGGATTTCAGGTAGAATTTCTCGGAATAATTACTAATTAATAACTAGAGTTTGTTAAATCGAGCTAAGTACGAGAATTATGTATCACTATTACCATCATCATCGTACAAATAATGGATAGTGTAAGGGTTAATGCTTTACACGATTTAAAATTGACGACGGCGGATAGAGACCGAATTTCGATTATCTGTATTTCTATAGATTAAATGTAACAGAAAAAAAAAATAACCTTACTAACACTACTCAGAAAAAATATTTATTATACATATATATATATATATATATTAGAGATGGGCATAATCGAATAATAACAAATGACTAATTAGATTTTTCAGAAAAAGTTACTAATTCCTTTTGTTTAACACTTAATCTGACTAATTATTCGGTTTTTTCATTTATCTTTAATAACGCGACCTAGATCGGCTAACCTTGAAAAATACGAATAGATTAACTATTAATTCTGACTGTTCTAAAGATTAAACCGAATAATAAGCCAATAAACAATATTCTAATTTAAAAGAACACTTGAAAAGAAATACGAAGTGGATTATATTCAAAAAATGTGGATAAAATATTATTTTTAATTAATTTAAAATAATCCTATAATTAGTATTTTATTTCGTTAATATTAAAAATAATTATACATTATTTAATTCATCACTACGATTAAACTGGTCTTGTATACTATCCTCGCTTTATTACGCGTTCAATAATCGAATAACGAGTAGTAACTATTTAAAGCTACTAACAAAAAGTAACTAAATATAAGTAAAAAACGACTAAATTGTTTTCGTAGTATAAATTTCAGCAAAAATTAACAACTGACTTCATTTTCAAAAAATTACTCGATTTTATTATTTGTATTTTTCGATAATTTTTCATTAAAATAATTTGTAATTTACATTATTCATTATTACTTTTCAATTGTGTTACTACATTTGAAACATCACGCGTTGTATATTATTTTATATATTTTTATGTTTTAAAAAACCTGTTACCAGTTAGGATAATTAAATTTAAAATAAATGATATTTAAAGTATAAACAGCTTTTTAGACTAAAATTTTATTATAATTAATTGAAATTAATTCAGGATTTGTGATCAGTACATTACATCATAATTGTATATGAGGAAAACATTGAACATATCTGTCATATTATGCGAAACAAATACGATTTAAATCGATTTTTAAAAAACGATATTACTAATTAGTCGATTATGCCCGTGACGAATATATATATATATATATGAAATAAGAAGGAGAACCAAAGTAAAAGGCGTTGCCTGAGAAATTTTAAAAAACGAATGGAGATGGCCAGGACACCTAGATTTCCAGCTTGGATATGATAAAGTTTTTAATTTATGAAAGAATCATTTTAGAGATCGAAAAATTCCAAAATTAATTAAAAAAACATTAAGGTCTCCTGATATTCGTCAAAACTAAATTTTCGGTTATATTATACTTTTAAAAAAAAAATTTACAAAAAATTAATATATATTTTTATATATATTCAGACTACGCTATATGCGCACAGTTGTAATTAAGTAAATTTGTTATATTAATAACGAATGAAAATATTCGTATGATACAGGTAGTCGCAGCACCGAATCAAGACAGATTGTGTCTAGCCATTGCTGAACAAATGGAAATCGCATTCAACGGTTGGGAACCGCCACCGGGTAAATAGATAAATATTAAAAACGATTACCCGGCAATACCTTAGCACCTATGTTACGCGCTCCGTTAATGTATTTAAAACATCGATATATATCTATATAGATACGTATATATCCGACATCGTCTAATTTAGAAATGTGCATCCAGTTCGAAAATTTGCGTTTGTACGGTTCCATTTTTGTAATATTATAATTAAAATATAACAACAGAAATATATCGCAAATTATTGTAAACGTTTTATTAAAACAACTCCGATCACACTTATTTTGCGTACACGAAATATATCCTCCCCATATTATTATATACATATATATGTAATGCGTGTACTATCTTATTAGATTCGATTGTTTTATACAATAAGTAAAGTATGATAATTTACTAAAAAAAAGTGTCAAGAAGTAAAAAAAGTGCAATAGAAGAAAAATGATATGAATGCGCATTACAAGATTGCGCGAAAAAAATTATTTGTAATAAACAACGCGTTTAAAAAAGAACAAGTATTACCGTTGGAAATTTAATTTTATACCGCTCTAAGGATTGGTTATTTTTCAATTGGAATTACGTTAATCAGCCGTTGTCTTTTTGCTTAATTATTTTCTTTTCTTCGTGCACGTACTTTTCCTCGTCCGGGTATATTAGTAATATTCATAATATTTTACTAATTATATAAATTAAAAACTGATAAAACGCTACCATTTACAACAAACCACTTTTCTTTTCTACTAGTAGTTCCTTGTAGATCGCGCTACGCATTAAGGGAGTTAATATATACATACACACACGCAACCGTAGTAGTGCAGTCTAGACGAAATATAAGTTAAAAATTGTTTCTTCGTGAATTGTAGAGTTTTATTTTAATTATTTTTTAATTTTCATATTTCCAAGTGTATTCAAAATTTCCTTTTCGATTCTAAGAATGTGAGCTTTATTACGAGCCGAAACGAATTTACGTTATTTAATTATAACAAATTACTTTACGAAATTACGCGATAGATAATTAATGGAACTCTTTAAAACACACACACACAAATACCGCAATAAAGATAAATATCGATATGTAATGAAAATTCGAATACTTTTTAAATAAATTAACTTCATCCTATATATATAAGAATAACGGCGTGGGAAATAAAGCACGTTTTTAATGTATATATATATATAACAAAATGTTGAAAAATGAAAATTTTTACACTTCAAGAATGAATAATTAAGGCGAATAAATATAACCTAACCACCACCTAATGAGTAAAACAAAATTAGTAATGACGTTATACGTTAATTATAAATTACATATACACATATATAGAAAAAAATTAATAACAAATTAAGATCCAGCATGGAGAACAGTGATTGGTCGATTGAGAACCAATCAGATGTAGTGTAGTTTTTTTTCCCTTTTTTTTTCTTCTATATAGGTAAGGTAGTAGCTTGTTATGTCGTGGTTAGTTTAGTTTAGTTCTGATGACGGGCACGGCATGTTGCTTGAAACGTAAACTCGGATTTATTAATATATCGTTTTACTTTTATTAATAAATAGTTTTTTTTTTTTTATTTTTTTATTCCGAAATTATCGTATCTAATTACAAATTAAAAAAACTTGTTAACGATTATTTAAACGGCATTACGATAATTTTTCAAATAGCGTAAAATTCGTAAATGATGAAAATACAATTTTCGATTAAAGTTTCAAAAAATCGATCGTGTTTCTACTAAATCATTTACGTCGAAAACTTAATTATCGATTTAAATGATTACAAAATTAAATATTTCGAGTGTCCTGTTAATTGGATCGTTGCCGTAAATATTGAACAAATAAAATCATCATTTTCTTGAGAAATTCGCGTAAACGATTATTTATCTTCGACTATAATTCGATAAATAGGTTAAATTATGCATATACATACGTATATATATTATATATATACATATTAATATACATATATACATATTAATATATATATATATATATATATATATATACATATTAAAATATATATAATATATATATATACATATTAATGTTTATTTTTACCTACAAAATGAGCTGGCATTCAAGGAATTTATATGCGACGCAGATGATGCTATACGGAGTGGAGTGCCACTGCTTTCTCCGTGATAATATATATATTGTATATATGTATTGTATATATATATATATATATCGTTATTAAAGAACAAAAGTCAGCAGTATAGCAAAAATACTGTACGATCATTGAAGTAATGGTAAAAATTATGAATTATAACGAATCTATGTAGATGCGATAAAAATCTTACAAAAAGAAAAAAATAATTTATCGTCGTGTTACCGATTGGGTTAAAAAAAAGACAACACACGATACTCCTTACAATTCGATGTACAGCAAAACGTACAAATGAATCACGATTGCCAAAATGAGAGTGCAGTAATTGAAATTCTTCGAACACGTAATAAAAAACCAGAAAGGAACGGAACGCACAATGATCACGTGTAAAATTAATAGAAAACGACCTACACCCATGATGTGGACAGATATCGTACTGTATAGGGGAATGCGCAAGTCGATCGAAGCATCGCGAATAATGGCGGAAAAATAGAAACTCACTGACGGATTTAAGCTAGGAAGTGACGAATAAAGATGAAATCAATCGGAAAAGCAGAGTTTTGCGATCAAGTTTCGATTTTTGTTTATTAAGCGTTTCGAGTATGTCTGTAATATCGTCATTTAATTAAATTTTAGCGCGAAAAAATCTGTATTTCTTCGCAATATTTCGACAAATATTCTTCAATTCGAAACGAAATAATATCTAACCGTATATAAATAGAGGCGTCGCCAATGTGTGTAAACTCTCGTAAGCGGGGATTATATTTCGATTAAAATATTTATTTATTATTTTGATTAACGCAATTAAATTCTTTAAAAAAGTCGGAAGAAAAATTTTCATATTACAATCACACTATCGACGATGATGGTGATAATTAACATTTTTGAAACAAGTCGCTACGATAGAGAGGTAAGAACTAAAAAATCGGCTGATAGTTTATAACGATAGTTGGTAAAGCTTCGCTGTCGAAACCTAACGCGACGATTGGGTATGTTCGTTATACGGTAGAAAATAAGCGCGTTTGAATTAGCGATATTTCCGCATGCGTTCTATAACAAGATGAAGAACGTGAAAATGGTCAGCTAGCATCGTTCGAAACTCATAGAGAGGAGTTTTTTAAATTGTACGGTAAATGTTTCTTCTATTCAAATAAAGAAAAATCGAAAAATATTAATTGTCTATTTACATTAAACTATAAATTAGTATTGTATTCATTTTAACGTGTACTGCAAACATTAGCACGAATAAATGGAGGTTAGATATCATGTAGGATGTTGGATAGTTTTAGGAGCTGGATCTTTTGTTCATTCTCTTGAAGGGAGCTGGAAAGGTATAGTTGGGGACGGAATAAGTTGAATTTCTTGCATTCTACCAGAAGATAGTTCAGCATACATATTTCGTTATTCGTGTAGATTAATTGCGTTGTTTTTTTTTTAATCTTACACTTATTTGTTCCAATTGGAAAGATCATTTCCGACTGTTTTGACGTTGTGTAAAGACGATAGAATTTCGTCGATAACGAAATCGTAGTATCTACGCACGAGAAAAAAATTTAGAGAAATTATCTAACGGTATTTAATCCTCGCAGTCACGACGTAATTTACGTTATACGCGGAAAATTTTAATACTTCGAAAATTGTGTGTATATCTAAATTTTCAAAATATTTATATAAACGGTTTAAAAATTGTCTAGAGCTATTTGAAAAGCCGAATTATATATGAATAAAATTTCTAATTTGAAGTACAAAATTCGATAACGGTCGATACGAAATGGTTAATTACGCGGACGACGACCTTAAATATATTTTTCCAAATTTACATTTCACATCGATAATCGAAACTTTTCTTTTAAAAAACTTCCTTAATCATCAATCGTCAATCACGATCGTTCATTAATTCGGCGCGTTTACTTCAGGTATAGAGAGAAAATAAATTTTAAAACGTTTAATTACGCCGTATCGTCACGCGGAAAATTGTAAATTATATTATTCAATTTATAAATAAGTCTTAAAAATTAACTGTATAAATCGAAAAACGTAATTATTAATAACGGTAATTATCGTTAATAATTAAGACGACGGAAAAAAATCGAATATATTAACGAAAATATCGCGGAATTTATTTATTCGTGTAACCTTACACGGAAGACAATGACGATGATAAAGAAAAACACGGCCGTACAAAATATTTAAACAATTACACACAAGAGCAACGTAGTAATAACGATGAACTATTTTTAAATTGTCGTCAACGAACGAGGAATGTAAAAATTAAAATTAATACACGTCGCTTTAGAATAAAATTATAAATTAGGCGAGCAGTTATATCTCGGTGCAACGGTATATTATTATTATTTACCGATTGATAAGAAAAATTAATAAATCAAAATTATATTTATTAATAACTATTACACGATGAAGGAACAACAATTTTTAAAATAACCTTAGGTGTTTTTATGCATTTTTTTTTTCATTATAAAATTTAAAACTCAGTTGAGAATAAGTCTCGTTCCCGTAAAGAATGAAATAATGATATTTAAAAAAGAAAATACATAACGGTTTAATTTACGTAATTTTGTACGTTTAGAATTAATAACTCATAAAAATAGTTAATCATCGGATAATGCGCGTATTATTTAAAAAGTTATATATATATATATTTTTAATATTTATACGAGTTAATCAAGGAACGGACGAACACAATACAAAAACTCATACAAGAAGCCAGAGAAAGGAAGTTTTGATTGCAGTACACGATCACCGACGCTCTTTGTAGAGTAGGACGCAATAAGAATAACATCAATTGGACATCCGGATAATACATTCGTCGGTGTCAATATCGCGATTGACGAATGAGAAATTGACGAGAAAATTGAAACTCACGTACACACGGCTACGATTTCGGCAATTCTAGACAACAGAGTGATATGTAAGTTTTTACCTTCCGTAATTCTACTCGCGGAAGAAGACGGAAATTATCTGCCTGAAAGACAGAAAGGATCTCGTCTTCGCGAATATTTTCGTCCGATCGAATCGGTATATTAAAACGATACTAAAAATACGTTAATGAAAATAACAATTTCGAAATAACGCGGATACGTATGAAAAAAGATAATAGTCGACAAAAAGTAAACATTTAATTTGGCAAATTAAAAAATTCTCAAAATTAGGAACAACGATATTTGCCGCCACGGATTTCTTATATTAAGAAAATATCGTTTTATAAATGCGACAGGAAGAATGGACGAAGAAAAATCGTGAACCGTGGATCGAACATAAGGAGTACTAAAATAACGAACATGACGTTCGCGTAACAGATGAAGAACGATAGTTGGTCGAACAGGAGGAAACACATGAAGACGTGAAGAGTCTCTGACAGCAATCTTCCTGTATGTGTGACGAAGAACAATCAATCCAACATCTAAAATAATTTTATTTAATCCAACATATTTTCATCTGCAGTAGTTGCTCACGTAGGGTTTCAGTGTCCTACTACAACTGGATGGAAATAGCGTCGCGTTCGATGAGTAATGAATTAAGATCCTTTTTCCGACACGAAGAAGAAGATAAATGCGAGAAAAAAAAACCAAAAGGAAAAATGGTAAAATGAAGCGATAATGTTTTAAAATGACTTCGAAATAAAAAAAAAAAAAAAGATGATACTAAACATAACGTTTTCCGAGCCACATACTCGTCTAGCGGATATTTTTTATTTGAAAAATAAACGTGCCTCACACATTTATATATATATGTACACCCACACATACATACGTATATGTAATATAAAATTAAATAACATAAGGTAACAAAGGCGCAATGAAAAATAGTGCGCCCTCAACGATTACTAAGCTTCGAATTTTTATACATCATATAAATCCCACCGCTTCTCCGGAATGTTTATTACGAGATTGATTTGTAATTACTGAAAAATCCATTCTCTCGCGCCGTTTGTTAAAATATATATTATATATATATATATATATATATATATATATATATATATATATATAAATTACGTGCGCGAACTTTACAACGTCAGATCTCGAAATAACTTTAAATGTTCTTCTGCGATTAGAAAAACCTATTCCAAACAGCCCCCGACAAATAAGAACAAATCGTTAATAACTTACACGTTTCTAATATAAACTGGTTTTATTATTGATTCCAGGCCGTACGTACGGTTGACCACCGTGTTTTCTCCATTCCTTTTCAAATTCGTAGTCGATTATTTCAGCGCCTCGTTTTCTCGTCAATCCAGTCTCTTCTAAACTAAGTTCGCACATTTGCATATCGTCTTTGCCTGTATAATTATTATAATCATTATCATTATCTTTTTGTATATTTATACATTTATTTATGCTAGATTATTGCGCATATACGGATGTATATATATATATATATATATATATATTGTGCTTCAAACTTGCACATTCGCAGTAAACAATTATAAATACATTAGAAAATTTGTAATAATGCATATTCGAATGATTTTTATTTGATCATCATCATCGATACTACCTTAAAGCTTGTGTAATTAACGGAGAAATAAAACGCTTATTATAATTCGTAAGAGCAATTTCGTCAAAATAACAACAAGAAATTAAACGATCGAAATTTATATTTAAAAAATATAGCGTTAACAATGCATTTTGTTAATTCTTCACAAAATAAAATTATTATCATTATTATTGATGTTATTATCACTACTCGTTCATAACCAATCTACGTAATAAATATTAAAGTCGAGAAAATAGCATTCATCTCGAAAGTGATCTTAAATCGCGAAAGTTTATAAAAAAGAAAAACAAACAAAGTCTTCTAATACCAATAAAGATGGGTTGATTTTCCAATAACTCACGGCTTTGTTTTTTTCCTATCGATTAAGCCGGCGAATACTCGTTTACAGACCAAACTGGAGCAAATACTTTATTCGGTTAGTTAGATACCTTTGTAGATTGACTTAATAACTCCATATATATACTTTTTTTTGTACGTCGACTATCATTAACGTAATTTTGACAATTATATGTTTTTTAAATAATGATACATCCATAAAACCTATTATTTTTATTATTTAATTATCACCGTTTTACTGATGGACATCTCTACATTGCTTTTCTTCAAGCATCTAACTAACGCATTACCCGGAAGTTCGATAATTTTCATTGACAAATTTAAATTTGTATACATTTTATCGTATTATTGCTCTCGCTATACGTAGTTTCTATTATCACCATTATCGTCATTAGTGCAGTTTTAAAACTGGTTCATTCCCATGCTAGTAAGCTTCCGTGTTTCCCCGTCTTCCGCCGACTCTTTTTAATTCAGCTTGGTTCTTTAACACGGTGTCTTTTAACAGTTATATCTCGAACTTCCGCGGGTTCTTTTCTTTTGGGTTTTACTTTCAAGAATATTTCGAAGTAATCCGCGATGTCGAAGTACATGACTCATGCAAGTTTACCGCGTTTTCATTATCTGATTTAATGACATTTTCTCTTCAATTTAGTACTTGTTCGGTTTTCTTTTGGCTTTTTCTACTTAGCTTAACCGTTCAATGTTCCTCCAAGCCCACATCTCGGATGCTCGTTATAGTTTCTAATAATTGACTGTATCATACATGATAAAAAAAAAAAATAAAAAATAAAAAAAACTGACGTATAAAATAAGCGCATTATTTATTCTTCATGTTTAAATATGTCGTACGAATTAGCGTTCATATGAATCCACTTGCTACCGATTTGCTGAATGATTCCGATGAAATACACAGGCTCTGACGAAATAAGCCTTTAGACATTGTCAAACCGGTATACGTTTAGAAGTAGTACTGCTATGACCTCTAAAGTTGGTCAGTTGTGATTAGAAATATATATATAAATATAAATGTTTAAATAATAAAAATCATCTCCCAATCGCGCAAACTGAGTTTAAATCCGACAATCTTCGTATAATTTGGTCTGTAAATAAGTAAATAATTGTAAAAAAAAGGTCGAATTATCGATTTTGGAGTTCATGGTAATACGGTCAATTTAAAAACATTAAATTAACTCGACGTCGCCTTAAAAAAAAAATAAATTAGTGTAAAGTATATAAATAAACGTAAGTATATATAAAAACGAGTGAAAATTATGAAATTAATGAAAACGTTGATGCGAAAAAATACATTTCCCATACATATTACGAAATGAAAAATTTGAAGTTAAATAAGAATTAAAATAAAAAATACGCACATATACATGCTCCAGTTTAAAAAGTTATTTCTCGAATATGTCCATAAGTTTTTCTCTGTTTAACGATATTAGCTTCTTTGTCTCGGTTTCGCACAATCGTTATAACAGTAGAAGGTCCGTTGAAGTTGTGTCTTACTTATCGTCTAGGTACTCGATGGCCTTTTCTATCGTTTTGTATTCTTCACTGTGACTGATTTTCTTATTCACTATTTCGGAGTCTTTATTCTCAGTTTCAGCTTCATTTTCGCCAGGCTGTACTATCGTAAGCAAATACGGGATACTTTCGCCGCAAAAATAGTCTCGACATTATAGTAAAAAATCAACCACACTCATTCTTGAATCAGCAAATTTATACATTCCAAAACAGACACCACAAAACTATCGCATCGAAATCAACAATACAAAATACGTTTAAAAAATTATTACCGACGTTAATCCAACAAAAAGACGTTCAAATTTTCATGTTAAAAACACTAAATTAGTTTACATTATTTGAACCAAGCTCTAGCAAACTATATCTATTATGCAACTGGAAAAATCATATTTAACAATAAGTTCTTTTAAGAAAAATAAATAAACACATGAACACAAGACCGATATTTCTTTCACTACTAATTGATCCGACTATCAATCAAACGGGTTATCAACATAAACTGGAGTTACTAGTTATCGTTTTAGTGCTGGAGTAGAGACAACTGCTACAGTCCCACGGACACATTATTATGTCATTAGAATTAAAACCACTTGATAATTAGTCAAAAAAATACAGTCTTATTACGTTTTGCTATTCCGGATGAAATCAATAAATTTATAAAACTGTTAAAAAATAAATCATCATGCGGATATGATGAGGTAACTCCAGCGATGATAAAAAAAACAACAATAATTTATCTCGCAAATCTAATGTACAGCCTGTTTCGAGCCAATAAGTTTGTGCAGTAACTTAATGTAGCTGGGAAGATTATACTACTTCGTCTGCAAAAGTTTTCAACATTACACAGTATTACACGATAAAATCAATTTCGGTTCAAACCTAAATATTCAACAGTGCATCAGATATCCAGAATTTCGGATTATATAACTGATAATTTCAACATTAAAAAAAAACAACAACACTGGTATGGTATTAACAGACGGTGAGAAATCGTTTGATACTGCATGGCATAATGGAATATTACATAAAATGATCGAAACTAATACATTTGTATGCAAATTGTATGTTATAAATAACTATTAAGTGTCTCCGCGAAGGATCAAACTACAAGAATTGTGGGAGCATAATTTGACCTTATTTATTTATATCACTGTTGAATGATCTTCCTAACATATCTTCAGTCATCACACACCAATGACCTAGCACTGTACTCCTTATACAGTGTAAACACTGTCCATAATCGATTACAATAAACGGTAGATACCGTTTGTAAATATTACAGAAGATTGGAAATTGTAATTAAATGCAAATAAATTTGAAGCAATTATTTTTTTGCTAGAAGATGTCAACTATGTTCACTCGCGAAATAAACATTAATTCTAAGTGTTCATGAAAGGTTCGATAATCAGATGCTATTCTCGGTAAAAGGTTAACATTTAACGAACACATGAAATACGCTATTACAAAGCCAACAACCCTATGCATAATATCCGATATTTAACAGAAAATCTAGTCTTAACAGTATAAATAAAAAATTATTTTATACTACTACTATATGAAGGAATACGCATTACAGACTGTAGATAATTCAAAAATATATATATTTTAAAGTGTAAATATATATATGTATATATATATTATATAACGGGCTGATAACACCCTAAAGTCAAAAAAACAAAATATTAAATACGTAGATATCGCATCGTATATTACTATAATCCACTCCTTAGTAAAGCCGTATACTCGTACAAATATTTTATATTTGGTACCGTAGTGGGAAATTAGTATACAAGTCAAATTTTTGTTACAATAGGTATAAAAGAATACTATTTACCGGCGGTTAGTAGTATCGGATGTTTATCCGGATGTAGTTCCATTTGGCGTGCGACGTATTGACCGTCGAAATGAGCGTACCACATTCCGCGTTTGCTAGTACCGTCTGCGGCGCCGGACGAATTATTAGACGGCCTGACAAACGGTATACGAAAATAACGTTGAACGCCGTTATTATTATTATTATTATTATTGTTATTACTATTGGCGGATTCGATTTTGCGTCTCTGACTTCGTTGTTTATTGGCTTCTTCTAAGAGCGAACGCGGTACTCGCTCGTTTTCGTCCATGACGGTTTTTTTATTATTTTTCGCTTTCCAAGCGTGATAGACTTTCAAACGGCGATGAAATTCGGCTCGGCACGCTTCTAATAACGGAATATCGCACGACGTATTAATAGTGTCGCGAAGTTGAGAGTACTTCCACTTCGACAAGTCGTATTTATTTCCGCCGACCACGATGACGGTCGAATTATCTTTTTGTTGGCTTTTTATCGATCCGGAATCCGAATTATCTAAACTAGTTTGAGAATCCTGTCTCGTTAACGTTTGGATATCATCTATTATGCTGTTCGACTCTTGGGCCAGACGCAACGCTAATTCGTGATCTCGGCGTTCCTGTTCTAATTTCTCGCGTAAACGTGCTTCGATCCTTCGTTGCGCTTCTTGAGCCTACGAACGAATCGTATACATACAATATATATATATATATATGTATAATAATAATCAAATCAAATAAAATTTATTTAGTAATTTTTTTCGAGTACATACAAATAAATACTTCGTTAATTTCTGCGTGAATAATCGGTTAAAAGAAATAATGAAATTAAGTTACAAAACATACGACGAATTACGATTATTTGCCTTAATGTAATAATAATAATAATAATAATAGTAATCAGTATTATTAAGTAATAACGGTAAGCACATTGTGGTTTGACATTTATTATGTAAAAATAATAATAAAGGCCGAAGGGACACGTACGATATTAAAATAATAAATTAATGAAAATTAAATATATCAAATAAATGGCAAATAAGTATATCAAATAATAAATAACAATTAATTTTAGGCGAAAATATTTTTGCTATAAATCAACAAACAACATAAATATATAAAAACATATTCATATACCACGTACAAATCATGTATATACAGACATATACATATATACGTACACACACACATGCATATATATATATTATATAGCGTTTACAATAATAAAAATTAAAAATTAAAAATATACTTTTACAGTTCAAGGTCCATAAATAAAATATTTTTATCTTATTTGCTATAGGAAAAAACAGCTTACAATTTGGTTCGGACTTTGCTAAAGCGAGATACAGCTGTATCTTTCCAGCAGACCTAGTTCTCTAACTGATATTTCATTTTTTTTTCAAACACAAATAAATCAAAAATAATTTACATAATCATTGTGCATATAAAATGTTCACATCTTGCGTGTAATATTTTGCTAATATACGATTATAAATTATTCCATACGCGATGATTGGTTGATACATATCCAAATATAAACAATGCAGATTTTGTTTAAGGAAAACTTCTTTAAAATAATAAAAATAAGTAATTAAATTTTTAATATAATTTTAAACTTTCATAGTTGATACCCGTACTTTCACAATAGTTTCAAACTTAAAACCTGTAATTGTTTTCGAAACGTTACGTAATACAATTGATATGGTTTACACGGAAAAAAATTACGAAAGTAATTAAATTTTTTTAATTTTTCTGATAAAAACAAGTAATGGTCGGGTCAATTTAATTTACAATTTAACTTAAGATCGAGATATTTAATTTCATATACCTTATTTAAATTAACGTCATTTAGTAAATTCATATGCTTATCCTTCCAGATTCTTAAATCTTAATTTGTATACACAACATAAGTAGACTTTGTCACAATGACTAAACAATTTTTAAGCAGCCGTAAACTTATATTATTAACATCGACAATAATGATAACATTTAAAAATATAATAATAATAATAATAATAACAATAATAATAATAATATATATATTCTTATTGTCGAAAATGTTTATAACAGATTCACTGATTATACCAATAATACGGTAGATTGCATCTCGTCGATTTAGTAATTAACCAGCGTATAGTATTCCGTTACATTAACCTTTATGTACATACATACGAACATGTACATATATACATTATTGCACGTCTACATAAATATATATATATCAAACATATTGTATAATAATACACTTACATTTGTGCAGGTTGTACGTCATCTTCGCTCTCGAACTAGCTAATTATTTATTTTAATACTAATTATATTATTGAATATAATTGAATATGTGTACATATAAGTACACAAAGTAGTTGAATTTTTCGCATAAAAACCATATACATCGATGTGATTATTTACACCGCAAACAACGATGTCGTCATTGTTCTTCAAATACATCAATTACTATCAAAACCCGTCGTGCGCAGTGCGTTAAAAGCACAACATATTTAAAAATGTTGAAAAATTATTCGAATTAATATAATATAAATAACATAATGCAATTCTGAAAAATGTTTAATATTTGCACCTTGTAACAATTTTAATAAAGTGTCTATTCTATAAATCGATGAAAAAGTATGGCGTAATAGATGAAAATGTGAAGAACACCAATTGATAAACTTGCTGTCGCATTGCTCAAAAATAGTATCAGGCAGAATAAAACACAACATAGAGAACGAACTAAAAGAAGAGCAACATGGTTTTAGATCACGCAAAGGAACAAGAGAAGCCATATTAGGAGTGTGGATGATGATAGAAAGAAGTAAACCATTGCAATGGTAGATTTAGGGAAAGCATTTGATAAATGCGAACAGATAGAAATTTAGAAACAGAAGTAAAAGTCAGAAAGGGTGTAAGACAAGGATGCAGTCTATCTCCATTGCTTTCTTAATATATATATATATATATATACACAAAATAGGCGTTCAAAGAATAGGAAGAAACTAGTAACAACGCAATTAAGATAGGAGGAATGAACATAAAATTGTTCAGATTTGCAGACAACATGGCCGTAATGACGGTAAATGAAAAAGCCCCGTCAGATGCACTGTTAAAAATAGAATCTATAATGAAGCGCTGCAATATGTCAATAAATTAAGAAAAAAACTGTGATAATGAGGTGCAATAAAATGGAAGATAATAAAAAAATTATATAATGAAAGACTGAAACGTGTAAAAGAACATAGATACTCATTAATAACAGATGATGGAAGATGCGATCAGGAAATACGGTCCAGAATAGCGCAGGCGAAGGTCGTTTTTATTAAAAAGAAATCGCTGTTAACTTAAAAAAATGTAAGTATAGAGCTAACGAAAAGATAAACAAAAGTATACGTTTGGAGCGTACTCATGTATGGCTCAGAAACGTTGACCATAAATAAAGGAAGACAAAAACAACTGAAAGCGTTCGAAATATGGCGTTATAGAAAAAATACAAAAAATCAAATAAACAGGCATAATAAAAAATACGCAAGTATTCTAAAACATCAATGAAAAAAGATGCTTAATGAACATCACAGTATAGCACATATATTAAGAAATTTATAAGAACCGATAAGTGGCAAGATAACAAGAGGAAAAATATGACCGAAAATTCATCACTTAGATAATATAGGATACAAGTGTAAAGACGTACCAAGTATTGAAAGAGAGGGGTCGAAGCAGAGCGTTAGGCGTTATGTTTTTCTGGTTGACCACCGATCGAAGAAATACAAGAAGATGAAAAATTTAGTATCGCATTTCGGCGTTTTATTTGTCAATATTAAAATTATCAAACGCACTATTTCTACACACACACACACTGTAGAGACCTGTATGATATATATATAAACATATATATATATATATATATATATATATATATATATATATATAAATAAAATTTTACTACGCTACAATTAATCTGTTTTACGTTTTTACTCTAAACCTTTGTAATAACATGAATGTTACTTACAAACTGATGACATATATAATATTTTATGTTCAACTGAATTGATTTTTAGATCTGCATGTATATGGTTGTTACACAGAAATTTTGTCCCATCAACTCGCGTAAAAATTTGCGATTAAACTATGACATTGCTTTATATAAAAGAAGAAAAAATTAAATTACATATTTTAAATACGCTTACTTCTTCTATATTTGTAGTTTTGGTGACTTCGAGTAATTTTCGTTTTTCGTTATCCTCCTTTTCTTCCTCCGCCCTTCTTCTAACTTCTATCTCTAACTTCCTATAATAATCATCAGGATGATATCGTTTATAATTCAGTGTTACCATGGCAAGTAACGAGAAATATGCTATTTCGTAATACTCTATTAGGAATGTTTTGAAAGTAAATAAAATAGCGTACTGCCTATACCGCTTGAATAAACGAACGAAAGTGAGAATGCGCGCTTACCGTTTTCTAATTTCTTCCTCTTCGATTTTACGTTTTTCTTCAAATTCTTTTCTCTTCCGTTCCTTTTCCATATCTTCTTGAAGTTTCTTAACATGAAGCTGTTCTTCTTTACTTTTCTGTTTAGTAATTTCCAACTGCAATCTATTCAGCTGATTGTTCGCGTCGTTCATGAGTTTCGTATACATTTTATCAATTTCCTCGGCTTTTATATTTTCATCCATCTATCGGTAAATAAAAACATCAATTAAACGTCGTATTACGATCGGCGCTTTTCAGTCTCTAGTAAAGTACAAATCGTGGATGTGTGTATAGTCGCGATAAAAATTTCGATCAAATATTATACGATAGTATTAAAATGGACGATTATATTTTCAGTTCGGTATGTTAAATAGTTAGAAAATCAATTGAAAATTAGTTATTTTTAGCTGTTTGCACGATTTCATCCTTTACGTAATTTATCTTTAGGTCTGTGTGCAGAGTTTGATTGGTCACATACCATGGCGCATTTGTAATGATTCTTAGAAATCTATTTTGTAATCTTTGTATAATTGCTACGTTACTCTTTTTCGAGCAGCCCCATAGTTGACATCCGTATTTCCAGACAGGTTTGACGACCTGGTTGTAGAGTAATAGCTTATTTTCAACTGCTAGTTCTGACTTTCTCCCTAAAAGCCAGTACATCTGATTAATTTTAATGCGTATTTCAGTATGCTTCGTTACGATATGCCTCCTCCACGTTAACCGTTTATCCAAGTATATTCCCAAATACTTGACTTCGTCTTTTAATGGGGTAATATTTCCATTCTTCATTACATTACTATCGTTTAATCTCCGATTAGTAAAAGTTGTGTGTACCGATTTGTTTTCATTTACTTTGATACGCCATGTCATAAACCAGTCCGATAATTTGTCAATCGCTAGTTGTAGACGCATATTTGCCTTTATTGGGCACTCGTCTGAACACAAAATAGCCGTGTCATCTGCAAAAGTAGCAATTTCAACATCAGGCAGAGTGGGAGCATCAGCCGTGTATATGAGGTAGAACAGCGGCCCCACTTCTGCTTCTATTGAATATATTTGTGATTCTTCATTGCCATATTTTACAGAAAAGAATCTTTCACTGAGATATGATTCAAGGATTCTGAATACTTGAAGAGGAAATTGACATTTGATTTTTAAAAAAAATGTTCCACTTGATAATGACGTAAATGCCGAAAAGCTTTGTGTTTTCTATAAGAAAATAAATATTAGTGATTTAACTAATTTTCAATTGATTTTTTTATAGAAAATCACTACATTCCACATTATATAAAAAATTAAATAGTTAGGTTTTATTATTAACGGCAAACTGAAGTATGATAAACATATGCGTTATATAAATGATAAAGTAAATATTACATTTTTAAAGGGCTCGTTGGTAATCTATGGGACATAAGTGCAATCACTGTAATAATACTGTTCCGGCATTTATTACAAACGATTATCTAAGCAACTAACTCAAAGTATAACATATAACTATAGTTAATTTTTAATCGAACTTTCTCTTATGTAAACATTTTAAATATATGGACCATAGCTTGAGTATTGATTTATATATTAAACAAAAAAAAAAGAAGTTGGTAATTTTTGTAAATAAAAGAGGGAATACTGGTGTAAAGAGTATACAAAAGGGTTAAATGCATACATTTTTAATTAATTTAAAACCAGATATGATAATTGAACAATCTGTAAACAAGGGAACAAATTTTTCCCCCGATGTAACTGGGTGATTTAGAAACAAAAGAATTAAGATAATTTTTTTTTTTTTCAAAATATTAACTGGTCACGGTTCAATCGGTTATCATTTAAATAAACTGCACATTATAGATAGTAATAAATGTTGTAATTGTACTACTAGTAATGAAGCAGAAGAAGTTCATTGTATATATTTGTAACAAGCACGGTCACTCGAGACAAGTATCGATTGTTCATTTTACTTTAATGAGTTTTACTGAAACAATTTCCTCCGCTTATCTCGAAACCGTTTAAAATGAAATCAATATATAAATGATCACGAAATTATTTTATTAACGGCAGAAACGTTTGTTGTATATGCTTGAAAATGACGAGATTCTAGAAAAGCTTCGCGTTAATAAAATATTTTTTATAGTGATTAATTTTGTTTTTTTAACTGATCACTGCGGATAGTTATAAACTAGTTTCCGTAGGCTACTGTTGGCGGGTCTTCTCAAAGTGGCGATTTTATTTGTCTACTATTTTATTGTATACAAGCCTCGTCCAAAATCGAAGGAAGATAACGCGAGAAGGAAATAATCCGGTAATATCGGAACTCACCTTAATCCGTTTAATCGACGAATCGAAATCATTCTGCAATCGTTCTACATCGCGAACACGTTCAGATTTATTTTCTTTTAATTGACCAATCATCGACTCCATTTTACTAAATATAAGCTGCAATAAAATTTAAAATTATTAAATTAAAAATAACACCAACGTGGAAAATATCTCATTATATATCACGAAAACGATTTTTAATATACTCGAGGGTTCCCTTCCGTAAGATTTATTCGCGAAAATATTTACACGTTGAATAGTTGGGAAACCAGGGTCGGAATAATTAAGATTTGCAATTACAACGAATGAAATAAGACATTCGGCTAGATCAAAAATTATGATCTGATCCACATTTTACATCATTACTTGAAAAGTTTGTAATGTAGTGATTTTAAATAAGTTAAATTTAAAATCACTAAATTTTTTCGTTATAAAAAATCGCATAAGACTGTTAAGCCGCTATCAAGCAAATATAAATAAATTAATACAAATTTATAAACACATAAAATGTAAAAAATATTACCTAGATACGCAATTTACAAAAATTATCCAAGTATAAAACAGTATTATTAAATAATCTTATAGTGAATGCAGGTAAACAACACAATCAACAATATAAAATATATACATAAACAATAACACAATAGCGAATAAAATAAAAATAAATAAAAACATTGGACAACATAAAATTTATACATATTTGATGTTTTTATTTATTTTTATTTTATTCGCTGTTGCGTTATTGTTTATATATATATTTTATATTGTTGATTGTGTTGTTTACCACATTCACTATCAGATTATTTAAAAATACTGTTTTATACTTTGATAATTTTTTGTAAATTGCGTACCTAAATAATATTTTTCACATTTTATATTTTATATAAATTTGTATTATATATTTTCATAATTTTAGACTTGCTATTTATTTATTTATATACGATTCACATAACAGCTTATGCCAATTAATATGCGAAGACTGAGAAGTAAATAACTGAATAAAAGTATACAACTTAATTAAATCATAAACATTTCTGAAAGAAAAAAATATAATGATGTTAAATTATTAAAATAACATACAAAAAAGAAACATTTATACAAACTATATATGCAATACATAAACACACAGTCACTCACAATACACATTAGAATTTACATACAACGGGGAGGAAAAAGCAATTTTCGAAGCGCAACCCACGATAGTGATATTACTTCCGATTCTTATATATGGTTAGGAAACACGGCCATAGACGAAAAAAATTTTAAGAAGGATAAGAAAAGTTCAGACTGCACATGAGAGATTGATGTTAGATATAAGATTATCAGACCATAAAAAGAATGCATGGATACGTGAACAAACACGGTTGCATGATGCAGTGATGCAGTGTAGCGGCTTGCTATAAAAAGTGGAGTTGAGCTAGCCACGTGGCTTGAACATAAGACAATTGTCAAATGGAAGGCTAATGACGCGGTAAACAAAAAAAAACAAACAAAAAACCAACAAGATCTGATAAAATTTAAAAATTTAATCGTCTACAGATTTAATTAACAGGATTGAATAAATTGAGAATAATATAATTAATTATTTATAGATTAAATTAGGCTATTAAAAAAATAAAAATAATAACAGTGATCATGATATAAACGAGATGAATCATCTTCCGTTAGTAATAAATGTGACATACTTTTAAGCTATTGATTTTTTTAATACCGCGGAAACGATGCTGATGTTTCTTCTTAGCTATATATGTGCGTACGTTCGTCTGAATAATAACCAAACACCGTCGTCTGTATAGAATTTTATTTTTCACTGCAATTGTAAATAAGTTTATTAAATTCGCGGAAGTTAAATTTTTTTTTTCAAATATTCGCTTTATTATATCAAAATCGCGAGACGAGCAGTTCGAAAACAAGAAATCGGAATTTGAAAAGAGTGAAGAAAAAAAACACGAATTAAAATTACTAAACGTTTTTTATAAAAGCACAAAGCATTTCGGCTATTAAGTCATTATCAAATGAACATAAAAATAAAATCATATACTATATAAAAATATAAAATGTAAAAAAATACTATAAAATAACCAGGTAGCGAATGCGGTCAAGGATTGTAGATTGTGTTATTTACACACATTCACTATCAGATTATTTTATAAATTACTTTTTGTTAATTGTATATCTAAATTAGTATTTTTCACCTTTTATATTTTTATATTGTATATCGATCGAATAAAAATTAATAAAATCTTAAAAATTATTAAAAAGAAAAATATATCTGGTACTGCCGAAACTATTATTACAGATAGAAGAATCGGGTTATTTAATCAAGAAAACAAAATTCTATATAACAGAAGATAGCAATAGCCCGTAACTTACATTTCAGTCAATATTATGATAAGCCAGATGGTATAATGTTGGTCTTTGGGATAAATAAAATGGAAGACATTCGTAAAATAAATGAAATAATAAAACAATTAAGTAAAAACAAACAAAAAATCTAAGTTTAACATAAAAAAAAACAAAAGCACTATTTAGAAAATAGGATAGAAAAGAAATGATACATCGCGTCGAACAGCATCTATACATGAATAAAGATAAAATAAAATTAAATAAAATACTCGGGAATGATTATAGACAATAATCGTAATTTTATAGTAAACACGACGAAATAATCAGATTAAATATATTCAAATATTTCCGGTTTCACATATAAAGAGTAGTACTTTATAAAGTTATTTTTGGATCTATAAACGAATTGTTCCACAGTATGTTTCCCACTATTGCGAAAAAAAAATAGATAAGAATAAAATACTAAAATTACAAAGGAAAATAACAATTTTCGGATATATCTCATATACCTCAGTCAACATTATAACAGGAAGAGTTGAAGTTGGAAATGGTAAACTAAATCAAAATATTGAAACAGGAAGAAATATATTTGATCGGAAAAAGTTACAAAAACAGATCAGTGAAATTAACTCAAATGGATTAAAACGTGGCTAAAACAGGAATGGTGACACGGGAAATAGTTCCAGTTATAGAAAAAAAGATTACAAATGAAACATTTTTATACTGATTATAACTTCACACAATTTTTAACCGAACATGGAAATAATGGAGATTATTTGAAACGTTAAAACATTGCTAAATCGGATATCTGTAAAAACTGTGAAGAAAAATTAGATATTTTTGAATGTAGAAATTTCAGCGAAGAAAGAGAAATAATTAAAAAGACAATAACTAAGTAAATAAGACTTTTTCAATCTAATCAATTTTGTTAACCGCGTAATGAAAAATGAATAACAAAACACAATAGTTAATATAACGATTAGAAACTCTAGCTGGAAAGCTGCAAGGTACAGAGGAGTTGAAAAAAAACACCCACAAAAAAATACTTATATATGTAATTTTTATATTCACTTGACGATAGCATACAGCCGAAAAGCTTTGTGATTTTACATTTTAAAAAAAGTTTAGTGATTTTTAACTCATTTTTTGTTGTTTAAAAATCATAATGTTCGATTACTGAACGTATTAACGCTCATACAGACGTCATATGTTATTGATAAAATAGAAATATTACACGGCGTAACACCACCGGACAGGACGAAGTGATAGCTATGAAAGAAAAAACTAAACGAGAACAAGTCGTAAATCCATTGTATGCTAAAGGGTGTCGCGATAAGTCAACTCACGTCAAGAAAAGTTTTGTAAATGGTTTCATAGAAAAACCTTAATATGATGGAATTACGGAAGGGAAAGCTGAAAGGGAATCGATCGCGACTATGGGAACAATCAAACGAATACACTTACCTTTCGGTAATAAATTACCCTAGCCAATATGGAAAATCCTGAATAGAATAAAAACTATGACACAGGAAGTATGGCAAAAAACATGAATATATAGTAAATTACAGACGACACGACGGAAATGAATGCGTACAAGATTCAGAACTTAGCCTGCTCATTGTTACATTGATTGGAAGATATGGCTAGTATAAATGGAATCCCGGACAAGCAACTCAGACTGTCAAATATTGAGAGAAAAAAGAAATATACGCTGATAGACATAATAATAATGAGAAGTTATATTTACTTACATTTGATAACCGACAACGCACACCATTGCGCTTTTTTCCACTGAGAATGTAATAGCCATTTTTTAACTTTCGAAATCATTATAGCTAAATTTTCAGGATCGGATCTCATAATAGAATCGAATTCGGCGAATTTTCCAGGACGAAAAAATACTTTACTAACGCCGAATTTATAATCCTTCTCGCTCATTCCGATAGCTCGAAATAAAGCCTGCGTAAAAAGTAATTAATAAAATCATCTTTATTCGTTAATAATAAAAATCGTCTGTTTTTTCTACGATATAAATAATAAACGTATTCAATTTCAATATGTATTATGTAAACAAAATATTATATATGTAACATATATAATATTTTTTTATTTGTTTCAAGCCGTTATGTGGAATTAACGAATTATACGTTAGAAATAATATTTGTTATTATAATTCAGCGATTTTACAAAATGAGACTACTACTTATATTTACTGTCGTTTCCAAAAATTCGTAAAAACATAAAGTTCCCCGTACACGCACGTTACGTAGCTAATCTTAATTTAAAAAACCACAATGGATGTCCAAATAAGGCTATTCAGCAAGAGACGAAATATCGATAAACACGAAATGAAACGGTCCCAACAAACTGCCATTTACAATCGTGCGATGAATATATTATACGAAACTTAAAATTTTACTATTGAAAGCAAATTGTTTCGAAAATATTTACTCGCAATTGAAGCAAAAGAAAATTTCTCTATCAACTTATTACACGAATTCAGTAAGTCCAAAAACAATTGAAAGATTACTTTCATCATGCAGGATTCTCAAAGTAGCGAATTCTTTGATGCTAAAAGGGATTGAGAAGGAAGATGTTGAAACTGAGCAGACATTTAATTAAATATTTGAGAAAGTTTCTATATTATTAAACTTTTCCGCAGAATTTGACGCAGTAGATGATGATAATGTGTACAGCCCCAATTATGTCAGACAACAAGGTATTTGAGATTGTTCAAAGCTCGAAAATATCGTTGCTATAGATTCCGACGACAAATTAGACAATGAGATGAACAACGCAGTTCCTGTTCCCACAACATCATGTGTGCGCCGTTATTTAGATGCATATTCCAATGATGAAATGAAGAACAAAATAAAGGATATCTCAAACAATTTGTTGTTTAAAAATACAATGCAAAAAATATCGGATTATTTTCAAAAAAATGATAAATGTTTTATATTTGTTTTTGAAAAATTTTTTATATATTAAAATTCACTCAGTTCTTGTTAATAATATTGTTTTTTTATTGATCTGTATTAAATGCGTGCATATATACAGATGTATTGTTAAAATATACTCTAATAAACGTAATTTTATTGAGCATGTGTATTTTTTTTTTTTTAAAATATCGTTTAACACGAAAAATATTTCAGTCCACTCGTTAAACAATTTTCATTAAATATATATATTAGCACGTACTAGGTTAATATTTACAATGCTGTATACAGTATAATATGCAACGTGTAACGGTGCTGTTTATGTTTAACGTTTAGTTTTGAAATTTAAGGCTTATTGCTGCATAAATAAATTTTAGTCATTTTAATCGCTCCAAATAAATTTTTATACGGTCTGTTTATGATACATGTTTGGTGAATTTCTCTATCGTGTACAGTCATAGAAATGCATACATATAAATTTTATTCTATATCGGTCCACTGCTGGACGTAAGTTATCCCCAATCTTTTTCATTCGTTCCGGTTCTGAGCTTTCTGAACCATTTTTTTCCCGTTACCTGAGTTATATCGTTATACCATCTAGTCAGCGTTTCTTCTCTTATATAGCGGCCAACATTACATTTATATTGTCCATCTATTATCCTTTCCTCTGGCTATGTGCCCTGTCTAGGTCAATTCACTTTAGTATGACCACATGATTTTTTTGTATATCCGAGTATTACGTTTCCGATCGGACCGCCTTATATTTAATATTAAACTTTCCTGCATTAATTGCGCCCTTATTATCGTTCTGATATTTGTTTTTACGAAATTGTGAACCATATGTAAAAACTGATAGAACGATACACTGATCATATAGTTTCCGCTTTAGACATATTGGTATGTTTCCCGAAAACTACCCGCGCTAATGGTATTCCGCGGCGTACTTATGTCGGCATCAACTTTTTCTTGTCAGTCGTATTTTTTTGTTCTTCCATTTCTGTATTATTTATTTCCATTCCTAGTACACTTTATCGAGTATTTGTCATTCCTTTGATCTTATGCACGTTGATTTTTAGTCCCATTTTATTTGAATGTATGTTTAATTCAGTTAGAATCGTTTGAAGACCTAAATAAAAAATCGATCGTTACACGATGCGCTAAATATGGTTTTAAGTGATAGCACGATAAACACAAATTAACATATATATTTTTTTCTATCCATTTATCATCGATTTTTAACAAACATATATATACACGTCATAATTTTATACGTATGCACTATCATCGTCCGACATAAACGCGTTATATTTACCTTACAAAATAATCTACTATCTAGTTTGGCGAGATTAGGCGGCATCAATTTCTTGTACATGTTGTACAGATCGTTGAATGGGCATCTAGAAGGAAAGCCTTGTTGCATTAATTCCAGAACATTCGTCATACCTGAACATTGTAGCTGGGAAAGAATAGAACCACCTTCGAAAAGATGATCAACCATTTTCTGATTCGGTTTTATACATCGAACGAAATTAGTACCCTGCAATTAACGAAAATCGAGAAATATCAATGAGTTAATTCATAATAATTCTACGCACATCGTCTAAGATTATATGTTCATTATCGATTATTAAAAGGAAAAAAAAACATCGATAATTATCAACCCTTAATGTTCTGGGTGCTAACCATACATTCCGGTTATAAGCTGTAATGACTGTTGTTGCTACCGTACCAAATTGATTCCGTAAATCAGGTACGCTGCCTTTTCATCTTATACCGGATGTTTTTACCAAGTTTTCTCCTCTTTATATGTTAAAAAAATTGGTGGATCCGCCTTTCGCATAATATATGTAACTATCAGTTCATCTCCTTCTGGCCATCTCGTGAGATTTTTTTTTTTTCACTGCACGATATACACAACATTCATCGCCATATCCACATTTCAAATACGTCAATGCGTTCTTTATCAACTGCTTTCCACACCTCAGCTGCATATAGGAAAATTGAGAGAATTAATGTTTTTATTAGCTTCTTTCGTAATTTGAATGATCACTTTTTTTTTTTTTTTTTTTTTTTAAGCATAAACAACGGTGATCACGATAAACTTGGCATATTAATCTAACATCTTCAATGATACATTAGATTGCGATACAATAAAAGAATAAATAAATATTAATAATAATTAACATATTATAACGCGATAGTAATATGTGAGATAAATATTGATTAAAGAACGCCTTTTAGAAGTATTGAATTAATGTAATATAGTAAAGAAATGTAACGCTCAAGATAATTCCGGTTACTAGGTAATCGGTAGAGCATCCCGGCACTACTTCCTTCTCAGTCACCTAGCTGTATTGCCTGGAACTTCTAACGAATGCATTCTGAAAATATTGGGATTACTGCTATGTTTGAGTTTGTTAAATAATTTCTCGTACTGGCTAATGTAAACTTCAAAACATTATGCAGAGTTAGATTACAAACGTAGAATGGTGCGGACATGATTATACGAAGTATCTTCTACTGCTACTGCTGCACTCTGTTCAAATTACTTACGCTAGTTGATCCATATAATTCAATACCATAACGGCAAATCGGCGCAATCATTGTGAGATAAATACGTCTTTTAGTTTTTAAATTCAAGGTTGACTGACGACCTAGCAGTGGATATAGTAGCCCATCACGTGTAATAATGTTCTTACTAATTTGCGCCACGTGAAAGCACCATACGAGCCTTCGATCCAAGTACAATCCGAAATAGCGTACGAAATCAACTTGTGGGATGATGTCATTATTAATTGTTATAGGTATGTTCAACCGATCTATTAGTAAATATAATATGTTGACACTTATGTGAATTAAACTGTATTCGCCAATATTGAGCCCACTGAACAATTCGATTCAGGTGGTTCTGAACAGTAAAGTTTGCATATTTGACATCTGAATTCGACACGAGGATGGCTATATCATCTGCGAATGTGGACCACCGTTTGTTACAAATTATATGCTTAATAATCGTATAATTGCGATTTTGCTTGAAACAATTTGTCTTTTTGTTTCATCTGAGCAACCTCGATTGCCAGTAATCAAAGATCTTAAATAAACAAAACAAAACGATTTTGCTGCCTATCATCATAATCTCGGTTTTAGATGTATTGATTAGAAATCCATGTCTCTCTGATACGTGCAATTAATTCCGTCATTTATATATAATATATATATATATATATATACATATGTAAAAAATAATATTCGATCAGTTCGAAAGTTCGTAGAAGACGTTATATTAGATTAAACTATATAATAGTGGTTAACATAGAAAGTGTAGTTGCAGTCATTTTACAGTTTATACTTTTTAAAAAATTCCCATATATAAGTTAAACGAGACGCGATTTTACGAGGAAAGGGGGAACTAGTCGGGGGAAAGTTACAGATATTATTCCGCAGGGTGAAAAAGTCGTTATAAATAATTATCGATTTATATGCGAGCACTAACCGTACTTCTTAATTTGTCCATCAACTCTGATAATTGCGTACGAAATTTCGAACCAACGCTGATAAATGTAAGTTTTCCTTTGTTTAATGTTGTACTATTATCGCAGCTGCTGGTAAACAAATGTTGTAGAAAAGGATCTTTACTCTCCTGGATTAACCCTTCTAGATTCGCATGCAAAGCATCGTTGTTCTTTTCGATAAATTGATTCTGTAATGTAAATATGTGTATTGTATATATATATATATATATATATATGTGTGTGTGTGTGTGTATTCTACGAAGTGATATACAACGTCGATGAATTATTCCGGACAGTTACCTAGAAGTTATTGAAAATAATTTTGAACAGTGAGGAATGAAGCGATTTTAAAAAAATAAACAACAAAAAATTAATTAAAATTACTAAATTTTTATATATATATAAATGACTATAAAGCTTTACTAATAGAAAAAATAATAATAGTAAAAAATACAAATAAAAATAATTTATTAAATTCGACGAATAATTAGTTTTAAGAATTATATTATAAATTTCATCAATTTTTTTATATTAGACGGAAAGTTTTTATTTTCCTTGATAATTAGTATAATTGTTTATTTATAAATTTTGTATTGGTGAATTTTCCTACATTTACTATTAGATTATTTTATAAATAACCATCTAAATTAATTATTTTCTTATATTTTATTTTCGTTTTTCCCCTTTTATATTTTTTAAATTATAAATTGTATATATTTTTACATTTTATTTTTTATGTCCATTTTATAAGGGCTTGAGGCCGGAAAGCATTGTGGTATTATATATATATATAAGTTTAATAATTTTAACTATTTCTTTTTTGTGGTTTATTTACTCTTTTCTTAAAATTTAATTTTCGATGTAACAAATGATAAAACAATTTTTCTTTTTTCAGCAAGATGATTTGCAAATTAAATAACGAGCATCTTTTTTTTCATAGTGCCAAACGATTTCGGTTATAAGTGACCATCCGGCGAAGTCTCAACCATATATTGACACTGTCCCCCTATCATATGAAACGTTCATCAATAACGAACAGAGAATCTATATTAGTTACCGTTTTATAACAAACTGCTCCGGCAAAATGTCTGACTAAAAATCCTTCATCGTCTCTTAATTCTCGATGAATTTTTAATTTCGAATTTCGCGGTAAACCTAAACGAAAATGACCGTTCCATTGTCGGTGTACTTCGTCAGTGAAATGTTCGGCGCTGTGCTTCGGGAGTTTAGATTCTTCATCCAGTAGGCTAAATATACCGGTGTTTTTAGCTTCTATTAAATCTAGACAAAAAGTAAAATATTATGTACTAATATATATTTAATAATTATGAATGCTTTTCGTAACTGGCATTATTAATTATTATTAGGAAGGGGGTATTTGAATTTTCGATTAGCGCCACGTCGTTTCAACTAACATATACTCTGACTCAGTTATTAATGAATTTAATTCAAAATGTATGTATGTGTTAGTTACGTAACGTCTTGCTAATTCAAAAAATTGTAATATGTTTAGTTATAATAAATGAAATGAGTTTCCCGATTATTTTTCTTATAATCGTCCAATAATTATCCTTTACGTGATATGGAATAAATTTTATACACACACACACACACATATATATATATATATAATATATTAAGGTGAGCAGATGACTCCAGACAGCGGATGGGTTCTACTTGGTTTTGATTAAGCTCGGATAGAATGGAATGGAAGAAAACGTGTCAATTATATGGTGTTCGTAACGATGTAACCACTATTATTTTTAGGAGTTTATATGTTATATAATATTGTTAGTATACTTATGGGTGGGGGTCCTTTGGCTGGATATTTGGCGAAATAAAGGCTATATATATATATATATATATATATATATATATATATATATATATAATATATATATATATATATTCAAATTTTTCAAATTTATTTCAAATTAAAATACAAGGTTACAAAGAAAATATATATAACGTGTAAATCCCGACTATGCGCATATTGCGCGAACGCCGGATTATACAAATAAATAAAGATAAATTTAACATCCGTTCCATCACACTAAAAAATGTAACGTTATATAATTCAATGAAATAATACACTTTCTTAACCAAAACATTTTTTTAAAAACCAACTAAATCGATTTAGACATATAAGTAAACACATACAAACACCCAGACACCGCCAATCAAATAAACTAAGTATTAAACTATAATTACAAATCCGCAGAAATATATCTAACGCGCGAAAGTAAATATACAACATAGAAATATACACATAAATAAATACTAAAAGCCGTGTATACATAAAGTCATAACAGGAAATAACTCATAATCACATAATTAATAAAAAGTTGAAGTAGAACTTAATTTACAAATAAAAAAATTTAAATTACAAAATAAAATCATCAATCTAACAATTCCAACCGAATACTTTTAAACCAGTTAGCAACTTCAATTATTATATGAAAAGCTCGTTACCTATTTACACATTACAAATGCAACTAACTTACGCCGTCGTTTATAATTTTTAAGATCAATTTTTAGTTGACGCGGCAGAGTTAAACGTAGTGGCACCCATATAAACAGTTTAGATGCGGGAATGAAATTTATTAAATGTAGGCAACTTTGCTAACTCGTGTGAAGATAACCTTGTTTTACCACCATGCAACTCAATCGAAAAAAGTTTAAAATTTTTAAACACGAAAACAAGTAATTGTACTTCATATAATTCACAAACGGTGAGAGGACGAGTTTTCCAACAGGGTTGCTTATCATTACCAATGGTGTTAAATAACATGTTTTGAAGTGATTGTATGACATTCATATATACCTTTCCAGCTCCACCCCAATGCATAAGTCCACAGCACAAAACTGGTTGGTACAAAGAAGTATACAAACGAAATAACTGTGTAGATGAAAAAAATTGCTTCAGATAATAAAAAAGATAATTTAATTTTCTTAATCTTTTAGAAAGGAACTCGGTATGTTTATGCCAAGTTAATTTGCAATCAAGAACCACCCCGAGATACTTAATTTCATAAACACGTTCAAGTACCACATTATCGATATTTATATTAAAAGTGTTTTCAATGTAATAAGGCTGGTACGTATAAATCATATATTTAGTTTTATTCAAATTCAAGATTAACTTGTTTTTATTTAACCATGTACAAATAGAATACACATCACTTTGAACCAAAGACTCTAATACAGAGGGAAACCGAGAATTATACACCAAGACAGTATCATCTGCATAACTAAATATTCTCCCTCCAATATTTATATTACACAAGTCATTTATATATATCAAAAACAAAATAGGGCCTAATTTCCCTGTGGAACCCCAAAATATGTATTATATATATATGTGCATACGAAAATAAAATACGTCGACATTAATTTAGAAGTTCTTTATAGATAATTATACTTCTTCTACATCTCTATTTTATATTATGAACGATGGCTTAGTTTTGATAACAGAAAAAACTAATTATAATTACTTCTGACGATAGCAACAATTTAACAATAAAAACAACAATAATAATATTATCGATAATAATGATAATAAAATAAATGATCCATATATCCGTCTAATTAAATAAACTTAATCTATTTCAGCCGTCATTTGATATTTAAAATTATCGTTTGTTTCGCCGATTTCGATGCCGAGCTTGTTAACCGAAATAAGTTTCTCCGCAATTTTTCATACTGCACGAAATTGATTTGAAATTTTTTGAGCCGTATCAATTATTTATCAGCGACAGATTTTATATGTACAGAAAAAATACTAAAAAAATTTTACCTTCTCGATAATTAAACTATATATACGTTGTCACGTGAATTAAAATTATTATTGTTAACTTTCGTTTCAACAGAATTCGTTCACTCTTTTTGAAACTATATCATATGCCATCGGTGTACTCTAAAATTCTATGCCAACCTAATCATCGATATTACGTTTTGTTCTAAAATATAAAATAACAATTAAAATTATATTTAAAGTTCCGTTTATTTTTCCGCGAACCTGGAAAATATTCCGTTTTTTTTTTTTTTTTTTTAAATACTTAAATACGAGGATTATTAGAAGATTGTAAAAACTAAATATTTTAAAAATACTGAATTAGTACGATGTAAAAATTAAGGCCGTTGTTACAGTAAGTACGTCTTTATGCTTTTAGTCTTGCGCGTGTGTACGAGCACGCATATGAAAACAAACGAAACGTTTTAAGTACGGGGATCGTGGCTACACTGCAAGTAATTTCAACTGACGTATACGCGCGTAGGTCGTACGACCATCGAATGTGTTTGGTCGTAGTATTTTGCAATATCAAGTAGTACAGATTAGTAAAAATTTTATATTGACCATCAAGATGCTTCCAAAATTTAAAATTGATGCGTGGAATATTCCGCGTGTAGAATCGAAAATACTACCCGCTGTTGTATCGGACAGTTTAAATGAAAATCGCATTTTTGTTGATAAATATCGAAAAAAAAAATTAGCATTTGGACTAATTGAAATATTAACATTTCAGAATCTATTTTAATATTATCGCAATATATTCCACTAGTATCAGTTGTTAGGAAACAGTGTAATCACACCGTATATAATGCGTGACATCGCAACCTAAAACGGTGGTACGTCTAAAGTAATATTCGGAGAAATAGTTACGATTAATAATTATTAAGTCGTTACCGATACAATCTTGATTATCGACGAAGTAAATTTTCGGTACGTTTAAACTTTCACGTTCGTATAACAGTTGCTCGTCTTTAAGTATTCGTTCGTTGAAAAACTGTTGCAACTTTTCGTTACAGTAATTTATACAAAACTGTTCGAAACTGTTCATCGTGAAGTATTCTGCGAAAACGAAACAGAGATTTTTTAATTACTTTTAAATCGATTTAAGTTTACGTAACTGGCCAAATTTTGATAACGATATAAAACTAAATCGTTAGCATCTAAGGAAATAAATAACGAAATGGAACTGTTATCGTTAAAAAAAAAAGACCCGCAGTAATAACAGTTATTTTTTATATTTTAAACATAAAATATTCGTATAATATTCGAATTTTGTTTTCGATTTCATCCGGAGATAGTCTTCTTTTCAGCGAACGAGATATTAAATAAAAAGAAACATATTGCGAATCAGTTCTTAGATTTTTTTTTTTTTTGTAAAAGGTATAATACGTTTAAAAATCATTTAACGCCATTTATTTTATCGAAAAAAATAAAATAAAAAACAAGAAAACGCTAAGTCCGTCGACCTATGTATAATCGGAGACTATATATTATGAAAAATTAATTATTAAAATTTAATTGTAGTTTTTCATCAATTATATAACATCAGTTCACTATTTATTTCCGTTTAAATATATTATACTTAAAAATAAATATTACGACGAACGTTCAACTAACCGAAACCAGCTATATCTAAAACTCCGATGTAATAACTGGAAGTTCGAAACGGAATACTTTCGTTTATCATACGTACGATATAATCGAAAAGTTTGCTATAAAGCGCTTTAGCTAAAGCGTCTCTAGCGCTATTGGCTTCGTGCACTTTTAACGGTACCCTGCAAAAATGAATAACGGGAAAAATGCATATTATTTTTTAAATGAATAAAAGTAAAACACCAAATGTGAGATTGGTTAAAAGAATTCACTTTAATATCAATAAGTTTACATCGGTCTATCGCAGATGATAAGCGTGACCGTAAGTATATGCAGTATATGAACCGTTTTGGCTTATACATCCCGTTCAGTTCTATTGTTTCACATCTTCTTCGTGCCAGGAAAAGTAACATTTGCACGTTACACGGTGTTAGACTATGATTCTGCAAAGGCGACACTGTCTCCATTTATACGTACTACGTTGTTAAGGTTGCGTTTATTGCTGCAGTTGAAAAGGTGTCGGATAGATTTTTCTCAAACCACATATGCGTGAAAAGTCGTCGCAAATTCGTCACTTTTTCATGTTAACTCCTGTTTTTTAGCCTGTTTAGTAAGCTCCATATATCATATTTCAATTATGTTCCTAGAGGAAGGTTCCCTGTTTTACACACATAGTCTGCAAAATTACGATTAATTAATTAATTAATTTACACACACATATATATAACATATATATATATATATGTGTGTGTGTGTTTAATTTAAAATAATTCAAAAAGGAATACATAAAATTGTTCTAATAAAACAAGTTTATTCGGTTAAAATATACAGTCAATCTGATTAATAGCCAATGTACGTTTTAAAATTCATTCAACTGAAATAAAACTATTCGAATCAATTAACAAACTGACATATTTCGATGTAATGGTAATCAACGCAATCGCTTACATAATGATGGTTCCTTTCAGACCACCTCTATTTGTCATCATAACTTTAGTTAATAACGCTTGTCTTAAATCTTCGCGATCGACCGACAATAATCGCGATGCTATTTCCAAAGCCGTTTCCGAAGATTCGATTATCTTCGAACCGCCTTTGTTACTTTCGATGTTATCTTCAAATTCGATATTACCGATGTGCAGTACAGCGGCTACTGTAGAATATATTTCTAACTTCGCGTCTTCGTCCAATCCTAAGTTTGTCAACGCCTACGGCAAAAACGTATATAATAATAAATCGTTGTATTAAATAATTATAAACTCGATTTAATAAGAAAAGTTATACGCTCCGTTATTTTTAAGAAATCATTTTTTTTTTTTACGAGTTCTTTCATTATAAATATGATTAACTTTGATTATATTTTTATCAATGTGTTTTCTGCAGAGAATGGTTATGACATTCGGTACGGAAATATTTGTATTTTCTGTATTAACGTACAAACAAATTTATGAGTAATAAATAATTTTTCATTTCATTAAATTGTATAATATTACTTGATAAGAATAACCGACATGTTGAGAATAGAATATATATATGAAAACAACATCAGTAGGCTTCCCTCCGTGGATCGTATATTTCCCGATAACAGATATTTCTTTAATAAGTTACTTCCCTAACATATTTCACTATAAGTGTACGAGTCTTGTTTTTGTTTAAAATACCGACGTGATCTATACTCCGTAATTCCATTTTTCGTTTTAATTTAATTTTTAATAAAATACTCGTTAAATGTTCGATGTGTACGTGATGTTGTTGCTCTTATATATTACATTTTTGATCGTTCCAAGATTCGTATTATGTGGTGGGTGTTTGGCGTGCTCCTTTGTCGATCGGTATGTAAGTAAAAGTTTTATTTATATTTATTAATCTGATAAGCAATATGCGTGCGTATATTTGAAGTAGGATAAATGGGGGCGGCGTAAATAATGAGTGTTTCAATGGGTACGAGACTTTACGTGCAGTTTTGTCTGTATTTTTTTGTTCCTTGTAATTTTTAAATTATTCATTGTACTACTTAATAATTATAAGTCTACAGTATAATTGTTTTTTTAATTGTTGCGTGGGCTTTATTTTACAATAAATATAAATAACTTTATTCCGTAATTATATATATATGCATATGTATATATAAGTAGTTATAGAGATAATATAAAGATAATAAATTCGGGTTAAAATGTGTATGCCACCAAGTAGTTACTTAATGTGCGGAGAATGCGGTGAAACTGGACGGATCCTAAAATCCAATGAAACTGGAGTGTGGAAGATCTAGATATTCTTCGACTATATTAAGGTATGCTAAGCTCGGCATAAAAAGAGTCGCGTAAGATCGATAAATTTTAAAAAGGGTCATTTTAAAATAATCACGTCCAGGGTTAACGATATGAATTTCTAGAATTTGTACTTACGGGTTGAAGATGTCTGCTTAAAGTTTAAAAAAAAACAAAATTTAAAACGATAATTTTTCTTACAACGGACTATCGAATGAACATATTTTAAATATGTTTGTATAGGGGTAAATATTCTTGCGGTGAAAAAGTACAAAAAATTATAAAAACCATTATACAATGTACGCATTTAATATAATACCTAAAGCGAATGTACTTATTTTATTTACTTGTTTTAACAGAGAACGAATTTTCATTTAAAAAAAGAAAAGAATTATTACTTCCTATAATTTTTTTTTCTAACTACATTTAACTTACTATAGAGTTCCATGCAATCTACAGTTTTGTTCGGTAGGTTGCGCAACCCATCTTAGTCGTCTATTAAGGATCCAATAAAGTATGTCGCTCAATGTTATACAAGAATTGTCCTAGTACATCATCCTTGATTTTTTTACATCATATAGATTAAGTATTAGTTCTGTTAAATTTATTTATTTTAACACATGTATATTTTATTATATATATATATATATATATATATATATTTTTAATAACTCAAAACGTCGACTTTTGTTGATTTTTGTTTGTATTCGATTTTTTTCCATTATGTCGTCATTATTCGTAGTTGTTATACAAATTGTTGTCTACGATCCAAAAGTACGATATTATAAGAAAAAAAAACAGCTCGTAAATGAACTAAAAATTAAACTTCGAAAACTATTTTCAAAAAGATTTAAAAAATATGAACATGGTTTTTACCGAAAAAAATCATAGACGTAATAAAGATTTACTTGTTTTCTTTTTAATATTTGGAAGTGTGGCGTACAAACGATGTGTTTAATTTACTTACTCTAGAAACATTTTGATAATCTAGGACATCATCTAAAAGAGGGTCTTTAAGACTGCCTTTCGATTTTTGATTCGGACTGATCTGAGTCGACTTTAATGACTTTGCTGTTTCATTCGTGCAGAAATATTGAGTACAACCTTTTCTCAAGTACTGTGAAAAAAAAACATACAAAATAGGCGACATTATTAGAAACAATGTTCTTTAGAGAAGAAAAATTTTGATATTTCGGATAATTAATTTATATTAACAAACGCGCGTGCATAATTATAATTCGTATAATAAAATAGTAAGTTCAGTTACCAATAGTTTACGTTAAATATGGTTTTAACAACGGGTTAGCTCGGGACTTCGTAAAATATAAAGCAAACGTTCAGAACTATGGTCGTGAAAATAATATTACGAAATATATCTGCATCGTTCAATTAATTAAAGGCTTTCATAAAATATTTACAGGAATTTCACTTCGAATATAATGAGATGGTGCGATTAAAATAATTAGAAAAATAATTACCATTTACATACATACATACATACATACATATATATATATATATATATATATATATATATATATATATATATATATATATATATAATAAATAATTTTTATAGTTTATTTTAGGTGTACCAGTACACTTTAAGCGGGACACATAAATGAGTCGTTCAATGCCGTTCTTTCAAATGGCCAGCACTACATGGTGCACAAGACACTCCAAACTTGTTTTTATATTTATGAGTAATGTGTTGGTGTGTCATACATATATATTTAATTTCCTTTTTTATCTAGCGTCAAATAATTTTCACTATAGAGTAAGGAACTTATGCATAAAATATTAAGCACAACTTTGCCAAATGTGTACAAACTGTTATGAATATTTTTATAATTAAACGTCAGTAACTAGCACCGTGTCGTTTTATAATGCCAAAGCAATGTGCTATAGCTCAAAACTCGAAATGAACGAGACGGACATTAAAGTAGAGTTTCATAGGAATTGCAAATAAACGTGTGCCGCTCAAATTAAACGACACATATAGTCACGATTTTTTCGGTGTAAACCATAATAGTGATTGTATGGATGTCAACTATGAACCATACATCCCATCCACATATATATATATATATATATATAATCCTGCGATGATATAGTTGCTAGAGAGCTCGATTGTCAACATTGGCATAAAATTTATTAAGCTTTCCATCATCGTTTAACTTTAAATTATCATATATGTATATCATATTGTTCGTTGCCCAACATGATAACTAGTTATTGTACGTTTATTTTTTAAATACAAAATGGACTAGCATTTAAGCGCGCATATCGATGCATATATAGTGGGGTGCCACCGTTTTCTTGGTGATAATTACGAGTTATGTGTCATATTATGCCACTGCGACACACACACACAAACATACATATACATTATATATATCGAATCACCCTAGTATATAAAAATGTAACTAACATTAAAATCGCTTGGTTTGGAAATGTTCAACTTTTGCCGTAACGTATCCGGTGCTCCAGCGCATAATAAGTAAAATATATGATAATTTCTTTCTTCTGAACTTTGCAAACAAATTCGAGACTTTTCTAACAGATAATGCGATATATAACCGCCGACTACGTTATATCGATGATCAAAATGAACTTCCATAAATTTACCAAAACGCGATGAGTTATTATTGCGAGTTGTTTTAGCATTACCGAATGCTTCTAGGACCGGATTAGCTGTGTTAAAATAAATTGGAAAATAATTTAAATACGTAAACTTTTGTCTTAAACAGTTTTCAAAACAGCACGCCAGATAAATATTATATTTTTAAACCTTCATTTATAATAAACATTCCGCTTTAATATATAAACTTAAAAAATTGTAAGTTTTTATACCATTAATTGCACGTGTTACACCGAAATTTTCAAATGCACGCTTGTTTCGAAAAATTAAAAATTCGCTATTAACGAGATCTTTTCACCCCATCTCTCCTCAAAGAAATGACAATGAGTAATAATTATCCAAATACGTTCGAAGGAGAGCGGGAACGAGCCGTATTTAACAGACGAGCTATTATTATTTTTTATTTTTTGGTTTCCAATAAAATTTAAAAATAACCGGAAAACTAGAGTAACAGAGACTAAATAATAGAAATACGTTATTATCCGGGAAGTATAATAACATAAGTAAATTCATAGGTTCCGCCTTGCTAGGTGATCCTTCTACCTGTTGTATTGAAGGCGAGGTAGACCACGCATAGCATACTGTGTTCATTTGCCCTTCGACAAAACTTTGATATAGACTGTACAGATTTATATCTTCTCAGTAGGAAAGTCGAAAGTTTCCTTTTGCTGGCTGAACAGGTTATACCGTTCAAAATTAAAAATTTCATAGCTCGCAATTGACGCTAAAATCAACCATGACAGTGTTTGCATTTTCTAATTTTTTGCGTTGCTTTGTAGCGTGGTCGACTATGCTCCTATTTAAATTAATTTTTAATATAACTATTATTTGTCAGTTTATTATTCTTTTTCTGCTTTTCTTAATTAAGTTCTTGGATATAAATCAATATCCGTATTATTAATTTCGTTTGTCTCTTTCGCTGTTTTTACTTATTTTTATTTAGATATGAGTAATACTTTTATAAACTAGTTTTTTTTTTTTTTTATTAAAATCTTTCTACTGAAAGATTTTGTTTTAATTTTCGAGTGGCTGGGAATCCAAATAAATGTTACACTAACGCGTTTCAGAGATAGATCGTAAATATTTCTTAAAATATCGTAGATTGATGGAAAACGAAGACTATTAAATGAGGAACTTGAAAAAATTTTGAGAGCGCTACGTGAATTCGCGAAAATTACTACATTTTGACTTATATTTGCAGAAGTGTAAAACCGAAGCACCGAATAGTAAGACACTCAGCTGTAAATGCGGAAGAAAATTTAGGTAGTTTAAAGGTTTTTGTAACGTTCAAAGAAGGAATGATAAACGCGGAACCAACTACATCGGGAGATTTAGAGCCACCAGTATAAATATGTGTATAATCTTGCAAATGGATCTGAAGAAGCTTATCAGAATGAGACTGATTTGTGTGCAGTCAATAAAGGTATCGAAGTCTATAGATATGTGTAAATAGTTAATTTCGAATGATAACTGAAAATAAATCGATGAAAAATGGAGGATTGTACTATGTTTTTTGAACTTGTTTATGAAGGAAAATCCCCATTTCTGCGATAACTGAAGGAAGATGCTGGATATGTATGAATCTTGGAAAGCATTAAATTTAAGCATACACGTATCACCTAAGAATTTCGTCGAATGGAAAGTGAGGGAATTTTACATTCATTTTCAAAAGCAGCCACTGTGGTGGATCGTATACTCCTCAAAATGAGACGAAGACAGGTATTTTGTAGAATGTTTAACGAATTACAACATGCGTTATCATAAAGAAAACTGACATAATCCAGAACGCTACGTATGTAGGATTTGTATATGATAAGCATAGAAACGGGATCATCTCCCCAGATTTTGTACGACAAAACTTTAAGAATCTTTTTAAATAACAGTCGGACGTGATCCGACCAAGATAATCAAGTAAGAGACCTAGATATCTAAAAGAAGCAGCGTAGTTGATCGGAGTACGAGCATTGTTTACTAATAAAAAGCATGTAAAAAAAAAGGACGTTTTCCTGATTTTGATACGTATCGTTAATCTTTAAACACAGTTTGAAACTCTCTATAGGAAAATTTTTTATACACACTATTAAGCGAATTACAAACCTTCAACCCCGATAAAAAAAGAAACAACAAAATCAACTGCATGGATTTTATATATAGACACGACATTATAGAAGGAAAATAGCCATATGCAGTCCAAAAGGATAAGACAGACACTGACGTAATCGAGAAAGAAGCGAATATCAAAAGCTACACTGAACTGAAATGGCTAACGGCAGTATGGAAAAAATGGGGAACATTTGAAAGAGGTGAACCAGTTTAAGGACTGATACACCGATTGATCGATATATAAAATATAAATAAACCATTTAATTCATTCGTTTGTCTCGCACTTGATGATATAATTAGCGTAATAAACATCTGAAATGTCGTTATTTACACAACTAATGTAACTCTTGTAGTTTACCGACAAATATTTAAGCAATTCATTATTATTATTTCAGTAATTTTTTTATATTTTACTTCGATATCGAATTAGAGATAAAGTATAGTAATGTAAAAAGAAAGATCTAAGCAAACTATTCTGTAAAACAAATACATCATTAACATTGTATTCTGATCCTCTCCGATTCTAAAAGTTGTTTGCTGGCATTACAGCACTCACAGCTCAACTCTCGTTTACCATCAATTATTTACAAAATTTCTAATTACATATACCGATTAAACTCTCTCGGTGTAATAGTTAAATTTGTTTGGATCCCCGGGCATAGCGGTATCCATGGCAATAATCTAGCTGATCATTTAGTCACTTCAATGGTTACATTCTTTTTTGTTTTATACTCCTCCTATAGATCTCCTAGCGTACATTAAATACGCGCATAAAGAATACTGGAAAAATCTATGGTCCGATCCTTTTACTGCAAGGCATTATAAATCCATTCAACCCGACATACCTTCTAATCCATGGTTCTACAATATTAAAGTTGAAACGACGCCTTCCTGCCATGTTATCCTCGAGTGTTCCCATCATGGTAATTTTCGTGTTGCATTTTATCAAGCTCTTCACAGCCTTAAAGTTCCGTTTCCTATAAATATTGCATTTCTCTTATCTCTTCAAAATGCTGAGGTATATAGGCCCTATACTCCTATATTTTAGATTCTGGTATCATTATTTAATTTTACACATCCCTACATTACGTTTTACTCTGCTTAATTTATAAGTAGCCCTTTCTTATTCATTTCCAAAATATACAGACATGGGTAAACTGTATGGAAACCAAAAAACAAAAAAAAAACAAAACACATTACTCAATAAAATATTGATAGCAATTACGAAACGAAAATTGTAGAAATTTCCAAGTAAAACATAACATATCAGAAAAAATAAAAACGAATTATATACGTTAGCTTGTTTTCATACGTCTTTACGTTAATATTTTGCAACATGACTTTTTACGATTTTTATTCTAATTGTCATATAATCCCTCGATAGGACAAAAAAGTGATATGCACATAATTACATCAAATCATTCGATTATTCCGCTCTTATAATTTATTAATAACGATATATATATATACACAACAAGCAATGTGACTTTGGTAAATTTAAAACGAAAGATAATGCTTATCATTATAAAATACCGTTTGTAAACATAATTAATATTTTGTTATCACGTACAACTGTAATAAACATTAGACAAAATTTATACCGAACAACTTAAAAAGTTAATTATATTAAATAAATAAATAATAGCGGTTTTTTATTTACTGATAGCGCAAAGAAAGAAACCAAATACAAAAATTTGGATAAATATTACTCATGTTAGTACGTATATATTTAGAAAGATCGACACAGTGATAAATTTAACAACACCGGCTACTTACATTCTAGTATTTTTTGCTCTATCGGTCCGGCTGTAGAACCCCACAATTCGCAAAGATACTTTAATAGATACTTCGTAGATTCCGTCTTACCGGCTCCTGATTCGCCCGATACTATAATCGATTGAGAATGTTTCAACAATTTCATATCTCTGAACGATTTATCAGCTATAAAAAAATATCGTAAAATGAATATATACATATATACATAAAATTAGTCTTAAATAATAGTATGAAATAAAATTTGTAGTCAAATCGACGTATCTTTATAAGGTTTATTTCGGTGATATTTTTATTATTATTAGAAGTAATAAAATAAAATCGTACAACAGTTCGCTATTTTATTATGTGAGCAAATTGCATGATTTAGCACAACAGTATATACATATATATATATATATATATATATATATATATATATATATATGCCGAACAGGAAAATTACATAATTACATCGAAACTTATTTTTAAATGTAATGTGCGTTTTTTTTTTAAATCATATATTTAAAATATTAATTACGTATCAACTCACATTTACATACGTAAACAGAACATTCCCCGGGCTCTCACACTTTTACACATACACACACGGATCACATGTATCCGCAATTTAGTGCATTCGTATTCACTCTGAAATATGCAATGTAATAATTAAAATTTTTTATCTCCTCGAACTTTCGCTTATCAACATGTTACTAATTAAATTATACGTTTATATACACATACATATATATGTATAAACTATTATCTTACATAATACATTTTTTCACTGATTCTGAAAAGAAAAATTATTCTAATCGAGTACTCTTTCGTTTATAGGTATTTTTTCCTTTATTTTCTGCAGTATTCCGGTATCCGTGTTTTGTTATCTTCTCGAAATTTTTATTCCTACAATTTTTATTTTAATATTTCGATATTTCGTATCAGTTTTTCTTGTATTGCAACCAATTTTAAAGCCTTGTTTCAATGTAGGTGTATTTTTTCATTTATTTACATTTTAATAACGTGTTCAACAGTTTTGTTTTTATAATTTTTATATTTAACGTTTTTCTTACAAGTTATATTTCTCTAATATAATTTTATTTCGCCTCAACCACGCTGAATATCGTTTTAATTCATACCACTCAATATTAGGATGATAAAATTTTTTACAACTTTAGCAACGTTATTATTAAGAACATTTTCGCTCGTAGCGGAAAAAATTTACATTTTTCGAAAATTAGTCGTATCGGATATATTAAACGCGAGTTTTTTTTTTTTTTTTAAGATTTACTTTTTCTTTCTAGACAAACTGTTGAACTATATCGTTAGTGTGAAATTGTAAACAAAATGAAAAAAAATTTATTACATAACATTTTCGAACACTTATTTGAGTGATTTTAACTCTGGAATAACGTTATGATCGCAATTAAGAAAAAAAATTATAAACTAAACTATAGGAAAAATTATATTTAATTTTTATTATTTACTTAATTATAAATTAAATATCGCTTTTAAATATGCGAGTAAACTACACGGAAGTCCAATAATAATAATAATAATAATAATAATAATAATAATAATAAAATACATTTTTAAATTTAAAATAGACGCGTAAATAAAATAAATAAATAAACCACCTAAAAGACGCCTTTAGGTTTATATCGATTAACCGCTTATTATAGTAACATTTATTCAATTCGTGATTCATTTCGGGTTTTAAACTAAATTATTTTTTGACGAAATTAGTTTTTAATTATACCGCGTTCATAAACGTAACAGACGGTAAACGCCCGCACATCGCATCGAATTATTTAATTCTCGTGAGAACATTTTACCGGAGTCAGACGTACGCATACAGATACAAATAAACGCGCAGAGTAGAAGACAAGGATAGAAATACGGATGTAATTAATTGCTTAATTTTTTCATCGTGTGTAGCGCAATACCATCCGCTCAGCCATAATGAAATATATCATTAAAAAATTTGGTTATACATCTGTTTACAAATATAATATACCCGCACGTTTCGAATTCAGTATTGTCAATAATAATATAACCGTACAGATTTCTACAGTCGATTTTAACCAAGGTTAAAATGTAAAATAATTTATAAAGAAGCAGGTAGCAACCGATAAGGTTTCAAAAAAGTCTTAAGATGTAGAGCAATTTAGTCTATAAAATAGTTTCATTACGTACGTTTAATTAAAACATTTACTTGTTCAGTATTAATGCAAAAATTTTTTGGCGTTCAATATATCGTATCGTTCTAAATAAAATATCGAATAATAAAAAATAAAATATACACAAGGGAGATGTCTCGGCAACTACAGAAGTGACTGTTATAAAAATTGATGCAAGTTTTTGAATTTGATCAAAAGAGTTATCGATTAGAATGCAGAGTCAAACACGAGTTCCATTAGTCATCACTAACGAATGTACACAATAAAAATTAATTGTTTCGCGTTAATAAATTAATTTCGATAAATCAAAGATAATCAGTCGTTAATTAATTATACGCTTGTCATTCTAAATTTATTATGGAAATCGGCGAATTTTACACATTTGATTACAGTAACATTAAGAGATTTACACACTCGTACATCACGCGCTGACGTGAAATTTATATTTTATGTCATCCGTGTAAAATAAAAAATTACATCGATCGATATTTAATTTGTAAACAATTTAGGACGTGCGTTTAATACTGTTTACGATCGATGTCAAAGCATTACCGATGGCAAAAACATGCGGTGGCATTACACCCAACGATTTTCCTTTATACGACTGCATTGTTTGACACGAGTAAAGATTCTTGATGTCATAGTACGGATTCAACGCGATTAATATATTTGCTACGTACGTCTGAAAAATAAACAGAATTTTAATTTTCTCTCCGTAGGAAAGTACATTTTAGTCTTTAAATGGGTGTATAATTAAAATTACATAATAAAGATGGTTTTAACTTAACAAAATTTTGCGACTAGCGAAAATGTATCTTTTAATCAAAATTATAAAGATGATTCGTTTATTAGTAGTATATATCTAACGCGATAAAAAAAAAAAACCCTAACCAATTTATTTCGTCAATCGGTAAATTGATGTTTAAAAATAAATAATTTAACGTAATTAAAAGTTTTAAATAACTTATTCGGAGATGACTTTATTAATTAAACAATATTATTCGCGTCTAAATAAGAGTGTAATTTTTTAAATGTGTAACATCGATTTAATACGTAAAATATATTACGAGAATAATACTAAATGTAAAAAAAAAAATGGGGTATAAAACTTACGTATATTTTGTCTTTGAAATATCGGATACGAATATTATTCAATAAGGTAGCCTCGTTTAAATGCATTAAAGCACCTGCAATTAGAAGTAGACGAATTTTATGTAAATATACGAACAATTTATATTTACGCTTATTTCATTATTACGTATTTTTTTAAACAAATTTATTCGTAACAAACACTACAATTAGCAAACCTTAAAATTAATAAACTCCGTAGAATTTTCGAAAATATATAGTACAACATAATTTCGAAAAAAGAAGTATGTCTAGAGACGTATTTTTTACATTCGGGACATTTCTCGGTGCGAAATGAGCATAAATAAACTCACTCTTGACGGGACCATCTTAGGACAATAAACGAAGTTGTAATAGAAAAATACGAAAAAATAATGTTTACATGTAAAACTTACAATTATCATCAACGTCCTTATTATCATATTCTTCAGCAGGATAAGCGCGATCTAATTCACACGTGATAGGTGACCGTGTTGAATCAAATGGTTGAACAACTACTTCGCCAATTTTGATATCTACCACTTTTCCAAGTACGAAACCATTAATCGGGTCTGATACCCAGACACTTTGCTTTTCCATCCTGAAAATATATGTATTTTAAAGGTAAAATTAAAAAGCAATGAACAATATCTTAAAAGTACAAATGTAACATTTATGTATACTAAAATAATAGTCAAATTCTAATTCTGAATCTGAAACAATTATGAAGTAATGTTTTATATATATAGTCACGCACATTTTATTTATATATGTTCAAAAAAAATCCGCATAGGTTTATATATACATGCTCAATTATTACATCTTTTATCGAGTATTTATTTTTTTAAGAATAATTATTGTAACTACCAGTAAACAAAGTTTGTAAACAAATTTAAATTTTGTAAACATAGTTTTAACATGTACATAATATTAGTTCGCCTATATTAAATTATTTTGACTTACTATTTTAATTTATATTACGAACTCAAATATATTCGCGTCCAAACAAAAATATAAAAAAACAAAAGTAGTGTTCTATTTTTATCACACATAAATATACAATAACAAAATAATTTACGATATAATTGTTACTTTAACAAATTAGTGAAGCTAAAATATCCACACAATATGATCAATATATACTAAAATATACAAATAATATGATCAATAAATATACATCAGTGTACTAACATGTTGGAAAATAATAATTATCTCTCTTAATATATATATATATATTATAATATACACAATAATAACAACATAATTAAACTAAATTAATAAAAATACAACAGTACTTAATAACCGCAAATAAACAGTCCTACAAAACAACACCTAAAGTTTTGATTATGAATTCGGGCGCTGATTACACTTGTCGGTATACACAGTCAATGCAGCCGTTTTATGAATACAATATATCGTGAAAATGTGACAAAAATTTTAAAAAATGTGCTTCATCAAGTACATTAAATAATTTAGAAAAATCGTTAATTCGTTGATTGTTTGTGTATAAAATATTATTATTAATAATAATAATATAAACAAAAATAATAGTAATTATTAACACAAATAATTAGTAAGACATAAAAGTTTATAGTAAAACAAAATAATTTATGATATTAAAAGATTTCACGCACTTTTATTTATTGACAGCTAAATATAAAAATTAAATTGTATAATAAAATTATAAATATGACAGTTTTAAATAAATTTAAAGAACGAAATTATTTTTTTCAATGATTGAATATTATAAACTTGCATGAATATAGAAATGGAAAATTGAAAAAAATTGAAAGCTAAATGAATTATTCGTTTTCAAAATTCACCCCTCCTAAAATCAAAAACGAAATGTTTGTTATTTGGTTTTTAATTCGCTGCTATTTGAATATATTACAAATGTGCCTCTATTTTCAGATGAAATGAGCATGATGTTTTGGTTTCAATATTTCAAAAGTCAAGCGCACATATGATTAGACTTCGTTTGGAGATGCTATTCAACGTTTTTAATATAAACAGATGTGGTTCTATGCTAAAATAAATGTGTGACAAATGGTGCGTAGCCTAAAAATAATTTGATGCGATTTATCGAAAATTTAATTAATAATGATACTAATAATAATAACAATAACTGTTGTCTGTATATATAAGAAAAACCTTTCGTATATACGTTGTAGGTTATCACGCGATTAAATTTTTATAACAGAAAATGGCAAATATAAATTTTTAAATTGGTTTACATAATAATAGTAAATTAATAATGTTACATGCCAAATTCTAAACCAGTTCACAGAATTTTAACCGAATTGAATTGTCGAGGTGGACACAATTGCATTCCTAAAATGATTAACTGTGTTTGATCATCGATGTACTTATGTATATTAACAAGGATAATATTTCCTATTATCGAAAACGATAGTAATTAATATTTCTACACTTGTTTTTAAAAAGCCAACATCTCTTTGCATAAAAACTGTAACCTCAATCTGACGAACGGTACTTTACCTGGAAGACCGAAAGTACTGTAATAGCTTATTTGAACTGATTCAGTTTCGAATGAAAATAATTTTTATTGTAAGAATATTATATATTAATTTAAACAAATATATATTTAAAGAATTTTCTGACTAACCTAAAATATTTTGAGTGTCTTTACATAAATAAATCAAGATCATGCATACAATATTTATTCATATTCGTATATAAGACATATGCGAACAGGGCAGCAAGGCGACTAAAACAACTACTTTCACAACTAAAAGCTGACTCCTTTCATAGCTACTTACAAAATATAACACCAACTATGGACATACATTATGCATTGTGGAGGCGACCAAACGCCATAAACAACACATCCCACCAATAAGAAAAATAAATGTCACATGGGCTGGACCGCGAAAAAGTTGAAGCTTTTGCAAACTATTTGCAAACTGTGTTTCAACTTTTAGATATGGTAATTATTAATAATTACAATAAACATATTAATACATTCCTCAAAGAAAGACTGCCTAATTGTAAGTTGAAGATACCTCGTATAACATTAAACAAAGTAAAGCAAACAATTATATATGATCTAAGTCCAAACAAAGCTCCCGGATATGACATAATCACAGGATATGTAATTAAACAGTTATCTAAAAAGGAGATCTATTTACGTCCCTGTTCAGTGGAAAATATCAGAAGTTATACTTATACCAAAGGCTGGAAAACCACTTAATGAATCCACCTCGTATCGACCCATTATTCTTCTACTGGTCACGTCAAAAATACGAGAAAAGATATTATTAAAACGGATTAATGGATGTAATTAATTTCGTTTTCGAAGACAACAATCAACGATACAAGTCCACAGAGTAGTCAATGGCATCAACAAAACGTTTGAAGGAAAAAAGTTATTGTGCTGTATTATTCCTGGACATCAGTCAGGCGTGGAATACAGAATTATTATACAAACTTAAACATCTCCAATACCACCTATACACTCTCGTAAAATCAGTGCGATATGAAGCAGAGATTACATCGCTTAATGAAATAAAATCAGGCGTGCCACAAGGGAGTGTTCTTGGTCCTCCTATTTACAGCTGATTTGCCGACCTGTCAAAGCACTATCACTACTACATTTGTTAATGATACGGCTATATCATCTCTGAGTATGAATCCTTTAAAAGCAACTCGACTACTACAGCAGAATGTAAATATGATTGTGAAAAGTCCTAATGAAACAAAATCACATTATATACTGTTTACAATGCAGAAACAATTATTGTCAAGGGTAAAGAACTGCAAGCCACCGATTGTGTAAAATACCTACGAATGCACCTAGATAAATGGCTAACTCGGCAAGGACATATTAATATGAAGCGAAAGCAAATGGACATTCAATTTCGTAAATACTACTGGCTTATTGAAAGAAAATTACCATTATCCATACAAAATAAATTATTATTGTACAAAACTATCTTGAAGCCAGTATGGTCGTATGGTATTCAATTATGGGGTACGGCATTCAATTCAAATATTTCTAAAATTTAAACGTACCAATCGAAATCTGTACGTATCATGATAAATGCACCTTGTTATATTAGAAATGATGACGTGAAAGATGTAATAAGGATATATAATGAAACGTATGCACAGCGCCTAAGATCGCATCTGAATCCGCTAGCAACACGCCTAGATTAAAAAGGAAAATACCATTACACATAATGTAACAATTTAGGTTTAGTTTCATTGGAGAACACCTTACTACTAAATGAATAAATACTCCGTCATACATGATGTTTAATGATAAATTTAGCAGATTACCTCAAAAAAAAAAAAAAATAATAATAATAATAAAAAAAAAATCTAAGATGTAGTTAAATAAGTTATTATTTTTTCATTAATCAGATCATTTTATTATTGATCTAAATGTCTACAAACAAATGATGTAATCGTGAAATAACGCAAACGATGTACATATATACGTGTTATGTTACCTCGTTTTTGTCAATACGAGTTTCGTGGTTTAAAATAATCGTAATGTTGACAAATTTCATAACTAGAACCTCGTTGCGATTTACTAATATTATTTTTTCAAATTAAACGAAATAAATTTATTAAACAATACATGTTTGGGTTGAAAAACCGATATTAAATATTTAGGTGTAATACTGAATCGAGGTCTCACATTTACTAAACATGTTGAATATAAACAAAATCATAACGCAGTTTAATTACTATAAAAGTTTATTATTGCAAAGCTTTTCAGCAGTTACGTCATTATCAAGCATACACAATAAATGTTACATATAAATTACCCGAAATATTCAAATATCGTAAACTTATAATTTGACATACATATTTCACTAGCGAGATGTAATTTTACTTTTAGATTTATTTTTACAATAAATTTATTTATAAAACAGATTTTAAAAAATCATTCTTTAAATCCAACGGGTTAGCAACAGTTCCAGGCCTACCGAAATGAGTTGGATTGCCGTCATTCGAGATAAGTCTACATTCAAAAAGGCTTCATATAACACGTTCCCAAATAATTATTTATGAAACTACCCTAGGCTACATTATTGACATTTCAGTCGCCACCGATGATAAATGGAGTTTTCGATGTGAATTAAATATGAAAATAGAAATATTCGGACGAAATTATTAACGTATATACCGTAATTTACAGTAATCTTACTACCATTTGTATGGAATTCGAGCTATCCTACGATAAATTGCAGGAAGTAGGAAAGGATGTAATGTGTTCGCGCACTAAAATTGCCAGGCCACCGTATCCGTCATATCCGTCGTTTCGATGAATGGTAAAATTTTTATACTCGAATTGTTCACCGAGTTCAAGCCATGTCTTCGGTAGTAACACTATATCGCCTTCATATCCATCAATTAATCTATCAACGTTGTCACACAGTTATATTTCACACTTGTAACGTCTGTTTTGTAAAACTACTTTTTATCCATCTATTTCAACGGCATGAATTTCTACATTATTCTATCGTCCGGTATAAAAAAAATATAATTTAACACAACATCCGACGGAAGAGGCGTTTGCTCTATTTTAGTTTACACTAGAAGATTTCACCCCTATCCATTTTTGCCTGAAATTTATCTATCCCCGTTTATTTTAAAAAATTAATTAAAACTAGGCCGCGCGAACTATGCAGAAATTATCTTCGATTTATAATTTCTTCTTCTTCTGGTGACTTTTTCGATTATCCAAGTTTAACGTTTACATCTTGCACTGGTTTTACTTCCCAATGAATGTCGATTCCGAGTTAAATGGAACAAATCCTCCGTTGTATCGTAATCCATTATTACCGTGTATATTTGATAGCTAACATATTCGTCTTCGACTAAACCGGTGAAGTCGAAAATCAATATGTGGTTCGCGGTATATTTATGTCCGCGTATCAAGCGGCTCTGGTACTTTGCTTTTATCCTTCGGACTATCTAACTTATTTAGTACGTTCTAGCACCTTCCGATTTGTTACTTTAGCCGTACGTAGTATTATCGAGAATAATTTTCTAGATTGATATTTTATTGTTTATTTTTTTTTAACGGCGATGCTCTTACAACGTGATACTGTAATAATTACTAGCTCATATTTCTGTAAACTCGGACAACTTCTCTGGAGATATCGGAAATGTAGATTCTCAATATGAAGAAAGGACAATACGTTATAAGTAGGACCATTACGAGACGCGCGCAGTAATTTAAGGTACAGTTCAGAGCGTAATGTTGTTAAAGAAGGGCATTCGAAGAACACGTGATCAGGATTGCAAACTGCGCGAAAGGATTTTCAGTCCGGCAACAAGCAATGCCGAAATCGCAATCTGCTGATAAGTACAATTTCTCTGCGCTTAATGTTTTATAAAAAAAGTAGAACCATGGAAATCTAGGGAGAGACGGTTGTGTAATTGGGGATTTTATAAAATATTACGAAAACAACAGAAATGAAATTTACACCGTACGAACGTGTGCTATTAATAATAACGGGAACTTGTAGAATTGATTCCGAACTAGTTATTAATTATCTAGGCGATGTAGATGGTTCTGTTACACGGTACAACGAATTGCCGGGGTCCGTTATTAAATCAACGACTTGCGAAAACAATTTTTTCAACAACTTGCTCGTTCACGTTTAAAAAATCGCTTCCGTATTTCTTCACAGTTTAATAAGTTTTCCTCGCTCATTAATTTAATATTGTTTATTTTCCATATATTTTAAAAATAACAATATTTACAAATCTTCAACGAGGTCCTTTGATCTATGTAGCGTACCCGTATACGAAACAGCTTATACATATATATTATTATATATGTGTGTAATATACGTATATTAGATAGAAATCCAAAGTTTACAAGGTCATCCGCCACATTTAGTCATCGCGTAAACAATCGAAGGGGTTCGTTTCATGAACGTTAATCGTCATACAAAACATTTACAATACAGATGGCGTGATTAGAGCGTGGCGTTTGTACTGTTTTTTTAATCAAAAATTATTTCCCGGACAATCATGCGTTTCGTATTGCGTTGCTGCAAGTTTTTTAATACACTGTGGAGTCGTTGACATTTCCACACTGATTTATTCTACACGAAATTTCCCAGTAACGACCAATAATTGTTGTTTCATGGTAAGTGTGTAAAATGTGATCTTTCTATATATAGTATAACGATAATATTAATATAATAATAACAATGACGAATATGATGATAGTCAGGATACAATAATAATAATAATAATAAATAATAATAATAATAATAATAATAATAATAAATAATAATAATAATAATTTTAGTAATAATACGAACAACGTTAATAATAATAAGTTCAGGTCTGTAGAGGAAATCATGAATTTTTGGTTCTACTATTTATTGTTTGTTTCCTCCTGTAAAATACACAGATGGGCGTGTTGCGATAATAGGATAATCCGGGAATAAGCGAAAATTATTATTATTATTATTATTATTAATTTTTGCGTGTGTTACGTTAGTGCGTGGTATATTCTGTTTAAGCGGAATGTAGGTGTCTCGTCGATTATTTCAATTTTAACGCCTTCCGACATTTTTCTTCCTAGCTATTATTTAAATTTTTACTTTTTTCATTTCTTGCGCAATACAGAACCAATTTTAATGAAGAACGTTACGTATATATTTGTGAGTAACATCGCGAGTGAATTATGAAAAACGAACGTTTAACAAAAATGACATCTCTCGCAGCTCGCGCATACAATTCTATGAATACGCGCGTGAAATACGTGCCAATAGTTTTATTTCGATAACATGCATCTACATTAAAAAGAAGATAAAATGATACATGATTCCCGGAAATAAGTTGACTAGCAGACCGGTCGAAGAAGTCGTAGCGATTCTCCCTGTCGCCCAGTACTCGGACTTTGTTCGTTACTTAAAATTGGCTTTGGACTCGTTATGAGACCAGCGCCCATCCCGTGTACGAACAAACTTCGACGAATTAAGCAGCACGTCCGATCATAGAAATTGAAGAAGAGATGATGTGTAATCATAAGCTTCGGCTGCTACATAAGCAACTTACGTACGGCTATACTGCAAAGGACACTACTGGCTCCATTCTGCACCACGTGTAATTCCAATCTTTCCGTTCTCCATATCTCCATCGCAGAATGTCTTCAGTTTAACTCCTTTCCTAGTTTCCTACTTGTTTAATATACTCTCTGATTGATCAGTAAACTCTACTACGCAATATAAATACCGTAATTAATTAATTGATCGATTATTTTTATATATAATTATATTTACCCGTGTCTCCAGCCGATAGTTAATACGGTACGTAAATTTAAAATAAATAATAATACGAAATTTCGTCTATATTTCGAAACAACAAATTGTAATTATTACGAGCGGAAGCCTAAATTGATAGAAAACCTGTTTTATTTCGTTGAATTGTTTAACATCTATCTTCATAAAAACTGGCCAAACAGGGCCAAAAGAATATACATTACGTACATATAAGAAAGAAATCAGGCGTATTATTCTTAATGTCAATTACTCGGTGCCTAAGGCATTTATCTCGAAACTAGTGCTTTAGGAGAGATAAAAATTCGAATTGGAACAGCTAGAAGCGCATTCCTAAAACTAAATATAATGTATTAGAAATATAAAAAAATAGATTTGAAAACGATATTCATAAAATGCTACATCTTCTGGGTATTGTTTTACGTTTCTGAAAGTTGGATACCCGCAAAAGCTATGGAGCAAAAACTCGTTGCCTTTGAAATGTGATTGTACGATAGAATACTTCACAAAAAGTGGACAGGTAATGTACGGAACACTGAAGTACTGAATGCGAGCAAGTTGTAAGAGAAATCCAGTATCGTAAAATGAAGTATTTTGACCATGTAACGTGAAACATAGAACGATCCCGCTCCACGTGTTAATGCAGAGAAAAATTACCGTAAGAATACGACGGGGAAGAAAAAAGACAACCCGGTTGCAGAATCCGTGGAATTGGTAGAATTTACTAGTGATAAATCTTATTGAAAGCAGTTTTAGGCCGACGTAGGACTGCCAGCATGTATCGAATGTAACGATAATGAAAATAAAATGTATCACAGCAAACAATAATAAAATATAATATAAACAATTATATATATATATTTTTTTTTTCGGGATCTGCAAACGAATTTTCAATAATGTTAGAAGAACTATACCGTAATAGTAGAAATTTAGGTTTAGATATAAAGTCGTCACACAAAACAAAGTTTCTTACTAACAATGGAAAAAATTCGTCTTCATGGAGAAGAATTGGAATATGTACAGGAAGCAATTTATTTGGGCCATATCGTTTGACGATTGGATGGACAAAGAAATGACATGAATTACCGAAGCATAGAACAAATTTTGGAGATTAAAAGGAATTCTAAAAAATAGAAGCTGGAAAATTAACCTAAAAGCAAAAGTTAGTATTGTGGAGAAATGCGTCGAACCAGTTTTGCTGTATGGCTGTCAAACGTGGTCAAGCAGCACATATTGACAAAATTAGTCGAGTACAGTAATGAGATCTGTACTGGGAATTAGAAGAATTGACCTAATTCGTTTGGAAATCTTAAGGCATAAAATCAAAATGAAGGACATTGCAGAGAGCCTAAAATGGAACTGAGTTGCTCACGTGATTAGTCGGATTGATTTGGCCGCAAATGTAACCAAGTGGATTTCGGATTAGAACAAAAAAAAAAGTGTAGGTAGACAACCGTTAAGGTGGGCTTCGGAAATCGGATAGGATGATTTAAGCTGGGATAGAACGGAATGGAAGAAAACGTGTCAATTCTATGGCGTTCGTAACGATGTCTATTATTATTTATATGTGCCCACGCATGTTTATATGTTATATAATATTATTACTATATTTATGGGTGGTAGGCCTTTGTCTAAATAAATGCTTTATATATATATGTATATATAGTTACGCAAATAACACGATCATTTAAATCACTGGTGGAATACACTGACACGATAGAATAGGTTAATAAGCTTATATGATTACGTCGTATAAAATAATCACTTAATAATTGGTATATTACATTTTTGTTTTTTGTTTTTTGCCCCAGTTCGTAATACAAGATGGGGTAAATGTATTAGTAAAATTTAATACAAGAACATTATAAATAATAAACTGAAAAAGAGCCCATCCATTTAAGTTTATAATCAGCTTATTTTACAATAAAGTTAATTATGTTGTTAATTAATTAGTATAATTTTACATGTATTATAGTTTATTTCGGCAACAGCAAAATCATTAAAATTTGTAAATTTCTTATTAGTTGGGTAATGCAAGAGTATCATTAAAATTAGTATCCTAAAAGTATGTGCTTAGTATTATCGGGTAGGTTGCATATTTGACCTTTATTTATGAAATTTTGTACATAGATATTCTTTAAAGATACCATATCCGGTAATAAATTGTACGTTAAAATAGTTCGGTATAAATACAACGTTTTTTAATCGGTCGTCTATACTGGGAAAATATTTTTTTGTTAAACCAATCTATTCTTCTCAAACCATTTGATATTTTTCATTAAAGTGATAATACGGTTTTAAACGGTTTTAATATTTTTCCATCGTGTAAATAATAAGGATGTTTGTACTGAGTATTATTAAATTCACGGAGTATACGTTATTCTTTATTAAAAAAATATTTATGTGTTTTTTGATTTCATTCAATGCCGGCAATCACAATTATCGACATACAACTAACCGTTTTGTATGATTTAATTAATTTAATTGCAACCATTTTTGGTATATTACATTGATAATGAAATATCTTCAAAAACAATTCTAGCGTACTTCCAGTATTGTAACTATTTTATAGTTTACCATCATAGAGTACTTAAAAGGAACTATTTTAATAAGTTTTTACACAAATATTATACAACTTAACGGAAACAGTTGTCGATTCTCGAGATTGAGAAAGGATGACATAATATACGAAAAGCTAATGCACGATGAGTAACAGAACGTACAAACATAGTCGGGGGTTGCAGTTTGCTTGTTCGATATGAAGAGGACAGTAAAGAATAGTGCAGAGTTATTTGGCACAAGGGAAACACAATATGACAAGAATAATCGTGTCATAATACTGCGAAGTAGATTTGTTTACGTTTAATGTGGGAAGTTTTTCTACACGTTTTTGAAGTATATGTCATCATCGTCGTATTGTTCGTTTCCAAACCACATGAACATTGTACGTTTATTTTTAAGTATAAAATCGGCTAGCATAGGCACTGAATGTAAATGTAAAAACTCCTATATTTGACATTATATTAAAAAGTTATAATAATATTTCATAAATGTACCGGAGGCTCTCTCCATTTATGAAAGTAACCAATAATATAAACTGGTAAATAATAAATATACAATATGTAAATAGTATTGATGGTCATACAAAAAACCATCATAAATGAAAAGCGATAATTTAAAAAATAATAAATATATATTTAGTTATATAGCGAATATGTAATATCATTTATAAATAATGGAAACGAAAGCAAATTATAACGTTATTAATACATTATGTTTAATGCGTCGATGCTTATACTTAGTATAATACTTACTTTCCTGGAATCGTAATTTCCTATTGCTGGAAGTAAATTATTACGGTGCACACTACAACTGAGAAAAAATGTTTGGGATAGTTTGAGGATATAGTCTTTTACACATGGTACCTGCAGAGCACTATGCATATATGAAATTTTAGTGTATACGGCGACATTGAGGATACATCTAAAACATCGATTTTGGACTAATTGCAGTCTATTAAAACTAGCATTTGAGACTGACGACCAAACTGGACAAGAATATGTTAAAATAGGCCTAATGATTGACTTGTAGATTATTAGTTTATTATTAATATTTAAGTGAGATTTACGATTGAAAATGGGGTAAATTGAACAGATTGCTCCGTTTGTCTTCAATGATGCATGTTCAATATGCTTGGAAAAGGCCTCTTGTCTAAAATGACACCAAGGTTATCTGATCAGACCATTCTATATCAACGCCACTGACGTGAAGTTTGGTAGGTAAAAACGGTCTTCGATTATTTGCAACGCAGAAGCGTGGGCGTACGATGTTATACGGAGTAGTGTGTCGCCTCCTACGTAATAATTAATAATTACGTAATATATATATATATATATATATATATATATATATGGAGAATTGTATATACTTTTATTTCGAATTCTCGACCGTCGAGATGATAGTCGAGCACTTTAGCAACTATGTCAGAAAATGAGGTATGTATTCGTGTATATACATGTACAGTGGCAAATTATTTAATATCTGTTTAATTTGAACGTTGTTCAATTATATCAGATCCAATGCTGTTTCGTAAATATGACAAAGTACACACTACCTGTTATAGAACGGACTTTCTACACGGAAATGATTATCTTAGTTATAACTTATTTATCGACACCAGTAGTGTAAAATGATAAGAAAACTATTGACGATCGTATGCTAGTCAACGATATCTCGTTTTTGAGTATAATTTTTTCTATTATTACGAAATTATAAACGTAACAATTGCGGGCCTCGTTGTAATTCTCATCCGTCGCCATCACACGTTAATAGATCCAGTTCGAACCGCGTCGCAAACGGGTCGTTTTGCTACATATCAAACAGTGATAGTTAACGACTTCGTGTCCAACGCGTATGAACGTATTTATTCATATTGCACTAAGTAGTTATCTGCTTACTCGTTTATATATATATATATATATATATATATATATATATATATATATATATATATATATATATATATATATATATATAATATGTATATATATTTACTCTGGCGACATAGGTTCGATCTATAATTAAACTTAATTACTTCTAGTTGACGAATTATAATATATATATATATATGTAATAAGAGGGTGAGAAAAAAAAAGATGTTAATTGCATGGGGTATTAGAACTCATTATTGGTTTGACGCTTATAACAAAGCCCATTTTGAAACACCACTGAATAGCAACACTGGATTATTAAATTCCGTACTGAACGAAATACCAAACCACCCACGGTGATTTGGACAGAGAAATTCGTATAGAAGAAATAATAAATGCGATAAATCGAACAAATACAGGAAAATGTCGCTGAATCGAACAATATTCCGCCAGATATACTAAAACTGCGGAACAAAAACACGGTAAGTGTACTACGTACCCTATCAACCACATAGAAAACGATCTTGAAAATAATCTATACAATGAGGCAATATTCTTAGACGCAAAGCCTTTGATAAAATCTGGCATGCCGGATTACTTACTAAAATTAGCGATATTATGTCCGAATATTATTCACTTCTATCTTTATATCTATTCGATAGACATTTTGTAGTGGTATGCGGTGAGGATAAATCAGATATAAGCAACGCACTGGCCGGCGTTTCGCAAGGCAGTGTTTTAGGACCTTTTGTATACGGTAGATATGCCAACAGACAACGGTATCAAGGTGGCAACATCCGCCGACGATACGATGATAATCTCTTCAAATACGAATCGTTCTATAGTTGTCGCCAACTAATAAAGGAATGTCAATGCAAATCGAAATAAACCCGTTCACGTAACCTTTTCGAATAGAGCGAAACATGATCATCATATTAAGTTTGATAATTATGTGAAAATTTTAAATACTTGGGAGTACACCTAGATAGCCACGTAACTCGGAAAACTCACATAGATAATAAAAACAAAGAAATTATGAGAAATGGCTTGTGGGTCGCAAATCCGAAGTTATACAATCGAGTTTTACTATATACCAGTTTGTTAAAACCAGTACGGAGCTACTCGAGCCAAATATAGGGATGTGCAAAAAAATCAAATATTAATAAAATCCAACGTTTTCAAAGTAAAACACTCAGATTGGTATGTAAGGAAGGACGTTATCCACCAAGATTTAACAAGGAGAAATCAAGAAAACAGTCCGAAGACACGACCTCGGGCTACAAGGTCACACTAATTAACTTATAACAGAACTGTTACATCCGCGGCCGAGACATTTAGGAGACTTAAAAGGACGAGACTTAATCCATTAAAACAAAAGAAGAATACATCATATCCTCCGCACAGGTACCTACATTCTTTACTTTTTCTTTTTCCATCCATTCGTTTATGATAAAATTTGTTTGATTGTCTGAATGGGCTTTTTTTTTTTGTTGCCTAATGGCCATTTACAGGCTCGTTAGGATTTTGCCAAACATAAAACATAAACAAAAGCTGTGCAATCAAGTAAACTCAGCGGACATGCACGCTGAAAACTTAATTTCATCAACGAGAATGTTAAAGCAAGTACTTCGAGTCCGGAGCTACCATTCGTAAGTTCTCAGCGAGAATATATTAAGCAAAATCTAGTCGAACGAAATCTATAATTGAACAGACACGTTAATAAATAGAATGTTAGGTATTGACCGAAATTATAATGTTATCGAGAAAGCCCAATATATATATTTTTTTTAAATTTATTTTAACCGTGCTATGTACTGCAACAAGGGCCAGACGTACGGAGAAAGGAGACTTTAGATTAGATTATATAGATTGTATAATTTAAGGAAAGACAGGAGTCTTTTTTCAGAAGAAGGTACGTTTTGAAGGATTAGTGGAAGAGATCTAGGCATGTTTAGGGAGGAACAAATATTTGCGTATAAAGGACATATGCTTAATATATGTAGGATAGTTAACTGAGTGATACAAAAGTGACAGAGAGGAGGGCTCACTTGTTGCAACAAATAAGCGTGTGTTAACATGGTGTGACCCATACGTAGACGAGACAAAACCACTTCATTTCGTCTTCCGGGTATAGTGGTCACAGATGGTTGTGGAATTGTTTTCAGAAGACGAAGCGAATTTGATTCCATTGGTATGTCGGTCCATCTCTGGATTCACTGCTGTTGAATATCGGATATGAGGAATGTTTGAACATCACTGGCAGGTGCTGGAATTTTTGGGACTGGTCCCTTGAAGCACGATAATTTTGCCGCTTTGTCGGCTCGCGCGCTGATGCCTAGATTCGCATGGCCTGGTATCCATGCTATGCAGATCTGATTTTTCCAACCATGACATTCTTCCATGATCAATTTTATGAATTCATGTTGTTTTTCTGAGTGGCGCTGTATACGATTGCCCGCATCTAGAGAGTCTGTGCAGATTAGTAGGTTTGAGTGTCTGGTATTGTGGTACGCATAGATGTCCAATTTTAGTTTGAAGGCGCATTTAACAGAGAACGCTACCAATGGGATAGTAAAATAATCTGTGCGATCCGAGCTGAGAAGACGATTTAAAAGTGGATAGGGATAAAAAAATACGATTCAAAAATAGGATTCAGCGGGCAGAGTTAAATAAAACGATAAGAAAGAAAATGAGAAATGATATCAGGAATTTCAACACGCGTCTGGTACAGGAAACCATTGAAAACGATAGGGGTCCGAAAATATTCAGAAATGCATTGTCCTGCGGAAATAGAATACTAACAAAAATAATTACTACTACCGGAAAAGTTGTAACGAACAAACACAAAATAATAGTAGAAGTGGAAAACTATTTTACAGATAATTGTAATACAAAGATACAGAGCCACATATGGTGATAAATACGAAGAAAGAAGCCGCAGATTATTGAAGAGATTCCTGAAATAACGAAAGATGAAATAAAACAGATGGAATCTGAGCGAAGATGATTAAATATAGTGGAGAAACGATGATACTGCAATTTGTAAACTTTTCAGTCGGTATTTGACAGAAATTAAGATACCAGGAAGCAGAAGTCGTCCTTATACATAAAAAGGGAGATATGCACAATCTGAGCAATTACAGACCAATTAGCACAAATATATAGATTATGTATTAGCATAATAACGAATAGATAATATAACAAATTGACTTCAATCAGTCAAAAGAACAGGTTGGTTTCGATCAGGATTCAATACGAACGAACATCTACTGACAATTACAAATGTTAATACAAAAATGCGGAGAATACAACATACGAGTAGATTTATACATGGAATTTATAGACTATGAGAAGGCGTTCGACACAGTGGAATTCTGGGCAGCACTTTAAACCTGATTGGTATTAGTGACAAGTACATACAAATTATAAAGAACATTTATGGGTCCGCTACACTGCGAATAAATTTATGGAATAAATCGAAAAAAAAATAAAAAGAGGTATTAGACAAGGAGATACCATCTCACCGAAGTTATTTATCTGCGTCTTGGACACCGTGTTTAAAAACTTGGAATACAACCGGTATTAGAATAGACGGTTAACATTTGAATAACGTCAGATTCGCAGACGATATAGTTCTAGTGGGTTGGAGTGCAGAAGAAATACGAATGATGATAACAGACTTAAATGTACACTCGAACAAAATAAGGCTGAAAATAAATTTACATAAAACGAAAATAATATGACGAACACAAGAAAAACCTGTACAAATAGCAATAAAATCGGAACAGAGAGAACAAGTAGATAGTTACACATACCTAGGTGAAAAAATCACAACAAACAAAGACACGATAATGAGCGCAGAAGTGGCAATGAGAATATCACAATCGTGGGCTTGGAAAATTACGGACAGTATTGCGCAATAAACAAATACCGATTTATCTAGGAAAACAAATTTAAACAGGATAAGAAAATCTCAGACTGCACACGAGAGAATTATGCTGGATATAAGATTATCAGACTATGAAAAGAATGCACGGGTACGTGAACAAATACGGTTGGATAATGCGATGGAGCGGATGGGTACAACAAAATTGATCTGGGCTGACCATGTGGCTCGAAGAGAAGACTATAGATGGTCAAAGCGGATCTTACAGTGGTGGCTGATGAACAGAAAAAGTAAACAGGGACGACCAATGACGCGGTGACATAATGATATAGCAAAGGTAGCTGGGAAAATTGTTTGAATACAGCGCAGGACAGAAATGGGTGGAAGACGTTGGGGAAAGCCTTCATCCAGGAGTGGATAGACACAGGCTTATTGTGATATATGTATATACATATATATATAAAAATAAAATAAAAGAAATGCGTTCTTTTTATCACGAAATGTGCAATGCCAATGAGTATAAATCTAAAGAAAATTCTAATGAAACTGTACGCGTGGAACGTAATGTTGTATAAATTAAAGAAAAAATATAATAATAACAAAAGAAACGTAGTTTTGGAGAAAAATATTAAAATTTAAACGTGTCGAAAAGTACGAAAAATGAAGACATTTTTAAAGCTAACCGAATAGCGTCAAGAAATCTAGTGCCAGAATGATCGGGCGCGCATATTAAAAAACCCACGGATTAATAACCGAAATTGTAGAAGGAAAAACCAAGGATTTATAGGATGACTAAAAAAATATTTACGTATCAAAATTAATTAAAGGCGACGACATGCTCCGAATTGAGCGCTGCAGCATTGAATAGGAGATCCATTGCAGTTAAATGGTTCAATGATTGATGATATTCAGATAGGTTTATACGCATATCTGAACCCTAAATATAATTTTTAATCCGTTTTGTTTAAATTTCAATAGCTCCCATCTTGGTGTTATATAATATAATAACGATAGTTTTGCGCAAATTGAGAACGTCTAATAATAATAACTGTAAATCTATAAGAAGTACGAGCACACAATTTGTTACAACTTCCTTGGGTATTTGATTTGTACTCGATTGGCGATAAATGGTTAAAATCAACATTGACATCTCGTTTACCGAGTGCTATATAATAATAATAATAATAACAATAATAATAATAACAATAACAATAATAACAATAATAACAATAATAACAATAATAATAATAACAATAACAATAATAACAATAACAATAATAATAATAATAATAATAATAATAATAATAATAATAACAATAATAACAATAATAATAATAATAATAATGTTACAAATGATGAAACGTTAGTAGCGTGGTAAATCGAAGTAAATCTATTTTGACTCTTTATTCTTACGTAATGTAGGAGATGAAATAAATACTCCTGTAAATCGTCGTTAGAGTTCGTTTATTACGCTTATTTAGTTTACAGATACGTATGCGCCTGCGGCAACAACAAATTAACCGTTTTCCGACAATCCATTTTTAAATGAACTCATTGGTGCAAAATTCGGTTCGGGAGGACACCATTAAAATCGTCTTCGTCATCACGGGTTAACAAATAAATAATTAAAATTTCAGCTAAATATGTTCATCAATCTTTAAGGTTATTCAAGGTCGACGTTCGTGAAAATCCAATTTTTCTCCTTCGACTTACAGTACAATTCAGTTTCTTCTAGCAATAACCATAATCATAATCTTGAAGAATTTATATCTTCCTGGCAGATGTATTTAATTTTAGTATCGAAATTTATTAGAGTAACTACACTGGAATATATATAGAATATCACATTTAACACAGATAATTTAAGGCATGATAGAAAGGAAAATATCAAGAGGAAGGCCAACAATAAAATATATTAAACAAATATAAGGTGACCCGAAGAAGACAGATGTTTTTGTTTTTTTGAATAGCGTAGTTGGTAACAGTGCTAAAACGCAAACCGTGTACACCACGTTTAGTGTACACCTGAGAGATTCGTTTTTGTTCAATTGCAGTTATCATGGCATCCTATAACGAGAAGGAGGGTTTGTTTTTCGTGGAATATTATTTTCGGCGTGAATCGATCAATGACAGTGTGCGAAGAAAGTTTCGAAAAGAATTCAAAGTTACGCGAATTTTTTTGTGGGGATACCTTAAGAGCGGCATTTACGAAACACGTCGACGAAAAATATCTGAAAACTCCGATTTCTGAAGAAATTTCGAAAATTCAGCCACCTATACTCGAAAAAGTCTTCGAAAATGTTGTAAAAAGACTAATAAATGAATGTATTGTTACAAATGGCGGTCATCTGAACGATATTTTGTTCGACAAATGATTGTAAGCTAATCCCTCGTTTTCCTATTTTTAAATAAAATTTCAATCAAAGATTTTGGTTGAGTAGTTTTTGAGTTATTCAAAAATCAACAAAATCGTTCGTCTTCTCCGGGTTACCCTATTCACCCAATCTTAACAACATTCAGTAGATACATTATGCGCGTATACCAAGAAAGCGCATTACTTGATTTTCGTATCTGTCTATAAGTTGCGTGAAATTTGAAAAATAATTAAATATTTCCCACGATCGAAAATAAAATATGTTATTAAAAGGTGGCGAATCAGATAGTAAGTAGGGATCTATATCACTTTTTTTTTTATACATCTATCTTGTACTTTATTATCAATCTATTTTTATTTACCTACGTATCTACTCGTCTATCTGTTTACATATATTCTTCTTCTTCATCGTAAGTTCGATCCGAACATCGTGATAATAGGATACTTTAATTATATGTATACTTTATCTCGACGTGTATTCTTGTATTCCGCATATCTAATAATAGTTTGTCGAAGTTATGCGAAGTACATTATAATTGCTTAATTCTATCCGTCAAACTTGTACGACCTCTTCCTCGTTTCCGTCTGCTTTTAATTATCCCCTCCACAGGATTAATTTTTTTAATAGCATCTTAATGTAATACCTCTCTATCATAGAGTTAATAGATAGCTCGAATGGCAATTGGCGTCGTGAATTTGACGCCAGATCGCGTTGTAAAATTTTTTACTTTCACGTAGTAATTGGTAATTTTGATGGAAAATGTAGTGGCGACCAGTTCTGTATAAAATCATGTGCCCTTGAACATGCTCGCGTTATAATTAGCGTAACGTACAATGTGGGCTACTCACATTGTTCGGTAACGAACAATACGACAACAACGATGATGATGATGGTAATGATCACATAGATATTACCGATTTATCTATCTATTTAATTTATACATCCATCTATATATATATATATATATATATATATATATATATATATATATATATATATATATATATATATATATATAAACTTATTTTTCATGGGTATATCAAATATTAAATTACCTGAAAGGAGTACGAATTTAATTATACACATATCTTCGTGTATTGTAAACGTGCGTGTGTGTGTACACAAGCAATTACATATGTGCTAGTGTACACGTATATGTGCATATGTATCAGCATTACGCACATAGTTGTGTACAGAAGTAATTAAAAAGTCACAATTTTTGAAAATTATGAATTATCTAAACTAATGGTAGTCAGCTGCAATACTTAACAGGTAAAAGTATAAAATTGATACATTTCATAAGGTAGTACTTGCGTGAAAATGTGTATTAAATAACTGCTATTGTCTATATATCTCTCTCTCTCTCTCTATATATATATATATATATATATATATATATATATATATATGTATATATACACATTTATATGTATGTGTGTGTATACACATGTATTAAACAATTACTTTACTAGTGTGTTTGAAGGAAGGAAAAAAATGACGGAAAATCGTTTGTAAATAGTATTACGTAAATAGTTCGTCCTAAAATCGAAGTCGTCGCCAGCATGTAAGCTTGAAAGCTCTCAGCTTAGATTAGAATTAAAATTAAATGTCGAATATATTGGAGAGCAGTGATTTTATTAATTAATAATAAACCCAACAAAATATAACACAATCACTAGAAGGTTTTAATCGCGAAGCTTTTCGACAGTTACGTCATTTTCAAGCGCGCACAATAATTATTACATATTTTTTACATAAATGTAATAATTTTGGTGCGTGCTTGAAAATGACGTAACTGTCGAAAAGCTTCGCGATTAAAAACTTTTAGTGATTGTGTTATATTTTGCTCGGTTTATAGAATTAAAATGATTACTTAAATTTAATTAATTTTTCTTCTTCAGTAATATGACCGATCTCGATCCTGGGCTCATCTATTTGCAGACTCCATTAATTCACACGTTCCTATCTCGAGCTGTGTGAAATCACCGTTGCAGTTTGTCCATGTTCGTAAGTTTTGGAACCATGACATTCTTCTTCGTCCAACTCTTCTTTTTCCTTCTACCTTCCCCATTATTATGTAAAAGTGTATATTTAGGTACACGCATCGCACGACCGAAGTATTCCATTTTTCTTCTTTTAATAATATCGAGCAACTACTCGTTTTACTTTTTTATTACCCGAGTACTTCGACATTTATCATATTTTTTTTGGTCCACGGCATCTTGAGTAAACGCCGATAGCGCCAAAACTCGAACGCTTCTAGTCTGTTGACGATTTTTCTATGTAAAAAGTGGCGAAAGATTAATATTTTGTTTTTTCTTCGCCATTATTTGACGTTTAAAAAGGACGTATATATTTTGTGCAATACAGGTGACCGGAGTAAAGAATAAAATTTATATAACTTGTCAAATGAAAAAATACGTCCGTGAAACGGCCGAAATGGACCGAAGTTGCGAAATCGTGGATCCTCTCACGCTGCGTTAGTCTTTTATCGGATATAACAGGATATGGTGCGTCTCTAGATGTAAAAAGATCGAAAAAAAAAATGGTTGTACGAACGGAGATGAAATAGTTTTGTAAGGAACACATATATGTATGTATACATAAAATGGTGATTTTTTAAAATGCAAAATGAAACGATAAAATTAAAATCACTAATGTTAATAATTAATAGCGAAGCTTTTCGGAAGTTAAGCCATTTTCAAGTAAAAACAAGAATAAATTAAAATAAATAACTGTATAATAACGATAAGAAAAAACATGATATGAAAAATATTTAAATTAAAAAACTACTTAGAGTATCTAGTTCAAGACTGAAATGCTTGCAACATATACCATATACGCAATTATAAATACTAAAAACGAAATATATTTATAATATTCTTCTTTTTCTCCTCAACCCTTAGGTAGGTGGGAATGAATCCTGTTGCCGGCCATATTATTTATTTATTGATATCTTCCCCCTTTTCTAACATCATCCATATACTTTTTCCGGTGTCTTCCTGGTCTTCCTTCCATCATTCCTTCGATTATATTTGTGATCCATATTGAATGTCTTAGTCCAATCATTCTATTTCTTCTAGTATCTATTTCCGTAATAGTATTTCTATTTTCTTTCGCTATTTTTAGCACCATTTGTGATTTTCTCCGTTCATTTTATTCTGAACATTCTTCTCCAACACCATACCTCGAACGCTTCCATTTTTTTAATATACGCTTTAGACATGATCCAAGTTTCCGCTCCATATAGAGCAACGCTCAAGACAAATCTCTTAACAAAATACTTTCTAGTTTCCAGCGAAATGTTTCTGGATGTCAGTAGACTTTTCTTCCTTATGAAAGCATTCATTGCTTGGGTTATTCTCGCTCTTATGTCTATTTCATTCCATCTGCTGTTATGATACTCCCCAAGTATGTAAATTGTTTTACTCGAGTTATTCTTATTCTATCTAGTTCTATCGTTATTATTTGATTCCGATCTCGGGAACAGCTCATTACTTTTTTTTAATTTTGTTTATTTTCATTTTACACCGTTTGATTAAGAGCTCGTCCATTGTTTTCAGCTTTTTTTGTAAATCTTTTTCATTTTGATATTTATAATACGGTCTTCAAAACTAACTCATCATCAAATGTTATTAATGGTTTTAAGAAGTTATTTTTTATTTCATGATTTTATTATTTTCTATTTTTCTAATATATATATATATATATATATATATATATTTGTTTTTCTTTCTATATGTGAAATATTGCGGTTCCCGTTAATATCATTAATTTGACGTTTAAATTCTTCACAATGTTTACCATAATAATGATTTCTTATCATTCTTTTTATACGAATTTAATAAGTTTAAATAAATAAAAATAAAAAAGAATTATTCGAAAAATTAAAAATAATAAAATCAGTTTTTAGTATTTCACGTAGATAATTGTCGGTTACAATATATAGTACCCGTTGACAAGCATCTCAGTCTTGAACCGGATGCTTCAATTATTATTTTTTTAAAATGTATACATTTCATCTATATATATATATATATATATATATATATATATATATATATATATATATATATATATATATATATTCCTTTTCTTGTCGTTATCATATAGTTATTTATTTTAATTTATTCTTGTTTTTACTTGAAAATGGCAAAACAGCCGACGAGTTTCGTTATTAATTACTGTTAGTAATTTTAACTTTATTTCATATTTCTAGGAAAAAGAGAAAGAACAAAATAAAAAGGTTTCCATGCCATTTTTACCGGAAATATTGAATATTGCTGATACCTTACTTTCAGCAATGGCCGCTCAGCAACGTAACTCGAACGGAATTGACAAATTTTACATGCAGGTTTGTGCAGGTGTGATAAATAACAACAATTTTGTTTCTTTCACAACAGTTAAGATGAATTATCTCATAGAGTAGTGTTTATGTGGTTATATCTTAATTATATATATATATATATATATATATATATATATATATGTATGTATGTATGTATGTGCGTCGATACCCGTATAAAAAAGGGCATATATAATTAGAGAAAAATTTAGCTCGTCGTATGACGATTACTGTCTGCGGTATTTAATTTACAACATTGACTAGCAGTGAGATAAAAATACCTTTCAAATTTCAGACACACATAATCGAGATTCCGGTTTTCATCGAATCGAATGCTTTCTAATAAAGGGAATGAAATAGAGTCGTAATGACCAATTTTATGGTTTAAATTTTGTAATTGTTAAATAAGAACATATTGAAAATCTAATAATCCCAGAAAGTGAAAAATGGATAATGTTTTTTGTAAAAGTTAATTTATGGCCAACTGTAACGGGTAAAGAGCTAAAAGTACCTCTGAACACTTTAATGCTATTAACCACCTTAAATAGAAAAAAACTTTTTTTTTTTTTTTACGTAAAGCAGGTCGATTCGGTTTTACAAAACCAATTTGTAATTTGTTCCTTTGTCTAATACGTTAAATGTTGTCTAGTACGTATTGCGTTTGATATAAATATATATATATATATGTATATATTCAGAAGTGAAAAAAAAAATTACGATGTCGTCCGCATATAAAAGTGAATTTAAAGTTTAATGCGCGAAAGATATTTTCATTTCATTAGTTAATTAAAAATTAAACTGACGAGAAAATTGGCGAATATAACGTCGTAATAATAGCTAGAGGTTTGTGCTGTTCTGCAATATTAGACCTGTTTAGATGATAGAGCGTGGCTAAAATCTGAAGAACATTTATTATTCTTCACACAGTAACTAGATCGTGATAAAGAAGTAAGGAAAAGAGACGTCTATCGATGATTTTAGACAGACAGTACACGAGGTACTACGTTTACCACGACCATATATGTATATACTTTGTAGTTCATCTTATTTTCAACTCCACTGAGACTGGACATACACAACACTATTTTTGTTACGGAATCTCTTAACCATATGAAACGCTCGTCGCAGTTTTATAACTGTTGCCGGAAGGATATACATTATGCATTATATACTGCATTCATTTGTCGGTAAGGCAGCAATCGTATTTATTATATATATATATATATATATATATATATATATATATATATATATATATATATAGTCGAGATAGCCTAGTGGCTAGAGCTGGAACTTCTATAGGAAAAGTACGGAGTTCGAATACGATCGGCGACGCACAATAATTATCATCAGAAAATAAAAATATAAATAATCCGAATATTATGATCGAGTAGAAGGCAATGGCAAACCACCCATGTGCCTGCTAGTAATAATATAATGCACTACAAAAACACGCGGGGTTGCATTGTGTCGTAACATGAAGTTCTCCCTGGTGTGTGTGTGTGTGTCTATCTACGCCAGCGCCATATTATAATTGCCTTGTACGCTACTTACACTGTACAACAAAATATCTATAGGTAAGTAGTCGCCTACCTTCGATACGGAGACGGCACTTAATGATATATATATATATATCATATCATATACGCGTATAATTTAAATCACGGTATTCTATTTACTGACGATGCATTCCAATGTAGAGATACAGAGTATGGTATCTAAAACTCATTCGTCGAGATGGTTTTCTCTCATCTATTTTTTTTTTTTTCAATAGCATTAGACATCTAGACGACAGACGATTATATACGGTCCAAGCTAATACTATAAAATAGGACGTTCACCTCTTACAGGACTATAAGATCGGTAGAACTGGATGTATTTATACAGAACGTACGTTTAATCCACATCGTACATCATGAAAATTTAGATGCTGAAATAAGATCTTTTAGTTTTTCAACGCGATTGATGGGTAAGTTTCTCCGGTTGAGCAACGGTATACCCCAATAGATGAGGGGGTCCACTTGGTTATCTTATTTGTTACCTAATTTTATTATTAGGACTATGTTTATCAGCGATAAGCGCACCTGGACATTGGTGTTTTCTCATGAACGGAAAATGTCAGTGGTTGCTAACGTGTTAGAAATTTTCGCCAAGTATGCACACATTTTGTTGCACATGAATTCGGAACGATTCCGGTTGTCTTCTCGGTGATGGCGCGGTACATTAGCTGCGATATAGACTTAATCGAAACTAACAGTTAAATTCGATTTAAGAAGTGCAATATTTTTTTCGGTAATTATCGCGGAAAAATATCGATAATCGAGGTTAACATAGAATGTTTCAAAAATTATTTCTTTTTTAGCTTAGCGTAACAGTTAGAGTCGCGAAATATGTATTCTATATGAACGTATGCTAATGAAACGGCTACAGGATATTTATGTTAATGTATTCTATATTAAAACCAAAAATCAAATTATATTGGTTTATAGTAATAAAATGTTATGCCAGAATAACAATGACGAAAGAAAGTAAATTAATAATTATAAATAATCGATAAATTAATACATAAACGCGTGTATACACACATATACGTAAAATATACGCAAACATTTACACGTGTACACACAATAATAATATTTAAAAGTTACATTTTAAAAAATTGCCGAAACCGATCCCTACAGTCTAAAAACAATAATACTAATTTATATATATATGTATATATTTCTCGTAATAATTCTTCCTTTCAACTATTTACATCCATCCACTCGTATTCACCCACTTCCTCGCACCCACACATACGCACACATCTATGTATATACATTGCACACGTATATTCCCATATTAAAACGTATAATCCCACACACTATATTTTAAATACACATACACATACACACATATTTATTTATCCTGGCACATGTACGTATTTGTCGTTGACATGTTACAAAAGAAAACAATCAAAAAAAATTTAACTTATATTAAATACCACATTTACTAAAGACATACACCCTGAATACACTTTCGCCCTCACTTATGATTTTCAATCGATTCGTTCGCCGCAGGAACTAGTAAATTATATCTATAGTGGCATCTGCTTACGTAGTCTGTATTCTGGAATGGACTTTATCGAATTGTAGAATCTTTGCTTTTTCTGATCGGCTGATAACCTTGTTACATCGGCGTGAATAGAGCTATGTCGAATCGTTTAGGATTTTCGTTTACAAAATATGAAAGTTTAACTTCCTACAATTGCCGTGCATTTTAATTAATTGTAATTAATCGAAAAATTATATGATTGTTAATTTTATTTATGTATTATATATAAAACGTTGAAATTCGTGCGTAATAAAATTACCTTTGAATTCAACAACGATTAACATCCTATGTGACACGATTGTTATTAGTCAAACCAAGTCAGACTAGTTCGTGTGGATTTCAGCTCATGCCGTTTTTCCGGGGAATGAACTGGCAGACAGAGCAGCAAAAGAAGCTACTACATTGTTGCCGATCACAAACGTCGCAGTTCCAGCTATTGATCTACGTAATTATGTCAAATCAAGACTCTTTTTGCTTCGAGAAGACAAAAGTTGCAGTCGACCTCCTTATTAAATTAGCTTCGTCAAATCAAGATTTCCGTTTTCCCTTGGAACACTTTGCTTCCAAACCGCAGAGGTGACATCGTCTTGATCAGATTGCGGTTGGATCATACAAAACTCATCCATTCGTACCTGATCAACAGAATTTCGTCTCTTCTGCGCACCGTGCGTAGCGTCACGCTTTCCATCTCCCATATACTCATTGACTGTCCTCTATACTACTCACTCAGATTGTCTTTTCACGTTCCTTCCTCACTTCCTCGTCTCTTCAAAGATGAATACTCCTCACTAACTAACCTAATCATGTTCTTACGCATGTCTCGTCTCTACTCCCCGATTTAATTTCCTCTCCCTAGAGCCCCTAGCCTTAGTTGTTAGGTTTATAATAATCAAATTACAGTTTAAAATTTCTCTACTCACTATCAATTTTGCATCATTTGTACGACAACTTGATTATTTCGAATTACTGTATAAATTAACACGCTCCAGCAGTTTACAATAACAATACTTACGTTATTATTATTATTAATGTATATCTAGATATTATCACACGCGTGTATACGTACATGAAAGTTGTTAAATCGTTGCATAATTAAGATAAAAGGGAATTTGTCAACATACACTCGTACACAAATAATATTTGTAATATACTATTTATTTATATATACGTGTATATATATATGTACATATCACACTGAAAACAACATCGTCCGGTTCAGTAGGACAAAAACGATTGCTGAAAAACCAGTCAAATGGATAAATTAGAATGGACGAGGATCGGATACCGAAAACGATTTTATACGGCGTATTAAAAAATGGAAAGAGGCCGCTAGGCCGTCCTCGTTGGCGCTACAAAGATGTTATTTCTGAAGATTCGAAAAGTGGAGGAATTAAACCCACTACTAACCGCTGGGAAAAGGTGACATTTTTTTCCTCTTTCTTTACAGCTTACCCAACGTGATACTGTGGGGACTATCTACATCTTAATCAAGCATGCTGAAAACGTCGCTATATGGGGGAACAATTGTAGATTATCCAGATGTAAAAGGGACGATACATTATACGGAGGTGTAACACTCGAAAAACGTAACAAGATGTAAAGCTCCGAGCGCAACGGTGCTACAGCAGAACATTCAAAAAAGACATGATCGGGGCTGCAAACTACCTGTTCAGAATGGACGGGACAGAAGGGACGTTCTCTAAGCTGCATACGGAAAAGACCGTCTGGCAACAAATGATGTCCAAATCGCAATCTGCTGATGAATACAATCCCCTTACGACTAATCTTTTTAAAAATTGGGGAGAGACGGCTGGAGGTGATAGTAATAAGTGAGAAGTGATTGACTAATGCTCTTAGTGTACATTAGTTCCCATTGATCCCTATTCTCTAGCTGAATAAAGTGAATGATATCTTTGTACACCACTAGACGACGCGTCTTTAGCCAATGAGTCAACAAATTCGTTGTCTGGAATACCTCTATGACCCGGCACCCACAAGAAGGATACAGATATTCCCACACGTTCCAAATTATTAAGTTACTAAACCAATTAATGTATCTGACACGCTACGTTTATTGTCTACAGCCGTCACCACGTTTTTGGAATCGGTTTCCGCGAAGATTTAAGTCCGGTAGAATTGACAAGGCTTGTAGTACTGCTACACATTCTGCAGTAAATACTGAACATTCTTGGCATAATTTGTACATGTTACTAATATTGAGAGTTGGAATGAACACTGCTGCTCCCGTTCCTTGAGTTGACTTGTATCCATCCGTGTAAACGAGGATGTGTAGTGGAAACATTTCTGAGATAATGCTATTGAAAGTGGCACGGATTAGTGTAAGAGGATACAGACTTTCAGGGAAAAAGAATGAATTTTGTTTGTTGAAGAAGTAAAAATATGGTACCATAAATTGAAAAGGAGCTTGCATGCACGTGAGACGTGCACGAAACTCCTCCAACCTTGTTATAACGGAACAGAGCAGGGGAATTTTTCTATTTGAAAAACACCCGTTAGAATGGATATGACTGAACATGTTAAACAAAGGGAAGCGATCATTATTCATCCTACGTATCAACAGTTTCAAGGCTAAATAACTCCGTCTAAGTTGTAAGGTTGGAACTGTGCACTTTGTCATTAGTGCTGATACCGGAGTGCTTTTAACACCACCAATACACAGCCTAATGCATTTTTACACGATCCAACTTGCCTAACAATACTGTTGACGCGGTTCCATAGAACATGGAACAATATTCCAGTTTAGATCGGATTAGTGATTTGAAGAGTAGTAATAGAATAAAAGGTTCACCAACCCATCGTGTATTATGCAAAATACGTAAAATGTTAATAGCGCGATTGATAGTTGTTAATAGTTTATCAATATGTGGGCGCCATGTTAACCGAAGAATAATTCCTAAATAGCGGAATGATGAACAGAAAGGAATAGTGTCCCTTTCCGTTGTAATGAAAAGGTCATTTATATCGGCGATATTAAAAAACTACTGCTGCACACTTTTCAACACTAAGGTTTAACTTTAAGTCAGAAAGACAATGTTCTATTGCAGCATTAATATTGGACACGGCAACAGAAAAACTCGAATTTGATGTAAACACAGCGATATCATCTGCATAGAGTAAAATCCTAGAGCGCATGTGGAGTTGCGACAAATTCAAAATATAAAGATTAAAAAGGATCGGGCTTAGAGAAGACTCCTGGGGTAAACCTTTGTATACTGTACGTTGATAATTAACCAACCTTGTACTTAATGATATACAACGCTGCAGAAATAATCTACAAATAAATTGGCAACAGTGGTCAGGAACACCTATGGATAATAACTTACGCTGCAAGGTTGGCAAATGGACACTACCGTAAGCATCCATTATATCCAGAAAAACAGTACTGTTAAAATGTTTTTCAATAAGACTATTGTATATATTGCCTAGCAGGTCACCCACACAGTCCAAAGTGCTCGTATTACTGCGGAAGCCGTACGTATTAGGAGAAAGGATTTGATTGTGTTCTAACCACCAATTAAGACGTAACGTTAAAACTGATTCACATATCTTCCTGAAACAAGAGGCCAAAGAAGTAGGTCAAAATTTTCCATTTTTCTTAGGGATGGGAACAACAACAAATACCATCCAAGAATTGGGGATCAATTTGGACTGCCAAACTTTATTTTGGATCGTAAGCAATGGGTTAATCCAGCAAATAATGCAAGGAAGAAGATACATGAAAAGAATAAAATTGAAGCCGATAGCAGCGGATAACAACAATAGTACCGTGCCCCAAATGGTTTTCGAATGTTCATTGTGTAGCTTTGTAACAAGTCACAAAATAGGACTAATATCGCATAATCGACATAAATATAAATAGAGACGACGACGATATATATATATATATATATACATATATATACATACATACATACATATATATACACATATGTATACATACACATGTACATATTAATATACATACATATATATTTATATATATAAAATGTTTTGTGTGTATTTACATATCTTTTCCACTTGTCGGACAATTTTTTGTTCATTCGCAAACCCAAATTAATTTGTAGCTTTCCTGCTAAACAATAAATCGAAATAAGGCTTTCAATTAAACATCAATTGTTCCACGGAGCGTGACGCATTTTAGTTTCGAACGAATACGTACATTTGGAGATGGTCACATGTGAAAGATAAATAATAAGAGATAGACATATGAACAGAATGACAGACAGAAACATGACGTATTAAAAAAAAGTTCAAAATAAATGTTTTTTAATGTCGACATTTTACTTTGTTAGAAAATGATCGTTTAAAAAATAATAAATTGACCCTTTCAAGTCACGATGTCTCCACTAAATTGTACACGAAATTTTAATGCTAACAATTTTTTTTATTTTGTGGTTGAAGTTGTCCCAAATTATTTAATAACTACATTGAAAATTATCTATAATTCACCTAAGGAGAGTAGTATTGTATAAAAAAACACCCGTGTAAAATTTGTAATTTTGTATCAAAATTTTATAATCTATGGCCGAAAGGGTTAAATTTACTTATATACATTTTTTATGATTAAATTTATAAATTTTTCGACGGGTTTTTAGAATACAATACCGCTTCTTGGACGAACTGATAATTTTCGACGTATTTACATAAATATTTTCGAAGTGAAGATATTTTACGTCGACCAAAACATTAAAAATATCGTTAGCTTTAAAATTTCACGTAACAAATAGGGGGACATCGTGAGTAAAGTGGTTAAAAAAAAAAAAATGATATATACACTCCTACCAAACCTGCCGCGATTTATCGTTATATAAGTATTTCGAGTGACGTCAAGAATTATTTTCACAATTTTGACATCGTATAGAATTTACGAACTGAATAAATGGTAAAATAAAAGCGACAAAAACAAACGTTAAAAGCAAAACCGGTTAATTAAAAATTTGACAATAAAATTTTAATTAAGACATTTTTCAAAATGCGTTCAAACGGCGAAAATAAATTTACACATTTCTGACAACCAAAAAGACAAAAAAAAAAATCTCGCTACACGACGCATCTTACGAAATCATTTTAAACCTATCGCGACGAATAGAAATCTTTAATTATCTTATCGGAGAGTTCAAGACACGAAACTCAGATATTTTCTTATTAACAGTTTTCCCGAATTTTATAACGGCAATCTGGTCTGCTTTCATTTTTTTTTTATTCGCGACTCTTGAGTAACGTCATACGATATATTATGTACACACACAGATATATACATACATACATACATACATACATATGTACATATATACAGAAAAATATGGATAGGTTTTTACAGCTTCTTTCGTTTCCGGTTACTTACCGGAACTATTAAAGTCGTAATAAAGTAATATTGCTCCCCATCCGTGAAAATATTAGCATTTAGGATAAAGATTCACTTACTGTTGCGATAATAATGATGATTATTGATGATAATAGTAATAAACACAATAATAATAATAAAAACAACAATATAATCATATTTATTATGTAATAATAATAATAATAATAATGTTACTGATAATGATGGTGACCTGAATATTTATAAAAACAATAATAGTAACAGCAACAATAATCATAATAATGATATCAATAGTACTATAATTATTGTTAATAATAATAATAATAATAATATGATAACATTAATAGAATAGGATCGAAGGAGCATGCTGCTGCTATTGTAAAAGATAATAATGAGATAGTTATTTTAGAGTTTTCTCGCTTATTTTAAATTAAATATTATGTAAGTAAATTTGCGTGAATCGGTGAACATTCAAAACGAAATGTATATATATGTATATATACATATATATATATATATATATATATATATATATATATATATATGTATATAAATACGTGCAAACATGCACATACATGAAAGTGAAAGCTTAATATTACCCTCGCATGCATAAATAGCAATATTTTAACAAGTAGACTCTCCGACTATAAAGGTGCGATTTTTTTTGTATCCGTAAAAGTGAGTTAATTTTCAATTTCTTTTTTTTGTCTAATTAAAATTCACAGTTTATGTTGGAATAATTTAAAAATTTGCGAACCATATCTTCCGAAATGCAATAATTGTAATATAATACACTTCGTGTATGTCCGTACGATGTTGTAAGAAAATATAAATATATACACGCGCGTGTGTGTGTGTAAGACGTACGTATACACATATGTATATGTATATAATATGCTCGCATGAGTGTGATATATGTATATATATGTATGTATATGTATAGTAGAGGGCCCTAATTCGTACTTAACAGATGTGGACTTCGATCCTTAGGATTCTAGTATATTCGAATTTTTATATAATTTTTCTTTCTTTCTCCTTTCCTCTATTCTCTCTGTTCCGTCCTGTCTCATTCTAATATTACTATTTTTTAAATTATATCTCGCTTTCTCTTCATTTTCACGTCTTTCACTTTTTCTAAATATTCTTATTTTTCTCTTTCTATTATCTACTAAACTTCCTTTTTTTCTTTATATATATATATATATATATATATATATATTTATATCTGCGGAAATAAACTGCGAGACTATATATAAATGAATGATTCAACGACAATAATCGCAATCACAAAATTTAATTTCGAATAAACGCTAATAATTACGCGCGAAAATATCAATAAAAAGTTTGTTACATGCAAATAATAAACTATAAGTGGCTATGTTCTAACCTTTCAGTCACTATGTTCATTAATGCTAGCGAAATTTTGTTGTTTCACTTATACGTCCCATAATGACGTACTGTTGTCCAGCTTGGAGTTTTATTTCAAATACAAACTTTAACAAGTTACAAGTATTTCAAAATAGGTGTCTCAGATGTGTGCTAAATGTCCCTAGATACCACAAAATCGTTGACATGCATGCTACCTTAAACGTGCCTTATATTAAGGACCATATCTTAAATTTAACGGGTAAGTTCTGCGATGACTGCTTAGTTCACGATAATAGTTCAATTTCTACCATTGGTAATTATGATTCCAGGCAACTCCAATTTATGTATAGTAAATATAAACATAGGAGGCTCAAACATAACCTGTTGTAACGTTTCTCGGCTCCTATTTTAGAAATTGAATATTCCTTCTTTATTTTTTTTAATGTCTAACGTGTTTTTTCTTTTGTTTTATTATTACTATCTTAATTTTTTTTTGTTGTACAGTTTTTTTTCAATTATTTTTTGCTGTCATTATAAGTATAAGTATAATTACTTCTTTTATTTGTTACGGGTCTTTGTATTATTATTTCTGATGTACGGCGAGCCATCCTGGGCGTTATGTAATTATTATTTAAAATTTTTGGTTTGTGACTACTCACTGTAAATTATGCTGAAATATACGTTGTTGTTGTTGTTTTCTGGTTTGTTTGATATGTCTCAATCTTAAATAATACGTTGCAAATTACCTACAGTTTACCTAGGAAGCAGTATTATACAATAAACACCCCTTTAAAATTTACAATTTCGAATCGAAATTATAATGTTTAAAGTTTTTTTTTTTATAGTACACCTGGAAATAATAAGTTAATCGCAAAATTATAGAAAAATTCGAATACATTTATCTTTTCATTTGACGAATAATACGTTTTACGTGAAACATGTATACATAATCTTGAGAATCGAACTAACGTGATTTGTAATCTTCTGTATTTTACCCCTGGTAATGTCTTCAGCTAACTGCCGTTTTAATGCACGTGCCGACTTCTTTTTACACTTCAACAAAATCGCGATACTGTCATTTACTTGAACATCATTCTATCTCCTTTGCGCTCAGCTCGAAAAGTTGATTATTTTGTAAGTTCTGATTATTCGGAGTATCTGCACATTTCACTCGTTGGTCTTAGAGTACAGATAAATCTGAATCCCGGACTTTTAGCTCGGAAGCTTTTCTCCTTACGCGTATTTCTCGTGGGCGTTCAAGGCAGAACGCAAATGTCAACTTTATGTAAGTGCTTTTAACTTCTATATTTTTTTGAAGCACTTCCTCCTCGTGGGTGTTCAATGCAAATGCTTCGAGGTGTATTAGCAGCAGCAGTCGAGATGATTGCTAGAAATCTACTACCCGATATTCTACGGGGACTTGTACCTGTATTTATACCCAAATTTTGTTGAAAAGTTTTGGATTACGCGATGTAGTTTGCGCGAGTAACTTTTCCTTCATTGGCTATTTCATTTGCCCTACCTGTTCGCTTGTGTTTTGGTCATGCGCAATTTTTAATTCTGACTCATCTTGTAATTATACGGGCAGTTTCAATTGGTATTATTACTATTATTGTTCTGTGATTATAGCTCGCTCATCTCAAACCAGATTGTGACAATATGCAATAATAATTATAATAATAACTGTACCTAATATGTATGTGACGTTTGCGACCACTATCGAATTAAACTTTGACCCTATCAAGATAACTAAATTAAATATTTTGTTAGCCATTATACAGTAATAAATATTAAATATTATTTTCTATAATAATTAACTTATATAACGTTTGTAACGATCTTTCTGAGATATATATATATATATATATATATATATATATATATATATATACAGATACATCTATATATATATAATTTGTATTTCCTAATAAGCAGTCGTGTAGGTTTGCAAATATACACCCAACACATACCTGACAACTACGCATAAGTTAATCTATTTTTTTTTCAATATAACGTAATACATCTGTTTACTTGCAAGCGTAATTTCCGGCAAAACCATTTGCGACTATGCCTTATTAAGCATAAACTTGTATACATGCAGAACATATGTTCATATGTATATATATAATTTATACATACGCACGTACATATACATAAAGCATACATATATATACACATATTCATGTATATATATTTTTTAAACGGGTATGTTTAGTACAAATTGAAATTGATACAAAAATAAAAGAAAAATAAATGTCTGAAAACAATATATAAGATATCAATGAAATTAATTATGTACACGAGTATAACTCTTATATAGTAGTTTGCTAAAATAGCTTACAGAGTTATCTATAATGGGGTTATTTATATTTAATTTTAAAGTCTTCTAAGATAAAATTTGAAAATGCTCCAAACGGATTATGTATTAATGAGTTAACGAAGTGGCAATATTGTATTTATTTCTAAGATCTTTATACTTATTGTACTTATTACACGTGAAAATTATGTAATCCACAGTTCCAATAATGTTGTTATTAAAATTTATATATATACATACATTATATATATATATATATATATATATATATATGTATATATATATATATACCAGATGACCCGGCGAACTTCGTATTGCCCCACAATCAATAAACGTATTAATTTATTATTAGCTGAATTAAATAAAGCACAAATACCGATGGAGAATTAGGAACTATACAAAAAACTAAAAAACAAATTTAAAACGAAATTTAAATGATACGTCGATATTTTTTAATTTTTGTAGATTTATTGAACTTAAATGCATTGTAGAATCGGCCGACCAAAAATCAAAAATCGCCGACAGAATTTTTAAAAATCGAAAATGAAATATTCAACTCGCGATTTCTCGTTACCGGTTAATTTTTAAAACATTTACCTCATAACATAAATTATAGACCTCGACTTCTACTTTCTTTTAAGCCCAACCCGAACCACCGATATATCATAGGGGCCTCAAAAAGGGTCCAAAACCTGAAAACCCTTCAAGCCCAATTTTCATACCCGGCAAACGTTGTTTTGCCATGTAAATAATTTCTAGAGAATTTCTAGTGTAGAAAAAAATAACTAACTTATTGGAAGTGTATAAGGATGTGGAATATGAGTGAAAAAGGCATGGAGCGCTGTGAACGATGAGGGAATATAAAAATAACGAAACACCAAACATTAATTTTTTCAATTTATTAAAAGTAATAATTATTTATATCATTAATTCATTGCATAATATTAATCTCTTAATGCTACAGCGTGAACAATATTTTTTGTTAGCCCGTCTTTAGCTAATACAAACAAACTTGATGGTTTACCCACTCGAGAGCATGCAACGTATAATTGTCCGTGTGAAAAACATGGTGTGCTAATTATGAAAATGACTATTAAAAAGCAAGGGTTGGTGATAGAAAAGTGAAAATTTAGGGTTGTATGTATTTTTAATGCCACATAATAAAAAAATTAAAAAAAAATTTATCAAAAAAATAAAAATTTCTTTTTTGAGGTGGACACCCCTTATCACTTAGAGGTTTGAAAAATAGATAGTAGCCGATTCTCAGACTTACTGAATATGCATAAAAAATTTCATAAGAATCGGTCAAGCCGTTTCGGACGAGTATGGAACGAACATTGTGACACGAGAATTTTATATATTAGATATATATATATATATATGAAATGCATAAATATCTGTATATATGTACACTACACACATGCATACATATGTGAGCATCGATATATTTTTTAATTTCTAGACACGAATGTCTTTATAAATACTTGTATGAAGATATAAATACATACACACATATACACACACACACACACACACACGAACAAAGAAGATAAAAAACGTTATATAAACAACGAGACACGTGTATAATATACAACAATTTCTTAACGTAGTTATTTTAAACTAGCGTTGTATTAGAATAATCAAAAAGACAATTTAATAAATATTCGGTAATACAGCAAAATACGAATTACTTTTATTTTTATTTATTTTTATTCATTTATTTATTTTGTGACGCTTCGGTGGTGTAGTTCATAACACAGTCGTTTCCAGCAGCACCAGCGCTTGAAATTACTTTCGTTCCTTTACTTTGAGATATTAATTGCAAAAGACGAATAAAAACATGCCAAGAAAAATAAAGAAAATAACAGAAAATAGATATATGTATGTAAATGCACATATACACATAAACACATAAACGTATATACGAACAATAGCAAAAATAAGAAAAGAATATTTTAATATAAACGTTAATTATTATAAAAATACTATTATAATTTAATCCATTTATTCGGACGAACTCGTAAAATTTTTCGAATAATTTATTCATATACGAAAATAAATTAGAAATTCGCAATTTTAAATGCGTATAAACGTAATATAACTCGGCAACGCTGTGGAACTTGACCGTCAAACTAAGGCATAGGATCAACCTGTAGCTGAATAGCTGAATAACGGATTTACTCGGCGATTGGTATAAAAATTACTGAAAGTAAACCGATATAACTGAATTATATGACGAATATTAGAATCGATAATCTAATATGATTCCTAAATAAATAACGAAATTACTTTTGCCAGCGAATATTCTCACCGCTAATGGTGACTTCCGCTGAGGTCGGCGCAGCCTTGTGAAGATAATAGCTTTATCCGTTAACCACTCAAAAGAAAAGTTTACGAAGCTTAATTTTTTGTAATATGTTATTTGATGTAAAAAAATTGACAAATATAAATAAATAAATTAATTAAAGAGTATATTTTTACATAAACAACAATTATCATCTACACGTACCGAAATAAAACACAATTCATCCCGTGTATCATCGAGATATAAATAATGATATGCATAAAATAATCATAACTGAGGGTTATGTAACAACATTAAGTTCCTTTAAAGTAATAAAAAAACAACAAATCAAAAATAACTATATTATTATTATTATTATTATTATTATTATTATTATTATTATTATTATTAGCCATAAACATAATAAACTATACTCTAAGTAACGATAATTAAAATAAAACAAAATCACCTATGTTTTAGCCCTGAAATCGGACAAAGGCCTCTCTCAACCGAACCCATTCTACCCTGTCGTAGGCCGCCCATTGTTAAATAACTACATAAGTACGAATAAACTTAAACTTAAAAAATAAACTTTCAAGAATATCTCGTAATAATATACGTTTCAATTCGTTTACGTTTATATCTTTTATATAATTTAATCGGATACTAATATCTGCGCATCTGTGTGTAGTCTCCCACGTTATTTATAATAGGATGAGTACTTATCAATGAAAAATTTCATTTACTGATTTATTACTCGATGTACATACTATACATGGTAATTTCAAAGCTCCGTGTATTCGATTTATTTTAGCGTAAAACGGAACTTTAAGGATTCTACAGCATTTATTTTGTACGCAGCTTTTACATACGTTAGACTTGCGTAAGACCGTGGACTTATCGGCTTTAAGATACTTTTAGTTAAAATAACTTATTGGCAGCATTAACGTTCCTTATTAAAGATAGGATATAATTTAAATAAAGCGGCTTAAGATTTCTTAACGACACGTTCTATATATGTTTAGAAAATGTAAGATCTTCGTCTAGAATGACATCGAGATATTTGATCCGAGTCCTGCACTGTACGGATGCGTTATTATCAGGAGAATCAGAAAGCGTATTCTGTTTTTCGTTAAATAATGGCAAATATAAAGACGTATAAAAATCAACGACAGATAAGGTTCTAATACATTTGACCCGCGGTAGGTACATCTAAGCGATAAATTTTGACGGAGAACTTTAATCCAGTTCCCGTAATTAAACCACTATTTCGTTTATATTTATTTTCAAACTGAAAATAATTTTCATTTAATACCGTCTGTAATATTTTTATATAAAAGATCTTTATGTATATTATTATTTAAATTTTTATTCTTAACATATTCTATTACTTTCTCAGTGGTAATGTTGTTATACATATTAACTACATCTAATGAATATCAGTGTATCATTACATTGTATAGAATTAAAACGCAAAATAAATAATATTAATCAAAATTATAAAATGTTACATACAGAAAACTATTTTAAAAACGAAGAAAACTACTCGAAAGAAATGGAAATAATAAAAGAAAGAGATAAAAATAATTTATTAAATTCAATGATAAATTTTGATGAAGAACGAATTCTAAGAAATGTATTGTAAATTACATTTTTATATCGAACAACTTTGGCAGCCGTAGATATTATAAAAAATTGGCGCAACAAACATAAGATCGTGCTCAATAGTAATTAGAAGGAAAAATAATACGTGGTCGCATTCCTGCAAAAAGGTCAGACATTGTACGGACGGTAGTAGGAGGATGTTTGCAGAATGCGTCTGGATGACTTGGATTGTGGTCAGTAGTAATTAGAAGGAAAAATAATCGTGGTCGCGTTCCTGCAAGATGGTCAGCCTTGGTACGGATGGTAGCAGGAGAAAGTTTTGTAGAATACGTCCGGATGGTTTGCAATAGGGATTCATCGCGATTATCATGTTGGGTAGCTAATTAATGTTTGATCGATTTGGTGATAGTTTGAATTGAAAAGTTTTCAAACGAAAAAATTGTACTTTTTTAATATATAAATATATATATATATATATATATCGTGGGTAGGTTAGTAATATATATATATATATATATATATATATATATATATATATTATAGATACTTCCAAAGCCTCCTTTTTAACCTATCTGGCGCCTGTAATGTTTAAGGATGGATCTCGGGGGATAACTACTTACATAATGACCGCAATTTGATAAACTTTTTTTTGTTTTACTCGTCTTACATATCCGTTGGCGCCTGTAATGTTTTATGTATGTAGCAAAAAGTGTTGCCGCGTTTTTTCGCAGATAATAGATGGGTATTTATGAATAACTCTGCAGATATTGGTCGGATTTTGCCAAACCTTTTTTGGTTTTGTTCGTAATCATCCCCTAAATATTCATACCCTCCGATAGGTAGCCTATAGTTGTGTATTTTAATAAAAATCACTACATTCTACATTTTTCAAGTTATGTAATCCGTTAGTCTATAACCACTTCACCGGGTGGATAATTAATTTCCAGGTAAATATTTCGGTTAGATGATAATTCCGATTCGATAAAATTTCCATTCTAGGCATCTGTTATAACGTACACACGTTACAAAGCCGTATTTATAGTCAGTATTTCTTTCGACGAAATTAAACGGTCAATTTTATTCGATCAAATTATCCTCCCCGCTTCTTCTTTTGCTTTCCAGGTTGTTAAATTTTATTTCGTTTTTAAATTTACCAATTATTAACGGAAACGGAAATGACAAACGCGGTTGCGATTATGACTCTAGAGAGCGTATCTAATTCATTACATACTTTCGTTCGTATATAAAGTCGGATGATCGAATTGACGGTAATGTTAGCATTAGTAGTAACATTAGCAGTGTTAGTAGTTTAATAGAATTTACAGGATATGCGAAACGGAATGATATTTTACACGATGATTAATGAATATCACTTCCGACGGCCCGAATCCTTCCATTCTATCGAGTAGGTTATTTGTATAAACTATCTCGTATACGCACACACACTTCACACAATCAAATTGAAGCGTGAAGAATATCAAAAATTACCTTTACCTAAGTCCTATATATATATATATATATCTGCCGCACATAGTGACTAGACCATTACACATCCATTACTTTTGCGTACGAAATGTGCTAATATTGAAGGCATTAATACGTGAATGTGATGTTATATGAAGTAGGGTGCAACTGTCTTCTCCGTGGTAAATAAGGAGTTAATTAATAATGAAAAACTTCATAATGTTTGCGCCGAAAGTTGAGATTGAATCCTCGATCGAGCGCTTTAACAATTATGTCACTGCAACGTTTAAAATCTATTAATTTCTTGATTTAGTAGAATCATTCGTGTTATATATTGCAAAATCTATGTGTTATTGTAATTCACTCGTTGCCGAGTACGAATTTCTATTCTAATGATATCCCTTTTGTGTTAAATACTGCAATGTCTGCATCCCACAATTTTATAAGATATAAGCCCCAATATGCACATTCATACTGATCTGCTTTGTTCCTTCTTCTTCCTTTTATGCGATTTCTGACGGTGTACACCACTGCTGAGTTTTTAATGTTTAATTGTTAATGTATTTTATCACACCATTAAAGAACTTATTTATTATTATCATTTGTTGAGGTACCGTATGTTGTTTAAAATTCATGAAAAATTTGTAAATTATTATTTGAGGAATTACATATATATATAAAACCGGAATCCAAAATTCGCAATGACATATTTATATACGGTTACCCGGCGAAGACGGACGGTTTTGTTTTTCGAATAGCGCAGTTGGTAACACTGCTACAAACCGCGTGCTCCGCGTTTAGTGTATACACGAGAGATTCTGGTTTTAGTTCAGTTTCAGTTATCATCGCATCCTATAATGAGAAGGAGCGCGCGTTTTGCGTGGAACGTTATTTACGGCGTGAATCGATCACGACAGTGTAAGGAGAGTTTCGAAAAGAATTCAAAATTACGCAATTTTTTTTCCTTGTGGAGATACATTAAGAGCCGCGCTTACGAAACACGTCCGATCTGGAAGTCCTGAAAACTCGGCTTTTTCAAGAACGTTCAAAAATTCAGCGACATATGCTTGAAAAAGTGTTGGAAAATTTTTTAAAAGGCTGAATGAATGTATTATCGCAAATGACAGTCACATCTGAACGATATCGTGTTTCGCAAATGATTGTGAGCTAATCTCTCGTTTCCCTATTTTTAAATAAAATTTCCTTCGAAAACTTTGGTCGAGCAGTATTCAAAAAATAACAAAACTGTCCGTGTTCCCTGGGTCACCCCATGCACGTTCAATGAGCTCCATTTTCACGGCCGTCCCATTTCGAATACTGACTTCACAAATTTGTACAACGTTTGCGCCATTCCCGTTACCGAGATATTTAAAAAACAAGTTGGGGTTTCCAGGAAATGGACTTTTTCGATGGTTTTGTTTCAATTACAAATATTTTTATCCATCCGATTTTATCACTTTTTCAGCAGCAGTCCCACCCTTGTTTACTATATTTTTTTTTTTACATTCGTAATTCCGACGGAAGGATATATATATATCGGTTTCTCTCATTCGCTCTTTCATTGTACATTGTATTATTTCAACCATATCTTGATTTCCTATTATTATTATTATTATTATTATTACGTTGCACCAATCAACTTCCGTTTTTTATTTGCTCCTGCCAATGTGAAACTAACACGATTACCAAGTGATTTTGTACAATGCATTCGGAACATTATCATTATGAGATTATTTTATTACTATTACTTTTGTTTATTTTTGATTATTATTGTTGTATTTTATTATCATATTGACGCCTTTATTATTATTATTATTATAGTTGATATTATTATTTCGTTCCCATTGACTACCCAGGCATATTGCGAGGAAATTGATATTTTATATAGGTGCAATAAATACACACATACATACATGCATATATATATATATATATATATATATATATATATATATATATATATATATATATATATATATATCGATTAGTTTTCCATTATAGACGACAATATGCACAAAGTATTTAATTTTTTAAATTATTCTTTCAAGTCACTTGTGCGATTATAATATTATATTTTTATGTATCGAAATCGAAATATTAAGTGTACCGGAAAATAATCATCCCAGTGATGATCGTGGTTCGGATCGAATGGGTCGTATTGAAAATCGTGGGCGATCGAATGTTGAATAGCAGAATACACGACGCAGATTAAAATTCGGCCTAAATATAAACGTTATCTTAGTCTGTATATGTGACGGTTTTTTTACATTGCCGGCAATCTGGGGAACTAATTCACCGATTAACTTTAGGGATACCCCTTAGTTGGTCAGAGGACTTTACTGAGGTTACTCGGATCGTGCCAGCAGAACGCTCGAGCATACGTTGCCAGGCCCATATATGCATTAGGACAGAAACTGAGAAAGATACACGTAATGACTTTAGATGTTAGTTAAATAAGTTATAAAATAAAATGTCTTCTAAGGTTTATCGAACAGTCCGAATTGCCAAAATATTATTTTTACAGTACCCTAACATCTCGAGGCTATGCGAGCTTTTAATCGAGACGTCTGAAATCTTCAATTTAGTATCGAGTAATCGCTTCGTAATAGATACATTAGTGTTGTCGTTTCTTTATGCAAACACACAACCTTCTTCCGATGACACAACCGCGATCAATCCGGGAATCTTCGTCGATGATACTATCCATTCGCAGAATACCGACGATAAGCGTCGCTAATTGTTCGAACTATTTGCATTTAGCACATTCCCACCTAATATCGCGTTTTAGAATTGGTTTTATAATTTGCCGTTATAGAAATTATTCGCGCAAATAGGCATCTAACTCGAACTGACCGAGACCTATCGGTCGTTGCAATTGACTTAATCTGCTTAGATTTTTCGTTAATCGAGACCGAGATATTTTACGTAATTTTTCTTTATACATAGTATTTAAGGTATCGAAAATTACGAACAGCGATAATTGTACAATATGTAGAATTAAAACAGATTCACCCGATCGTAGCTTTTTTATTAGATTCAGCTTTTAGTAATTCAAGATAACCGATACATGTGAAAGATTGTACGAATAGATAGAAACGACTTCGTTAATACGAAACTGAAAACATTACACACCTATCTACACATAGAAAAAAAAGTATAATTAGGAATCCAGAAAAAATACTCGGTGAAATACTATATTCTTTATTTTCTTTTAAATTACAATAAAAATGTTTTTACAATTTTAAATAAATTAAAAAAAAAAAGTGTATATAATATTCTAAAAGCTTTCGACCGCCTCGACAATGGACTGCGTCAATATGTCGGAAACGTTGGATTTTTTCAAAATCATTGACATTTGCCGGAAGTATTTTTATTTTTTTTTAATAATAATCGTACCACGAAAAGTACGTTCGATCATATACAATGTGTATAGTCTATGTAGGTTGGTGAAACATTTAAACTAAACAATAATAATAATGGTGTTGTAATCTAAAAAGAAAAAATTTTTTTAATCGAGTATTTTACGAATAAGTAGGCGCTGCTAACAAAAGTAGCCATTTATAAAACTGATTTATCGAATTTCTCCGCATCGTGTTAATCGCGCCATTTTTACTCGTTAGATAGTCGATATTAAAACACCTACGCCGAGTAAATATTATTATTATTGTTATTGTTATCAGTACGTTTTCCGGTATAAACAATAATTTATTGCGTAATTTTATAAATTACTATCAGTTACTCAATTTATTCTTGCGCTCTATTAAAGAGCTTTCCAATTTCAGTGTACTATTTTCTTTTAATTGGTTTTCCTCGCGGCAATTTTATTCGACGACATTCTCTCACATCTTCCCGATACGATTAAGTACTCTCAAATTTCTCGGCAGTGTTAAAAAACTTAATAGGTCGACGAGTGTATCTGGAATAAGTTTACGTCTATTCAGATTTTCGGTCAACCGTTCTGATAAGCCTGTGATTTTTCAAATTTATCACTAAGCCGAGCATTTTTTTTATACACGAGCTTTCTTCCAGTCGTTCTACTACATTTGTATGCGGATGTGATTACGAGGTCCACATTTCTGTTATATTTGGTCCATTCTTTTATCATTTTTTCGTCGAGTAAAACCATTCAATTAACCACGCGATAGCGGAATATTTAGAGGGCCGGTTTTAATTCTCGTCGCCGCACCGAGTATCAGTTTTCACGGTTAAAACGGGCGTTGTTAAATCAAGCTGAAGTTGCCTATTTCAAAATTCAAATGTCGATCGCTTCTTTTCACATTCGTTGTTCGATGTATATAGCGTGATTATATTTTAATACTGTCCAATTTACATAATAATAATGAATATTTTTTTACGACATATTTACGTCATCGGTTTAATAAATTAGAAAAATTATCATTATGAACGATAAATAAAAAAACTATATACATAATTGCTAAGTTCCATTTTTAGGAATAACAATATATTCAAATAGATAATGTGGTTTTTCGTCGAAGTAACCCGAATTTAACGATAAAGTTGATAAACGACTCGTGAAATTATACTTCGTATTTGCCACCTTGGAAAGATATCGTTGCAAGTTTAAAACGACTACCATATTTTCTTGATTTTTTCTAGTTTCGTCTTATAAATATATTTATATATATATATATATATATATATATATATATATATATACATATATATCATTATTATAATTCCTTAATCTTGTTGAAATTGGTGTTGAAAAGTCAAAATTCTCTGGATAGTGCCGTTTTTTTTTTTTTCATTTTACTATATCGTGTTGTTCGTACATTGCCTTGTATTTGTTTGACATCTTTCATTCTTGATCATCGTGTTGATATTTTACCTTCTATCGTGTCCTCAATTATTTGTGTTAAGTGTTCATTGTATCTGAAAACATGACCTATCCATTTGCCATCTTCTTTCTTTTAATGACTTCATAAATGTGATTATATTATATATATATCATCCATTTACTTGATCAATTGAACTTCGGCTCCTCAGTGCACCGTGTGTAACGTCACGCTTTCCGTCTCCTATATCCTCATTGACTTTCTCTCACTCAGATTCTTCCTCAACCTTCCCTGCTCGCTTCCTTTTCTCTTCAAAGATGAATACTCCACCCTAACGAACCTTATCATGTTTTCTTACGCATGTCTCATCACTACTCCTTCCTCTCCACACTAAGCTTTATTTTCCGCACACGGCACGTTATTTTATATTAATAATAATAATAATATTATTATTATTAATATTTTACGTTTATTCAACTCCAGATCTGATCATTACGAGTACAATAGCGTTTTTTTTTATTAATTTCCAACCGGGTAGCTGTAATTAAATCGACGCATCATCCATATATATATATATATATATATATATATATATATATATATATATATATATATATATATATACAAACGTTAAACCGATCAACAAAACGCTATAATCTATTTGGACGAATTATAATTACCGACCACACACGAATATTCGCCCGTATTCACATTTCTCATTTGTTCGTGTTAAGGCAGTAATGTATTTCGATCGCCCGGGTGAGATGTTTTCTAAGGCAACGTACTATTTCATTTTGAATGTTACACATATACGCCCATACGATTGAGATAAAAAAATATTACGAGACTATATCGGTTTACATTTCAAAGAAAACGTTACTGTAATTTACATCGGCTCGAAACAGCAAATAATTTATTATTATAGATTATTTCGCCATTCATTATTATTTAACAAAAAAACAAAAAAAAAATTCGTTTGTAAGATATTGCGCATTGACTGCGTCGCTACAACTAAAACGAGCGCTGTTTAAATTTCGGTTCTAGAATATTACCCGAAACTACAATATTCGATATATATAGAAAGAAAAACTAAAATAAAAAGCCCAAAAAAATAAAATAAAACAATTATTAGAGAAAAATTATAAATAATAAAATTAAGAAATCAAAATAATTTATTAAACGCGTTAATAACTGAATTGGCTTTAACGATCATTTTGTACTTAGTCTTTAGAGTGTAAAATTGTAAGTTACTACCGAAATAATACTCGTTGATAAGCATCTTAATCTGGGTTCGAATATGCTAAAAAAATTAGTTGTTTCTCAATAGTATACATATATTTGTTATATATTATTTTTCACGTCGTTATTAAATATAATTTATTTATTATTAATTATTCGAACTTAAAAATGGCTTAATTGCTGAAAAACTTCGAACTATTAATGGATTTTTTAATTAAAATTTCATTCGTCCTTGATGTACGTACATTAAGAATAGCTCGATAATCTTCGATCGAAACGAATTTTATACATAATTAAATAAACCAAAAAAAAAAAGTAAAAAAATAATTTCGTAATTTGATTCCGATACGATCGTCTAATATCGACAAAATTCCATATGACGGCATAATAATACAAATACACGTCGTTATTCATAATACCCTATATTTAATAAGATCTATCATCTATTTATTACAGCTCCGGGTGGAATCACTAATGCCCATGTATATATATATATATATATATATATATATATATATATATATACTGTCTATTATAGTTATATGACTAAACAAAAACGTAAACTCTAATTGTCGGAAGTTCCTAATTGATTTAACTTCTTCGTATATAACTGCATGGATCGCGATATCCAGACCATAGCACGGATTTTACCTATTGATCTTCATATTAAGAAAAGATCTTTAATCTTTAATGCGATATCAACAAAGATACTCTTAAATTAATTAATTTGCAAATTCACAACGAGTTTAAAATACGATACTGTAGCAAAGGATAAATTGATACATAAGTTCTTTCCTAATGTATTAGAACGCTTTCAAAATAAAAACCTTACCGTAAATTATCATATGACACAGATACTTACTATGGTTCTATTGCCTATTATGTAAATAAATTAAAAATGATTAATGATAGTACATGTTGTAATTGTCAATAAAATAGAAAGCGTTCAACATATAATATATAAATATATGATGTATAAGATTGCGCTTAAATTAAATTAAATTATAACAGCAGTTTCCTATTTTCATATCTGAATTATTTAAAATTAAACATATATATACATAATCGTTACTAGTAGCTCTTAGCAATTTCTGCGGGGTTTTTATTTACAAATACTAGAATATTATACTACCTTATAATATTCTAGTATTTGTAAATAAATATATATATATATATATATATATATATATATAACTACCGTTCGCCGAAAAATTCATTTTAATTTAATCGTTTGGATATATAAAAAATATTATACCGTATGTAAATAAATAAATTAAAATAAGACAATTATTTCAATCCAACTCCGAATAATTTCAAACTATTCTTATACATTTGTCCACTACGAAATAATATTATTTGTTGTCGGAACGGTTGCAAATGGAGGGCTGCAGAAATTTATCGATACTATATACATAGTGCTTATCTAATTTTCTATAGAACACTCCATCGACCATTAATTTTACAAATTTCTCCGTTTAACTAATAATTAGGGTAGTATTTCTGTAAACCTACATACGCGGAATAGTATATATTATTCAGATTTACTTCATCGGATTAAAAACAAATTGCACTTTGAACGCATCTTCTATACGACGTGATTATTAATTTATACTATTTATTACATAGTCTCTCAACTGGCTAGTTTTTAATTAGCATTTGACGTGAACAAATAATAGTTGTAAAATTATATCGTTATATGTAAAAAAAAAACCCAACAGATTCTTCGGAGCTACTTATCAAGCACTCTAAGAAAGAAATAATATTAAGTCACCTCCCCTGATAGGTATCGGTTATAAAATTAATAATATTCCCGAAAAAAATACTAAATTCAACGAATAATGAATATATTTGCATAAAGTTGTAAAAACCAAAATGGGGTTACCCCAGCATTATGCACCGGGGACATACAATATCGAGAAGTAAGAGTATAAAGAATAAAAATGTCCAAATTTCTGGTTAGCACCAAGTTTTCAAAATTTTGATTTTCTCAAAAAATTACGATTTCCGCAAGGGGAAAAAAAGTTGTTACCGATCATTTTTATCGAAATGCGATTTTTTTAAAAAAAATCGCTAATTTTGAATATAGTCGCAACAATTGCTAGTATCTCGAGTAAATACAAAACGTTCAATACTGCCGCTACCAAACCGTCTGTTCGTGGAATATGTTTTACGACCAAAATATATTAATTTACGGTAAACCCATTTAATAAACATTTAATTACATTCAAAACAAATTAAAACGAGAAACAAAAAAAAAAACTAGCACGACATAAAAACAAAAACCAGCGACACAATTTACAACAACTTTTTCTTATCTTATCTTTTAAGGTTAACAATGAATTAACTTTAACGCGATGACAATTGTCAGTGTTACCACAAACTAATTACAGAATAATATTATTCTAAATATAAGATTTAAATATTAAATTTTAAATAGATAAATTAATTGTAACATCGTCATACGATCCATTTGGACGTATGGAATTCAATTATGGGGGTGCGCCAAAGCATCGAACTGAAGAATTATACAAACAGCGCAAAACAAGATTCTTCGCATGATAACCAACGCTAGATAGTTTCAACGGAATGAATTATTGCATAATGATCTTACGATTAAGTTGGTGTCGACGAAGTTATCGCTGACTATGCTCACCGGCATGAACACAGACTCCAGAAATATCCGAACCCGGAAGTATCCATCCTCCTCAAAGCCGGCGAGGACTTAAGACGCCTTAAACGTCTGGAACCAAAGGACCTAGTCCTCTTGTAAAATATTTATTAAATGTGTACTCGCATACTTGTGTATGCGTGCACGTGCAGCGCATGAACTTGCGTGTATACCTATGTGTTATATATAGGTGTGTGTGTTGTAAGTATACAGGTATATTCATAAATAACAGCGTTTAGCTATGTTAATAATCTCAGTTTTAATCATAATTATTACTTATTTAGAATATATTCTAAGATTGTAATATATATATATAGTTCTATAAACTATTTTAAAAACAAATCTGCGGCTACAAAATAAACGAGGAGAAATGTTAAAATTGGAACTTAAGTTGTTTAAATATATCGTTCGTCTTCAATTCTTATATTAAGACTGTAGGAAAAATATGAAAACGGGTGATAAATGTGCCGGGCGTTCTTACTTAATAAAGTTTATTAGTACTCTAGTAAATAAATAAATTATAGTTTATTATTACGTTGCGTTTAAAAGTTCTCTATATTCCGTCCACATGGAACGAAGTTGCCTGGAATCGTCATTGGCAATCGAGGAGACGAGCACGTTGTCTAATGAAAAAATCAGTCGATAGTTTTAGAACGAAATTTCGAAATTAGGTCAGATAGCTCCGTGTACACGCTGTTAATTCTAGCAGACCTAGGTGCGTTGATAATACATCTGAGTCGTATACAATCGAATGATTCGTTATTTTACAGGTGGTTTTCCACATCGAGTTCGGAACGTAATAAAGTCTGGACGGATTAATGTTTTAAACGGAGGAAATAATTTATCCAACAGTTTACTTAGGATAACGACTAAAGAAGAACTAGACATGATTCAGAATACTAAGTAAACGGATTATGACGTAACGAATAACCAGTACAGCCGGGTGATGATAGCGGAATGAACGTCCACGGGACAATATCTATGCGATTAAAGCATTACTTGAAGACGAAGCAATACCTCGCGTTAAAAGATACGGAATCTTCACGATTTTTCAGATCTACAATATCCGCCGGTTAGATGTTGTTTTATGACGAGTTCAACTTCTCATTAACCACACGAAAGATGAAGTAGAGTAGTATGGATGATAAAAGAATCGATGGATAAGAAAAAGAAGACCTAGATAGAGATAAAACCGAGTACAAAAAGACGTTAAAATATTACCGAAGACTGAAGGAAATGTCTTTAATTTTAAAACGAAAACAACAATCCATTTCGAAAGCGTATTAATTAATTAATTAATTAATTCATGAAATAAACTAATTAATCAATTAATGCAGGAAAAACTACACGAAATTGTAATGTCAGATTTAAAGAACGTCGTAGCACCGTATTATGAAAAAACGAAATAATCGAATATTTTACAATTGTTCCGATCACATCGTATAAACTTTAAGAGACGCGTTTCCATAAACAATCAGGTCGTTGATTGTTTATGGAAATTCTAAAAATAAACGGAGATGGCTTTTCTAACAGCTTACTCTCGGTGTGATTAACGAACAAATATTAAAGATCGAGTTTTTGTATTTGGCAACACTTTTATACCATTATTTAGTCCCTTCGTATGGCGCTTACAATCAACTTAGCTTATGAATTTAAATGATCTTTTCATTTATTTTTTCTAAAGGGTACATTTTTATTTCCATTTTGTCATATTACCTTTAACCGTAAAAATCTAAAACGTGATACGAATTAAATAAATTCGGATTTTCCGCAATTTTATCGTTCGGTTAACGATTTAAATGGACACTTTTTCACACTCTGTTCCTCTAGTTTACCTTAAATCAATCGTAGTCGCCTAGAGAATTTTTTATAATTAGAATAATTTAATCAGTTCGAAGGTAATATAAAATTAGTACTTTAAAAAAATTATAATAATTAAAAAAATAATAATTAAAAAAATAATAATAATTAAAAAAATATAGCGTTATGTATAAAAATATATCGCGTGTATATAAAATTTTGTTCGAAATCATCCGATTAATTAAGTACGATGTAAATTATAATATTCGTTTCTTACCCGTAGAATATTTCTGATCCGGATCGAGTTTTTAATCGTTCGAGTCGTTATAAATATAAAATATAAAATATATATATATATATATATATATATATATATATAATACGACGGTTACATCGAAAGTATACAAAGTCACCACAACGAAATAAAAAAGGAAAAATATTCACAACGGAAGTTAGAAATAATTTTTAACGATTACAGAACCGAAACGCGAGCATAGATGTACGGAAGATACAACAGACAGATAGTAGAATGCAGACTTGGCGATCGCCGGTTTTACCAGTAGATGTATAAAACGGGAAAAGAGTTTTGGTTTGGTAGTAGGTCTGTAGCTAGCGGAACTAATCGATTCCAGCGATAGTACTAGTCTAGAACAGGTGTGGGATCTTCCGCTCTATGCTGCACCATATCCTGTACAACATATATATATATATATATATATATATATATATATATATATATATATATATATATATACGGGCATAGGTATGCTAATAAATAAATACATTATAAAACGGTGAACGCGTCGTTTGAAATTGGTCAGAAATGGTATCGTTGACGATAAAATGAAAGGAAAATAAAATTGACACTAATATATAGACGCGCTAGAATATATTATAGCGTACGGAATAGGCTATGATTCCCTTATAAACAGATTCTAAAGTTATCTCCTCTTCAATATAAATTACACTCCGGAACACAATAACCAACTCCTAAAATCAGTCACTCCTCTGAAATTCCTGTGCTTTATTTATATAATTCTATCTACTCTTTATTCGCGAACAAAACGTTTTAAACCGGCTAGTTAAATTTTCACTTTTTCGCGTAGGAGTAAATCGCAACGATCTAAAAAAAAAATTTAATTAAATTAAATTAAACGTAAAATAAGATAAAAATAAAATATCCGATGAAAATAGGGGGGGGGGGAATTAAGAAAACTTGAAATGAACAAGTACGACTTTTACATCGTATCGGAAAAATTGATCATAGTACATCATGTCAGAAGGCCAAAAAGTTCATTATTTTTCAATATACAATTTCAGGACATAGTTAAAGCTACAGTTGTGCGAACAAGCTTTACATTCGAATGTTCCATTGTTCGAATGTACTATTGTAAAAATTTCCCGCGAAACTGTTAGTATATTATCTCCGATTGTACATATACATAAGATAACATAAGTACGCACACATATATACATACGTGTATACGTACGTCTTACACACACATTCACGAAGTGTATTATATTACAATTATTGCATTTCGGAAGATATGGTTCGCAATTTTTAAAATTATTCCTACAGAAAAACCTGTGAATTTTAATTAGAGAAAAAAAAAGAAATTGAAACTTAACTCTCTCTTACGGATACAGAAAATATACTTCGGAGACTCTACTTGTTAAAGTATTGCTATTTATGGGTGCCAGAGTATATTAAGCTTTCACTTTCATGTATGTGCATGTTTGCACGTATTTATATACATTTTTTAGATAAATTCGGATAATTTCAAATGAAAACCTAAACGAGTATTATAATCGGATATAATGAAATTCGGTATTCTCGTTTTCCTAATTCGAATCCGACTATATACTGATTACTACTGGAATAGATAAAACGGTTACCAATTGTTTTTTTTTCTTTTTATGATTAAAAGTGGGTAGTTAAAGGCTATGGAAAAAAATAAAAAATTCGAAACGAACACCGGAAATTACTAGGACATGTTCGTAGAAGGGAAAGCTGAAATCGATTGTGTAACTATAGGAAAAATCAGAAATAAATTGCCAATATGTAAAAGCTCGAATGGAATATATGAGGCGGGAAAAACGGAAATGAAAATATTGAAAATTAGCGACGACGACAGATGTACAAGATTCAGAGCATTTACTAGCCCGTTCATTGTTACCTTTGCGATGTAGGATGGAACATATGACCGGTGTATAAAGAGAACCGCAAAGACGAGGCAATTCAGATTGTTAAATATTGTAAAAAAAAAATAATATAAGCTGATCGATAATCATCGAGTACTTATTCGCATTTCTGTCCGACCTGACGATTCTAACCGGCACCGCTATCGATGCTAAATCGTGCGGTACATTTTTTCCGACCTCGACGGTTGTGTAAAACACGTGACTCCGTTGCAGTTATGTTCGCTTTCGATGTTCCGGTGTGCATTGCGAGTAAGCGCGTATACAAGGAACACTCCAATCGTAGTTGGAATTCGTTAACTAATAATTTCCCTTCGAACGTTAAATCGGATATTCATTTTTTTTGTTCCACACGAGGGACGGGCCATATCGCGCATATCCGCAATTATCACGAATCCTCCACTTATTTACAATATACATCGGTATTCCCTACTACCTTCATCGTCGTCTACATAATAATAAGCTACCTTTTTACAACAAAACTGTATACAACCGTTCCCGTAATGTTTCAGTTTCGTTGCTTTTCAACCTTTGTACATATATATGCCTCAGAAAAAGAGCTTCAAAATATTATAAAAAACCTGAAAATCGCGAGTGAAAATTACACCATTAAACTGAACAAATTGAAAACAAAAGTGATGATTGTTGATAGAGCAAAAAATAATAAATCAGAAACTACACATATTGCCGGTTATGAAGTAGTACGACAATTTAACTACCTCGGTGCGATAATAACGAATATAGGTAGATGCGAAGAGGAAATACGCAAGCAATGATCAAACTGAATAGAATATGGAAAGATACACGCATAACAAAATCAACAAAATTAAAATTGGTCAATGCAGTCATGTTTCCTGTTGCGACATACGCGTCCGAAACATGGACTATTAAAAAAGCTGACGAAAAGCGTATAAATGCCTTCGAGATATATATCGAAAACTTCTCCGTATACCTCGGACGGCGCTCCGAACTGATAAACCTATTATCGATGAATTAAAAGTGGATACCAGGCGTTTAAATCAAGAGAAACATGATAAAATATTTCGGACATATAGCGAGAAACATCGATTCAATTGAACGAACAAGGTATCGTAAGCGGTAAACGTCCACAGGGAAGATGCCGTACACGTTGGATCGATCAAGTAAAGACGTCAACACGATATACTATGCCGGAGGCGTTTCAAAATGCCAATAATAGATACACTTACGGAGAGAAACTATAATGAAACTTGAATAATATTACACGGTGTCACCACGTCTTTACGTAGGACAATGGACAGTGATGATGATGATATATATATATATGATAGATCTTCTCTCTCTCTCTCTCTCTCTCTCTCTCTATATATATATATATATATATATATATATATATATATATATATACATATATATATATATACATATATATATATATATATATATACATATATATATATATATATATATATATATATATATATATATATATATATATAAAGTAACCTGCTGAATAGCTCGTAAGGTTTATTTATATACATGTTTGGCCTAAAATACTTCATGTATAAATGTTGCAGAATATCCTAATAGAACTAGCTCTCGTTTAAAGGTCTATTTATACATTAATCTTAATTCAGTACGTTTAGAAAACATACGTGTATTACACGTTGTACATGTCCATTATCATTAACCGTCAAATTCACGACGTACATTATTATTAATAATCTTCAATTTGTTTAAAAATAATATGCAAGAGACCAATGCGCAGTGAGTATCTGATACGTGTGAAAGTTAATATTGCTCTTATTCGAAGGAACATGCAGTCTTAGCATCAGTTCCTCAAGGTAGTCTACTTGGGTCTCTACTGTATTCCATGTACGCGCAGATTTACCCACAAGTAATCAAACGATTCTATCCACATTCGCAGATGATATAGCCATCCGCGCGTCGAATTCAGATGTCAAATATGCAAACTTTGCTGTTCAGAACCACCTGAATCGAATTGTTCAATTGGCTCAATATTGGCGAATACAGTTTAATTCGCATGTCAACATATTATGTTTACTAATAGATCGGTTGAACATATACTTGTAACAATTAATAATGACATAATCCCATAAGGTGATGTACTTGGATCGAAGGCTCATCGCATGGCGCAAATTAGAAAGACCATTATTACACGTGTTGTTGGGCTACTATATTCACTGTTGGGTCGTCAGTCAACCGTGAATTTAAAAACTGAAACACGTATTTATATCACAATGATTGCGCCGATTTGGCGTTTTGGTATTGAATTATATATAGATCAACTAGCGCAAGTAATTTAAACAGAGTGCAAGAACAGCAGCAGTCGAAGATACTTCGTATAATCACGTCCGCGCCATTCTACGTTTCTAATCTAACACTGCGTAATGATTTGAATATTTCATTTGTCCAGGATGTTTACATTAGCCGGTACGAGAAATTATTTAACAAACTCAAACATAGCAGTAATCCCAATATTTTCAGAATGCACTCGTTAGAACTTCCAGGCAATCCAGCTAGGAGACTGAGAAGGAGTGGTGCTGGGATGCTCTCCCGATTACCTAGTAACCGGAATTATCTTGAGCGTTACATTTCTTTACTATTAATTCGATACTTCTAAAGGGCGTTTTTTAATCAATATTTATCTCGCATATTACTCTCGCGTTATAATATCTTAATTATTATCCATACTTATTAATTATTTTATTGTATTACAACCGAATGTCTCATTGGAGACGTTAAATACGCTCAATTTAACCGTTGTTTACGGTTCTTGTTACCGGTACAATGTAAAAAAGAAAATAAAATAAATTGTTATATTTACGAAGATACCAGAAAAAAACCCACTTTATTTACTTTACCGTTAGCTTCTGTATCTAGTTTCGACTTCTATAAGAATTTAGAATTATCTTAACATTAAGTTATTTTTTAAAGATATTAGATGCGTGTTAGAAATTTTTTATAATTATGAATTGTGACTGCTTACTTAAAATAGCATAATGTATATTTGCGCGGTATAAATATAAAATGACTTTATAGTCTTTTATATAAAATTCGTTTAGCTTTAGAATTTTCACCTCGTGATCTTCCTCCGAGCGATGTAACTTTTTACATTCAACCTTATGTACTTGTCTACAACAAAACCTCGTACATTTGTAACAGTGGACACGGAGTAAGGTTGCAATTATTAAGCTTAAAATATTATTATATTATATTGATCGTAAGATAGTTTTCATTTGCAATTAATTAAACGGTAATTAAATATTGTCGTAATTTTTTTGTATAAATTAACGAAAATCATTAATACGCGTTAAAATGTATAAAATTTTCTAATTTAGAGGATTCATTCTTTTTTTCCCCGTGTTTGTTATAACTGATTTACGAATTAATTGCGCCTGTTAGTTTATTTTCCAAATAAGGATTATTTATTGGCGGGTATCTAAATTTTTGCTGTGCGCCATTTTTGTGTTGGCTGGATGAAAATCAAAAAATAATAATTCGTTTGACGCAGGGTGCGTTTCTTAACATATATATATATATATATATATGCCCATTTATGTTCACAAATTATTACATCTACTGCAAATATTACTATATTTTATTTTATATATATATATATATATATATATACATGTATAGGTCGAGTAATTAGATAAAAACGCTATGCAGACAGAAATAAGGAGACGAATATCCATCTTATAGAATGCAGTTGGGGAACTCAGCAATACGGCATAAACAGGTCCCCATTTTTTTTTATTAAAAAAAAGAAAGTAAATAATCAGTGTATCCTGCCGATGTCGAGGTGCACATGGATGCGACAGCAGATAAAATTATTAGATGTTATAGTACGAGTAGGACAGCTAAAGTGGAATCGAGCAGGACCTATAGCCGGAGTAACAGACAACAGATGGACCAAACGGATTATGTAGCGGACCCCTAGAGAAGGGCTAGAGGTATCGGTAGGCCATGTGCTAGATGGGAAGATGACGTACATAAAATAGCTAGCGCCAAGTGGCCGAACAAGGCTAACGACCAGATTGTATGAATTAGGAGAAAATTTCTTAAATCCGAAATATAATCTCGCGAATAAATCAATCGCAGATATCGTTTCCGAATACCGACATTTACTACGTTTAAATATGCTTACAAAAAGTCAAATTTGAAATGTACCACGAAGCTCCTATTATCGACCGTACAGAGTATCTTATTTAGGGTTTTTTTTATTTCTAAAAACGTTACCTAGACATGTATTTTAGTACATACGGGAATAATATTTTGGATGCAGTTTAACTAGAAATACCTTTTACGATACGAAAGTTCTTTTGTAATTATTTATTATTAATATAATAAATCGATTTATTATTGATTTCGAACGTTGTAACGAAATTAATATTTAAAGAAAAAATTCATTTTAACGTCGATAGTTAAATACGGATTTAACCGAATTTACGATAATTATTCTCACTCGTTAAACTAATATATAATGAACGTTTTATATTTCTACGCGAAATAATTATATATATATGTATATAAAACATTTGTTCATGTTTTAGGAGATCGTGTACGGCCGACAACAGACTAATGAAGACGATGATAAATTAAGGAAGTTTTTAAGGCGCTGTTACATAAACGTGTACGCGCACGTTTTAAAGTTTCTGATATTTTTGGGGCCTTTCTTATTTCTAAGTTTATTGCTAATTCCGAAATGCTGGCCGATCGTCTTCGCGTATGTATTTTGGATAATTTACGACAGAAATACGTCACACCGCGGTGGTCGAAGGTAATTAAATTTTGGCTTTTCGTTAAATCGTGATCGTCCTTCGTGGTTATTAACTTAAGTAATTAATAACTCCTTAGTAGTTTTAATTCAATTTTAATAGTCCCGGAGAATCGTTAATTACGTAATTGCTTATTATTAATTTTGGTCGACGCTAAATTAGCAATAATAAATCCGTTAATGTAATTTTCCGTCGAGATTAAATTATCAGTTTTCACGATTCTCGTCATCCGATGTACGGCCAAGCTGCACCGAAGGCGCGTTAAAAGTCAAGAAACAGCTTGCTTAAGATCGCAAAAGAAATACCCAAAAAGACATATCGATAGAGCGCGAATTATCAGATGGAGAAAGAAGTCTATTCAACGGAATATGCACAAGAAATCTGTGGAAGCTTCAATCATGAATGGGTAATATGGAGGAAAATAAACAGAATACGAGTTGGGTGTGCACGAACAAGAGAGAATATGTCGCATTGGTCATTGACAGAGAATCCAATGCGGAGAGATTCAGTCAATGGGCCATTTATTGGAATGTAGACTTGCCGGACTTCGGTGCAATATGACTAATTTTATTAACGCAGATTCTAAGAAAATATAATAGTGAAACGATCCGGACACGACACGAACGAACGAACGAACGATCAGTTTGCGATATAAAATTATAAATTTCAATACATGAAGTAATTAAAAGTAAAATACAGCTGACCGCTTCTGATGGATACATCCGTATTTTATAAGATACAGGGAATTTACGCATACAATACAAAATGATTCGTGGAGTGGAAACGAAAAAATTATTTGTGCCTCGGGGCGCATGGAAGAAGTTAAACTGAAAGACGTTTTCCCAAAAAGACACTTATTTCATAAACTCACGATTTCCTACAAATTCCACAAACAAAATACGCTCTACGCTACGCTTAACATGTAACTGAACCAGGTTTGGAGACATATATCAATTTTGATGAAGAATTTTTTTTCAAAATCTGTTTTATAAATGAAACTTATTGTAAATAAAGCTAAAAGTAAAATTACGTCTGGCTAGTGAAATATATATATCAAATTTTAAGTTGTCGTTATATAATTATTTCTGGTAATTCAAATGTAATATTTATTGTGTATGCTTGAAAATGACGTAACTGTCGAAAAGCTTTCCAATAAAAAACTTTTAGTGATTAAACTGTGTTACATTTTATTTGGTTTATATAATTTATAAAATCACTACTCTCCAATATATATTCAACATTATATATATATATATCCGTCCGTTATTTTGGCCACGCCCCTAATGCAACAAACGGGTGTTTGTAGTGAAGGTACATTCGAACCGAAAACGTGTTAAATTTTAAACGATTTGCCTACTTTGTAAAACTTTAAATTTTTGTAATTTCTGTCCGATTTGTGATATCAATGTGGAAATAGAACGAATCCGATAATATAGGATATCAGCTGTGCGACGTCATTTTTGCTTCAATAGTTTTCGAGTTAAATCGGAACTGACAGACAGATAGACAGGCAAAAATTTTTAAAAATAAATTTTCTTTTTATTTGTCATCAAAATAGCCTAATGTAGTGATTATAACGAAAATATTCGCAAATCACAGAGAGACACTACAATTTTATATATTAGTATAGAGTATAGGTATAGGCAGTATATATATATATATATATATATATATATATATAAAGTAGTTGTTCAAAGTTTTTATTATGGACACTTACTTCTCCTGTTCGTGTGTTGACCACGATTTCATCATTGAAAATGGGAAAATGTCCACAATAATTACATCGCCCCCTCCCGTAGTTGTTCCATTTGTGGACGATTTGTTGAGCGCAAATTATTAGACTGCACTTACAAATCCGCACTGGCGATTAATTTCTTCGTTACGCTTCATTTTATGCAGACGACTTTACTCGGACGTGAGTGTCGGTTAAAATGTTCATTCACTTTCAGTTTTATGAGTTTCATTTTCGAATAAATACTGAAACAAGCGAATATGTTAAACTGGTTTAAATGTTTGTTTGCGGATTAATCCATTCTTAAGCTTAATTACATACACACAGCTCTTGGATTTCTCGCGTTTCTGTTTTTCCTCATTTCACATGCTTGAAATTGTAATGTGTGTACACACATACGCACATATACATATTATATTATTAATAAATATACACTGTTATAGTATACGTATATGTAACGTCGACTAACTCGTTTTTCCGTCGAAATCGCGTCGAAATTGAAAGTTACGCTCTTGGAATAGGTCGTTGATATTTTGTAGAAAACGCAACTGCGATAGTTGTATTCGAAAAATGTAACTTTCAATTTAGACGCGATTTCTTCCCCCCCCCCACCCATCATGACGAGTTTGGATCGAGGAAATTTGAAATATTTTACCATTACGTATTGGTGGAGTTTATAATTTCAAAATTAAAAATTCGATTATATTCTGCGCAATCATCATATTGCACATGGCAAAAATCCAAATCTCACCGGGGGTTGGAATTTTCTTTGTTTTTAATTTTTTTATTTTTTAAACAAAAAACTCACAGTCATTTTAGCTGTGTATTCAATTAGGACCGGTAAACGAATACCAGCTTGCTGGTGAAGCCTAGGAGACAGTACCGACTAATTTCGTATTCATAGATCCATATCTCCGTTAAAATAATAATATCGTATGTGATAGATCGTTGCTGTAAAAATATTAGAAAGTCGTCGTAATACGTATACGCAAGCTTCTCACGTTTAAGGTTAGTCTTCTTAATGTTTTTAAGCTCATTTTAGGAAATAAACGGCCAAAAGTATATTCAAATTATTATCATCATTAATTCCGATCCGTAACGATTGATTATCGAACCGGGCAAACGAAATTTATAACTATTCAAAAACAAAAACTTATAACTAACCGGAAAAATAAACTTAGAACAGTATCGAGAACAGTTAGAGACTAACTCCTTGACGCTGAATCCTTCAATGCAATCGCACGATCTATACTGCTCATCTGTATAACTGGACTTCCTTCCGATTTACGAACAAGCACTTTACATTCTTTAATCTAAACGAATTTATAACTAACGTCCCGAAGTTCCCTAGCCTGCTTGTAGATCCTGAAATTCGGTGGAGTTAGATGCTCATTTATATAAATTGGACCGCTATCCGTTACTTCACTTGCATCCAGATACATTTTGATCGTACTCGGTAACAATCAAGTACCTTTCCGTTTTGCTAACAATTCATTTTTTGTGGAAATTTCGCTACTATCGAAGAATGTTTTTGACTCTGGTAACGTGGTAGCCTATGACAGATGTCAATGTCATTCTCTGATATAGAGCAACCTACCGCAACTTCAATATTTTTTATAATTTCGGGCCCATTTTCATCCCGCCTGTAAGGTACATTGCCGATTACAATGTAGTCTACTGTTCACAATTCACCCGTTGTTTTAATTCCTAGTTTTCTTTTTTTTCAACTCGGTAACTTCGTTCTTTAAGGCGATCATTTCTTCTTTGCAACGTCTCACTGCAGCCGAAAGCTCGTCAAATTTATCGCCATTGAGCGCAATGGTTTCAAGAACCTTATCCAATTTTATTTGTAACGGAGACAAATCGGATTTAATGACATTCGTTATGCCTACCCGCATCCTCTGATAATGGTGAGGCTGACGAATGTCTGTGAGTTTTACAAGGTGCGTCGAGTGATTTTTCTGCATCCAACCAAAAATATGTTTTACATCTTGTCGGTAATAATAATAGATATATGTAACGTTATATTCAATGCTAGAATAAGGAACGTACCTTGTATCTGTTGTTGATTACTGGGAAATTTTATTTGCATATATATATATATATATATATATATATATATATATATATATATATATATATACGAATCAGTAGGTCTACACCAAGTAGTAACCCTTCGTATTCTGTACATTATATAAACATTAACTTATAAATATTAATTTTATGGAAAACTTTTAAATTGAACGAATCTAATGTTGATAATTTTTTTACATAATCTAATCGCGATAGAGAATAAACAACTAAACTGTATTTTACAATTAAATTTATAACAAAGAACCGAAAGATCCACGTATGGAGCGGATTTAAATTATCGTTCATCATCGCATCTATTTACATGTACATCTTTTGCGCAACCCCACAACATTAAACCATATGTCCAAATAGGCTTTAAGACTATTTTATAGACCAGAAGTTTATTTTCCAGTGATAAACTTGAGTACCTGCCAAGAAGCCAATTTAATCCATGCAGTTTTAAATCTAACTGTTTTCTTTTTTGATTAACATGCTTGTGCCATGTAAGTTTACTATCTAAATACATGCCTAAATATTTGACATCTTTTTCTTGGCTAATAATTACCCCATTTATTTTTAATGGTTGGTACATAAAATTTCGCAATGTGAAATCAACCTGTGTGCACTTGCTTTCGTTTACCCTGATACGCCAACGTCTCAGCCAGTTTTCAACATTTAACAGGGTTTTTTGAAGCTTATTAGTAGTTTCACTATTGTCTTTACCAACAGCTAACAACGCTGTGTCGTCAGCAAACGTAGCTGTTATCACGTTATTATCAACTGGAAAATCAGCAGAATAAATTAAGTAAAGCACCGGACCCAAGACACTTCCTTGAGGCATGCCAGCAGATACAGGATAGATATCAGACAATTGATTTTGTATTTTAACCTGGCATGTGCGATCTTCAAGGTAGGATTTTAGAAGGAAATAGAAAGGATGCGGTAATATTTTTTTCAATTTATACAGCAGACCATGATGCCGCCATACCTTGTCAAAAATTCAGCGATTTCAGAACAAGGCCATAAGACTCATTGTTTCCCCACCTTGGTACGTATCGAACCATACATTGCATCGAGACTTAAACATCCCATATGTAAAAGATGAGGTTAAACGTGCTGTTGATCGATATGTAAGTCGTTTGGAGACACACACAAACGTACTGGCGATCAGTCTACTTGACACTAGTCTAGATGTTCGCAGGTTAAAACGTAGACGACCGTTTGATCTAGCCTAATTTCTCAGTGGGGTCCATCATTGGATGCTAACCCCTAACATGTTACTTCGCGTTTCAGTCCAATTGCTGGATGGCTGCCTGGCCAGTTGTAATTAAAAATATATTTAAAAAAAAAAAAAAAAAAAAAATCATCGCATCGATTACTTGGACTGCGTGCACCGTCAGGTTTACCTTCCCATTTCCTTATTATTCGTACATCATAATTACGTAATTCATATTTGTCTCGTTGAGAAATTATTGTGAATTATATTTACGCGTAAAAAATAACAATAATAATAGTAATTAAGAAATCGACGAAGCTTCTCTGGTCATAAAATAAAAATTTAGCGATATTCTCTATAGGTTGGCTACAGCGAGATACTGGCGTACTCTTATTTCTTCTAATACACCAGTGAGAATCGCGATGGGCTCTAGTGAAATAAAAGCTGTCGGTGAAATAATTGAAAATTTATATATGTATTTTGCTTTAAAAAAAAAAACCAGATAGCTTATATAGTCGACAGTTTTTGTTAATTTGACACGCACAACACGAAATCTTAGGTTTATCAATTATCCCAAAAACGTAAAACTTTAAAATCGCCATTTTTATTTACGTTCAATAAAACAATTAATAATGCTAATCGAGTAATAAACATTAAGTAAGTAAATTAATCGATATAAATATTATCGAAGAACGATCGCGATAAATAATTAATCCAGGAAAATACCGATAATATAACAAATTATAATTAGAAAATAATTCATATACCAGCGAAATTCTTAATAAATTGTCAATCACGACAGGGGAATATCGAATTCATAATGAAATATATATATATATATATATATATATATATATATATATATATATATATATATATATATAAAAATAAATAATGTTCGATATTAATTAACCGATGATTAGAAAATAGTAGCAGATGGCGACGAGTCAATCATGGTCTTTCACAAGGATCAATATTAGTCCCGTTACTTTTTAATATATATATGTCAGCGATATGCCTGACACGTCTTGCAAAAAAAGTTCTAGTATGCAGACGATATGGCGATGACTAATTAAAGAATTGTATATCAACTATAGAAAGTGGCTTATAAAAAAAATTAGTAAGTACCCGCACATATGGAAATTACGACCCAATCCCCCCCAAAGACAAAGACATCGTTTTTTCACCTCGACAACCGAATGGCAAAAATCGAACCTATAGTGAAATTTGAAGGTGTAGAACTAGCAAATACAAAATATCCAAAGTACTTAGGCGTGACATTAGACCGCACCTTATCATATAATGAGCATATCTAACGGTTTTATCCAAAAAGTTAAAAACACGTATAAATCTCATTAGAAGACTCGCAAGTTCGACTTGGGGTGCTGATGCAAGAACACTCAGAATTTCTTCCTTGGCACTTGTATACTCAGCAGCCGATTCATCAGTTTGGTGTAATAACTGCCATGTTAATAAAGTAGATGTAGTATTAAATGAAGCACTCCGAACCGTATCAGGAACGCTGAAATCTACACCACTTATGTGGTTTCCAGTTTTAGCTAATACAACTTCAGCTGCAATTAGACGGGAGACAGCATTATTCAGAGATAGAAATAAATTTCAGATGTACTACCCCGAACTGCCAATATCTGAAGAAATAAGATCTGCACCAGTATCGAGACTTAAATCAACACTGGAAAGGAATTTAGAGCATACAACAAATTCCCAATTAGTTGTCGACTCGAGGAATGAAATTAAAGGAATGTATTTATCTAGGGCTTAATAAAATTAGGACTATGCGGATATCTAATGCAGAAATGAGGTATAACGACAACTGCTGCGTGCCAGTGCGGAAATCCAAGACAAACAATGCAGCATATATTGGAAGACTGTATTTGCACCTGTAGGTTTAACATTATATTCACAATCTTAATGACGGAGCCATAGACTGACTAACAAATTGAAAGTTAGACTTATAATGATAATTTTGTGCAATTATATGATAACCGATGATTATAAGAAGAAGAATGTTCGATAAACAAAATCTTAATAAACTTGGCGATTACGACGACCGTATAAGATTAAAATCAAATTAAAAATACTAATTATAAAAACCTAATTCAAAATGATAATAAATTTGGCTCCGTACAATAGAGAATCATATGCATTAATTATTTATAAATTTTGCATCCACAACAAGATATAACCGAATTCTTAATTATATATATATATGTGCATAATATATACATACAAATATATGTATATATATATATATACATATGTATATATATTTTTTACGGAGATCTTCAATCCAATTTCCATGTGGGGAACGGATGAATTAAAAAGTTTACGATGTGTTTGACAGTACCTTATGTACCTTCATTATTGGTTGAAAAGGGGTATATAAACACAGCTACCCTACTAATCAACTTGTGTGCAAATTGGGTTGTAAAAAATGTACGAATAACATGTGCATAGAGGATGTAGAGATTTTATAAAAAAACAAAACAAAAATAAAAAAACAACGAAGTTACGAGTATAAATCACTAATTATATACCAATAGTTTTTTAAAAAGTTTTTCAGTAGTTGCGCCAACTTCAGATTATAAATAAATGACCAAATAAATAAATAAATATTTACACACACACACATATATGTATATATATATATAAATTTACTTATAGTTTATTATGTGTATATACCCGCAGGTTAGCGTTCGGTCGACGTTTAAAATGTTGGGAATATGTCCGCGATTATTTCCCGATAAAAATGGTGAAAACCGTCGAGTTGCCATCCGATCGACGCTACATTTTTAGCGTATTTCCCCATGGAATACTTTGCTTCGGTATGACGTGTAATATTTTGACTGATGTGAACCATTTCGATGTCGCGTATCCCGGTTTGAATGTTTACGCTGCTGTTTTGGAAACGTTATTTTACATACCCATACTAAGAGACCTCGCTTTGTTTTTTGGTACGTATAATATTATACGTATCTTACAATACGTTTCTTTTTAAATATTATTTACATATAAGCCATAATTGTATTCTGTGTATTATTCCCATCATTACAGTAGTAGTATACAAAAATACTGGGTACCTCAACCTCGCTTCGCCATCCTTTAGTTACTGTAGGATAAATTATTATTATTATTATTAATAATAAAGAAAACGATTAAATTGTTGATTGATAAAATTAAAATTTCGAGATTTACAAGAAAGCGCTAATCAACGGTAGATTTTATATTTAATATCTTCTTTATATCGTAGTTGTGTAAATATATATATATATATATATATATATATATATATATATATATATATATATAAAGTTAATAATTGCAATATTTTTGTTTTCATTCGTAATAATGAGTTAAAATTTAATTATTCTATTCGGTGTATAATATATAATAATAATAATGTGTGAAAAATAATACGCGATGCGATGAAATTAAAATCAAAATAACGATACTCAAAAACTAAATACCCATACAAAATAATGAGTGTGCATTGAAAATAATATCAACATATACTCAACTAAACACAAAATACACGTGTTTTTTTTGTGTGTCGTACGAATAAATTTTGAACCGTGAAAGAATTATCTGAAATTCTGTCTTATCTATTAAAATTTTACTCATCTAGACATTATAGTTGTATAACTTTCAGCGCCATCTATTGAAAACTTATGGAACAATACAGTATGAAAATATCAACGTTACGATACTCAAAAATTAAACACAAAATATGCTTTTTTTTTGGGGGGGGTCGTACGAAAAAATTTTGTAAACCGTGAGAGAATTATCTGAAATTGAAACGGCCTTTTCTACTGAAATTTTACACGTCTAGACGTTTTCAGATTTTATAACTGTCAGCGCCATCTATTGCAAACTGATGGAACTTTTTTTCAAAAATCAATATGGTCGCCTATCTACGTAGTTCATTACGGTAAATTATTAATCGACAGAGATGATTTCATTTAATTGAATATAGGCCAGAATTTAGGCGACTGCTCTAGGGTCGTTAGAGGAGAATCTTAAAAAAAACACTTTTTTTCCCATATAAAACATCGTTCAATTTGCAATAAAAATTCGTCGATATAAAAATTATACTACGTTTTGTCAAATAATACACATTTATAAAATTTCGTTGATACAGCTTTAGCGACTTGTGCGATTTAAACGAACATCGTGACACGGGATTTTTATGTTTATATATTGAAAATATAGACGCAAAAAAAAAATTATAAATAAAATAATAAAATAAATTAAATCGCTGCGATATCATAATTTTAGTTATAATTATGATTCGTAAATAAAAGATAATTTCTTGATATTTAAACTAACGTGTGTACATTTTAATTATTATTATCTAAAGACGGTGGAAATGTTATTCGCATATTGTTAATTACAAATCATCGTTACCTTTTCTTTTATTTCCTTTGTCCGGTATATTGTTTCATCCTTTGCGAATGTATTTTCTTTCTTCCGTCTATCTTCGCCCTGGTTTCTTACTGGGGTCTCGTGGAACCTTTAAAAAGTTCGAACCCTAGGCCTATGATTCTATCTTTAATTTTCAGATTGCTATCGAAGAAATTTAAAGGTCTTCCGCTAAAACGGTCGTTATCCATTCTTTTAATGTATGCGTTAAATTGTTCGAATTGTGTCCTACATCTTTCCTACACTTTCGATATACTTTCCCGAATTATGTATACTTCCTTATTGCTTCTTAATTTCGAATGATGATGATGTAATAGTTTTAATCATATTTATCAACAACGGGTTTTCGTCTTATATATTTCGTATATAAAATAAGTAAATCAAATCTGTTACAGGGTTATGTTCGGCATCTGCCGATAGTATACAATATCTTTTGAACGGTCCCGAAGGAACGGTATGCGTTATCGTGGTCGGCGGTGTAAAAGAAGCCTTGAATACCCGACCCGAAACGTATAAACTGGTTTTACGTGATCGAAAAGGTTTCGTAAAATTAGCTTTAAAAACCGGGTAATTATCGTAATACAATATAAAAATAGAATACTAATATATATTACGTCATCGATAAACATTAGGAGGGGATAAAAAGAAGTGACGTTCGATATTGATTTATCGAAATAAAAATTGCAAGCTGCATGTCTTTAACAATAGGAAAAATGACGGAGCTTATGCGGACTCGGCCACTAAACATTTAAATGTGATAAAGGTAAAAATACGGAGACTTCCTGGGCTCTTTGCAAAGGAAATGATACATAAAAATTATAAAGGGATGTATTGTTTATAAAGGGATGTATTGTTTAGCAGGAAATTTTGAACAGGAGAAACAAAGCACATAGTACAAAAAAATTTAGCATAATTTGCAAACAAGACAAATAACCCAAGAAATTCCATTTATCGAAAGAAATTTTCCATAAATTAGTGAAAACCCACCGAATAGTAATCCAATTAATTTTAATGCTACTTAAGCTCACGTTGTAGATGAAAATAAAACAAATAGTAATTCTAACAGTAATTTTCAAATCGGTACTTCAACTACTGAAGACGATAGAAATTAAGAACATATTTATTCAAGTGATAAATCAGCAAAATTCAAACAGTCATGTCTGTCTTAATAAGTAAAAAATTAACTCCTTAAAATTTGTTACTCGGGAATGCGCAATTTTGCAACGCACATCAGAAATAGAGCTATATTTAAATAAAGAAAAAATAGATGTATTATTAATAACTGAATCACATCTTACAGCCGTAAGTTATTTTTATATTAAAGAGTACTGCTCGTGGAGAAACGGCGTATAAGTGCCAAGAAAGCTATCTTCAGGCTATCGGTATAAAAGTTCAGCGTGTAAATAAAAATATAGTAATGTCTGCGGTGTACTATCCACCAAAATATAAATTTCTTCACCATCAATCCAACTCTTTTTTTTGTTCTCTTCGTAATACGTACGTAGTTGGAGGTGAATACAATGCAAAAAACACTTACGGGGTTCGAAACTGACTACGCCAAGAGGAAGAGAACTTAAGAAATCAGTGGATTTCAACAGATGTAGCGCTTCAACGAGCGGTTCGTCAAAATACTGGCCTGCTGACATGAGAAAAATTCCAGACTTGCTAGATTTTCATATAGTCGAAAGTTTGGCCTCAAACTACTTCCTAACAGAATAGAGTATTTGGTCTTTTATTTGATCATCCCCCTGTAATTCTTATAGTAAATAATACTACGATAATAAAACAAATAATAAACCAAAACTACATAATAAACGCGCAGACTGGGAATTTTTCAGAGAAAAGGTTGAAGAAAATATCACTTTAGGAGTATCGATACGGAATAAACTAGAGATAGAAAACATACTACAGCATTTTTATTAAAACTATTCAGGAAGCAGCTTGGGACAGTGCATTATAAATTAGTCAAATTTCTCCAACTGTTTGTTATCCGATACAAATTTTGAATGAAGTTAAAATATAAGCAGAAGTTAAGAAAAAAGTGACAAACAAGCCAACACCCTGGAGATAAAAAAAAAACTGAATAAACAAATGAAAAACTGTTATTACAAAAACTAAAAAAATGACACTTTTAAACAAAATATGTATCTTCCTTATCTCCAACAGCAAATGATTATTCACTATGGAAAGCAACGAGCAACCCTTGAAAAGGCCAAAAAGTCCGGTTAACTCTATAAGGAAATCTGACCGGGCTCATAGTGATGGAGAAAAGGCGGAAAAGTTTGCTAAACATTTTGCCAACATCTTTACTCCAAAACCGGGTGATGATTTTTCACTATCAAATGAAAATAACAAGCTCCTGGTAATGATTTAATAACCGCCAAAGTGTTAAAGGAATTATCACGTAACGGGCTGCTATTACTAACGTATATATCCAACGCTATGTTGAGATTAACTTACTATCCTGCACGGTTAACATTTTCGCAGATTGTAGTCATACCGAAGCATAATAAGGAACCAACAAATGTTACCTCATATAGACCTATTTCGACATTACCAATGATATCCAAATTATTCGAAATTCTGTTACTAAAAAGAGGTTTTCCCCTGGTTGAAGAATACCAAATTATACACCATTTCATCAATACGGATTTAGAGTTAAACGTTCTACAGTTCAACAGGTACACGGGGTGGAACATAAAATTGAATCAGATTTAGAAGCGAAAAGATTTTGCCGATGCCGTATTCTTAGATATAAGTCAGGTTTTGATAAAGTGTATCACGACGGCTTACTAAATAATAATTCAAATCATAATCAAATCAAATCATTTATTTATGCGCTATTAAAGTACAAAATGAACATGTAATATGAGAACTTCCGCTAATGCGCATAAGTTGCGCGACTTGCGGATAAATTTAAAAAAACAAAACAATGACGACACACATTAATAAACTAATAATAATAATAATAATAAATCAATCAAACCGAATTAAATTTTATTAGTATTCATTTCACTAATAAACACGGTGAAACTAATTAATAATAATAATAAAAGTGATTATAAATAATTCGAGAGACTCCGATCGGGTCATATTAAACTCCGATCGGGTCACACTCGACTAACCGACGAATTATTATATGGGTTCGAATTTTTATCCACGTTAAACAAGTGTGAAAAACTGATCTGTATCGATGGAATCGTAATAAAATTCCAAAATTATAATCGTTAATCACGTATTATGATGGGCTGACATTTACAATTTTAACGTTAACAACACCCGCTCTATAAAGATTAAAATAGCTTAGATGATTTTTAAACAGTCGAATTTAATCAGTTTTTGAACGATTCTGTAATAAACGCGTCGAAAATGTTTATAAAGAATTATTACTTTTTTACACTTCATCGTGTTTTTTGTCGATTATTTTCAGTTATCAACGTAAGGAAGAATACAATATATTTATCACCAGATTACGATCGGGCCATACTTTACTTTTAAAAAAAAAAAAAGTGTATGTTTGTATACAATTTTTTACAAAGCATGACTGCACATCCATATATCCGCACATATAAAGCAGAATACGTACACACATACGTACGCAACCCGTGCATCTGCACACACACCAATGCACACGAGCATGCCAAAAAACACATATACACACAGGCACCCTTTAAACATAAAAGTTTTTATATTTACTTATTCCGTCAAGTTTTCTTGTCGACCGGTATTATCATTATGTACAATATAATACACATATACATATATATATATATATACATTATACTATACATTATATTATACATATAGATAAATGTACATTACAATTTTCATTATATTTATTTGCGACTCATTTTTACTCTCACATACCCTCTCACGCACGCTCACATAATTTTTTGTTTAACTTTCTGTAGTAGCATCCTTATGGTATCCGTACTATGTGTATTTCTCGATATAATCCTCGTCCATTTCCTCTTAATAAATCGGTTTTAGTATTTTGTCAATGTTTTCTTTGTTCTGCATTCTTAATTCACGTTTTAATTTTGGTTTATTTTCCCATTTTTCTTATCTGTTTGATTTCAGTACTTCGTTCAGGGTATTGACTAACCGATGGATACTAAATGGAACTTGTACCGTCTACGAGACTTCATCGTGTGTTTTGTCGATTATTTTCAGTTATTAACGTAAAGAAGTGCACAATATATTTATCACCAGACATCATCGATGGATACCTACTAAACGGAACTTGTACCGTTTACGGCCTCTCCACTCGTCATACCGTTCTTAAATATATCGTTCATACTCCTTTTGGTAAACAGGTCCCTTAACCTGCATTCTTATCTTCCCTTCGTACTTTCGTACTACATCTCTTCGTTGTCCAATTTGAGTGTTATCGTAACACTATTAAAACATTCTTTATATAGCATCCAGAGTTTAGTTTCGGCAGCTACATCTTTCGATGATCCGGTGGCTGGCGAATGAAGTGTCGGCTATGTTTATAAATATAACCGCGATGTTGTATAAAGTGTATTTTTATTTTATTTCTGTACTAATACGTTTATTCATATGAATTCTTTTTCTTAGCGAATTCGATCATCGCCAATCTGTACCTACGTCTCTAATCCGTAGTAAAACTAATTGAATATTTTCCTATATTAAATCAACTTATTTAGAAAATTCGGGGAGCTCAATTATTAATATTAATTTATTTTTAATTTAATAAATTAAGAATAAAGTTAGGTAAAATATTGTTTAAACGTATAAGCATTTTATTGTTTCTTGTAGAAGTTCGTTGGTGCCAGTTTTCTCATTTGGCGAAACGAATACGTATAACCAGCCGACGTGTAAATCGTACGTGTCAATGCAGCAGAAAATTTGGTCTAAATTAAAAGTACCATTCGTGTTGTTAAGAGGTCGAGGATATTTCCAAGATTTTTTCGGTATATTGCCTTATAAAAGACAGATTACGACAGTCGGTAAGTAAAAACCAATCTCGCGTAATATATATATATATATATATATATATATATATATATATATATATATATATATATATATATATATATATGTATATATATAATAGCGGCACATTACATACGCAGCTTTCATACGAATCGAAATCAAAAATTAGTACAATATATTATGTTCCGATAGATTAATCCGTTCGGTTTTCACCTGTATATTTATAATGACTATTTATGCTCCCGTAAATTCGTCATCAATCAAATTTAAGGGGTCCTACTTCGGGGATGTACTAAACGGAGTATCTATATAATGAAAGACGTTGTTCAAAATAAAGTACTGCTTAACAATTTCCCCTTAGTTTATTGCGCATAAAACACTATATACGGACACCGAGTACGTAATAGAATAGTACCCGCATCGACTCACGATAATTCTCTCGCAGTTATACTCGTGGGCAATTCGGAAGAAATTTGCGAAGACTAAATCGATTCAACTCAATAAATGTAGAGAAGACCTAATATCATCGGCAGGATAAACCTTTTTTTTTTTCAATACGTCGTAACGACAATTGCATGCTGAACGGTGACGAATAGAAGAAGTAGGAAATATACGGAAAAGAGAAAGAAGGAAAAAGGGATAAGTGAATGCGACTAACATCTCCAGTGAGATAAGATAGTTCGAGGATGAGGTTAAAAAAGGTACAACGAATCTATCGCATTTAAGTTAGGTATACATAAGTATGTTTGGCAAAAATTAACTATTTCTCCAAGTGATCGGCAAGGCATTACGACACCATTTACGTTTCTTGAATCGCTTAGTTACCCGATAGACTAACCGTATACATTCGATTGATATTTGGGAGCTGAACTGAAACAATTTTTGATGCCGCTATAACCGTATTTTCAAATTTGGTGCAACGATTGAGAGATAGATGTTTCGTTTGGATTTTAAGTTTGATTTTGCAGACAACGTTGGATACTATTATAATTTTCTTAGTTTTGAGCTATATGAAAACGCCACGTCTATCCATGTACATACCGAGGTATTTGACCGAGTTCGTTTTGCGGTATTAATCTAGAACATGTAACTTGTTTTGTAGTAAATAATAATGGCTTTTTATCGGGTTGAACGTTATAGGCTAATTATTTTTTTTGGTTGTTTATTTTTTTAAATCACTAAATGTCACACCTTTTAAAATTAAATAATTATTATTTCGATTATTTCAGTTGGCGGTCCAATTGATGTGCCAAAAGTGGACAATCCTTCGCGAGAAATCATCGACGAATACCACGAAAGATTTACGACGGAGCTGGAAAATCTTTTTAACAAATTTAAACATCAATACGACGATAAACGAGAACAAGCGACGTTGCAAATAGAATGATTTAACTAGAGCGACGTAAAATTTTAGATACGCCGACATTTTTTTTTAAATATCTATATAGATACGATTTTAACTCGTTGAATTTAAATAAGTATCAAATTTAGTAAAGTTTAGCTTACTAACAAGATCTCATCCTGGTAGCCAGCTTATGGATTGAAGTCAGTAATCTATTGACCATTATTCATTTATTCATCTCAGATAATTTACTTTATTTCATAACTAAGTCTGCCGGGTTTAAGACGCCTGATGTCTTGACTAGTATTCAGTAAATTGGTAGACTCCACATTGACATGTTGGTGTAGCTTCTTCTCGTGTGCTGTAGTTAATTTTCTGTTTAGGAATGTGCAAGGATGTATGTCGTTATTTCTCGAATAACAGCATGCATCGACTATTGCTCTCGGTATTATGCTTTGTCTAGCTTTAATCTTTGCTCTAAAAGATCTACTGATAGAGCACCATAACGGCAGACTATAAGTGCATATCGGTTTTATGATCTGCCGATACAGTAGGTATTTGTACCTTACGTCTAGAGGCGATTTCCGTCCGATAAGTCAATATAACTGTTGAGTTTTTTCTTTTTTTTTTTTTTTGTTTAAATTTCATTGCGGTATGCATTTTTCAGGTCAGTCGCTTATCCAAGAGCATACTAAGCTACTTCATCGAGTCGACCTGTACAGGTTTACCTCCTAAATGCACTTGGTAATGTATATATCTGTTCGTCGGTATGTGAAATATGATCTGATTTTTCTTCATTGATTTTAACTTTCCCATTCATGCACTCTGTTCAAAGAGTTTTTCAATTTATTTATAGACTGATTACTGCTAACGGCGAATATAGCCGTATTGTCGGCGAACGTAGCTGTTTTCGTTTGGGCGTCCGTTGGTAAGTCTTCTGTGTACAGGAGATGAACGCTTCAACTCCAACAATTTAAATTGCCGTTCTGATAAATATGACATGAGCAAACGACAGGTGTTACCTGGCAGAATTCGGCTTAATTTATAGGCCAGCCCTTCGTGCCATACCTAGTCGAAAGTTTGCGTTACGTCCAAGATGACGGCCGGGCAATATTTTTCTCCTCGAATGCTCTACTGATTATCGTTATTATTCTATGCACTTCAATTGTGGAGTGCTTACTCATAAAATTTGACAGCATAAATTCGATGTTTGACATTTAAATAATAATAATATACATTTATTTGATTAATAACTGGTACGAAAGAAGCGTAAGACAGATTTTTTACAAGTAAGGACATACAATTTAGAAGTTTTTTTTTTTTTTAAATATATAATGAAAAGAAAAAATTTCGTGTAATTTTGCAACGACGAAGATATAAAAATTTATATATTGCGAGCTTAAATCGGATATTAAAAAAAATATGGAATCCGAGAGCAAATCGACGCATTTGAAGGTTTTTCCGAAAACGTGAAGAAGAAGAACGCCAGTAGTAACGTGTGGACAGAAGGAAGAAAAGCGACGTACAGCTTGAAGATGAAAGAATATCGGAGAAGGAAAAAGAAAATCTCACGACCATCGGTTTTTCCATAGTTGGCCAAAATCGAAGAAAAAAATGGAATCAAATAATTTATTAAGAAAAAATTGATCAATTATTTTTTGACGCGTAATTTTTTAAACTACGGATTAGACTATATACCGGAATGGAAGTGGACCGTGTAGTTCTGATACACAAAAAAAAGGGATACGCGCAACATCTGAAGAATTATAAAAATCGATTAAGTTACTATCGCAACAAATATTATAAACTATTCTCATTCTTGTAATTACAAACCGAATAATGCTACAAATTGATTTCAGTCAACCGGGAGAACAGGTCGATTTCAGACCAGCATTCGATACAAGTGAACGTCCGCTGTTAACAATTTACAAAAATGCGACGAATACGATATAGAATTATACGCGACCTTCATCGACTATGAAGAAGCGTTCGATTCGGTAGAGGTCCGAACAGTGTTAAATTCGTTAAACTACATTGGAATTAACGATAAATACGTTAAGCTTATTAAGAATATATTTATAGCTCCGATACCAGTGCGAGTAAGTCTACGGAAGAAAACCGAAAAATAATCCAATAAAAAGAAAGGAGTTAGACCAGGTGATAGCATTTCGTCGAAATTATTAAAACGTGTTTAGAAACTTTAATTGGAATGCAGAAGATATCAAAATTGACGGAGAATATCTAAAACACCTCTGGTTTGCCGATGTCATAGCATTGATAATTTTTCCAGCGCAAATCAATTACAGACGATAGTAAGATAAATCCACATTCCAGCAAGATAGGGTTAAAATTAGACAACCAAAAAAAAGGAAAATAATGACTAATACGGGGGAATAACGATGAATTTGGAGGAAATAGAACAAGTAGATATATTTAGGTCAAAAATTACAACAAATAAAAAAATTTCGACGAAAACGGTAATAACGAGCATAATATCGCTGTCTTGAATTGCCTTTGGCGATTAACCAGAAAAGTAAATTAAACAGTCAATACGTACTCCCAGTCTTTTTAACACGGAAGAATAAAAATCAAAATCAAACTATCAGATCGGATCAAGAACGCCCTGATCAGATTGGATCAAGAACGCCTGAACGGAAAAAGGTAAATGACGCAGTAGAGCGGATGTCTAAAAGAAGGTGGAATTCGAAAAGATGAGAACAATCAAAGCGAGTCGTGCAACGGTGATTGACAAACAAAAAAAAACACAGAGTAGACCGACAACAAGATGGTACGACGATTGCGAAAGACCGTAAGACAGGATTGGATTGAAGAAATTGGGGAAAGCCTTCATCCAGGAGTGGATAGATAAAGGCATATAGTGATATATATATATATATATATATATATATATATATATATATATATATATGAAAGAGAAAGAAGAGAGATGTGATAAGTTATGTTTAATTTTTTAAAATAATTTTTCGTTTGACTCTGCTATTCTTTGTAAATTATTTTTATTTGATTCAGATTTTTATCAATGCAAATCTATATTGATAACACGTATTACATGTAACAGATAAGCTTTCTGCAGTGTCAGACAGGTCACTAAGCTAAATAGAGTGCACGTCATTTTACAGAGCCTATATAATGTGAGGTTATTTTCTATGCGCGCTAATTACGAGAGTAATTATTATTTTCTCGAAACGTATTTAAATGAACTTTTATTTTCGATTATTCACAAAATAATTAGCTTAAATGTTTTTTTTTTTTTTTTTTTTTTTGGAACCCGGACAAGAAACAAAATGAGAAAATTATTCTATAATGAAGATATATTTAAGGGGAGTAATTAATTTCGAGCGAAGAGTACATGTATTATAGGCGATTCTCTTTAATTTGGTAGTAATAACCATTTTTACGATGTTCGAAGGAATTCCCCACCCGAACGAGCGAGTCTTGCCCATATTGATTATCGAATTACGTGTTCTTCGAATGCTCTTCTTCGATAACATTAGCTCTGAACTGTACCTTAAATTACTGCGCGCGTCTCGTAATGGCCCTCCTTATAACGTATTGTCCCTTCTTGACCCTGAGAATTTTCATCTGTTTCCGGACATAACGATATTTCTAGAGAAGTTGTCCGAGTTTATACCCCAAAAAATACTGTAATTTATTTAGAGCTAGCTGCAATTTTTGAATTGCGAAATCTACAGAAGATGCTACTTCACTTATCGATGGATCAACTGCATACTAAAATATCGCTGTCGATTTATTTCGAGTTCGTTTTATCGATTTCGTATAAAGAGTCTATAATAATAATAATGATAGATTGAGAAGGCTCTTTCGAGCTATACCTTTACCGCAGAAAACCAGAGATTACTTACCCAGTTCCGGAATTTACGATGAGTATATCTGTCAATACGATAATGGGTTTGGCAACTTCGTAAGCGTGTAAGCAGGGTGAAATTTAAGCGGGTCCCAGCCGATTGTGGCGTCTATTAAAATGGAACAACGGATAAGATTACACTGAGGTTAAACTATAATTGAAACATTTTTTTTTTTTTTAATATAGCTCGATAGGCGCTTTATTTCGGCAATCTTAGATCTAAACTAAATAAGAAGTATTTATAAATAGCGTAGCACGCGTAGAGGAATAGTCCAATGACTAAACTCTGCTAATTATATTAATCGGTAACGACCAATTGATGACGTTTGATACGTTTCAGCCTTCTGAGATCTAGATCAGTATACAAAAGCTCCGGATTTGGATGGTAAAAAAGCCGTTTGTGATGCTGTCGAGCATAATCATATATTACTTCATTGACCCACTTGATTTGTAGATTTGCATACCCAGCTGTTTGAAATAATTTTCGATTCGACGCTTTAGCACATCCCCATATTTGTGTTCCGTAATCTATATTGCACGTATAATAGTTTTATATATTAGGAGCTTGTTGTCTAGCTTCATTTTTATGAGTCAGTTTGACGTATTTTACTACGTATTTGGACAGCTTTATGATCGATATGTGTTCTCCGTGTCAATCTTGAATCCATATACATACCTAAGTATTTCTCAGAATTTGCAACTGGAACTTGCTGGTTATTAATGTGGACAACATAACTTGGATGTCGCTTGCGTAAAACAAAATTGTCGCGAACAGATTTCGGTTCATTTAACCGAATTTTCCAATTCTTCATCCATTCCGCTCTGAGATCCACGCTGCAGATTATCATTTGGTACAACTTGAGAATGACTGACTGCTAAGACGGCTGCGGCATCAGCAAACATTGCATATCGTGTATCGATGATGTTCGCTGTGTACAATAAGTACAAGATAGGTCCTAAGACACTACCTTCGGGGAACCTCTGTATCGGATGAACAGTTGATCTCTTCGTATAATATGCAAAATTAACGATCGGACAAATACGATTGTAGAATATGTCGATAAACTGCAATTTAATAATGAGCCTCTGGTGCTACACGCGATGAAATGCTTGTGCGATATCGAGAAGAAATAGAGCAGTATTTCTTATCTTCAAACGCTATTTTAATGGTTGTTGCACGATGTACTTGATCGTTGAATGGTTTACGCGAAAACTAGAATGGTGATCGGATAGTTTCGCTAAGGGTTTTTTTAAAAGTAGTTCCTCAAATAGCTTCGATATCACAGTGAAATTGGTCTGTATGAATTGACTTTTTCCGCTGGTTTGCCCGGTTTTGTACAATTAATACGAAAACTCGGTGCGGAGTTTAATTTTCAAATAATACTAAACAAACCTTCATTTATTCTGTTCGATCATTTACGTTGTAATAACTTCAATCGGGCTAGCGTGTTACTCAAGCTGTTACCATTTCGGCAACGCTTATTATCATTGTCGTTATCATTTAACGAGTATATTCTCGGCTAATCTGATTAAGTTTTAGTTTAGCGATACCGTTTATAAATACATTTTAGCATATCTACTACGATGAATTTTCTTGTTCGTTCTTTACTAGGAAATTGTTTAGTTATTAATTAATACGGGGGAAAATTGTAATAAAATTTTGTAATAACCGTTTGAAATATACGATAAGCATTATCTACGGCATGCTGTACAGTTTTCGACGTGGAAAATATAAAAAAAAAAAAATTAAATTCACGTTTTGAAATTTCTCGACGACCGATAACGAATATATAACAGCGCAGCGAAAAATTACTTGTAAAATTAATATAAAATGACCGCGCGAGTTCTATTAAAACGCAAAATCGATGATATATTAATTAAAAAAAAAAGATTAGAAAAAACGAATGGAAATAATAAAAGAAATAAAAATAATTTATTAAATTCGATGATAAATTCCGATGAAGAATTAGTTTGAAAAAGTATATTATAAGTTTAATTATATTTCGATGTAATTGTTTATGTATAAATTTTAGATCGCTAATTTGTTAATTTTTTTTTATCACATTTACTATCAGATTATTTGATAACTGTGTTTTCTTCACTTTGCTATTTTTTGTAATGTTGTACATCAAAATGGAGTATTTAATTTTTATTTTACAAAAATTTCCCTTTTATGTGTTTTTTTTTTTTTTAAATAAATTGTGTATATATTTTTATATTTTATTTTTTATGCTCACTTGATAGCCGAAAAGCCTTGCGGTTTTTTTTATGTATAAAAATTTAGTGATTTTAACTACTTTTTTGTTGTTCATTTTATTTTTATTTTTTTGAAAATCACTCTACATTCAACACTGTTAAGGAAAATACGATTCAAATGTTTATTAAATTATTTATTATTGGTATTGTTTTATTTATATCGAATTTTCACATTGTATATACCTTTTGTAAGTTATTTTCGAAGGATCTTTTTTAATGGCAAAATATTCGTTTTATAAGTTATTTTCGAAATATTTTGTTGTTTATTACGTTTTTTAAAACTGCGACTCGCCATTACTAACGAGTTAAAAAAAAGAAAATTTGTCGAATTTAATTCACAATGTCCTCCATATAGTACGCATAAGCATATTTAATAACAAATGAAGAATTTTGTTCATAGAATATTTCAATTTACTAAAAATATTTATATAATACATTAAGAATTTCATACAGTTATCTAAAAAGCGGAATTATACGAAAAATATCGCTTTATATTTTCACCTTCCTCAGACATTTTAATTCATTATTTCACACACGGAAACGTTTAATCTTGCGTAAACGATTGATATAGTTTGTGATTGAAAGGATTATTTGTATATATATATATAATAAAAAATACTGTCTCGTATATTGTGTACACGGCAAAATAATCATTTCGGAAAACATTATTATTATTATTATTATTATTATTATTATTATTATTATTATTATTATTGTTTTATTTATCGCATTGTTATTATCGAATAATTTTACAAAAATATATCATCGAAAATTCGTAACGTTACCCGCTAACATTATTTATAGTACGATAATCAAATTTTAAATTCTTGTCAAAAAATGTTTTCCCCTATTTATTGTATCGTTATTATAGAATAATTTTACAAATATGTTATCGAATAATTATACAAATGTTTATTGAATAATTTTACATATGTTTATTGAATAATTTTACAAATATATTATCGAATGTTTTTAATGTTGCCTCTAACATTATTTATACTACGATAATAAAATTTTGAATTCTTGTCGATTTTTTCGTTTATTTATTGTACCGTTATTATTGAATAATTTTACAAAAATGTATTATCGAATAATTTTACAAATATATCATCGAATGTTGTATATTATAAGATTGACATGGAAGGAGAATAGACAATAGGTCTGTTTTGCTGAGAGAAGGCAGGTTAGTGTCAAACTTGCAGGGAATATTTATCATCTTGTTATTAAAAAAGAGATTTGAATAAGGAATAGATTGATATTTGTGGTAAAATATTGTAGAGTCTAGCAGATCGGCAACTGTGAGTGAATGTGGAATTTAAGCACGGTGTAATGAAGATAATTGGGAAGCTCTTCAGAGTCAAAGCAAAGTAGTTTATTAGTGTTGACCTCAATGCTCCAAGTACAAGGAGAAAAGGTGCATGATGGGCTGAGTTTAATCGTTTCGATGTCGTTGGCGTAGCAGATATGTAAGCAGGAAGATCATAGTCGCACTTTGATTTTATTAAGGCTCTGCATATTTTTAAGAGAGAAATTTGTCCGCGCGACATAAGTAGTATGTGACAAATTTTTCATCAAATTTAGTCTTTTTGTGCAAGCAGTTCTGGGGTTATCTGATGTATCCATATTAGCGTTTTTTTTTTTCGAAAATCAGGCCAAAGTATCTAATCCGAGTAACAGTTGTTATGAGCTCCGAACTCAGAGCAATAACCATCTGCTGCTGACAATGATGGATTCTTCAGAAGTTTTAGTTTTGGTAGATGAGAACGTAAGACCACTGTTTATGGACCATTCGGTAAAATTAACTTCTAAAAGCATGGTCTCCCCAAGTTTATGACCATAACAGCGAACAAAAATTAACAGGTCATTTGCAAATAGTAGATTTCGGATCGTTGGATTTTTCACTTCCATCAACGAGTTTATAGTTATGACGAAGACCGTTGGACTTAAGACTGAACCTTGCGTTACACCATTTTTCAACTCAAAAGGCTTTCAACCGACATATTTACCTTCTGTAGAGTTAAACCGTGTAAAAAGGTGCTTGGATAAGGATTCCAAAATGTTCCTCCGCAGATGACAAAGAAGATCAGTTGTAGATCGGCGAGAGCGAAAACCACACTGTTCGTTTGATAGAAGCCTTTCGTTATTCAATATATATTGGAAACAATTATTCTTTTCATGACCTTGTCAGGTACAGATGTAATAGGTCTGTAGCTGTCTAGTTCCATTGGGTTTTTGTTCCCTTTTAAAATTTGTACGACCACCTGTCAAAATCTGATTAAATATATTAAGTAGATTAGAAATTATAGTTTGTGAGGCATGTTTGAATATATTATCATGAAACTTATCATATCAGATTGTAGAGGAATTTACCGTGAAAATGGCTAGCTTAAGCTCTTCAAGTGTTAGCAATTAACTGAAGTGATGATGCGAATCAGTCTCTGTTGTCATTGTCAGGTAAAAAGGAAATTTAGACGAAACACGATTTAAAGCCAACGAGAAGTGATTAGACAAGCCTGTAGTCATACTTTCTGTATCACTGGTGTTTCTGTTATTAACGATGATAATGTATGCTAAATGGTGTGTATTATTTTCTTACATCAAAAATTTATCTTATTTCATGCGATTGATGGTGTTGTTTTACAACGTAAGTCGTGTAAAAACTTTAATGTGGTAATTTACCGTCCTTTATATAATTACATGTAAACTATAACTTTACATAGGAGATGATCGCCAATCGATGTATTCCCGATAATAATTCATTTTATCCAAAAAAACGACAAATATTTCATCAATTTATTCGTGTTATAAGTTAAAAACCCGCGAAACAATTATAAAAACTCAAGGTCGAATAAAAATTTTAAAATACAAATTAAAGCTAAAAGATTCCATCTCACTCGGAAAACAGAAGAGATGATGTTATACTTGCTGGTCTGCGCTTAGGTCATACTATTATCTCACACAGCTATATCCTACAAAATCTTCCTCCTCCTATTTGTTCAACCTGTAATGTCCTCACTACCGTCGAACACATTCTCCTTGAATGTGTACAATTCAACTCCCAACGTTCTATCCTCGACAAACCGCCCAAGCTCCTAAACATTCTTTCCTACACGCAAGATACTTACAATAGTTTATTAAATTTTCTTAAATCCTCCAATTTATATAATCTAATTTAACAATCCGTACTTCCAATTTATTCTTCCAACTTTCCACTGATTCTCACTAACTCTACGTTCTCTCCTTTCCCGTGCCTCTGGCCTAGGTGCAGTAAACAGGCACGTAAATCTACAAGTAAAGCTAAATATATGAAGTTCAGCACATGTAAGAAGAAGAAGAATATAACAGCGCAAGAACTATGGAGAGAATTCAGATCAACAGTCCATGAAGTGGCAAGGAAATTTCCAATAGAATACAAAACTAAAAGAGAAGCCGCAGATTCAATTAATTAGCAAAAGGAAATAAAGAAAATAGAAATTAATAATACAGTAGATTCAAAAAATATACGAGAATTTTAACTAATTAATAAATAAAGGAATATACAAAGGGTTATAAATAATTCTATAATCGGTATTCGTGAGGAAATAGAACTACACTCGCAAAGAAAAAAAAACCCCTATGATTCATATAAGAAAATTAAGTTATACTTTCAAGTTAAGAATGTTATCAATAAAATACCAAAATAGAAGAAACGATAAAGTCACAAATTGCGGAAAGTGAGCGTTAGTATTGTCAAAACCTCCACAATGATAATGAAACAACGGCATTAATACGGGACTTCGAGGCTTAAACTTTCAATTACGAAGGAAGTAAAAGTTGCATTTAAGAGACCAAAATAGATCAAATCAGCAGGCCAGACGGTGTACCGGCAGAAATGTTTAAAACAATGGAAGAACCCGGAATAAACATATTGCACAAGATCTGTCGGAAAATATGGGAAATACTGGTCTGGTGAGTGGACAAAATCAGCATACGTATTAATACACAAAACCGGCTCTAACAAAGAATGTGGAGACTACCGTACAATAGCGTTGATTAGTCGTGCCAGTAAAATAAAACACTACCTCCTGCCAACAAGCATGGTTTGTACCGGACAGAGGCACCCTCGAACAGCTGTTAAATATAAAACAAATAATTGAAAAGCACTCCCGTACTGCTTTGTTTTCTGTATTATCAGAAAGCTTTCGATAAACGAAAGTGGACCAAAATGTGTTAGATTTTGCTAGAAATTGGCACACCGAAACATCTAATTTATTTGCTGCAGAAAAATCGAGTTTACAGCAAGAACGGGCAAGGCTGCTGTATATTACAGATTCCCTTCAACATCTATGGAGATTGGAGTATAAGACAAGCAGTGGATGGCTGGAAAATATCTATCGAAGGAAGAAAAATTACCAACATCGAATTTGCAGATGATACGGCATTACTTACTAGTGCACAATAAGAAATTCTTGAACCAGTATCAAGAATGAAGGCAGTGGGTAATGAAGCGAGTTTAACATTGAACAAACAGATTTAATGCTGATCGTTGATGTTGACTCTATACTATGAGATATAGAAATTAAGGATAGATTAATCTATTTCGGGACATACATATTCGAAAAATTGCGGATCAGAAGTAGAAATAAGAAGACGGCTACAATTGGAAAATGTCGGGATTCGAAACTCAGCCCTACATGTAAAGACCATAAGATCACTAAAATTACAAAACTACGACTCCGGAAAACGTTGGTTTTTCCTATAGCGACATACAGTTCTGATTAACAAATCGATGAGGAATAAGATCGAACGTTTCGAAATGAAGGGATTTCGAAAAATTCTAAGGATTCCATGGACGGCTCATAAAACAAATGATTTCGTTAAACGATTTTAAAATTGAAGCCAGGCAGCGGTTGTTACTATTAAAAGAAGCATGCTAAGATTTTTCGAATAAACCTTGCAAACGAGTTGGATAAAATGATCCTGCAGCTTAAGATCGATGGAAAAAGGAAGGTATAACCGGTTATATCGATCAAATCAGAAAAATGGGTGGATTCGATTTACAACAAATTATCAATCTAGCGTAGGATCAACACAAGTGGCGATACCTGGTACCTTGCATTACATCGTGTCACGGTATTAACGAAGGAAAAACAATATACTTATTATAAAATGTATATCAAGCTACTTTATTCTAACTGAGAAAACGAACAAGAGCTTTACGTAGAATATTTAGTGTTCTCGAAGACCTGAATAATTTTTAAATTTTTACGACGAGCTTAACAACTTAGTAGTAGTAGTAGTAGTAGTAGTATAGGATATTTTAATACAAAATTTTATAAATGATGAAGAATTTTTATGTACATACACATATGTATCCTTAAAGTTACCTTAGCAGTTAAATACAACCAAATGAAAAACTAAAGAAATAATAAAGAAAATAACAATAAAATAACAATAGGAAAAATTAAGAAAAAATGAGGAATATTTAGCGCGGAATGCATGTACTGTATTTTATCGAAGATCACTTAATGATATTCTGCAATACTGGTTTTGCATTACCTGGAGTTTTTTGTAAGTACTAACGAACACTGAACACCAGACCGGACAAGCATAACCTAGGTCTTATAATGATTAAATTAATTTCTTGTTTACTGAAGAAAGATGAGAACGGTAACTGAAAATTGGTGCAAGTATTCGAATGGCTTTTTTCGCGTCACCGATAGATTTATTAACAACTTAGTAAATGCAGTTTGCACGTACCGAGAAACTGAAGGTGGTCCTTTCAAAGAAATACTGCTATATCACAACCATAGACAACCCTATTCATTATATTATGATGGAGATTGTAGTTAAATATACGTTTATTTGCATTACGACTAAAGATAATGTTAGACATTTAGTGTAATTGAAGGAAAGCTTATTACGCCTACTCTACACATTAAGATTATCCACGTCTCTCTCTCTCTCTCTCTGAGGAGCTAAGCAATCGGTCACGCAAAAATGTTAAGATTATCTGCAAATAATATAAATTTAGAATTTAACCCATTGTCTACAAATAAAAATAATAACGGCTCGATATTACATCCTTAAGGAATACCTGAAATCGGTGTATACTCATACAAACGATAACCATTGCAACGTATAGTTTTGCAAAATCGTTCAATGGAGCAGACGTGCATATAAAAAAATTTATCGGCCCTTTCATCAGTGGGTGCAGGGCAGAAATTTATCTCGTTTGTCTTCGCACTACTAGGAGCCTGATCCTAAGTTCATCATCATCATCATCATTGTCTCGTTGCTGAACGTCGTGACTAGCTCTATTGTACGTTTATTTTTACGTACAAAATCAGCTAGCATTCAAGACACTATTCGCATATGATGTTATACGGAGCGGGGTGCCGCTGCTTTCTCCGCGAAGATTAAGAATTAAATAAACTTAAATAATTAAACTAGTTGTTGTTGATTTATATAATCTGAAATCATACTGTCGAGAGTTTATTGTGCGCTGGGAATCGATATAATCTACAGTACTCAAAAAATTCGAAAGTTCAAGGCAGAACTGCAATAGGTCAATAGTTCTGAACAAGCATCTTATTTGAATATGGATATTATACTTTCTGTTTGAGAAAAGGTAGGACATATAATTGTTTTGATAATAAAAAAATAAAATAAAATAGGATTTATTTATATATATATATCCTGTTTTAAATTATAAATTTGGATATAATACTTACACTGCTCATCACCCTGATGGCACAGCTCATGCAGGTACCATGGTGTTGGTTAAAAGTTGTTACAAACAATATAAGAACTTTTCACGTAGCACAGACGTTTATCAAGTTGTTGCAGTGAATATAGATACACTCGCAAATGAAATTGCAGTAGCAGCTTTTACTGCCACAGTGGATTCATAATACCAGACATCGAGTTTAAAACCATCTTTAAAAACTTAGGAAGTAACTTCATATGCGGTGGTGATTATAACGCAAAAAACACCAAGTGGGGTTCATGATTAACTAATCAGTTTGGAAGAAGGCTGGAAAAGTGCATACGGAATAATTCATTTGCCATCCTTACACCAATGACACCTACATACTGGCCTGCACACGATAATAGACTTCCAGACATATTGGATTTCTTTGTAATCCGTGGCTTACAAAAGTATAGTAGAAAATGTAGAACAACTATTGATCTATCTTCGGATCATGTTCCTGTAATTGCTACCTTAGACATACGTCCAAGGTGTATATCTATCCAACATGGACTGGTTAACAAGTCTACAAACTGGGATCTTTTTTCAAATACAGTTCAAAGCGAAACTAACCTAAAAATTAAAATAAAAAGTAAAAATGATATAGACCTAGCTATTAAAAACTTTACTGATCTAATAGTATACGCTTGTCATAATTCTACAAGTTATAATTCAGGAAAATTATCACATAAATTTATTCCAATCGAAATAAGACAGCTGATAAAGAAAACACGAGCCGCTAGGAAAAAATGGCAGCATAATCGTTATCCATCTTTAAAAAAGCACTACACAATATTACAAAATACACTGAAAATCAAAATAAATCAATATAAAAATGAAACTACACAAAGGTATTTGAAAACAATGAACACTGATGCTTCAGTCTTGTGGTATAATACTAAGAAACTATTAAAACGCGAAAAAGAACAGTTTCACATCAAATTAAATAATGGTTGGGCCAGAACCGACAAAGAAAAATCAAACGCTTTTGCAGAATACCTCAGTTCAGTTTTTATTCCGCATCCTGATATGTGTCGTGAATACTCCGAATATATAGAAAATAACTTAAATGAACCCTGTTCACCAGGAAAAACAAAAATGTTTACTCCAAAAGATGTATTCGAATGCCTACGTAAAGTACCATTACGAAAAAGCCCTGGAGTAGATAACATCACTGGTGAAATCATTTCACGGCTTCCAACAAAGTCAGCTACTCTATTATGTTACATATTCAATGGAATATTAAGAATTGGATATTTTCCTAAAGCGTGGAAAAAAATCAGTTATAGTAATGATACATAAACCGGGCAAGCCGCGAACAGATGTATCATCCTATAGGCCTATTAGTTTACTCTGCTCATTATCAAAGGTATTAGAGAAATTAATTTTAAGTCGTATCCAGCCGATTATAAGCAGTCGTGGAATAATACCAAATCATCAATTCGGATTTCGCACTGAACATTCTACGGTGCAGCAGTGCCATCGATTGGTTGATGCGATTTTCTCAACGCTGGAGAAAAAGGAAGTATGTTCTGCAGTATTCCTGGATGTTGCAGAGGCGTTTGATAGGGTTTGGCATCCTGGATTACTTTATAAACTGGGACAGTTTCTCACCTTCGATTTATATGCATTACTTTATTCATATTTATCTGGTAGAACATTCGTTGTCAGAATTAATGGAGATTTTTCGTAAGAACATAATATTTTATCATCTGTACCGCAGGGTAGTCTACTCGGGCCTCTTTTGTATTCGGTCTACACAGCAGACATGCCGACTAGCAATCAAACCATCTTAGCAACATTCGTCGATGATATTGCTATTCTTGCATCCAATTCAGAAGCAATGTATGCAAACATCGCGGTACAAAACCATCTGAATAGGTTGGTTCAGTGGGCACAAAGTTGGCGTATGTTGTTTAATCCCAGTAAATGCCAGCACGTTATATTTACAAATAAAAAAATCAAGTGCCCGGCTGTAAGAATTAACAACATACAAATTCCTAAAAGTAATTCAGTACGTTATCTTGGCTTGTACATGGACAAAAGGCTCACATGGCGATCACATGTGGCACACACTAGAAAAACCATTATTACTCGTGTGAAATCACTACGTCCGTTATTGGGACAGAAATCGGTTCTAAATCTAATGACCAAACGGACTATCTATCTTGCAGCAATCGCTCCTATTTGGCGGTATGGAATAGAGTTGTACGGCAGTACTTGCAAGAGTAATCTTAGAAGAATACAGCAACAACAGTCCAAGATACTCCGTACTATTGCGTCTGCTCCATACTATGTTTCTAATTTGACACTGCATAAAGATCTCAAGATTCCATATGTCAACGATATTCATGTCATGCAGTATAAGAGGTTATTCGATAAATTTGAAGTCAGTAGCAATCCTAATGTTCGCAGAATGCATTCAGACAGTCTTCCAGACAATCCTCCAAGGCGTCTGCGCAGGAAGTGGTGCCGAGATGCGATTCCAATCACTTAATAAATCGGGTCTTATTCAAAAGACAACACTTTTTTTTTCATTTTAATTATTGTATTTGACCATTCCTATACTATTCCTACAAATATTTTATTCCCATCAAGTTACTCTTTTCTCTTCCTCATAGTCTAGTGTCTTACTGGAGTCACTAGACTAATATTAATTTCCTACTTACGTGTGTTTGCAGCAATTAATGCTGGTATGATGTTTAAAAGGAAAAAAAAATTGTAAATAACCAAATCAATCTGTTCGACAGTGCTGCAAAATGTGTCTGCGTTTCGTACTACACTCGTTATTATTATTATTATTATTATTTGCGCTTACATTTTATCAGTTAGGATTAAAAGTTATTTAACGGAAAACTTTGCCGACATCGTAATAAATTTGGCTAACGCGATATTATGTCGGCCCGTTATTCGGTTATACTTATATTTCAATAACGGACGTAATATTCGAACGGATAATATAGACTAATTTATTTTTTGAATTGATATATACCGGATATATTTTTTTACCAATGTAATTTATAGTTACGGTTCACCAAATTGATTACGGAAAAAAATGATTCGATATTAATATTATTGAAATAATTTTGCAGTTCCAAATGATCGTAAGTAAATAGTAATATCATAATAATAATAATGAGCAAATGAACAAATATTTATTTACAATTCGTTAACATAAATTCGGATAACTTAAAGATAAGTGCATTGGTAAAATCGATAGCGATTAAATTATATGTATATATATATATAAATTATATATGTAAACTAAGTGCATTGATACATTATATAAGTATGACTGCAAAATATTGTGGGATAAAATTGGGATAAATTTAACTGAAACGAACTTTAACATGTAAGAATATAAATATGTTTAATACGTAATATATTTTCGAATAGAATTTAAGTGTACAAAGTAAATATTCGTTATACGTATCTTATAGTGATACCGACAGTCGTAATATCCGATATTTTTTTAAAACGTCCAAATAGGACAGAATTTTAGGGCAGTATTTTCTTTCACCGTTTCCCGAATATACAAGAGCCGATAGTTTAAACTATCGGGGCTGGTTTATTTAGTATAATTTCGTATTTCTTGAAGATTCAGAATATTACTGCTCCGGTTCTACGAGCATCAAACTAGGAGAGAAAGTATGACACATGACGATTTGATAAAATAACGACGGGAAACATAAGTAGCTGTTTATAGATAACCGTTAAACGGACCAGAAATAAACGATATATTTATTATACATATATCATTATGATCTTGATCGATTATCCGAGAGGGGTGTCGTGAGATATGCCAACAAAAATGTTTTTAGCCAATTTACACCATTGCTCACGATGTGACACATGTAACATTGTATCGTGTTGATCACCAATATGGTAACCTTGGTCTTGTGGTCTCCGTTGTTCTATTCCATTTCCTTACCGCTTAAGATGCCCGAAATATGTTATCTCCGTGCCCCGTGCCCTTGCGTACCGATTATTTCTTGTAGCATTTGATCTTTTCGCAGTCCACGATGTTCTAAGTGCTACTATCCGGCATCACAACTGCTGGAACTTGTTGATTCGGTTCAAGGATGTCTTTTTCTACGTCTTTCAGCCGAGTATAGTAAAACTGAAAAAGTTAGTATGTGAACTAATTATATTTTAATAATTATCCTTACGGATCCATCTCTCCGTAGCTTCATCAATTTAGCATCTTTTTGTATACGACGTTTAATTTCTCCTTCAGAACCAGCCGTATTTTCTATTAACTACCCTAAGTACATAAATTTGTTCACCATTTCTTATACGGATAAGGCATTTTCCTTCAAGGATGTTCTGTTACCTCTGTGTATCGTAGTTACTTTTGTTTTCAAACTAATAGGTAGTACGAGTGTCATGTATATTACACACGTGTGTGTGTGTGTGTGATAATGTACTTATTTCTGAATAAAATATAGCGACCTATTATTGAATTTTCGCACTTTTTATTTTAAAAAATGAAAATAATCGCCAGGTTGAATTTTGATTTTAAAATAATATGAAAATATTGCAATAATATTTTAATTAATATTTATTTAAAACACCACCGACGTGATTAACATTTTTTGTTTCACAATAAAAACGATAGATCGCAACACTGATTATAACATATCGAAAAATATACACCAATTTAGATATCCGCTTCGTCTAATTCGACCCGAAAAGTGATAAAAAGTGAAGACACACACACACATATATATCATCATCATTCGTTACCGAACGTCATATACGTTTATTTTTATGTTCAACAAAATGGGCTAACATTCAAAGCACGAATTATGTGCAATACGCACATGGTACAGAGTGGGGTACCACTGTCATCACAGTGATAATTCAGAGTTACGTAATGATGACAAATTTGATAAACTGAATGTGTCGCCAATTGGTTTAGAATCTTCGACCGTCGAGGTGACAGTCGATCACTCAAAGCAATTACGCCACCGCAATTTATACATATATATAGATATACAAAACAATTTAGATAAAAATAAAATAAAATGTATCTTTTTTTTTTAAACGTAGCCATCGCGTTTGGTTCCTTTTCGCTCTGTTAAATTTTGGTTTTTCCGTGAATATTCTAATTGGTCCGGATCATGTCGACAATAGAAGATGAATATTCGGTGGGAAAAGTGAGTTCGTTTGTTTTTAATACATGCTCACCGTAATTTCGTTAAAAATTAGAATTTATCGATATAACAAAAATTCGTATATAACATACTTAATGAAGAACAAAACTTGTAATCATTGTTTCAAGTTTAAAATTAGACTTTTTCCACCTTGAATTCGAAACTTAAATCGATTCGTGTTTGAATTTTCTACGCATTCTCCAACTTTCTCACTTCCTTGATATCACGGGCGTTTTTGACCGGATGTCCTGGATGAAAGTTCTCGGTGAGCTACATGCGGCCCAAGTCTCCAGTTATTTAATTGAAATGCTGGAAGACTACTTCCGGGGGAGAACTGCGGTAGAAGACCTTAACTCAGGGCTGCTCCCAGGGAAGCGTCGTAGGACCCATCCTTTGGCGAGTTTTTATTAACCCGCTCCTCAAGGCAACTTGGCCAGAGGGGACAAAAGTGATAGCGTATGCTGACGACGTAGCCGTCCTCGTTGCCGGTGACAGTCGAAAGCGTTTGGAGCTACTGAGTCGGGAGGTCACGGAGATTTTATCGACGTGGGCCGACCGCTCAGGCATGGTCTTCTCTGCCGGCAAAACGACGTATATGACCCTTAAAGGGAAATTAGAACGTCAGCCGGCAGTAAGATTAGGGAATAAACCTTTACGGTGGGCAACGTCTACGAAGTACCTGGGGGTTACGCTAGATTCTAGCGGAAGCTTCTCGGGTCACTTACGGGACGTTGTCGCGAAAGCAATATCAGCGTACCACGGTATAGCCCGAGTAGCACGGGCTGAGTGGGGGATCCCGCACGCTCCGGCGAAGCTTTTGTACAAAGCGATAGTTATACCGATTGTTACATATGGTGCATCGGTATGGGTTCACAGGGTCACTAATGGTAAGCTAGTTGACCTCGTACGAAGCGCACAAAGGCCAGCCCTTATCGCAATGACCCGAGCGTACCGAACAGCCCCGACGGTTGCTTTGATCGCCCTGGCGGGTGTACTCCCGCTAGAGCTAGAAGTATACTGTCGCGCTGTAATGTTCGCATTAAGGTACAATGCTCGGGTTACCTGGGAGAGGGAAGTATTCTGCGCGCTCGATGATTTATCGTCGGTGAGTATGGATATAACCCTCGACGATCGGGACAGGGTAACGGCTCGCGGACCGAGAGCAATTAGTAGCTTGGTATGCGCGTCGATAATAAGTAAACGCATGCATGCTGAGTTTGCTAGTGCTGACGTCTTTACAAAGGGCCGCAAAATAAGCAGGTCCCTGCGTAACAAAGTATACGACGTCGCTCTCGCGAGATGGCAAAGGGCTTGGATGGAATATGACGGTGCCGTCAAGTCCCTACTGCCTGAGGTGGTCGACCGGAAAACATGCGAATGGTTTGTGCCCTCGCGGGCGCTAACATGTTTCGGTACGCGGCACGGCCCGTTCGCGTGCTACGAGCAACGTTTCTCCTTGCGGGAAACGCCTCGGCAGTGCGTGTGCGGTGCCGGTGCGTGCACGGTCGCCCACTTGTTGAACGCACAAACAGATGTGCCTAGAGGAACTTGCCGCAGAGCAACTTCGGCCAGGGAAAATGCATTCGGTCGGTATCGCCAAATTATGGGGGTGCCGGCCGAGAGCTGGACAGATTTCTTCCGTCAGAAATCTACCTGGTCCACCGGCCAACAGCTTGTGCGCATTTTTTACAGAATAGCGCTAGAAAGCGGAAACGAAGTTTGCGCTGTACAGCCCTACGGGGCCGCAAACTCGACACTCGAGATGAACTCGTCCAGTACCTGACAAGTCGCGCTTGCGCTTCTTGTTGGGGGACAGTAGCTCGGTCTCTCGAGTTTCACTGAACGATTGTAATCGTTTTTACCGGCCCGGACTTCGGACCCGGGGAACATGCCGGTAGGTGAAGAGTTAGACGGTGACGGCTGCCGCGATACCTCAGTCGCGCCACCGAATACATCGGGCTGGAAGCCGTCTTGACGGTCTCTGGAAGGAACGGGTCGGTGGTATAAACTTAACGGGACTTGTCCCGGCGTTGAGGAACACCGGCTCGGGGAAGGTGGAGGGCCTTCCAGGTAAATATTAAAATTTACTGTCCCACTCTCCCTCCCGCTACCAATACTTACACATATATAAATGTGTACATTGTTTTATATATATATATATATATATATATATATATATATATATATATATATATATAGATATAATAATTATAAACACACACACATATATATACATACGAATGGATAACCTTTATTTAGTATATAACTATTTATCTACATTTTAATAATTAATATTAATCTAAATTAACGTGCCGTCTGCAACAACTAAGGCTAAAATCAAGGAGTTGAGACGGGACATGCGTAAGTCCATAATTAGGTTAGTAATAGAGGAGTATTCATCTTTGAAGAGAAGTGAAAATAAGGAGGGAAGTTTGAGATACCATCTGAGTGAGGATATGGGAGACGGAAAGCGTGGCGCTACATACGGAGCAGTGAGGAGCAGGAGTTCTGTTGATCAGGTGTAAATGGAAAAGTCTTGTATAACTCAACTGCAATCTCCTGAGGACAACGTCTTCTCTGCGGTTTGGAAGTGAAGTCTTCCAAGGTAAAACGGAGTTCTTGATTTGGCGAAGCTTATATAATAAAGATGTCAATTGCCACTTTTGTTTCCACGAAGCAAAATGTCTTGATTTGATATAATTACGTACATCAATAGCGGGAACTGGGTCGTTTTGGGATCGGCAACAATGTAGCAGCCTCCCTTGATGCTCTATCTGCCCGTTCCTTATAGTTGCTGAATAGATCGCATAAGGAGTTGAGGGCTGAGAGAGAGTCGGAACATACAACCGATGTTGGATGTTAGAGCTTATTATGGAGTTCATGGCGGGGCAAATGGCACAAAGTTCGGCTGAAAGGATGGAAAGTGACTGAGAAAGCGAGTGCCGTATAATGACAGAGCAGCCAACAAACCCATTGAATGAGGAAACATCGGTATACAACACTGATGGACCAGTGATAAGAGACCGGACTCTTTTGATGATATCCTTGGTTGGTATGCCATATTATATATAATACATGGGTGTGATATTTTGATATTACTGTTATTATTAAGGCTAAAATTCTTTTCTTTTTTCGATCGTTATACTAGAACCTACCTCTCCCAATTGTTTCCATTATATTTACAATGGGCTATTCTATGCAGGGTTCTCCTGTTTCCCAGAAATTTCTTTAAATAATCGTCTCAACGTGTATATTATTCGATTTGTTTCGTATGTCAAAAACCATTCCACTAGTTTTTTCGTACACGGACCCACTTTGCATCTAATGGCATGTCCTCCCCGATTCCATTTTAAAGAGCCGATTAATGCTACGTTACCTCTGTTTCTACTCATTTTTTTTTAGTAGTCTTTACCTTGATTTTATCTAGTTATTTGATCTTCAGGACGCTTCTAAATTCTTATGGCAGGTTTTCAGGATGCTTTCTTATTTTTGTGTTAGCGACCATGTTTGTATACATAATACATTTGTACGTCAAGTGCGACCGAAACGTAATATGGAATTCGTATTATAGATTGATATTATTAATAAAGTTCAGAGAAATTTCTTATAATACTTGTATTTGAAAGAAACTTGGATTTCTTCAAAGTACAATTATGAATTTCAAATGCTTATCAGTAATTCGGTATATCTGATTTCGCGCGATCAATTAGGTGGTAAGTTAAGTTGGCTAGAGGCTTTGTTTTACCACGAAAAATGTTCGTTCTTGATGGAATTCTGATTCAGGCGTTACGAGCAAAACGCGTAAAAGATTTATATACGTATTTTATTTCACATTATACCCGATATTGATTTTAATTTAAATTTCAGGAAATTGTTTACGGTGGATCGAGCGATTCCGCGAGTAAAGATGACGGGCGAAAAAATCATTTAGTAACTTATTTGTACGACTGCTACGATACCATCCGCTCTAATGTATTAGCCGTGTTGTATTTCCTGAGTCCGATTATATTTTATTTCAGTTTGTTGTTTTGGCCATTCATCATTCCTCACTTATTATGGATCTACTATGACAGAGAAACCCCGCACCAACGTGGCCGCACGTATGTACTCCATTTAATTGGTAGCACACTAAATTATTGTGATCGGATGATTGTAAATTTCGCTACATGTAATGAAATTACTGACAGTATTTAAAGTTTAAATTGTCCAGATAGGAAATTAATTTAATCACCTAGCGACGATGTACTACTAAAAAAAAAAAAAACTCTGTCAGGACATTTAAAATATTTTCAAAATTCAGGAAAAAACTGTGTGCCTCGGGGTGCAAGGAAAGTGAAATTTAAAGAGGTTTTTTCCAAAAAACACTTATTTAATAAACTCATGATTTTGTACAAATTTCACAAAGAAAAGGAACTCACTTTTATCCTTAACTTGAACTAGCGATGACTCTGTGCAGCGAACATTTGAACTAAATAACGGATAGCTGTCACGCATGCGCATTTTAGGCGCGTATATATACATATATATATATATGATTGATCAGGAGTGTATTGTCGGGATGACAGAGCTTGTTTCGAATGTAAAATTAAGTGTAGTACAAACGTTATATAAATAGAAAAGGTGTTTAAAGTATATATATATACATATAAGTAGTAAGTACGTACAACGAACTGGTAAGCTTGAAAATTGTATAAAAATCGAAAAATTGTGAATAATTTAACATTAAAAATTAGTGATAAGAATTAAGAGAAACTTTATTGACTTCCATCTGGTTGTAATTGTTCAATCTCATTTGGAACAGTGTAGCCAGATATAAGATATAACAACAAAAATATAAAATATCAGATTTTATTTGTCAGTAGCGCTATCTGGAATATTCGTTGACTGTTTAGAGTGCGATCTTTTGAGTAAACATAACAACGAATTTTTAAAAATGGACATAAAAACGTTAAAAGAAGAACTTTGTGAACTAAGGGAAGAATTGAATGTGGATATAACAAGGAGGTTAGAGGAACAAACAGAAAAAATTACGTCAGACTTACATAAAATATTTGATAAAAAAATTAAACATTTAGAAGAAAAAGTAAAGCAACAAGAGGTAAAAATTTCAGAGTTAGAGCGCTTAATGCGGAAAAATAATTTGGTCTTTCACGGCATAGAAGAAGCCAGTAAAAACGAAAACTTAGAGGAAAAAATCTTAGACATAATTAACAATGAAATGAACATAAGGTGTTCAGAGGAAAACATAAGTATAACAAGGCGATTAGGAGTGGTGAAAAATAACAAGAAAAGACCAGTACTAGTCAAATTTACGACAGAGAAAATTAGAACTAGAATATTAAAAAATAATAGTAAACTAAGAGTAGATAATATATATATATATTACAGAAGATTTCCAAATGGAAATAATAGAGAAAAGAAAAGAATTAGTGCTACAAATGATGAAACACAGAACAGAAGGAAAATATGCGGTTATTAGGTATGATAAGCTAATAGTCAAAGAATTCGATCAGTCCTTAAAAAAACAAGGACAGAAACAGAAACATAAAGTCAGATCAAGCAGAACACGTAGAAACGGACCCGTCTGAAAGAATATTAATAATGAAAAACAAAAACAAAAACAAGCAATCAATACTAAAACAAATTTCAAAGAATAATAATAATACTCACCGCCCACAGCTGAGATCACAATCATCCTTACAATAGCAAGCAATGAGGGCTAGCCCGACATACAAGTTAGATAAGAAAAAACAAGAAAAAAGCATAAACAAACATTGCCCAGAAAGGTTGGCCACCGAGGGCAATAAAGGCCACCACCTTCCAATCAATACTACTAATAATAATATCCTAACACAGTTAACAAAAAACAAACAAAAATGTAAAATCATTAAAAACGGATGAAAGATTAATTGAATTAGAACAAGCAATGCAGTATTTCCGGATAGATATTTTAGGAGGAAAATATTGGATGCGTAAAACTCAAAATCGTCTAGAATGGAATCAATTGGGGAAGAAATATGTGGATGCTTGATTGGAGGAGGCCAATGCTCGACAACGGGCTCAAATTTCCTGTTTTAAATATAGTGTATTACATAATATTTATTATATAAGTATTAAGGTTATAATATATAGAATATTATATATGGGTATGTTATAAATAATGGAAATAAAGGCTTTTGTATTGTTTATATATATATATATATATATATATATATATATATATATATATATATATTTAATTAATTAAATTATCCACTCGTTAACCGAGTATGGAGTACCATCAATTATTTATGAATCCTGAGGTAGCTAATCAAACCAATTTTTGCGGCGCACACCTTTCTGCATGCATCGCACGTAAAAGCGTCATTATTAATATTATCCACTCGAACCGTTCCAATCAATCCTTTACGTCGATTTCTTTTCCTTTCTTCCGCAGCAGCATTTTGATCCGCTTTCTGCAAACCATCTCGTATTGTCTGTCTCCAGATGGTACGATCCATCGCTAGCTTTTCCCAACTCCTGCGATCAATTTCGCATTCCTTTAATATCCGATGCAAATAGTCTTTATATCGCCAACGAGGACGTCCAATGCGCCGTTTACCAACCAGAAGCTGACCATAAAGGAATTTCTTCGGAAGTCTTTTCTCGTTCATTCTGATTACATGTCCAGTCCATCTCAAACTATTACTATAAAGCAGCATCCGAATAGACTTGCATTTTGCCCGCGTTAAAATTTCGCGATTCGTCACTCAGTCCTGCCAACGAACACGTAGTAATCTGCGCAGCGCTCTCTGATGGAACGCTTCTAGCGACCGTATGTTCTAATGGACTTGTACATTATCAGTTTTGTTGACAATAAGATATGTGTATTATTAAAGATCCTTCTATCAAGCTTATACATTGCAGCTGAAGCAGCTTGCATTCTACTACAAATCTCGGGATCCAAGCTGAACTTGTTGTTAAGCATACTACCAAGGTATTTAAAACTTTCCACCTGTTCTATTACACTATTGCCTAATTCCAACACGTGTACATTTTGCCGTTTGTTTGTGGGAGCTACCTGTACAAGTAATTTGGTTTTTCCCTTATTTATAGCTAGGCCAAAACTGTTGTATACTGCATCAAGTATTTTGATAGTAGTCTGCAGTTCCCGTATGGTGTGTGCGACCACAGCACAATCATCTGCGTACTACTCTGGAGCATTTAGAAGCTGCTTGCAATCGATGTACATTAAATAATCCGCCATTAAACCTACTGATCATTACTATCTTTTCAGGTCCAAGCTTTTTAACTGCTATCATATGTATGAAAGCCATATACACTGAAAACAGCACAGGGGCCAGCACACACCCTTGCTTGACTCCTGTACTAACTTTAAATGATTCAGAATTTCCATCTCGTAGCATCACCATGCTTGTATTGTTGTCATATAGAAGGGAAAGCAATCCAATAAATTTCGGCGGACAGCTAATTTTCTACATGCATTTCATCAATAGCTGCCTATGCACCGAGTCAAAGGCTTTACTAACATCAATAAATGCAATGAAAAGATCCCGATTTTGTTCTAAGCACTTTTCTAGTAGCTGCCTAAGCGAGAATATTGATTCGATGGTACCACGACCACTGCGAAATCCATTCTGTGTCTCAGGAAAGGTTCGTTCCAATATTGGTAAAATACGATTAAGCATAATCCTGGCAAATAATTTCCCCACAGTTGAAAGCAATGAAATTCCCCTGTAGTGGTTACAATCGCTCCTGTCGCCCTTATTCTTAAAAATGGGCACTATGGCAGCTAATTGGAAATCAGTTGGCATAGATTCTTGTTCCCACATAATAGAAAATAATTTATGAAGCGCGTTTAGCAGGTTGCTGCTTTCCAACTTTAGAATGTCCGGTAACACTCCATCTGGGCCGGCAGCTTTCCCATTTTTTATGTGCTTTAATGCATCTTTAACCTCTTTTAAGGATATATCCTCGTCTAAAGCAGCGAGTTGCTGAGAATTGATTTACACAAGTATCATTATTTAATAAATTCTCAAAGTGACATTTCCATTTTCGCGCTATTCTATGATGATTACTTATGATATTTCCATATTCATCCCTTAACAAAGCATTTCTATACGGTGTAGGTCCATATATTGCTTTAGTTGCTGAAAAGAACTCCCTATAACGGCCGGAATCTGCATATGTTTGAATCTCTTGTGCCTTGTTTTGCCACCAATTGTTCTTCATCCAGCGTGTTTTCCTTTGAACTTCAGCCTTTATTTCAGAAAATTTTTGTTTCAGCCTTACGTTGCTTGTATCATTCTGCCATTGAGTGAAAGCTAGCCTTTTCCGCGCAATTAGGTCAGTAATTTCTTTATCATTTGCGACAAACCAGTCCTGATTTTTCTTTTTAGATGTCATTATCGCACGGGAACAAGTGAGGTGTATTACTTCCTTCATTTTAGCCCAAACTTGACTGCTATTCGAGGCAGAATCAATCTCCAACGCACTGAAAGCTTGGTCAATGAGATTCGTTACCTCTTTGCGCTTATTATCGTTTCTTAAGGCATCAGCATTATATCGAGCAGATTTGGGTTTTAAGTATTTTTTATGAATCTTCTGCTTCGTCAGCGAAATCACTGATCTTACAAGCATGTGGTCTGTTGAACATTCTGCGCCTCGCATAACTCTAGTTATTCTTACCTCTCTTTTATATTCAGAACGCACGATTATGAAATCTATCATATGCCATTGCCTTGACCTTGGATGCATCCAGGTGCCTTTATAGATGGGTTTAAGCTCAAATATCGTGTCTGTTATAACTAGACCAAGGCTTTCACAGAACTGGAGAAGACGGTTGCCGTTATCATTTACGCATTTTAGACTGTGCTTACAACAACATTTGGCCAAACATGCACATCATTCCCTACACGTGCATTGAAATCTCCAAGTATAAATACTCGTTCTTTATTTGGAACACTCTTAACGAGATTGTACAAGTCTGAGTAGAAAATCTCTTTATCATTTTCTTCCGCATCCATTATGGGCGCATATGCACTAATAACATGTATTTTGGTCCTTATATTTAGTTGTAGACATAACTTCATTAATCTTGATCCATGATTTTCTGGTGAGGATATGACATGATCCACATAACAACGCTTCAGCGCTATACCAACTCCATGCAAGCGCTTGTCACCAAGAGCATTGCCGTGCAAAAACAAAACGTAGTCGCCTGCAGGCTCATAAAGGTTTCCATCACCAAGTAATCTGGTTTCACTTATAGCTGCAATATCAATGTCGTATCTGTGTAACTCCTTTGCTAAATGAGCGGTTCTTCTTTCTGGTACATTATCGCTATCCGTTAAAGTTCGTATGTTTCAAGTTCCAAATTTAAGTATTAAATCATTCCTGTTCTTCTTACCGCATGATTTGGGTTTCCGCCAGCCGCGGCACGCTGACCAGGATAGTTGGAGCAGCCGATGTTTGGGGCACCTTTTCTAGCCCTCTCCACATTCGTGGTGGGCAGCGGGGATCCTGAAGAGGCCTGCCCAGTCGCATATCCGACTGCTGAATTCAACTTCCGCTCCATTCCAGTTGAAAGCGACCATATAGGACATGCCGCCTGCCGTGCAAGTTGCAGCTAGTAGCTTCCAGCCGACCAGGCCTGCTACCACCGCCACATACTTATCGCCGTAGGACTTCTTAAAAGGGGAGTGAGTTAGATAGGAAAAAGGAGAATGGGAGGAAAGAGAAAGGTGAGAGAAGAGAAGACGGTACAGATGCGCATGTTGGAACACAGAAGCTGTTGCGCTGTAACTCCCATGCTGCCTATACAGCTGCAGCGTGCGATCCGGTGGCATGGTTAATCCAAGACAACCGGACACACTGCAGCTGGTGTATAACAGGCGAGGAAATACATGTAGTGGAAAGTAAAGGTAGGATAAATAAGGAAAGGGGAGAAGGAGGAAGGAGTTTGCCACTTTATTCGGGGTGACACCCTAGCATTTGGATAAAAATCCTGACCACAAGGCAGCGGTTTGCTACTGAGGAGGTAGCAGTGTTTCGTTTTTACAGCGACCAAATCTCGCTGAGGGTGAGACAGTCGTAGGATGTTGTGGACTTTTAACAGGCAGTTCCTCAAGCTGCCCATCCACATCCTCTTGTCTCATTGCCCTGTCACTACTGGAATCGTCTGCCAGAGACTTTCTACCAGTAGCCGCTGTTGGTCCGCGACTGCTTATTTGACAATTGTCTTATTCGCAGCTAACCTACATATCTGTAGGCCATTCCATTATCCGCCACCTATGGACGCGCCCCGTTCCGGTTACAGCTCCGGCCCGGGATGTACGAAGTACCCCCCGGCGGGGATATATATATATATACACATAGATCGAGAGAGTGATACGCCGATGTATATACGCACTTGCGCATGTCTGTCATATTCTGTATGGGTTTGTAGGTATGTATGTAAACTGAATATACACGTATATGAGTTTAGCATGCGGCGAAGGGTGGAGGAGCCCGACTACACTGTGAGAATACGAGCCTACGTCATATGGACTTATATATATATTTTAAAGAAACATCACAAAGGTAATGTTAAAATGTGATCTGTTCAGGGACATTTAGCATTATTCTGGTATTTTGTTTGTAATAAATCATCTTCCCAACAGAAGTTAATGTTCGTCAGTATCCACCTAGGCTAATTCGTGCGATTTTGTTAGTTTTAATCTCCGAATATCTAGTTTACGAGCCTGCAGCTAATTTATTTACATATTTATACGCGTTTCCACTCTTTGCTGATATTTCTAGCCATAATTTCGATCACTTCCGGTATCGTTAGAACTGCGAAATCGCGATGAATAACTGAATTTCTTTCGTACCATCTGGCGTCGGCTATTTTTCTGAGAATTTTTTTCTTCAGAATTAGGCCATCTGATGAAATAATTTATGCAAGATTCATCGTCTTTCTCTCCAGCCAATACTTCTTCATCCTCTGCCGATGTTCATCTTTTCTTTCATCCTTCCACATTGCGCCATTTTTTTTTTCTGTTTTTCTTTGAAACTTTAGAAATTTACAATTTTTTCTAAATATTTGTCTACTTTGTATTTATTCTTCTTCTATCTCCATTTCGTGTAAATCATTTTTAACTTCTACCAAACAGCTTATTCTTGTATTTTTATTTTTATCAGCAGTATTGTCACCAACGTTTTGTCTCTTCGTTACTGTTTGTGACTATTTTCTCGTTTTTGTCACCAGATTCATTTCTCTCTGCATAACGTTCAATCTCTTTGTATATTGAGTTTATATGCGCAGGTTTATCTTGTCTGCAGAATTGTTTGATCACTCGATTTAGCATGGGATAGCTTCGTTATGTATCCTCTGTGCTTATTTTTTTATTACCTTTATTCTTTACATCTCTTCTTTCTAAATTAAATGTCATGTAATCTGTTATCCATACTTTCTTTGTTTCCTTTGTTTTTGTTTGTTACACTTCTGATTGGCAATAGTGTCCATCGAGTTCTTTATTCTTTTCTTTAATTGTATCCATGTTTCTTCTGATACATTTTTTCATTGCTTAATCTTATTTTGAACAAGTTATTTTCAATCATTTTAGTCGTAGCCGTATTAACAACTGATAGTCTAATCCGCAATCCGCTCCGGGATAAGTTTTTATATTTAGTACACCGGATTTCCATCTTTATTTCATGACAATGTAATTAATTTGACTCCTACAACAGTCACCAGGTGACTCCCACGTATACAGCCGACGTATATGATGTTTAAAGCATGTATTCATTATTGCAAAATCACTCGCAGCTTGAAATTATTTTGTATTATTATTTCTCGCTTTGATATTTTGCTGATTGTCGGACGCCGACGATGTTCTTGCATATATCTGAATAATGTTCATTATAACCGGTTTTGTATTTATTCTAATCGTCAAAATCGTTTTATTTACAGGGTTTCAGTTTAGTGCAGTTCGTTCCACTGATTTAAATAACAGTAATGCTACTCCTCTGTATGACCTGCTTCCGTTTGTATATATCCCGATCCTTTCCAGTATGTTTCACATAAACCGAGTATGTTAATTTTATATTTTTCCATTTCTTTTTCAACTGTCACTAGTTCACCAGGTTGTAGTAAAACTTGGACATTCCATGTAGCTATATTCAGTTGTTTATGTTTCTTGTTTCAACACCAGTAGCATATTTTCGATCATGAGCCTGTTGTGCAACTACAGAATGTTCAGTCGTCCATTTAACACCATCCGATCTAGACCCGGTATGGCGCCGATTGTCAATCGGATCGCTGGACAAAACAGTATCTTTTATTTGCATTATCATAGAGGTTTTCTTGAGAGTATTCAGAGTGGGTTCTCTTTGCCTTTTCCATCACATTGTATTTGCCCTTCACACTGTTCCTAGTGTCGCCAAACACTGTTCAATTTACTGCTGGTTCGATCTACATGACCTCCATCAGTAGTTGATACTGGAAGAGTTGCTGCCCTGTTCAAGAGTAAATTCCTATTATATATATATATATATATATATATATATATATATATATATATATATATATATATATATATATTTACGGATGTTTTTAAACAGATACGCGATGATGAGAAAACTGCGCATATTTAAATGGACGACCAATTATTTTCCGATCAAAATGGTCAAAACTTGCGAATTACCAGCCGATAGAAATTATATGTTCGCGTCGTTTCCTCATGGTTTATCGTGTTACGGTGCAATCTGCAATTTCATGACAGAAGCTAACAATTTCAGCGAAGCTTTTCCCGGCTTAAATACGTATCTCGTTACATTGAAAGAAGTATTTTACTTCCCGACAGTCAGATATTTTAGCCTTAGTCTCGGTAAATATATTGGTGTACTTACAATAATTTTTAATATAATTTTAATCGCGTTTAATGCATATCATTCCAGATATCGGTACACATTAGTATAAAATAGATTTTTTTTCCTGGAAAATTGCCACGACTAAAAATTAAACTTAGATTTAAGGCCTAAAGTTGCGCTACCTATTAACTGTACATTGCACTGACAAACTATTTGGCTTATTCGATAGAGTACTGTGTGCAATTAACATGCGCATACAAAATATAAAAGGGCAAAAAGTAAGCAAATAGTTTGTCTATACATGAACAAATGTACACACTATATTATATATATATATATGTATCACGATAAGCTTTTGTCTATCTACTTCTGGATGAAGGCTTTCTTCCACCCACTTCTAGCGCTTTCCTCAACCAATTTATCCCAGCTACCTTTGCTATATCATTGTTTGGCCTTCCCTGTTTCCTTTTTCTGTCCATCAGCCACCACTGTACGATCCGCTTTGACCTTCATCATTACTTAGTATTATTTTTGGTTTACTTTGATCTACTGTCACCATTACTTTGGTTTTCTTAGTATTAATTGTAATACCATATTTATCACAGTTTCTAATAATTTCAATAATATTCCCAGCATTTTCTGCTAATATTATCGCGTCATCTCCTGCGTACCTTATATTATTAATGATTTCACCTCCAAATTTGACACCTTCAGATCTGTTTGTTAACGCTTCTCTAACTATATCCGCGTATACATTGAACCGGCGACAAAATGCAGCCCTGTCTCACGCCGCGTTCAATGTTGATTTTATCGGTCGTTTCGCTGTTATTTAGTATTACTGTTGCCATCTGTTGCCAATATAAGTTCTTTATTAATCTATCAGCATTTCCCAATACAATTTCTTTTAATATGTTAATTAATTCGACAACCCGTACTTTATCGAAGGTTTTTTTCTATAAAACAAATATATATTGGTCGTTTAATTTTTTCAACTTTTGAATTAATATATTCACGCAGAATATATTAATCTCTGGTTCCCAGTCCACATCGGAAACCAAATTGTTCATTACTGATATTTTCTTCACATTTTTTTGCCGTATTCCAGCTTGTATTACTCGTAGTAGTATTTTTAATGTGTGGCTAATTAGATTTATAGGTCTGTAATCGTTACACTATGATGACCAGCTCTGGTCTTCGGAACCATAACTTTGACACTAGCCATTCTTTTGGAATATCTCCTGTCTTATATATTGTATTAAACAATTGTATTAGTATCTTAATGCTTCTATCATCAAACAGTTTATATATCTCCGCTACAACATTATCTGGCCCCGGTGCTTTACGTATTTTTGCACATTTTATTTCCTGGGCTACTTAATATTCTAATATATATAAAACATTCATTCTGTTTATTGTATTTAGACCATCTCTGTCGTCTCAAAATACTAATCGAATGTGATCATGCCATGCTTTTTTAATATCGTCACTTTTTATTAATGGTTACCCTGCATTGTTTTTTAACATCATTGGTTTTCTTTGTCTATATACACCAGCAACCTTCTTTTAATAGTTTACGTAATTTAAAATCATCGTGCTTTTCTTGTAGTTTTTCAATTTCAGCGCATCTTTCTCTAAGTAATTTCTCGTTTGGTTGTTGAATTTTCTTCATCGCTATCTTTTGAAATGCTAAATATTCTATATCTATATTTTTCAATGATCTTCGTTTTTCTAACAGTTTTGAAATTAACGCTGTAAACCATTCTTTCTTATTGTTTTCCATTTTTTGAATTGCTACTACCCTTGTTTGAGTTTGCACAACATTTTTAATCGTTTTCCATATATCGTCAGCTGTTCTTCCTTTTACAATTTCTACTTTTCTCCGGTTGAATTCATTTGATATAGCTGTTTTTACTTGTTGTTTAGTTGTATCATTACTTAAAATTTTTTGAACACCTCTCTGTTGGGTAACTTTTTTATCGGCCCGTGCTTTAAAGTTTTTCAATTTAACGACCGTGAAATGGAACACCGGTTTATACTTAGAGAAAAAGAATAAAAATTCCATAAACGAACACGAATGCAACTGTAACTACGAATTAATACGAAACAAAATACAAAACCCTACAATAACAGCGACGATAATGTTAGGATATTAATTCTTAATTATTTGCAGGATTCCGAGCCAGTTCCGCTCGATGTATAACGGATATTCTAAACGGTCCTCCGGGTACTGTTTGCGTTGTAATTGTCGGGGGTGCGAATGAAATGATGATGTCCGTCCCGGGTACTAATAAATTATTTTTACGAAATCGGAAAGGATTTGTGCGTTTAGCATTAAAAACTGGGTAAGACGGTAGATTATTTTTATCACGCTATGGATGTTTTATTAAATATTTATAAATTTATATCTATGTATGTAAATATAAGTTTATACATATTATATATATATATATATATATATATATATATATATATATATATATATATATATATATATATATATATAGAATTGAATTTATTCGCATAATTATGAAAATAAGGCCCGAATTTATCGAATACATTATTTATTCCAGTTTGTAAAGTTTCAATGTCGTCGTTTTATTAAAATGAGCGTAGTGATTTTAAAATTTAAGTTAAAAATAAAATTTATTATGTTTCCTGTAGTCTTGTAAAGTAAAACTTTTCCGACGATTAAATTATTATCGAGCACACTACTTAAATTTATTTAGAAGAAGATCAAGCTTTCATTTCATTACATAATCTACTTTTTACGAAATTATTGGCCAAGTACCATTTCTAACCTTGACAAACAGTTATTCAAGTTAATAATTAATTAAATTTTTAATAATCAGTATAAACGTGATCAGAAAGAAATACAGGGAAAAAACGGTGAAATAAAACCCCCCCTGCCAAGATGAAAGAAAAAACTGCAATAAAAATAATTAAGTTAACCCATAAATCAGATAATTACAATTTACAATCGACATTTATTAATAAATCATATAATAAAATAATAGCAACTTTACTCGCAATAAGAAAATAGTCAATCATAACACAAAAAGTCAACGCTTTATATCAGGAATACTGAAAGACCCAGTGCGCTCACACACATCTTTTTCAAATCAAACCAATTTTAGGACACTGGAAAGAACAAAATAAAAGGTGCAAACTAGATTACGAATAGGCCACTTACATCGCAATACCTACTGAACAATACACCTGCTCCAAAATGCCCAATAATACTCCAATAACATTACACCACATACTACTGGAATGTGCAAAATATGCAAACCATCGAAATCTTTACAATATATCAACCTGAACTTTCATATCTCGCTCTCAGTTTGATAATGAAAACTGTGTTTTCGAATACGCGAAAAAAAAAAAATGAATGTGGTTTAAAAAATCATAGACGTACATTTAGTCGTCCCTACTCAGAAATTCAGCGGTTTTTAATTAAAAATCATGTAGTATGAAAAATATTACAGAAATACGAAATAAATCAAATACATTATCGATGTACTTAACGTGCAAAATTTTTCCAGCACGCGTAAAAAATATTATTTCGGATATCGAAAGGATTGAAATTGGTCACCTTCATATTTCGACAGAATACCATAAAAAAGGCTCTCGTAAGTAATAGTGACGTATTTTCCGAAAAGGCAAATGCCGAAGGATAAATTTAACTGGTAATAACTTTGAAGATATTGCGCATTGACTAAAACAGTGTAAAACCTTATAACACGATGACATACCTTATTTGCACGATGCTGCGATACACGGGAACCAGTTCGTACTATAAATATGCAACCGATAATAATAAAGACGATAATAATAAGATTAATACATAATATTATTATTTCTTTAAAAAAAAAAAACACATTTTGAACCCCAGCGTGCGTATCTAAGTACATTTTCACGATAAATAATTATTTATCTCGTACAGATTACAAACGTATTCACTTCCGTCCGATGATTGACCTCATTATCGCAACTAACCCAATTCCGGCTTCAGTAAACGAAACATCACTGCCATGATCTCGTCTTTTTACACCCGATACGGGTGATTTATAGAAAATTATAATTCTTTTTTTTATTAATTTTAATCTAAATTTTAGGATAACTACCCGTATTTTTTTTCCTCATTTAAAATTATAGCGTTCCGTTAATTCCAGTATATTCTTTCGGTGAAACGGACGTGTATTATCAGCCTAGCGGCGAGTGGTACAAACGCATGCAGGACAAAATCAAAGCGATAACTAAAGTATCGTTTGTAATAATTTTCAACGGTCGAGGCATTTTTCAAAACTATTTCGGATTTCTACCGTATCGGGCGCCCATCACCACTGTCGGTAATTATTATTATTACGACGACGGGGATAATTTTATTAACTTTGTTCATCGTGAATCATAGAGAACATCGAAAATCAATTTTTCTTTTAATTTTAATGTTAGGTCGACAACGATCAGCGAGCTGTATCGGTAAAAAATGCGTCAGTAACTTCCGCGCAAATTTTTAAATTCCGTTACGTAATATCAAACGTCCCCATTTTATTTTAATTGATTAACCTTTTCAGTCACAATGTCCTCTATACGGTACATCGACTTTTAATTATCAATAATGAGGGACATTTGCTTCGTATTAAATGTTTCAATTCTAGAAATATTTATATAATCCATTAAAAATTATTTAGTCATCTAGTCACATTTATATGATCATATTCTCGAATCATTTTCTTTATTTCTTAAACTAAGATTTATAAATTTGTGTAAAAAATTACTGAAAGGATTAATCTATTATATCTTATTATACACGTACACATACGTATTAAATAAAGAAATGATGACGATAGGTAAACGAGGAAAATATGACTATCAGGGCTCACGCAACGAATGCCAATTCATTCAAAAAGCAAGGAGCAAATATAAAATTTTTAATTATATCAAGAATTGCGGACTATTTCTACGTTGTTGATTCTAACAGGAGGAGATACAGCTTTTCTGTTAGTAAGCTGTATATTAACAGATTTGTTCTCATTGACTTTTATGTTCCATTTGTTAAACCCGTTTTCAACTTAAGCGAATGCTGTTTGATAATTAACACTCGCTGTATTTGGATCGACATCACGGCAAATGTGGCTATCCGAACATTATTAGTTATAGGAAAATCGGCTGTGTAAATTAAGTACAACGTGGGTCCAAGCAACCGATACTTGAGACACATCCGCAGAGACTGTATATAACTCAGACGACGCGTGAACATAGCTTACATGAAACATTAATGTAGGATTCTGACAAGATATAAAGGTGTGCGGGAAGTAGTAGCTTCAACTTATACAACAAGCTAACAAGCCAGACCTTACCAGATACCTGTTGAACTTCGAGAAACACCGCTGTACAGATCTTTTTAGTTTCCAGTGAATTTTCTATGATACTAACTACCTTATGCAGCTGATCAATTGTGGAGTGTTATTGAAAAAACCCGAATTGGTGGTCTGTTATAATATTATTGGATCGGATATACAGGAGCAAACCTACTTAGTATTAACTTGTTTGATAAAATTGGTAACAGAGAAATCGGGCGATACGATACGAAGTGACGGATCTTTACCGGGTTTCAGAACCATAATAATTTCCGCGAACTTCCAGTGTTTCGGAAAGTGGTGTAATCTAAATACCGCGTTGCATATAATGGTTAGCAACATTAAAGCTTTCCTCGGAAGTTTTGAGAGTAATTCGGTGGTTAATAAATCAAAACAGGGACACTTTTTTCTTTTAAGCGTCTTCAGTACGCATTTAACCTCTTGTGGCGAAGTTGATCCAGCGAAAGTAAATAGGAATCTTTAAGAAATTATTGATTTCGTTGTTATCGCTAGTAATTGAATTTTGCTTGAATACTGTTGCCAAATAATTAGCAAATAAATTCGCCTTTTCTTTGGCATTTCGCGCCCACGATCCGTTGCCAAATCTCATCAATGGTATCCGTTTACACGATCGTTTAATTTTTTTTTATACACTTCCACAATGAATGATTGTTTGCTGCCAGGGGTGAAAGTTACGATGCTCTTGTTATTTCTCTAGTCTAATTCTTCAGTACGGTTTTATCTACCGGATACCTAGTCCAAAACCACCTCCGTCCGAGTGTTCTTTTTTCTTTCACAAGTTTTATTAACTATGTTACGGCAGTTTGAATTTCTTGCGTTAGTTGGCTTAAAATAAAACAAACTTAAGTAATCAAATGAAAAAATCTACCACAGGAAATTACAGACAACCGATAGTCCAAGTTACTCTCAGGTTACTAAACGTAATCTTGGTGGCGAATAAATCAATATGGATAAAAAATACAACCGTACCGTAAGTCCAGAGAAAATTTTTGATGCTAATGATTCCCTGAAAAAACCTGAAACGAGTAAAGAACCAATTCCAGCATGAACTGAACAATTAAAGGTATTTCTGTCCGAGTTCAAAACTATGTCCCGCCAGTTACTCGAACAAAACAGCATGATTATGTTTCAACACGCTATTTCAAAAACTGGTGAAATAATGCACTCCTATTTAAAGACAGCTCTGTAGAATGATAATGGCTTGAAAAAGCAGCTTAAAGTCGAGGTTGAAGTATGTTAAAATTCAAATTCCATAAACGTTACGCTTCTTGCCGAAACTCACCTTACTGACAAAAATTATTTTAAAGTTAATGATTACATCACATATTCGTACACACCGTCCATCAGGTAAAGCCTAAGGTGGCTTAGTTATTCCAAGAGGAGTATCTGCAAGGGAATGATATTAGCATACAGACAACAAGCGGTCAACTTGTAGTATCAACCGCTACCATCACGTAATAAGACAAGAACGGAACTTTTTAGCAATTAAATTCAATCGTTAGGCAGCAGATTTCTGTTAGATGCAGACTGGAAATCTAAGAATAATACAACGTGAGGAATTACGGCCACTACTGCCAGAGGGTGTGTGCTCGAGGAAGCGCTAGAGCGTAATAATGCTAATTATATATTAACTGCTGAACCAATATATATCGGCCAACTGATAAAAATAAGTTGCCCGACCTTTAATTTGTTACTAAAGGAATTTCGTCTTGCTCTATACTGATATTAAATCCTAGTTCGATCTTTTATCTGATTACTCCGCAATTATTCTCATTTTTTGAGATTCTGTGATCTATAGCCTACTCATCTGCATAATCATAAAACAGACTATCGTTCAGTGAATACCTTGGCACCAAGTTAAATCTTTCTATATCGCTGAAAAACTCTTAGTGATATCCTCGTGTACGGGGTGCGCTCTTTACGATGGCGGTTTAAAATTCCGACAGCGAGAAAATAAACGGGAAGTTATATAATAGTATTCATTTTAGGTAAAAATATGTTTAATAATTTTCATAAAATTTCTTTTTCTATTTACGTGATTTAAACGTTGTTGTTTTTTTCTATATAAGTCGGTAAACCGATCGACGTACCGAAAATGGAAAATCCGACCGAAGAAGATGTTAATAAGTATCATCAGAAATTTATTCGGGAACTTGAAAAACTATTCAACAGCTTTAAAGAAAAATACGATAAGAAAGGTCGAGAAGCGGTGCTGGAAATTTACTGATAAAAATTGTCGAAGAATTAAAAGTTTCGATCGCACTACAGTCTGAGTTTGTTCGTTATAAACATTTATTATTGATATTATTATTATTGATATTATTATTATTGATATTATTATTATTGATATTATTATTATTGATATTATTATTATTGATATTATTATTATTGATATTATTATTATTGATATTATTATTATTGATATTATTATTATTGATATTATTATTATTGATATTATTATTATTATCATTGTTTAAAAAGTATTTCGATTTTTTTTTTCTAAACGTATTTAAACAAAATACCACAGAGAAAGTTTTATTTCAGATACGAATTTTTCGAAATATCCAATACAAGTAGAAATATTTTGATATTCCTAAATACGTGTATATATGTACATACATATATATACACATATATTATTTATTTATTTATTTGTTATTAGCTGCGATACATTAGTCTAGTCACAGCATTAACTTATTTTTAATTTATACGTCTATGTAAAGCGATATTGACATAACGATTGAACTACTTAATATTATAAATATTTAATTCTACCGTGGAATGAATTTACATAATCTATAAATTCTACAACCTCGGCTACAACAATATGAAATAAAATTCGCACGATGGATAGTACACGACAAAGTGAATTGTACAGTATTCCAATTAAAAATAAAATATATACTAACCCGCTCACTCTGGTAGAAACATTTGCAAATTATTTAGCAGAGGTATAAAGTAATTTTTGTTTACCGAATGAAGAGTTACAACGTCGGCTAGAACATGAAACGATCCCCCTGAAATAATTTTCCGACAAAAAAACCCTTATAATATTCCTTTTAAAGGAATTAGAAGAAGACCATAAACACATCTCCAGGATCATATAGAATATGCACAGAATTCTTAAAACAACTTTCATCAACAGGCACAATTAATACGTATCTATAACTATATCTGGCAAACAACAAAATGGAAACTGGCGATCGTATAATACCTATACCAAAATACGCTAAAAACAGTAATGAATTTGCAAACCTACCAGGATCCTTAACATCTGCGTTATGCAAGCTAATTGAAAAAATGGTGAACCAAGGTTGCTGTGGATCATTGAGCAGCAAGGACTACTATCCATCAGCTCGGCTTCAGTCAAAAGAGGTCAACAGTAGATGCACCGTATTATATTAGTAATAAAATACAATTCTATATGTTAAACAAAGCTCATGTTTTATCGGTATTTTTTTTACCTTAAAAAAGCTTTCGATATAACGTGGAGATGGAAAATCCTCTAGCACTATACGAGTGGTCATACACTGGAAATGTCGGAGCGGATTAAAAATCCTTACTACATTTATTTAGATGTCTTATAAGATCAAAACTGGACTACGGAATCGTAATATATAGTACAATCATCGAAAAGGTCATATTGAGAAAACTGAATACCATCGGTAATACAGCAATTAGAATAGTCATCCGCGCTTTTTGTACAAATCCGATTGTCATTATTGCGAAGCTGAAGAATGGCCTCCGTTTTTAAGAAGAAACTACCTTATTGAAAAATTTTACATACACCTAAAACACTTTCCAAACTTACTGGTAACTTTTCTATTCCAGAAATTTCTTATTTAATTTATAAAAATTACACGCAAAATCCTCCCTGACATTCTTTTCCATCCAACTCGACACATTTCTAACTCCTTCCACAGTAAATTCACTCTGTACAGATCAAATAAATATCCGCATTGAACAATCTATAAATAAATACAGAGGATGTAAAAAAATTTATACCGACGCATCCAAATTTAATAAATATTGTGGTTCAGAGGATAATCTTCTTCGCTACAGCTTACCTTCACAATACCCGGTATTTTTCGCTGAATTATACGCAATCTACCTTGCGATATCTACTGCCGTCACTGAAAACCACAATGATCTTCTAGTATGATCCGATTCATTCTCTTCCATTACGTGTTTTAACTGTAATTCTTCAAAATTTCATCCTATTGCTATAAAACTCTTAAATCTCTTATACCAACATCCTACTCTAAAAATCACTCTAATACGGATTCCAAGTCGCACAGGTTTTACATTCGATGAATTAGCTGATAAAGCAGCTAAAGCGGCAGCTCGAATTCAACCTTATCCTTTAATCCCTATATCCGAAACAGATGCAATCGCCTCCATCAAATATATAACAAATAAATCGTTCTGTGATCTGTGGAATGCAATTCCCCCAACAAATCATCTTAGAACTATTCGCTCCTCTCCTCTTCCTTAGAAGTATTTTGTGCATAGCAGAAAGGAACAGGTAGTACTGCCCCGTATCCATATTAGTCACACCGCATAGACTCATGGCCATATTTTAAATAAAACAAATTCACCTTCGTGACACTTATTCTTTGACTGCCCACAATATTCCGTATACCGTCCTCAAAACTTCAGTTGTAATTCATTCAAAACAGTTTTATCTGATGATTCAACTGCTGTGTAGCAGCACTTCAGTTTCGTCGAACTATAAATATTATCAATTCTCATCTAATATTTCATACTTACTTTCGAGTGTTTCTAACAGCAGTACATAGTACCCGACCAAAAAAAAATTAATCCTACCCAATTATTACTATTTGATCACTTAACAAACGAGCCACCAAAATTGATAATTCTACGAACATCTTCGGTAAAGGCACATTCAAATAGAAAATGTTCAATCGAATCTATACCGGAACCGCAATATAAATATCTGATGATCTTATATTAAAACGTTTAAAATACGATCTGAAATTGTCGTGTCTAGAGACCGTACTTGACTGGAATAGAAATTTATCTCTAACTGGTCTATGACGTTAAATCTATTTTCTACGCTATTAAATAACTTAGAAGTTGTTCTACCAAGTATTGCTCCATCTTTTCTGCCATAAGCCAAATATAATTCCGTTAATTTCCTTAATGAAAGAATTCTTACTATTAAATAGATTATAATTTAACTCAATACTAAACTGAGATATAAAGATTCTAAGACGTTAGTTTTAAGTTAAGTTTATATATATATATACATATAGGCGTGCGTTTCATGTATGTGTACATAAAAAAATTTAAGTCCATAAAAATTAAATAATTCCAGTTAAAAAATCAGTAAAATATCTAATAGTCCATTTGGATAAACTAACCTGGAAAAGCCATATAGTAGCAAAAATGGAACGAATTAAATATAAAGTTTAGGAACGTCCTTTGGCTTATATCCTAATTACCATTGGAGAACAAGATATTGTACGATTAAATTCTATAGCCTATGTGGGCATACGGAAGTCAACTTTTGGGGCTGTAGTAAGCAGAATAATAATAATACAGGACGCCCCGTGGTATTTAAACAATCTTACATCGCACGCGGACCTAGGTGTTACAACCGTCAAAGATAAAATACGAGAAATAGCTAGTGAATATGAACTTTATTATCACACAAATACTTTAGCTGTTGCTCTACTTGATAACTCGTCAGAAATCAGGCGATTAAAACGAACAAAACCTTCACGGACTTTATGAATAAGCAGAAATAAACACAAAGTATTAAAATACATTTAGCGAAAATCATTATCCCTGGATAATGAATTTCAAAAGTCAATTGTTGTTTGTGCAAAAGTTTGACCTAGAGCTCTAGTGGCATAAAATAAGAACAATCTTTATTATATTTAAGTGAACGAAGATTTTCAGTCATTAAGATACGTTTTGGCTGATTAAAATTATTTTCATTTATTTACTTATTGTTATTCTATTCTCCGATTGAGTAATGGCACATCCTAATAGATGAAGCCGCTTGATTACATATTCTGATTTATTACATAATTTTATTACTATTTTTTTATTGAGTGATAAATGTATCTGGGCATTGTTTTTTCCTCAGTCTTCGGGACAGATTTTCCCAACGAAGAAATAAAACGGATCGGTCATGCGTTAAGACGTATCGAGTTAAAATAATAAAAGGAGAATAAAAAGGAAAATGAGCAAAATAAAGACCGAGAAGAAGGTTTATAGACCAAGTTGTAGAAGATATTGGAGAACTATTCCACAGAATAATATATCGGTTTTATAGCAACCTCCATGTGATGCCCCTGCATGTAGGGATACTTCTTTAGCATATTTTTCTGAAAGTCGACTGTAACTAATGTGACAAAAAAAAACCAATAAAAATAAATGATACAAAGAAAACTAGGATAAAAATGAAGATTTTTAACCTTAAACGAATCTCCAATTTTGTTTATTATGCCTTATAGATGGCAGAAAATGATATTAAAAGTGAGGAATCCTCTTATCCACCGTGAAAGGTTTCAGACGTAACATGTGTCCTTAGCCATTGATACGAGGGGAACTAAATGTCCTCGCCTTTTATATTTTTAATTTATATATTATATGTATATATACAATAAATATATATATATAGATGTATATAAATTTTATATATACATATATATGAGCTGAATATAATATATTGTTATTATTAATATATTCAGAAAAAAATATTATGCTTCTTCCAACGTCGTTCGTAAACATTAAAAACAAGGCCTCGTACATACCAGACAACATTGTATGTACAATTACATTTGTACCATTTTTACAAAAGTTCTCTTTTTGATTATACTTTAGGAGGAAGAAATATCACTCAAACTAACGAAAATGATAAATTTCAAACACATTATGCTTATTTAGCAATTACTTTGTTCAAACACACACACACATATATATACATATATGTATATATATATACACCAGATAGAATAAACAGGAAAATTTATGTTTATGATGACAAGTAAAATTATGTACAAATATTTGCTATTATTTGATAAAATTCTGTTGTACAAATATTTACATTTAAATAAACAAAATATATATATAAAAAATAAATAATAAATATATATACATGTATATAAATTTTATATATACATATAAATGAGATGAATGCATAGTTATTAGTAATATATACAAAAAATATTATACTTTTTATAATCTCATAACTATTAAAAACCATCAAGGCCTCGTACATACCACACAACATTGCGAATGTACAATCACATTTGTGCAGGCATTTTTGCAAAGGTTCGTTTTTTTATTATACTTTAGGGGGAAGAAAGATTACTTAAACTAACATCAATGATAAATTTCAAAAACATTAAGCTTATTTAGCAAATACTTTGTTCATATATATATATTAGAATAAACGGGCAAATTTATGTTTATGATGACAAATAAAATTATGTACAAATATTTGCTATTGTTTGATAAGATTCTGTTGTAGAAATGTTTACATTTAAATGAACAAAAAAAGAGTGTGTTATCAAATAAAAAAGATGCAAATCATTCACGTCTCTTTATCAAGAGTATTTCCGCGATGTACTAATCGAATATTTGTTGATAATTTCACACACACACACACACATATATATAATTTTATCTTTAAAGTTACTCAGTGAAATTATGGTCAAGTAAAACTGAATAACAGAGATCTATCAACGATAAAACTCAAGGCCTAAATGAAATCCAAGTTTAATTTATCTGCTAAAAATGCAAATAATAAAAAATTAGCAAACTATTCATCTTTGGATCAAGTTCCGGGATTTGCATGTCACGCCTGAGTCAGCGGTTTTATTCATTCCTTTTAGAAGAGATTTTATGTTCTCACTCCCCCTAGCCTTGTGTTCGTATAAAATTAATATATAATGTGATAGTATACACTTATATATATATATATATATATATATATATATATATTAAAAGGAAATATATATATATATATATATATATATTAAAAGGAATAACGACGTAATTGATTGAATAAAAAAATAAAAAAATCAACGTCGAGAAACATAACTCAAATAACACACAACGTGAACGTATAATATTAATCTTCTATATAGAAAAAATTGATGATCAAAATATTAATTAAAAAAATCAAAGGTTACAGAACATATTAAATACGAATTTTACATAAATAAATTAATAATAAAGTACCAATAACGGTATAATAACGATTTAACGAAAAATGAACGTAATGTTATTTCGTACGCTGAAATTTCAAATAATAAAAATAAAGTAAAAAGTAAAAAATGGAACTGAATTAATTAACAACAATGACCATTAGAGATAAATATTTCAACGGTCATGCTGCTGCAGTCCTTATTTAATATGTAAAAAATCAATGTTTTACTACAACGACGCTTATAATTCATTAAATATCGTTCAACAGAATCAGAGATTAAATTATAAGCCACCGCCCCAGCATAAATTGCTTGAATACGACAGTGTGTCTTATTAAAGTTCGGTATGATAGCAAATAGACTAATGCTGTATTCAGAAACCAAATCGATTATTAGCCCATATCAGTGTGGTTTCCGAAAAGGCCGATCAACACTTGATCACCTGGTACATCTGGAATCAGAAATCCGAAACGCATTTAGTAATAAGGAGCATCTATATTATATTTTCTTAGACCCTGAGAGGGGCTATCTTGGACATACCTGATAATCAAAAAATTTAAAGATTATGGAATAAATGTAAACATGCTATTTTTCATTAAAAACTTCCATAGTAATTAATGATATAACGGCATGCATTCCACCCCCGCTGGCATATACAGATTATAATAATATAATAATATATATTTTTCATTTGATTTTACATAATATAAAAATTTATACAGTGGAGTACATATATAACAACCTCGACCGCATTACAAATAATAAATAGTTACTTAATCTATAATAATAAATAGTTAATAACACAGAAAAAGTGGAAAAAACCTGTACAAAAGAAAAGATAAAAGATTAAAACTAGAAGAAATAAAGTATTAAGTAAGTAATAGTTAGTAGAAAAGTATTTGATTATAAATTAAAATTATCTTAAGAGTAATCTATCTTTAATACGACGATGTTTATAACGAGTATAGCGCATGCGGAGCAGCGCCATGTCGTAGTCTCCCACCACTGTGATCAGTTTGTTAGTATGCGCCTGACAGTTTGCATAAAATTTTGCCGAAATATTACGGATATAATTCGAAATGTAAGAGAGGTGCAATCTATAATGCATGTCTTTAATTCTGTGGTATCTAGTGGCGTTTAAGGAAATTCTGCAGCAGATATTTTGAACCAACTGTAATTTTTTGATAGTACTATTTGAAACTAAACACCAAACAGGACAGGCATAAGTTAATCTTGGACGAATAATGGATGTATATATCAGTTTTTTGTTTAAGGTAGTAAGGTGTGACCGACGGTAAAATATGGGAGAAAGCATACGAATAGCTTTTTGAGTTTTGTCAATTATGTAATTAATATGGTTATTAAACGTTAAACGGCGATCCATAATGACTCCTAGATAACGTACTTCTTCCTTCCAAGGAATTGTGTTACCATTGATAATGATTTCGGCAGGTAGTGAGCCATGTCTCTTGGTAAATATTATGGCTTCTGTTTTATCAGTGTTAATTTTTAGTCTCCAGCGTTTATAATACTTAAAAATTGAAGACGCAGCTTTTTGTAGATGATTACTAATGGACTCGGGTCTATAAGAAGAACAATAAAGTGCTAGATCATCCGCGTAAAGTGCAGTATTAACTAATGATAATTTAGGTAGGTCATTGATTAGAATTAAAAAGAGGTAGGGCCCTAAAACGCTACCTTGTAGAACCCCAGAGGTGTACATTCTAATAGAGGAATTATGAGTGAGGTGAGTTACATAAAATTTTCGATTACTTAAATATGACTTAATTAATTTTATCAAAATCAACGGATAATTGTATTGTAATAATTTATAAATAATTCCATTGTGCCACGACGAATCAAAAGCTTTTTCCAAATCAAATAATAATAGTCCTGTATATTTATTTAAATTATAGTTATCAGTGATATAGTCAGCAATTCTAGCAACTTGGTGTACAGTTGAATGACCAGGCCTAAAACCAAACTACTGGTCTATAAGAATATTATTTTTAGTTGCAAAATTCTGTAATCTAATTAAAATTACTTTTTCGAGAACTTTGCTAAGAGTACTTAGTAAGCTAATGGGTCGGATATTATTTACATCGGAAATATTTTTTACCGGTTTGGGTACGATGATAATTTTAGCAGTTTTCCATGCTGAAGGGAAATGAGAAGTCATAAGAATGCCATTTAAGATTTTTGTTAACAATAGCCTTACGAGGTAAATGTTTAATCATGATCGTAGTCAAATCATCAGTGCCGCAGGTTATTTTATTCTTTAAAGATTTAATACATTTGTTAACCTCAGTAGGCGTGGAAAGAGGTATCGGAGCAGCATTATTTATATTTAGTAAAGAATTTTTCACTTTTTTGTTAACTTTATAATAATGTGTACGAGGAATTAGATTATCGTATTGTGCACCGATGGTGGAAAAATGAGAAGCAAGTAGTTCTAATTTATCATTTAACTTATGCAGCATCTGATTAGTGACAGGGTTAATTAAAGGTGGGAGTATGGTGGTTTGTCTTGTAAGTTTTCTATTCGCTTTCCAAAGACTATTATTTTCAATCGATAGGTTTGATAAGAAAGTATTCCATTGATTATTTTTCCAATTTTTGAGCAGAAATGCAGTGACTTTAACTAACAACACATAGGTAATTCTAACAGACTCGTACCGAGACGTAAACTTATACTTACTTGTTTTACGTTTGTAATAATTTTTAAGAGATATTATTCTAGATATATAGTTTGGAATTATTTTGGTTGAACAATGAGTCTTATTTGTTATTTTGGGAATGTTAAGATCAGCTGCCTGCAAGATTAACAGAGTTAAATCGGTAATGGCTGAATCTATGACCTCGAGAGTAAAAAAATTTTGTTGTAAATTGATATTGTTATTAATAAATGTTCTGAATAGGTCCCAGTTAGCCTTTTTGTATATGAATATTTTTTGTGATGGTAGTGTATCTTTATTCGTACAAGTGATATAAGATAATATGGGATTATGATTAGATGATAACTCGGACAGAGAAACAGGTGTTGTAATGTTGTTGAAATTTTGAACTAATATTAAGTCGAGAACGCTTGGTTTTTGATTACTTTGAAGTGGTATGTATGTTGGGTCAATAGACGATAATATGTCAAAGTTATATGTGTTTGAGGCACGATATAAAACTTTACCAGCTACATTATGGCTAAAACAATTCTATGATCTGTGTCGACTGTTTAGATCTCCTATAACAAGTGTTGGAATGCGGTCTTTAAATAGTAAATCTAAATCATAGTCGAAGTATATTGAATCTTTGGGGTTTCGATAAACGGATATTACATTAAGCATAGTTTTGTTTATATAAATTTGGATACTAACAGTTTGCAAAGATTTAGTCAAAATAGTGGGTAAAACACTGTGTTTAATGGTATTGTGGACAAGGAGAGCTACACCCCCGCTGCGTCTGCTTTTGTCGGATCTGTATATATAATAATCGGGAATTTTAATTGCAATTTTATGATCTAGTTTTGTTTCAGAGATGGCAGCGATGCCTACATTATTTTCCGAAAGGAAGTAAATTAATTCGTTAATTTTTTGTTTTATGGAATTTGCATTCCAACCTATTAGGGTAATGTTAGACAAGATAGTTTATGGGGTGAAATATTGTAAAGCACATTCAACTATTAACATAATCTTAGTTAGGGGGTCAGAATTTTTAGACTTTAATAATTTTTTATTAATTTCACTGAAAGCAGTTACTATTCTAGGAATATTCAATTGTTTAAATAAATTAAATAATTCAGTATGCCGATCTTAACATCTCCTATAAAACCCGATATCCGGAAACTGCTCAGCAGATGCTTCAGATCACACTAAAAAATCTCCAGAATTGGAGTCAACAAACTGTATTCAAATTTTCTACTTCCAAAACATACTGCGTCGACTTACATCGTCGGAGCGGGCAGCAACCGACTTTACATCTAAAATTGTGTGATAATATACTACAATTTCAGCCTCGCGTAACCTTTCTTGGTGTCATTTTTGACTCCAGGTTGCGCTGGGTGGACCATATTATGGAGCTGCACAAGAGATGTGCGAATTCCTTAAACATGCTAAAGATTTTAAATGGGAAAAAGTGCAGACCGCACACGAACACGCTTTCGACGGTCTATCGCGTAGTTATCTGGTTAAAACTGGGCTATGTATACTGTATCGTGCGGCGTCGACATCACTACTTCAAAAACTTGATACAATGCACCATACTGCAGTACAAAGGGCGTTAGGTGCGTATCCTACCAGTCCATCATCCAGCATACTAGCACTGGCAGAGGAACCGCCACTACAAATTCGAAGACACGTACTTACTATAAACTATGGAGCAACCATGCTGACAAAAATAAATCATCCTAATCTAGCATTAATTGATCCGTCAGGCACAAGCTCTATGGCAGCGAGGATTCGTGTAGATCTTGTTGACCGGAACCTTCAAATGACTAGATTGCTCCACCTGCCACGGGAAAAGATACGCTCGATCACCGTGGATTATGCACTACGGAAATGGAATGAAAGATGGAATAGTACCGATGTGGTAAATAAACTGAAGACGGTTAAAAGCAACATATATCCTCTAAAGACAATGACACAAGAAAGTCGCATATATGAAAAAGTAATTGTTCGGCTCAGATTAGGACATACTTCAACGCATGCGTATATCTTCAGAGATGACGAACCTTCAGAGTGCGAACTTTGTGATGAACCTGTGACTGTACATCACCTGTTACTGAAATGTAAAAAAATACGATAATTGCAGAACGCTGAATGATATACCAAAAGAAGATTTGAAGGATGTTCTCCGGGACGATATACCTACAATACGTAAACTGTACGCGTATCTTATTTGTACAAATTTAATGCGTTGTATTTATTTAATATAAATTAAGTGGTCATAGCTGAAAGGCAATAAGTACTGCTGTTAAATAAATAAATTTAAAAAAAATTCTAGAATATGCGGTTGAGACAATTGTAGTACGTTTAGAATTGTTTTGTCGGAATTTTTATTGGTTACGTGCCTTAGAAGTGATCTTTGCGATAAATGATATTGCGCTGCTCCACCCCAATGAACAATACCGTATGTAAAGACTGACTGATATAAGGATGAGTATAAACAGATAAGGTGCTTAAAGGATAAATATTGTTTTAGGTAGTAAAACAGTTCAACATCTTTAATTGATTTGCGTTTCAATTTGCTGCTTAATTAGTATAAATTAAATATTTGGTTTTATCCGGGTTTGTAATTAAACGATTATCAGTCAACCATTTTGATATTTTATTAACGTTATATTGCGTAAGTTCTTGCAAATGCAAAATGTAAGGAAAACGAAAATTAACTACTAAGATAGTATCGTCGGTATAGATAAAAACTTCACGCGAAATAATAATAATAATAATAATATCAATAAACTCGTATTAACACTAAACCAATCGATAAATGCATACAGAGGTCAGGTGCGCCACCATATATATATATATATATATATATATATATATATATATATATAAAGTATATAGAGCATATATATATATAAATAAAGATCTAAAATGAACGTAAATACATTAAAAATCGTAGTAATTAAGTGTAGAAAAAACGAAAATCAAATAAAACATCTCTTACACATACACACACATATAAGTGTATATACATATATATATATGGGTGTGGGTAAATATGCACATACAGTCATTAATTCTAATGTTATTCACACTATATAATTTAATTCAGAATTATATAATTTGGTTCAGACCTAAATAATTTATTTTAGCTAATTATGTATAATTTCATGATAAATTATATATTTATTTGTTAATTATTTCTTCATACCTTATTTTTATGTTCTTTCATATTTATTTAAGTCTAGAATGATCAAAAATTAATACTTTGCGAATTTTTTAAATACGTTTAGATTACACACACATATATATATATACATATTCATACAAATATGTATAGAATATATAGTAAAAATCCCGTCAACTTCAAAATTGGTTGAGGACATTATTTTAGCGATCTGTATCAACTCCCAGACTTATACGAGATCTAACAAATACTAACAAATAACGCATGCTGGACGATCTAAAGTTTGTTTAGCTTTTCGGCTTTTCTTACAATACTCGTTTATGTAGGCAATTGAACTGATATAGTTCAGTTAAAATTTCCGTTTCTTGTGAGATATGAACTCAGATCATGCGAGTAGAACGCTAAAGAATTACCGCTTTGCTTCTGGGTATGTATATATATATATATATATATATATATATATATATATATATATATATATATATATATATATATATATTATAATGTATTATTGGCAAGGGGTACGTCAGAAAAATATAAAATCCATTTAAATTAAATTTAAAAAAAAATGATTTTGAATCGGGATAGAAAAGTATAAATATTATAAAGTAATGAATTCAGCTATTGCGTAATAGTATCCTTACAATAACGGTACGTTGATCGTCGACAGAGATAGAGTATGCTTACAAAATTCCCAAAATACGGCAACTCTATCGTCAAAGTGTAGAGTAATATACCTTTCTAATAATAGTTCAAATGTACGATTAAACTATACGTACATATCGATACAGTAACAGATTACGGGAGAATTAAGGCATGACGGTTAACGTAGACAAAACAACGAAGTTTCGCGTATGTGAAAAAGTTGGTCGTAGTCGAGTCCATCCGTCGGAATCGTACAGAGCAGCGTGTACGTTATGTAAATATCGAAAATTATTAATACGCTTCGTATTTTTATAAATTTATTGTTACTCGATTTTGTATATTTTAAATATTAAAAATAAGTCGCCCGAAGAGAACCGTCGCATTCGAATAAATCGTTTCGGTAAAGATACGTTCCTAATTTCGATCTAGTAAAGATGACATCGAGTCCGCGATGTAATAATAAAAATAATTAAATCAAGATATATACGCGAAATAAACAGAATGATGGTCATAATAAAATATATAAATAAATATAAGAAATACCTAATCTATTCGCGTTACTATACCTACGTATCGTTATTACCAACGGAGTCACCACGGATTGCTACACCATCATTAGGAACATCACAGACGGCATCGTCAGGTTACACGTTTATATTAAAATTTTATTATAATTTATTATACATTTATATATACATTTTGGTATTTATTTTGCATGTTTACGAAATTTTAAATGTTATTTTTATTTTGTGTATAACAATAATAATAATAATACTTGTAGTAAAACGTGCAATTTTAAATCGTGTCTTTGATAAATTTAATTTAATTATTTCTAATTCTTCGTTTCCGAAGTTGTTTGGTCTATGTTAGCACGTCGGAAGGCATAAGTTGTAGAGATTGAGGTAGTTCGTAGTGGGTAGTACCCACTTGGCGATCACGAAAATTTAATCCAAGTTCATTATTTCGTTTTCAGTTATTACCGACGCGTAGGGATTCTAGGACCTCTAATACGTATTAAATTAGCAACCGACGACGGGATATAAAGCACTAAATTGACATCTCACGTCGGGATTAGCCCTATCGGTACGTATATATATATATATTATATATATATTGTATATATATATAACCTATAGATCAATTTTACCAAATCTTTAGAGGTATTTTCAAACACGATGAAAATATTCGACAACAATATAATGCTATATAATATATCAATACAATCTAACCGAAAGTTCAATGAATGTTCCAAATAACAAATTTGGCTGTGTAAATACATAAATTACCCTTCAAAACTAAAAATCATGTACCATTACCATCGTAACGATAAACATATCATACCGATGCCGATTTACCAGCGAGTGCCCATTACGTATTCTTTCATTGTGTGTGAAAACCATTGCCTACAAAGACTACTTTATACATACATATATATTCAATATACTTGTTTATATTACGTTATTATTTCGGCTTGTCATTATCATGCATGAACTAGTATTAAATTAAAAAGAACTATAAGCTTATCAAACACCGGGAAAGCAACCAGACTCAACATCTGTAATGGTTCAACGTCGGCTATCGACCTAACACTTTGCAGATCTACAATTAATCACAGGGTACAGTGGCAAACTAGTAAAAGCCTCTATGGAAGTGATCATTTCCCTCAAATTATAAACTGTCTAATACATCATCCAATACAATGTGAAAGATACCCAAACTGGATAATCTGCAAAGCTGATTGGAACAGCTTTAATAATTCTATTAACTTAATAGAAACAAAAATCAGTACGAACACAAATGAAATAAATGCCATGATAACAAATAAAATTATCTCCTCAGCTGATTTATATATATCTAAAACTCACTCTAAACCAAAAAAGAAACATGTCCCATGGTGGAACGAAAATTGTAAATCAGTCATACAAAGCAAAAATAAATTACTAAATCGATTTAAACGATGTCCCACATACGAAAACCCTCTACAATTCAAAAAAAAGCAAGGGCTCTAGCCAGACACACTGTAACACAAAGTAAGAAAGAATCGTGGAATAATTTTATCTCTGGTATAAATTCAAACACACCGATGGGTAAACTGTGGAGTCAAATCAGGAAAATATCAAATAAGAGAAAAACGTGTCACATATCTGCGATCAAAAATCCATCTGGTGAGCTAGTTTACGACAACAACCAAATTGCGGAAATTATGGCAGAGTATTATTATCAGGAGAACAGTGTTCAACGAAATCACCATAATACAGATAATACAGATAATACCGTCAATTTCGAATCAAATAACAATGAACCCTATAACACGGAAATTACGCACCAGGAAGTATCTACTTCAATAAAACGGTTAAGATCATCAGCAGCTGGACCTGATCGGATACATCCTGAGATAATAAAACACCCACTAGACCATAATATTGAAGCAATTTGCTACTTACTAAACCAAATTTGGAAATCAAATGTAGTTCCAGACAAATGGAAGGAAGCCAATATCGTACCAATCCTTAAGGCAAATAAAAACCAATATGACCCAGCCAGTTATAGACCGATATCTCTGACCTGCGTTCTATGTAAAATAATGGAAAGGATAGTTGGTAACAGATTAATGTGGATCGCGGAAAGAGATGGCTTAATAGACAACCAACAAAGTGGCTTTAGAAAAGGACGGTCCACTGTTGACAATTTAATACGTCTACAACAAGAAATACAGGATGCATTTGCATTAAATCAGCACGTTATCTGCATTTTTTTCGATATAGAAAAGGCTTTCGATCATATATCCACCACAGCCATTCTAAAAACAATTCACGATCATGGTCTCCGTGGAAACTTACCCAAATTCCTCCGTTCATTCCTACAGAGCAGAAAATTTAAAGTTCGAATAGGAAACATACTGTTTACATCAAAATGTCAAGAAAACGGAGTTCCTCAAGGATCCGTGCTAAGCACCCTTCTATTTATACTTACGATATCCGACTTACAAGAGCGCATCAAGGAACCTGTAAAATACTCCATCTTTGCAGACGACCTGGTTATATTTATCAGACGACACGATATCTCTGCCCGGGAAAAGAAATTACAACAAAATTTAGAATTAATAAAAGAATGGGCTTTGACAAAAAATATCCGTTTCTCCTCGCAAAAGACATGTGTGGTACAATTCAGCAGGAAAACATCGCATACTCGCCTTGTCCAACTAAAATTAAACTGTACGACTATACGACACACCGATCAAACTAAATTCCTGGGATTAATTATGGATAAAAAATTAAACTGGAAGGCGCATGTAGATTACGTAAAAGCTAGATGCACGAAGGTCCTTAATTTACTAAAAACTCTACACCACAAATCGTGGGGCTCCGACAGAAGAACGTTATTGCGTCTATATGGTACACACGTGAGATCTTTACTAGACTACGGTTCAATTGTATATTGTACAGCAACGCCAAAAGTGATTCATAAATTAGATGTAATTCAAAATCAGGCACTTCGCATTTGCAGCGGAGCTTTCTGTACCAGTCTGATATCAAGTCTACTGGCCGAAACTAACATAACAACGCTAAAAGATCGAAGAATCCTGTTAGCATTAAAATATTATTTTCAATTGAGTACGAAGAAAACGCATCCAAACTACTATAAAACCTTTCATTCAAACCTAGAAAGTAAATACAGCAAAAACAACGAAGCATTTGGCCTACGATGTAAACACTTCATACGATACCTTAAATTAACAACGGTTGATTCCACTCCAGTAGCCTCCTTGTACCCTACATGGCAAAAGTCGTTTCCACTGACTAGAAATCCCGCCTTACGAGTTAGCAAACAATTAAAATTTGCGATAAATATTGTCCGACAAGAGTCGTGGTCCAGATTAACTGAGAACAAATTAAGAAGAATTAAACCGCGAATAGAACAATGGATTACGTCGTACCGAGCGAACAGACACGAAGAAATAGTGCTGGCCCGATTGCGAATCGGCCACACTAGGCCAACGCACGGGCCATTAATCGAGGAGAATTCGTCGTCGGTAATATGCAAATTTTGTCACGATTCAGCGCTTACCGTAGAACATGTTATCACAGAATGTCCGAAATTCGATCAACAACGTTATCATTAATAACTGGACTAGATATAATCGAAGTATTACAACGAAGACTTGATACAACGCGTAATATACTTTTTAAAAATAACTGGTTTAATAAAATTATTGTAGACTAAATATTGTATTGTAAGTAGAAAATAATTTTTCTTTTGTAATTTATTGTATTTAATCTCGGTGGACGCAAATGACCTTTGTAGTCGAGCGTCCTAAAATAAAATAAATGTATATATATATATATATATATATATATATATATATATATATAGTTGAGTACTTGTATGTATGTATATATATATATATATATATGTAAGTATGTATGTATATCACCCAGCACATATATACGTTTAATTCGTGTCTTTTATATTATTATTATTTTTTAAATTTAACGATATACAGGGAAACATATTGTATGAGTATTACAATAGGTGCCTTGTCTGGTCAATTGTTACCGATTATATTGTAATTAATCGGTTACCAAATAATTTACGTACGTTCGTATCTACTAACATTAACGAGTCCGATAAAAAAAACTCTGGCAATACCGTTAATTTGATAATAAGCAACAGTCTGTGCTAAGTTGAGAACTGAAACAGGAAATATCTATATTTATACGTATATATGTATGTATATATAAGCATTTATATATATATATATATATATATATATATATATATATATATATATATATATATATATATATATATATATGAATATACATTAATATAAACACACAAACACACACGTATATATATATATATATATATATATATATATATATATATATATACAGACATAAATTAATGAATTTTTAAAAAGAGCTAGGAAGAATCGGAAAAGTGCAAACCATTCATCTTATCTCGGCTTCAATTTTACACAACTAGTGCCGCCCTAGCTAGTGTTGTTTTGATTATTAGTCATCCGTTCATTCGGTGATTAGAAATTATCTGAATCCGATCGTAATCATCGTTGTCATGTTACTGCTCATTTTGTAACATAATCGGAAATTATGATTTAACCGTCGTCTCAGATTTTTCTAGTGCATGCTGTTCATTTGGTTGATCAAATCGATTGTCGCGCTTGTATTACATTAGACGGGATTGCACGCAGTTTTGAAACATGTCGCAGAACGTAAATGATCTGGTACGAAGACTTCTATTTATTTAATTTTATCGTGTCGTGGTGATCGAAAATTTATTACTATTATATTTTTATTTACGAATTATTTAATTTTTTAACTTTATCGATATGCGCGCTACCCTGTCTATTGAACACCGATGCGTAGAATATTTCTGCTCATTGATCGCCAATTTATTAAATATGAATTAGAATTTATAGATATTGATATATATATGTTATAATAATAATAAAGCCTTTATTTCTTTTAAATACACCAAAAAATACGTGCATAAAATAATTTGAACGCCCAAATTGAGCAAAGGCCTCTTCTGTTAATTTTTTTTTGTTTTTTTACTTTGAAGAAACATCCAACACACGTTTTCTTCTATCTCTTGCTTTCCGCATCCAATTGATCCCAACATATTTAACAATATAATCTTTCCATCGTCTTTTTAGTCTTTGAATTTTCCTTTTCCTATCCAGCGGAATCCATTCCATATATTTTCTGGTCCAGCTATCTGCTTGTTTCCGCATGGCATGACCACACCATGACCATTTGAGTTTTCTTGCTATCTCCATTAGATCTTCTGTCCTTGACTGCTCTTAATGCATTGTTGTTGTTTTTTTTTAAATTGGGCTTCCACATCGTTTTATTCATTATTCCTTGTTGTTTATTCTATCAAATTTTGTAACCCTTAACATTTTCGTTTCCATCGCTCGCTGCACAATCTGTAACTTTTTTTTATTTGCTTAATATTATATGACCATGTTTGTGATCCATAAGGAATCACTGGTATGATACATGTATTAAATACTTGTGCTTTTAATGACGGACTCATTTTCTTATTAAAAATTTCCTTCAAAGCCCAATACTTTTTCCATCCGATTGCTATTATTCTATTTATTTCCTTGTCTGTTTTGTCTTTAAATTAAATTAGTTGTCCAAGATATATAACTTCTTCAAGCCATTTTAATTTGTTTGAGTTAATGGTCACATTTTGACACGTGCTATTAGTTAATAATTCGTTTTTTTTTTTTTTATTTATACTCAGTCCTGCTTTTTTGCAATTTCTTCTAGTTCGTTAAGCATCGTTTGCAATTGTTCAGCCGTGGAAGCTATAAGTGTCACACCATCTGCGAAACGTAAATTTGTTAAATGTGTCCATTGATGTTTATTCCATATTGTTTCCATTATAGATTCCTAAATAGTTGTTCCGAAACCGCGTTAAATAAGACTGGTGAGGAAAGCTTTCTACTTCCTGATCCAATATTATCTTTCTCTGAGTATTATCGTAGCTATTCTTTATTAATCTTATATATTTTTTATGTATTCCTTGATTCTGCAAAGAAGCATAGAGGAAATCGCGATCTACTGAAGCGAAAGCTTTCTCGAAGTCAACAAATTACAAAAATATTTTCGTATTCATCCGCTTTTTCGATTAATTGATGTATTATTTGTAAATTATCTATAGTGGAGTAGTTTGCGCGGAAACCTGCTTATTCTGGAGGCTGTTGATTTACTAAACGTGTGTACAATACTTTAGCAAATATTTTGTAAAAAGTTTCTAGAACACTTATTGGTCTATAGTTATTCATATCCTCTTTACTCCTCTTTACTTCTTTTTTTATGTAATAATATTATTGTTGTCTCGTTCCATTGTAATATCCTATTGAATAAAATACATCTTTCGCAATGATTATTAATTCATTTGTAATCCCATCATTCCTATGGTTTTATCTTGATTTATGGCGTTTTCTATTTCAATATTTAAAAATTGTGAGACATTTATTTCGTCTCCCCCCTTTCCATTATAATCTTCTTAAACTCTTCGAACACTTAAATTCATTGATTCTGTTTATAGATTTGTGTAATATTCCGTAGATACCATAACAGTTTTCTTCCTTTCATGTTGTATAATGTTCTTCTTGTCCATCAATCCTATAATTAGCTTTCCCTGTGACATAAGTTTTCTTATTTTTCTTACCGAATTATAGTTTTCTGGGATATTGATTATTATATGTTTATTCCATTTATCTATAAAATTTCTGATTTTGTATCTTACTGCTTTACACGTGACATTAAATTCTAATTTTTACCTTGATGTTTTATTTTTTATTTGTCCGAGTCGTTAGCGCTTTTTAATATCCAACTTTAGATCCTCCCGAAAGCTAATTTTTTTGTGTTCTTTTTTATAACTGATGGTGTTGATTTCTTAATACTTTTAACCAACACATTATAATAATCTTGTACACCTTGACTTGTTTCTTCTATCTTATTAGAATTCATATAATTTTTTAAATTTTCAACATGTCCATTATTCTTATTCTTGGTTCCTTTCTCGCTAATTTTCTTTTACCTTTTTTACTGTCAGAGTTATTGTGATTAATCTATGAGCTGTCTGGAATTATGGCGAACTGATATCTATGTTTTGTACGTATATAATATCCTCTATTACCGTCAATTATTGACAAAATTTGCTGTTTAAACTCGCTCGGTGTGAGAGTTAAATTTGTTTGGATCTCCGGGCATAGCGGTATCCATGGCAATTATCTAGCTGATCACTTAGTCACTTTAACGGTTACATTAGAGACTTTTTTTTGTTTTATACTCCTCCTATAGATCTCCTAGCGTACATTAAATACGCGCATAAAGAATACTGGAGAAATCTATGGTCCTATCCTTTTACTGCAATGCATTATAAATCCATTCAACCCGACATACCTTCTAATACATGATTCTACAATATTAAAGTTGAAACAATTAAATTTCTGGGATTTATTACTACCATTTGTCGACTGAGACTCGGCTGTAGTCGCCTTCCTGCTTCGTTACACAAGTTGAAACTTATTAGTTCTCCTAATTGCTCTCATCCTATGGATACACATTTAGTGGCCGATGCAGACCACGTTATCCTAGAGTGTTCCCATCATAGTAATTTTCGTGTTGAATTTTATCAAGTTCTTCACAGCCTTAAAGTTCCGCTTCCTATAAATATTGCATTTCTCTTAGCTCTTCAAAATGCTGAAGTATATACGGCTCTATACTCCTATATTTTAGATTCTGGTATCATTATTTAATTTTACTCATCCCTACATTACTTCTTAATCTGTCTAATTTATAAGTGGCCCTTTCTTATTCATTCCATAATATACAGACATGGGTAAACTGTATGGAGGACAAAAAAAAATTAAAAAACAAAAAGACGAAGTCAATTTCGTTTTTGTAATCTCCGTTTGGTGACATCCAGGTCCACTTTTTCCCTCTTCTTTTTTTAAAATATAAATTAACGATTTTGAAATTTGCACATATATATATATATATATATATATATATATATATATATATATATATATATATATAAGTACTAGGAACATAAAGTATAACCTGACGGTGCACCGCCGATACCGGACAACATGCTGGACGATCATAAGTGTACATGACGAACTTCTTAAGGTAGAATTAATGCAACCGAATATTGTCGTCGACTAGATCGCGTATATACATTTTAAATCGGTTTATAATTACGATAATAAAATTTTTGTAAATATTTGTGTGATGATTAAAACAAATGTTTTTATATAAGCATTTACGAATGTTCTATTACATATAATACTTCTATACTAATATATAAAACTGTAATGCCTGTCTGTGATTTGCAAATATTTTTATTATAATCACTCAATTGGGATATTTTTATCACACATAAACGAAAAATTTATCGTTTAAAATGTTTGTCTGTCTCTCTGCATGTCTGCCCCGATTCAACTTAAAAACTATTAATGCAATAATGATGAAATTTGCATAGATTATAGCCTATACTATCGGATTCGTTTTAAGCTTTATTTCATATTGATACCGCAAATAGGACAGAAATTAAAATAATTTAATGTTTTAAAATATAGGTGTCTCTTTCTTTTAACAGCTTTATATATTAGAAAGTGTAGTATACGTGTATATATATATATATATATATATATATATATATATATATATATATATATATATATATATATATAATGTCCATTATTTCGACCACGTCCCTGACACCAAGAACACACACATATATATATATATATATCCGTCGTTTCTATACTAATATATATAGAACTCTGTAGTGTCTGTGATTTGCAAATATTTTCCCTATAATCACTGCATTGGGACTTGAAATTATTGCAATTTCTGCCCTATTTGTGATATCAATGCGAAACAAAGCTTTAAAAAAATAATTACACGCGAAGCCGTATAACTTCTAGTATCATCATCATTAAGTGTAGTCTCCGTATCGGAAGTAGGCGACTACTTACTATATATATGTTGTACAATGTAAGTAGCGTACAAGGCAATTATAATATGGCACTGGCGTAGATAGACACCACAAACCGAGGAGAACTGATTGTAATCGCTTTGTTATTACGATACAATGGCACCTGGCGTGTTATTGTAGTGTACTATATTGTTTACTAGCGCGCATATGGTGTTGTGCGTGGTGGTTTGCCATTGTCTTCCACGAACTTCTAGTATATATATATATATATATATATATATATATATATATATATATATACACATTTATATCATTAACTTTTTTATTATTATTTATGTTTTTTTCGTGATACGCTTTCACGGATGAGTGTGGAACGGCGAGAAAACATCTATACGACGTGGAATCTAATGGGATCAACGTATCTCTTATCTATTCCGTTAGAGTTTCATACAAAATTTCCGATAACCGATGTTATAGACATAATTGAAATACACGCTTCTCTAATATACCCGTTGACTACTATGCAACGATACAAACAAATCTTTTTTCTTTGCTATTTCTTACCTCTTATCTGGAATTTCTACATATCGGCTCTACATCGATTTCGTCGGTTATCCAAAAGTCAAATGATCAACAATGTTATACAGACAATTACAACTGCGTTTTTGAATAAAAAATGAGGAATCTCAAAATAGTTACAGGGAACGCAAATGGTGTTCTAAATCATACCGACGAAATACAAATGTACATTATGCAAAATAATATTGATGTGCTTTTATTATCTGAAACGCACTTAACGAATACAAGACACGTCACCTTCACTGGATATAACTCATGCTACACAAACCATCCTGATGGAAGAGCGCACGGTGGTACTGGTATTTTAATAAAAAATAATATGAAACACCATATACCAGGAAAATACGAATTCCGCCATTTGCTAGCAACAAGCATAGTAATCGAAGAACAGTCAGGCAAAAAGTTCACCACTTCAGCTGTATATTGCCCACCAAAACATAATATTAAGAAAACACTTTACTGATTTTTTTCAAAACATTAGGCAGTAGATTTATAGTCGGCGGCGACTTCAAGGTGAAAAATATTCATTTTGGATCAAGACTCACTGTTCCTAGGGGAAATCAACTGAAAATGACAGTTGATGAAATACACAGCAATGTTCATTCAGCCGGGAAACCGACTTTGGCCAACTGACCAACAAAAAACTCCAGATTTATTAGACATCTTTGTAGTAAAGGGTTTTGCAAACATATTCCTGGACGTGAGAAACGATGATGGATTAGCATCGGATCATTCTGCAATATTGCTTAATATTAGTGAACATGTAATAACTAAAATTTTCAAACCTAAACTGCACAATAAACGTACTAATTGGGAAGAATTTAGGGAATGAATGGAAAATACGGTAAACTTAAAAATGCCATTAAAAACGGAAAAACACATAGAAGATGCACTTGAATATTTCATTCAAATCACACAACGGTCAGTGTCGGCTGCCACATAAAAAATTAATGTGTCCGCACCTACTATCTATTACCCCGAAGAAATTAGAAGGGAAGTTACACTGAAACGGAAACTGAGGAATCAGTGGCAGATGTACATAAATCCGACAATAAGACGGCACTGAATAAACAGACTAAGCTTGTAAAGCGCTTATCAGTAGACCTAAAAAACAAATCATTTACAGAAAAGTTGTTAAACTTGTGATTATACTCTATAGAAGGCGGCTAGACATCTACAAAGACTTAAGCAAATTAATCTCCCAATAAAAAATCCACATGGAAGTTGGGCCCGAACTGATTTGGAGAAAGCAGAGGTATTTGGAAACTACTACGCTGATACATTTCAGTCATGCTTTGAAAACTCTTCTACTTTTTGAGAAATACGATGTTATGATGTGTCTAAACCCATTCAACTTACTTCCCCTGGCGAAATTAAAAATATAATAAAAACGATGAATCCGACAAAAGCACCAGGATACGACCTGATTACAGCAAAAATTTTTAAATAATTACCAAGGAAAGGTTTAATACTTTTAACGTATATCTTCAATGCAATGCTGAAATTAACATATTTCCCAGTTCAATTAAAATTTTCACAAATCATCGTAGTTAAAAAGCCGCAATAACTCGCAACAGAAACAAGCTCGTATCTCTCCATTTCATTACTGCCCGTGCTGTCTAAGTTGTACGAAAAACTACTCCTGAAAAAGCAAGTCACTAATACCTGCCCATCAATTTGGTTTCAGGGAAAAACATAGTACAATAGAGCAGGTCAATCGAATAGTTAATGTGATTGAAAAATCCATTGAAGAAAAAAAAGTTTGTGACGCGGATTTCTTAGACGTAAGTTAAGCTTTTGACAACGTTTGGCATAAAGATCTATTACAAAAAATCAGTTGTTACTGTCCACACCAAATGACTCGGATATTGCAGTCATACATAGATGAAAGGTACTTCTGTGTCAAATATGGAGAAGATGAATCACAGATTTATCCGGTAAAAGCAGGTGTACCACAGGGTAGTGTACTGGGGCCATTACTTTATCTAGTTTATACGGCAGATATTCCTATTCCGACAAACAACGAAATAGCAACCTTCGTTGATGACACAGCAATTCTCTGTTCAGACGTATCTGCCGTAGAGGCACGTAAAAACTTGCAAGAAGCAGTAACGAAAATCAAAATAAAGATTAATGAAGATAAATCAGCTAGAATAATATTTACTAACAGAAGAAATCTGCCAACTGGACGGATAATTATGTACGGTGTTACAATTCCATAAAAAGAGCAAGTAAAATATCTTGGTTTAAATTTAGGCAAGCAACTAACATGGAGAAAACATATAATAAAAAAGCGTAATGAACTAAACATTAAACGGAAACAAATGTTTTGGCTACTAGGCAGACGATCAGAACTGTCTACTGACAATAAACTGCTTTTGTATAACCAAGTTTTCAAACCATTTTGGCGATACGGCTGCCAATTATGGGGTTGTGCCAAGAAAAGTAATATTGCTATTTTGCAGAGAGTTCAAAACAAAATCCTTCGGACTATTGTCGACTCTCCGTGGTATATAACAAATCTTAAATTACACGAAGATCTCAAAGTGAAAACTGTAAAGGAACAAATAGCAACAGTTGCTAAAAAATACGCTGTCCTGCTAGAGAACCACCCTAATCATACGGCGATTTCCTCCTTACTAGACAACTCACTCGTTAACCGCAGACTCAACAGAACGAAGCCACTGGATTTAATATGAATACTATAAAATTATACTTAAGCACCCATCACTGGATGGGATGCTTTTCATGTCACATTATGCATAAATAATCATAAAACTTACTAAATAGCATTAGCTAGGTGTAAATTAGCAATTTAATAAATAAAAAAAAATCCATCGTTGAAGGACAAGGGTAAACCACACTAATACGCAATAATGTTTTATTCTCGGGAAGTTACTGCGGTGGGGCGCAGCCTGGTCAGCCGCCTGACAGATCACGGTCACGATACCCCTTCATGGGGTGACACGACTCTCTGATGACATTTATATATATACATACATTTTAGCCAAGGTTTTTTTTGTTTATTTTACGTTATATTTGATTTAAACGAATCCCTCTGTGCCATAATTGTACAGTATTCATTTAGCCAAGGTTTTTTTTGTTTATTTTACGTTATATTTGATTTAAACGAATCCCTCTGTGCCATAATTATACAGTAATATATATATATATATATATATATATATATATATATATATATATATATACGTTTTTAAATTTAATAATGTCGCCAGGAAATTGTATACGGCCGATCGAGAGACGAGAATGACGATTATCGTTCGAAACCGTTTACGATAGAGAATTATTTAGCCGAATGTTACGAAGCGATCGTAGCGCACTCTATAACTTTAATATTTTGGTCGAGTCCGACCATGTTTTTGTTTCTGTGTACCATTCCGTTATTTTGGCCGGTGGCGATTATTTACCTGCTTTGGTTGTACAACGACAAAGACACACCACATCGGCGGGGTCGAAAGTAAGTATAAACGAAAATTACGATTAATTAATTTATTTATTAGATTTTTAAGTCTTTATTTATAGATTTGTTTTAATTTATTTTATATATCTTTATTATTCTTATTCTTCTTCATTTCGCGCCGATGCGGAGTTCCAGCTTTCGAATTGATTCGAACTAGTGTCAGCGTATTGTATCGGAGATCGTCTTCGTTTCGATCACTTTACCGGTCTTTTTACACTAACCACCCAATTCGTCGTGATTGTATTACAAGCCATTTTTATGGAGTTCATCAAGAAAATATTGTATATGCGATTTTACCGAATTCGTATTTACACATCATCGCACGCGAAATTCGGTCAAAAGGACTATTATCAGTAGTATACAAATAATCGGCCTCGTATAGTTCATATCCCGATTAGAATTTCTTCTTTGATTCGATCACCCGCGTTGCTGTTGAACGATTTTTCTGTTTTTAATTTATTTTTTATAGAGGAGTCAAGTTTCAAACGGTCGATATTCCGACCTCAATTATAAATGGTTAAAAATGATCATATTTTCTATTAAAAATCCTCCTACCCTTAGAATCATCAGGAAATGTTATATCCTTGTTTTAGCACCAGGTTCACTAACCTTTCCTTGAGAGATTTCATATCTTTCGTCACTGTTGAGACACCTAAAATTTTTTGTTATCGATTTTACTTATTTCTATTTTTACATATTTTGATTTCGTTATAACATTATATATAAATATACGCATGTGTTCTGTATACATACATACATATATATACACACATATACATATATATATATATATACACATATCGTATACACCGTATACATTTATATGATAATTATAAATCTATTAATGTATTTATTTATTTGCTTCCTTGTGAATGTGTTTTTAATGCATGTATTTATCCGATTATTTCTTTACACATAATTTATTCGCAACACAAAAAAAAACGTTTTCTATAGTTGTTATCCTATTTACAAAAAAAAAAGAAAAAAAATAGACAAGGAAAAATGCAAACGGATGTAATGAAAGATACATAACTTCCAAACATTCGCATCGCAAATATTAGGGATATATATATATATATATATATATATATATATATATATATATATATATATATATATATATATGTACATTATTCGCTTCCTTTCAGTCATTTTTCATCCTTTTAGCCGAACTTTAAACGATTTATCCCGTCATGAAGTTCATAATAAGCTCTAACGTTCCTTATACGATGTATTCAGCAACAATCAACATTCTATAGCCAAAAGAGTGACACGGCTGCAATTAGTCAAACAGAGCCAGATAATCTCGTTCCTGTGGGTTCCAGCTCACATCGGGGTTCCAAGGGAATGAACTGGCAGATAGAGCAACAAAGGAAGCTGCTACGTTTTTGCCGATTACAAAAGTCCCAGTTCCAGCTATTAATGTACGTAATTATGTCAAATCAAGACTTATTGTTTTGTGGCGACAAAAGTGCCAGTCGACCTCTTCATTAAGTAAGCTTCGTCAAATTAAGAATTTCGTTTTATCTTGGATGATAGGATGACTACGCTTTCAAACCACACAGATGACTTTGTCCTCAACAAACTGCAATTGAGTCATACAAGACTCACCCATTCATCCCTAATCAACAGAACTCCAGCTCCTCAGTGCACTGTGTGCAGCGTGACGCATTCCGTCTCCCATAAACTCTCTGACTGTCCTTTGTACTCCTTACACAGATTGTCGTCTAACCTTCCCTCCTTACTTCCTCTTCTCTTCAAAGATGAATATTTTTCTCTAACTAACCTTATCATATTTTTACGCATGTCTCGTCCCTACTCTACGATTTAAATATAAAAACGTCTGTGCCTTGGGACACAGGCAAGAAGTGAAACTTACAGAAGTTTTCCCAAAAAGAGACACATTTAATAAATTCCGTACAATTTCACAAAGGAAAGGAACCTATACTTAACTTAATCTGGCGATGACACAAATATTAGCCGTTCGCATGCGCAATAGAAATAAATTTTTACGCGTATATTACTTCTACAAATAAAACGCTCTTTGCTACATGCATATTACATGCTATTGGCCTCATATCTAACAGATAGATTCTTTCAGATTAAACTCGACGGCGATGTATCTGGATTTTATCCTGCTGAGGCTGACGTTCCACAGGGCTCTGTTTTGGGTCCAATTCTATTTCTTTTGTATACACATGACCTCCCGGTTAAAACCAACATTAAGGTTGCAGCATTCGCTGATGACACAGCATTGTTTGCAAGCGACAACGATCCGATAGCGGCGTCGGAAAAATTACAGGCCGGTTTAAATCACCTAAAAAAAATGGGAACGACAGTGGAGAATTAAGGTCAACCCGTTGAAGTCAGTACATGTCACGTTCACAAATAGACGCGATACATGCCCACTCGTTTATGTTGATGGTCTTATTCCACAGGAAAGTAAAGCTCGGTATTTGGGGATGTGGCTTGATCGACGAATGACGTGGAAAACACACATTAAGATGAAAGTTAAAGAAACAAACATAAAACTTAGAAAGATGTACTGGCTCCTGGGCAGACATTCCGAGTTACCTCTCAAATCGAAATTATTGCTGTATAACGCAGTTATCAGACCGGTGTGGACCTACGGTATATCCCTTTGGGGTACAGCGTCGGTGTCTAATATTAACACGATGCAACGATGTCAGTCAAAAATATTAAGAATTATAACAAATGCACCATGGTACATGCGTAATGACAACCTGCATCGCGACCTGGGTGTACCATATGTGCGAGAGGTAATCCAAACATATAGTGAACATTACTTGCACAGATTAGAATACCACCCGAACCGACTGGCAGTTGACTTACTAGATAGTGGTAACGATGTTCATAGACTTAATCGATACACCCCCTTAGACCTTCCACATTGGTTTGATTGATTGGCGAGGTAGCTTGGAGTATCATTGATGAATGATATCTCCAATCCTGTCACGACCCATATAGATAAATTGCTTATTGGCTATGTAAGCCAGATTGCAATTTTTATACAATAAATATATATATATATAGCGCAAGAGAAAATATAACAAAAAATTTTACGCGTACATATATATATATATATATATATATATATATATATATATATATATATATTCATATAATATAGACGCATGTTTGTCATAATTTCTGTACGTGTTTGTATGTATGTATGTATGTATGTAAACTGAATATACAAAAAGATAGGAGAACCCGACTACACTCTGAGAATAGGTCTGCCTATGTGCCTATGTGTATGCCTTTGGCTCGCTCGCTCGCTCATTTTACGGGTTAACTCGACATATACAATGCGCAAATAGAAGTTTCACTTCAATAATAACACATTTGCTCGAATAACAATGGTATAAGTTCATTCTAGCGTGTACTATTTCGTTAAACCTTTAACGCGAATTCGTATAAATTCCCTCAGCGTGATAATTACTGCAGAATCGAGAAAATATCGGATTTTTACTTGTTCGATTTTTTACAGATTTACGGAACTGAGAAAACTACCGATGTGGCGGAGAACGCAAAATTATTTCCCGATCAAAATGGTTAAAACTGCCGAATTACCGGCCGATAGAAATTATCTTTTCGCTTCCTTTCCGCACGGTGTCTCTTGTTACGGTATGGCTTGTAACGTCATGACCGAAGCCAATAATTTCAGCCAAGCCTATCCCGGTTTAAATCCGTACGTCGTTACGTTGAAAGAAATATTTTCCATACCGATATCCAGAGATATTTGGCTAGCCCTCGGTAAATTATGATATTCTGCACCTATTTCTAATCACGATTATTATATTCCGAGCTGAGTGCCAACTGTTACATGTTCACCGAAATTAGTCTACGCGATTTCTGACTAAATTATTGAACAAAATTTTTAGAAAATCATGCGGAAATATGTTATTACTATCTATCGTCCTTTAAAAATATTTTCGTTTTTAATTTTTCCTTTTTCAAATAATAATAAAAATCTATACCGGCTCGTTTAATAAATATTTAATTCTTAATAATTTTTATACGGAAGCTGATCTGCAGCATACAGTTAAGTAAAAATATTTTTTTGGACACGTGTATAGGCAGCAAGAAAATTGTATAAAACGTAATTACAGCTAACTGCAATTTCAGTCAGAATTAGTCGCGACGATCGCCTAACTTGGTGCGCAGTGAAGTCGAGACGAATATATTATAATATTTATTGGTTCTTTAAAACTTTTATTCGGCTTCTACGGTAGTTTACCCATCGAATATAAATTATTATAATTATTTTTTCTAAAAAAATCACATATAGTTCATGCGGATATACCGATCTATATAGATGTGTTTTGATATTTTAGCATAAATACAAAACACGCTACTTAACGCAGGTTTTTAAATGATATCTGAAAATATTACATAAATCAACGGAACATTTTTCGCGACGGACTGATAGATTTTTTCAGCGATTTCTAGTTATTATCCGTGTCCAAAAAAAGAAAAAACGCTAAAAATTCTTCTATTTTAATAAAAGAAAATGTCTCAAGCAGTCTCTAAAAATATAATAATACTATTTCCCATTTATTATCGGTTTTACACTATACGGCTCCGAATTTTAAATCATAAGAGCAGCGGTTTCTCGTTCGTAAATTGAAGCATAGTGTTTTACTATAGGCACACGATCGGAATACAATAAGGCCGAGCTATAACTTCTCGGAGTAGGTAATAAGGCAAAACAGTTAAAAAAAAAAACTATCTGTGCCTCGGGGCGTAGGGAAGAAGTGAAACTTAAAAGCGTTTTCCAAAAATTAGCTAAAGATTTTTTTCATACAGTATAAGGTATAAAAAATTAAATCAATAATCAAATTTATATTATTATTATTTCATTAATAAAATTTATTTTTTGATAATTTATGAATCAATGCAAATCGATAAAGAAAGCGCATGACAATAAGAACAATAAGAATTTGCAAAGATAATACATAACATACCACATTTGCAGCTGCTGTTGCGCTTAGGACGCGCGGAACGCAACAAAACGTATTTTGACAGACGGGTGTTGGTAGAATATTCGTCCGTTATTTTGTCTAAGGCAACAAAACATGGTGTGTTGGTAGTGGAGGTACACTCTAATGGGATATATGTATATATATACACATATCTATATGTATTTTCATTCAGCCTATGTATTCCGCTCGCTCTCTTGCTCATTTTACAGGTTAACTCCGCCATATACAACGCGCCAATAAAAATGTCGCCGAAGGAAATAAATAACATGGTCTCCGATAAACGGCTCGTACACCGTATGAAAACGGTCTCCCAAAGCTCCCTTCTGTCTAAATTATATCAATAACAATAAATATGAATGACAATAGGTGACCATGTGATGAATAACGATCCAATATTGGTCCAGGTTATCGACTGTTGTTGCATTTATAACTATTTTAATTTATTTTTATTATTTCAAAAGTAATCATTAATTTTTTCTTTACTCGTAATTTCCATCGGAAAAACCTATTTATTTATATATCTGTGTTCCTATGTTGGTAGCTTCGCCTAATTCTGAATCACATTATATACTATATATATATATATATATATATATATATATATATATATATATATATATATATATATATATAACGTAATTCAGAATTGGGCGAAGCTACCAACATAGGAACACAGATATATAAATAAATAGGTTTTCACTTTTTTATGATATATTTTTTTTTTCATTGTATCGATAATAGCGTACCGTGAACAATGGTGATGACAAGGTAAAAGAAAACTGCGATTAATCTGACAATTCGAATAGAAATAGAAATAGAAATATCATTTATTTAAATTAAATTGTAAACAACAGCACATTGTATACTAAGTACACCGAATTACCCTTAGTAGCTAATACAATAATTATAACAATAACAAGGTATAAAAGCAACTATGATAATATACAGGAAAATCTAAAAAAAAGAAAACTGCTAAAAAAGGAGAAAGAAAAAGAAATAGCATAAATTAAATTTAAAAAAAAATTATTACAGTTAATTTACTTAATTAATAAATAAACAAATATATAAAATAACATAATTATGTTAAAAATCGGTGTTTTAGTCGGCGATGTTTGTAACGCGTATACCGATTGCGTAAGCTGGCCATATTATAGTGCCCTTTCGTGAATTTTACAATTTTCATAAAATTTTTTAGTAAGCTTGTTGATGTAGAAAATTTAGTTGAGAATGCAAATAATCCTGGCAAACCTGGTGGCATTGACATTCTGCGACGACGGTTTTTTAATGTAATTTACAATATGTACTGTTAGAAACTGAACACCAAACGGGACATGCACATGTTAACCGCAGACGAATAATAGCTTTGTATGTAGCAGTTTTTTTATTTGTGACAGTAAGGTGGAACCTTCGAAGAAATATAGGTGAAAGAATTGGAATAGCTTTATAAGCATTATCGATAGTGCGATTAATATGATTATTGAATGACAAACGCGAGCCATACTTAACATCTTTAACCCATTTAATACTTTGACCGTTAAATACAATTTCTGACAAGGGTAATGGGTGCCTTCGGGAAAAAAGAATGGCTTCCGTTTTCTCGGTGTTGAGTTTCAGTTTCCAACGTTTATAGTACTTACAGACAGTGAAGTCGGCCTTTTATAATCTACTATAAGTTGTATCTGGTCTGTATGAATCCCAATACAAAGCTAAATCGTCTGCATAAAGAGCAGAGGTATTTTAGGTAAATCATTTATTAAGAGCAGGAAAAGAGAAAGACCTAACACACTACCTTGTGGGACACCAGCGTAATAGGACCCATTGAAGAGCTAATAGAGTGATGGGTAACATAAAAAACTCTATTATATAAATACGATTTTATTACTTTAATTAAATATGTGGGATAATTGCGTTTGAACATTTTATATAAAATAGCAAAGCCGTATCAAACGCTTTTTCTAAATCTATTAATAATAATCCGGTGTGTTTATTCAAGTTAAAATTATTTGTTATAAAGTCAGCTATCCTTGCAACTTGATGCACTGTAGAAATGATTAGTTCTAAAACCAAACTGTTCATTTACAAGGATATTGTTTTCTGATGAAAACTTTTGCAACCGACTAAGTATAACTTTTTCTATTAACTTAAAGTACTTAATAAACTAATGGGACGAATATTATTTATATTTGACATATCTTTCTCAGGTTTAGGTAGAATAATAATTTTAGATGTCTTCCATTTAACCGGAAAGACGGGTAATATCTGCATACGAAAATCTAGTATTATTGTTATTACTACTATTACCATTACTATTACTACTATTATTATTATTAATATTATTATTATTATTATTACCGTTATTATTAACCTTGTTAATATTATTATTAACAGCGCGAACAGTGAACGAAAAAATAGGCTTCGTAACGTTTCTCCTGGTCTGCATGCGGGCGACGACTTTTTTACGGATCTCACAATCACTTGAGCTAGCTACATGTGTCAGGTTACAGTTGGCACATTTAATTTGTGTAGAATTACATTCATGGCTTTCATGATGCTGTCCACACTTCACGCATCTGCTCGACATGTTACAGTTCGACGAAACACGACCATAAAGCTGACAACGATAGCACTGTAACGCTCCTTTCCTAGGTTGGTACTTTTCCCATGTTATGACACAGTAGAACATGATATTAGTACTTTTCTAATATCAGTGTTGTGCGGAAATTTCACCAAGTACACCGGTTGGGAGTGTACAGATTTCTTTTTAAATAAGGAAATAGATATAACTGCCGCTACTTCTTTAAGCGCATGAGTAATATCCGGTGTCCCGATGTCCGATGGTATAAGACCATCTTCAGTGGTTTCCTATCAGACGGTAAATGCGTATAAAAAGAAACGCCACTTTGTTTTAAGGTTGTAATAAGTTTATCATAGTCTTCCGTCGCATTTGTGTAAATATAGTATTTATCTCCACGAACGCGAATATTAAATACGGATTTTAAAAATGATTTAAAATAAGTTATCATTTCATTATAAGATTTATTTTGATTACCGACCATAATTACAGGTGGTATACGTACCTTTTTCTCCGTCATATTAAACAAAGACGAATATACTTGCGTTTCGTCTACTGTCAACGGTTGAAAACGGTTGTGTGTAGGAATTAGATTATCGTTTGTGTTATCTGATAAAGACGATTTACGTTTACGCGGATTACTCTTGCCTTTACGTCGACCTTGAATAATTCAATTATCATTCGTATCATTCGTATCGATAACGTGCATATCTTCATCATCCGACGTTGATGATGATGATTTATTCACATTTGATGTAGTCGCCATCGGAAGGGAAGATGGTTGGTAATTCACCGGGAAGAAACATTTAGTGAAACAGAGTGACCTTACAGTTGGAAGTTAGAGTCATGAGTTAATTCTTATCGTGATGCATATAAGTTTGTTATCAGCATTTTAATCGATATATCGAATTATTATAAGCGGATGCTTTTGTAATTTGAACTATTTAATTCTCAAGTTATTGGAAGAGCGTCTCCCATGCACCATCACCTCCTTTATTTAATCTTTTTTTTTGGAATTGTTAGGATTTGTTCCCCGCTCGTTAGTTTAATTATTCGATTCTGATAGTTTTAATAGTTGAAAGATATTCGACACACTTTTAATTATGACTCCAGTAGAAATTTATATTAAAAAAAAGTATATATTTTTTCGCAAATAGCGCGAGAGTAAGTTCCACTTATTTTAACTGCATATTATTCCTTCTCCGTTCTGCTATGCGATGTCGTCCACATGGTAGTTGATGTCGATCATGACTGTTTTGAAGGTTCATACTACCGCCCTCAATGTGTCAGAATTTACAATCAGTATCATTACATATTTATTTTCCTATACCTGATTTTAATAATATCCGCATTTTCCTTCTATTGCATTATTTTACTGTTGATACTCGTGATACAATTTCTCCCTTACTCTTATTAATATTACTTTTTACTTATATGTCAAAATATTTAAATGTAACTTCTGTAATCAGTAAATAGGATAAGGTATCTAAAATAAATATGTTAGAAAGCCTAATAAAAGTTTTAAAAAACCATCTATAAATATTATAATTCGTCTCGACGTCCGAGTCAGGCTAATTCTGAAATTACAGTTCGCTGTAATTACGTTGTATACAATTTCTTCGAATCATCCATCTAAAATCGTAGTCATTTTTCGGCTCTAATAATGTTGTCTTACTTGCTCTCCCTATACACGTATTCAAATATGTTTAGAGTTAACTGTATGCTGCAGATCAGCTTCCATGTAAAAATTATTAAGAATTAAATATTTAATTTAAAAAACGAGCCGGTATAGATTTTTATTATTAGTTGAAAAAATAAAAAATATTAAAAACGAGAATATTTTAAAACTGCGATAGTTTCCCGACGATTTTGTTCTATACTAATCGATAACCATTTATACTTTATTTCGTCCTATAGGCTCGGTATATATTTGCGAGAATACGATGGTTTTATGACATAATTCGAATTAAAATCTGTTTTATTAACACACACACACATATATATATATATATATATATATATATATATATATATATATATACGTATGTATATGTATTTGCAGGTTTTCGCGCTAGTTCAGCACGATGTATAATGGACATTTTGGATGGGCCGGCCGGTAGTGTATGCGTGATAGTAGTAGGAGGTGCAAAAGAAACGATGATGTCAAGTCCGGGTACGAATAAATTATACTTACGCAACAGAAAAGGATTCGTGCGATTAGCTTTGAAAACTGGGTAACTGTTATTATTATTATTAAGTTTACTTCATACGGTAAATCATAGTTTTGGTTGGATGCAGAGGAATCACTTGGTGGTTAACACTAGTCAAACAAAGTATCCTATTCAGATGAAGATTCAATTAACTGGAACTATGTTGAAATTATACGTAGGAAATAATATTAAACTAGATACGATTAGCGAGATTAAATATTTTGAGACTACAATTTGATCGTAAATTAGTACGAACATGCGCTTTATCGAAAAAACTACGAACGTGTATAATATGTTTTTGAAGATTTACTATTCACGTATTATCGCGCATAGGGGCGTTTATGAATCAAACAAGAGCTTAAATTTGAATTTAAATTGGTAAATTATAGACGAGGAATAAAATATCTGCACGATGATCGTTTCTTCTTTCTTTCACTATTTCTTCAGCAGTAAGCTGCGCTTCTTCCATCTGTCCCCACATCAGTTGTCTTTTTCACATTTTATTCGGAATACTTTGACCCGGCGTTTTTCGCTACCTCTTTAAAGAAAAAATTAAATAATAATAATGCGAGATGTATTCTAAAACATACTCCGCTGGTGCTTAAACCAAAGTAATCGTATATTGCGGTTATACTATCGAGTACCTTTCATCGTTTATTATTATGTGTCAACCTCCCTTATAATAATAATAATAATAAAAAAATTAAAAATTAATTATGGAATAATTTTCAATACTAATGATAATATGCGCATCGTATGAAATGGAAAAAATATTATAATAATAATAATGATTCTCTCTAATAACAAGAATTAAAAATAGTTAGGCGATTAAAAAAAAAATGTTTCCTATTACCTTTTTTATTCGTAATAAATTAATTTCTTTTTATTGAACAAAAATTTTCAAAATGTACGTATATCGATTTTGTTGGTATTTCATCGGTATTTTTGACAATGGCGCAATATTTATGTTTAATATTTCCGATCATCCTATTTATCCGTTTATGATATTTGTTATATTTATGTTTTCCAATCATTCTATGTATCCGTTTTTGATATTTGCAATATTTATATTTCTCTTCGAAAACCCTTCATGAACTCCCTGTCTGCCTATTTTTATTAGTTCTGCCGGAATGTTATCAACAGCTGGTGCTTTGTTATTTCGTAGTATTTTAAGATATCAAACTCTTCTCACATTATGTTCTTCTGATTGGACATGTCTTATTGGAGGTGTTTATTTTATTGCTTCGTCATTATATAAATTTTCCACATAATCTGTCCACACTAGATGCTATTGAAACGGATTTATAACTTCGTTGCTTTTATTGTCTATTAATGATGATGTTTTTTAATTCAATTGTATTTTTTTTTTTTTGTATTTTAGGTCAAATCGTCCTTGTATGTATAATTCTTCAACTTCTTAACATTTCATTTCTGTTTTCCTTTTTTACGGATTCTTTCTATGTGATTTTTTACTGTATTTCGCTTTGTCTTCTTCATTACCTTTATTTTTGTATTTCCTTTTTTCATTGACCATTTGCGATATTTCTTCTGTAATCCATGGTTTATATATGATTCCTTTCTTAAGTTCAATGTAATCTTAGGAAATGAAAAACTAGGTTGTTCAGATCGAAATGTATTTTCCATTAAAACTTTTAGTCGCCGTGTCCTCTAGGGCGGTATATAATATTAAAAAAAAACAGTTAATTTTCGTAATTAGAGGCGTTTAAATTTTTATATCTCGTAGGTCAAAATGCGCAATTTTATATTTAAAAAAATTGATAGTAGTGGTCTGGAAAGGATTAATAAAGAAAGACGTAATTGTTCCATCGATATTATTAATAATCGAAACGAATTTTCGACTTTATTTATGTAGGTCTTCGTTAGTTCCGCTGTATTCTTTCGGCGAAACAGACACGTTTTATCAGCCCAACAATAAATCCTATAAAATTATACAGGAGAAGATCAAAGCGGCTACAAAGGCACCGGTAATCGCTTTTTTCAAAGGTCGAGGATTTTTCCAAAGCTATTTTGGTCTGGTACCATATCGGACGCCTATAACTACCGTTAGTAAGTATTTTATTTAAAAATAAATAAACAAAACAGTTCATTTTAGAACGAAAACAAATTTTAATCATTTATACATTTTATCGAGGAAATACTCAACAACGCCAGGTTATGTAGGTGTTTCTATTGAAGCGCTAAAAAAGTTGGCGGATAATTTTTTTACTCCCTTCGTTTACGTTTTAAATAAAGTTTGGCATACTAAATCGATTCCAAATTCTTGGATGCTTTTCGTTATCGTCCCTGTACCTAAGAGAAATGGATAATTTAGACCAATTTCACTAGCTATTCGTTTTAGGAAAATTGGTGAATCCGTTATAGCTTTGCGGCTCAACTGGTGATTAGAACATAACGAAATTCTCCCAAATAATACATATGGCTTGCGAGATAACACGAGCATGTTGGACTGCGTGGGTAATATATATATATAATAGTCTCATTAACAAAGAATATAAACTCTTTTCTTCGATATAATGACCGTCTACAATAATGTGCATTTGCAAATTTTGCAACATAAATTGTTGTTTCCAGGCATATCAGGGCATTGTTGCGCACTTTATTACTAGACTGTTTTCGAAACGCTATATTTTAATAAGCGACCAGTTATAAACGAGTGGTATACAGCGGAACACCTCGGTGTTCTTTTCAATTAGGCCGATTTTTTTCCGAATTTATATATTTCAGAGCTGGCACATGTGCCTTTGTTAAAATTCTCCACTATGCTGATGATATTGCCGCATTTATTTCCTATACAATATTTTCCGATGCCGTATGTAACATTAATATTGATATAGAATTAATTGAACGAGCACTTTTTAAGTTGGAGCTTAACTCTAAGTGTCTATAAATGTACGGGCGCTGATTTTTACATACAGTACATAGTCAATAACTTCTCTATTACAACAGAAAATGCTGTTATTACCTTTTGCATATCAATTCGATATTTAGGTATTACTTTGGAACAATATCGATAATCTACTAACAACTATTCATCGCGCAGTTAACATTCTACGTAATCTATACAATACTCGTTGGGGTGGTGATCCTTACACATAACCTTTTATAAATTATTAATTCGGTCCAAAATGGAGTATGGTTGTTTTATGGATCGGTGTCTGAATCATTATTAAATAAGCTCGATCGTTTACAAAACGAGTGTGTTAGGTTCGGTATTGGTGCGGTTAGAAGCACTCCGATACCGGCATTAATGGTAAAGTGTAAGATTCAAACCTCGCAGTTTAGACGGAGTTATTTAACACTAAAATTCTCGATTAGTAGAATGAACACAGATCGTTTTCCGCTTTACAATTTATTCCATCATATTTATTCCAACAGACGGTTTTCAAATAACAAGATGCCCCTACTGGCTTTAGTTATACCTAAATTGGAAGAATTCCAGGCACAGTATATCCATCCAGTTCATATTACCGTATTCATACAATTTTTCTAATAAAAAAAAAATCGTTCTTTCCTGAGAACTACGTTCTTCATCATCCGCTACTGATCGGGGCTACATTCAATAATATTATCTATGAGAATTTTCGTACGCACACCCTTATTTATACAGATGGATTAATTGCGATGTCTTAAATGGATCGATGCGAAACAGATGTCTATTTGGCGGTTTTGTAAATGTTTTTATCAACCCGTATGGGAACTAGACTATATTTAAAATTTTTACTATTTTTTTTCTTTATACGAAAACTCGATAAACCCTTAAGTTCATTTGGGAGTCAGTGCCAGTAAGTTGATTGTTCTATAGGGAGGTAAGCTATATTTTGATTATGAATCATACATTTAATCGGGTGCGTCTTTTATTGGTTATTGAATCCATATTGTATGCTGGTAATTACAATCTTCTTTACCAAGTAAATGTAGGTAACTCGCAAAATTGATGTCGGTAATTTTTCGGCGTGACGGGCGATAACAAATCATCGTAGATGTGCTAATCTTTATCTTCGTGTAATGATTCAATCAACATATGTTCTACATTAAAGCGTTATCAATACGGCAGAGCCGCCGTGTCATTTCCCTGACGTACATACTCGAAGAACAGTTGTAGATAATTGTTAATATTAAAGTAATTTTCATCAGTTAGGTGTGATTACGAATTTCTGTCTGACGTCTTTTTCGACCATTGACGTTCGTTATTTTTAAATACCTAACCATCGTTGAAGATTGTCGATAGCGGAGAGTTTCGTGATGTTTTGTTACTGCTGAAACATCGCTTTAAAAATTCTGTAATAAAGTATTTAGTACAGATTAATTGTGTTTCCTTAGTTGAAACTTAATAGTGTCTCGGATTTGATTCTTGCAATATGCGAAGCACTTAGATTTGTAACAGAATAGTCATTTGTGTTTTGTAATTGATATCTGGTAGCTTGTGATTCTTATGCGCTGTCACATTATTTTCTTATATTATTCTCGCGTATGACTAGGGATGTTTGGATGTCGCTGATGCAGTTACTACAGGTAGTAGATTTATATGCACATTATATTTGGAATTTATTGATATTGAGAAAATATGTCAACATATATATATATATATATATATATATATATATATATATATATATATATATATATATATATATATGAACGAACGAATGAATAAACTTTGTTTAGTATAAATATTTATCTATATATTATTATATATATATATATCGATATTATTGATATTATTATTATTATTGAAGGATTTTGTTTTTATCGTTATACTAGGCTCTTCCGAGCGAACGTTTCTCTCCTAATTGTTTCCAATTATATTTATGATAAGCCATTTGTTTCCAAAAAATTTCTTTGAAACGTGTATACGGTTTCGATTTTTTCCTCTTTCGATATGTCAAGAACCATTCCAATAGTTTCTTCATTCACCGATGATCCTTGTATTGAATGATGTGCCCTCCCCAATTATATTTTAAAGTGCAGATTGACGCTACTGCGTCTCTTTTTTCAATCACCTTTTCTTGAATTGTTTATAATTTAATTTTATTTAGTTTTTTGATTACAACCTTTCTCAATTATTTTGTCAGGTTATATATATATATATATATATATATATATATATATATATATATATATATATATATATATATATATATTGATAATAAAGTTTTCTAACTAACATATGTTTATTATTTTCTACTAAGTTGGTAAACCCATCGACCTACCTAAAATAGAAAATCCTACCGACGAGGATGTCGATAAATATCATCAGATATTCATGACGGAATTGACAAATTTGTTCGATAAATTTAAAGGAAAATACGATAAAAAAGGAGAAGACGCTGTATTGGAAATATATTAAAAATATGTGGTTACACGAAATTCCTAAGTTCGAAATGATTATTCCGCATTTATTACTTACTTTCTAGTATGTATGAAAGTGTATATATATATATATACATACATGATTTTTTTCGTATATTATGAGAGAATTAATGCAAAACAAAGCTAAATTGGTAAAGTAGCTAAAAACGAATGATTATGTTATTGTATTGACTGTACTTTAATTGTTAGAAAAGTATATATTTATTAAAAAGAAAGTGTTGTAAATTTGTTATATAATTTTATAGATTAAATAAATACCTCTACTTAAAACACGGACTAGATGTTATATACTGAATGCCAACGACGAAGATTTTGTTTAGATTTTATTTATTTAGGAATAAATAAACATAAATAGGCGGAAAGTGAAACTATTACCCATGGAGATAAGAGATTTATACTCAGGATCTGAAAGAAGTGTCAGAAATGGAGTTGTAGTTGTTCTTGGTCGACGCTTCCGTAAATGCACGACTAATGTTATAACTACAATAAGTTAACAGAGTTAACTTAGGAAAATTAATTTATATGATTGATGTACAAGTAAATTGCAATAATATACAAAAGTTGGCTGAACAGTTATCTTGATTACGTTCAATACAGTTTTAAATAGTTTATACACTTATACACGGTCTACTGTATACTGGTGTAACATGGTATTACACACAAAAAAATTATTAATTAATAATTTATATAAGAAGTATCCTAACTGTAAAAGTACACATGTAAAAAATAACCATTATAGTATTTATAAAGCACATTTTATAGAATATAAGTTTATGACTAAAAATGCTAAGTTGAAAGCTTGGAAGATTAAAATACAAATTAATTAACGAATAAAGCAAAATGTATTAATATCCCGACATTAGATAATTATAAAGTAAATTTGTCGTTGTCAAAGTTATACAATCATGAAAAACCCTTTATAGCACAAATATATGAACGTAATGTAAACATAACGATCACCACTGAAGAAGCTAACGTAATTATTAAACTACTTAAAAATAAAGTGTCAGCAGGATTTAACGGCGTATCAAATGGACTAATTAAACAATTTCATAATCTTTTTCCAGATGTAATACCGAAAATTATTAACGTTCTGTTTAAATATAGCTATATTATCATCATGATTGGAAGTTAAATAAATCTGTTATCATATTCGAAATAAATAAAAATCCAAATTTGTCAACTTACTACAGAGCTATATATAAAAATCTAAGTAAAATTTATGAAAAATGTATCCTTATTAAATTAATGTTGACAATTCATGAAAATCAGTATGGAGCCTTGCCGGATGAATCGTCTGAAATGGCGATATACAATATTTCGAAAATTATTAAAAATGCGAAAAAATAAAAATCACTGTATACGCTTACTAAATCTAGATGTAACACAAGCTTTTGACAGCTTAGATTTAAATAAATTACTAGTATTGTTAAAGGACCTAGGACTACATAACGGCAACATTTTAAATGGATATTTCTCAAACCATTCCACTACAATTACAAATTGTTAATTACTCAAAAAGAATTAAAACCACTATGGGGAGTCCCACAAGGGTTTGTATTAGGACCGTACTACATAAAATCAATCTTCCCGACAATGTAAACATCATCAGTAAATGATATTGCAGTTGTAATTGCTGACAAGGGTGAAGATGTACTGGGAAATAAACTTTATCAGGTCTATACAACAATTACAAACTGGTTATAAGCGTATAATTTTAGATATTAATGAATCCAAGTCAACTTACATGATGTTGTTTAACAAAAAATTAAACGATAAAGGGTTAAACTTAATGCAGTATGGATTAAATATTTGTATAGTCAAACTAAATACTTAGGTGTAATAATTGATAACAACTTAAAATTTTATAATCACTTTCACTACATCATCAATAAAATAAATAAATTCTTAATCATCTTTAACAAACTGCATAATAATAAAACAGGAATAATTACAAGAAGGACATAACATTATATAAAAGTGTATTGTTGCCCAACATACTTTACGACTGTTTTATATACACAGATATGGTAGAAATTAAAAGATTCCAGAATATATTAAAAGTTATCAGATGTATAATTCATTACTGGACATGGTCTATTTAAAAATTATTTATATAAATATAAAATTGCACTCTCTGAATATTGTGTGACGTGTTACTATTAAGCGTATATACTTGGCGGCTGTAATCATAGTAATGCTGACTTCAGTAATACTAGTACTGATCAATTGGTAACTAAATTATTCAAAAATTTTTAACACTTTCGCGATTGCTGAAATAAATCATCGTAAAAAACATGTACATTTAGCTTTTAACTTATTTATACAGTTAAATATAATTGCATTTATCTTAAACATATGTTAATATAATTGGACCTAGCTTTAACTTATAAACTAATTAATATAATCTCAACTACAAAATCAATTGAAAAATTAGTTAATTCACTAACATTTATTTTCTTGTGAAAAACATAAAGCTTTCCGGCATTTACGCCATTATCAAGTGATAATTTTTTTTTAAAAAAATCATAATTTTACAACTATGAATTATTTTATCAGATTTTTAAAATACTTATTTTTCATTTATACTTTTAAAATTGTGTTTTTAAAAAAATTTTTGTGTTTCTATATTTTTATATTTTATATTTTACTTTTGGATATCATACATTACGAAAATAAATGAAAATTTAAAATTCCATCTGTATACAACTTTTGCAGAATCCAGAAAACAATATCGTAGAAAATAAATAAAAAAACGAAATCAAGTAGACAAATATATTGATGTTAATATATTCAATTTCAACATTTCAAAAAATAAATTAATAACAGAACAGACAAGAAGAATAACATTTTATGGAATATAGTTTCACCGTCACCATCAGATATTTTCTAAAATAATTATTTTTAATTTATACTTGTAAAATTTAAAAAAAAATATCACTTGATAATGGCGTAAATGCCGAAAAGCTTTGTGTTTTCACAAGAAAATAAATGTTAGTGATTTAACTCAGTTTTCAATTGATTTTTTCTAAAATCACTACATTCCACATTATAAAAAATTAAAATAATCTCAACTAGCTTAAATCATGCACATAAAGTAATATTATTATTATACTGTTAAACAGTTTGTTCAGGGTTCCATAAACTTAAATGAATGGGTTCGGAACAAACTGTTATTTGTACCCTTTTATATTATACTTAAAATATGAAAAATAAGAAAAAAATGTTATGGCAGCATCCGATAATAAATATTATTCAGGTATACACGCACCAACTAACGGCGACAAAAATGATGACATCCATATTTTGTTTCAATAAGTAAATTTTTACAGCGTTAGTATATACAATAAAGACTGAATAAATTTGATAGATTTGGCAATTAGGTCGAGAAACAAGGATCGACGATTTCAGGCAAAAAACTGAACCAAAAATGATCGAAAATGTAAACGCATTTTTTTTTTTTTTTTTTCTGTAAACCAGTTCGTACTAACGATGGGGTAAGTATATTGAGTAAATGAAATATAAATATAGTAGATATAACAAATAGTCCAGAACCCGTCCAATTAATTTTATGCCACTCTGAACAAGACGCTTTACAATATTATAATATTAAATTAATTTGTATACATACATTTATGCTAGGTGCGCATTTATTCTACGATGACTTATTTCTGCAATGGTGAAAGTATTAAAAATTTTAAAACCAGTGTAGTTACTAGTTGATCTGCTCTTCTATTATCACTAAAATCTTACAATGATTACAGCCGGAGTGTGCTTAATCGGTGTTATACTTGTATAAATAATTTTTAAATAAGCCGTAATATGAATACCGTCTGTTAACGGAATGAAAAATTTATCGTAAATTTAGTAGAATGAATATTTGAAGCAACAATTGAATAATTTAAGACTAGTTAATGTTGTAACCGGATTCAGAAAGATGCTGTCAATAAAAAAAAAAAAAAAAAAATGGTACAGCATACTGCGCCAAAATAACAAAAATTTTATTTTACACGTAATAAATACGAAGTAAATATATAACATATGGACATTTGTTAAGGCGTGAACCTACTGTCATTTATGCCTGTCAAAAAAATTATTTACAGATATCATTGCTTTATCCATTAAGGCGATGTTCGCTCACTGAATTCGTCAAAAGCGGTTTTATTCTTATAAGAGTAGTGGAAAAACATCGCTCTGACTCGGCAATTGACATTACGTAATTTTTTAATCAATTTTACTGTTTCGCTGAATGTTTCGTGTAATTCATTTTACAAAAATCCAAGACATCGTATTTAAACAATCGATAATACCTTGAAAATCTGATCTTGAATAAATTACCTCGAGTTCAGTCTTTACCATCGTGGAATAAAATTGAATAACGGATTCGAAAATTGACGTAGGAAAGTTGTTTGCAAAATTATCAGCGGAAATTAATAATGCAGCTTCTAATAAGACAATCTGTCATTTACTCGAAAAACTACGGTGTCACATACTTTTTTAGAACAAGAATATTTATTTTCTTGATCAACAAATCCGCGCAAAACACATATTTTGCATTTTTTTTTAAAGCATTCTTATAACAAAAAAATTTAAAATTAAAAATTCTTTCGGTATACTGATTTTTTAAAATCATTAAATAATACGCATTTTTTAAAAATTCGCATTTTTGAGCTAATTAGCTAATTGGAGGAGCCGCGCCTGGTGTGTGGAGTTTTAAAACCTCGTTTGTTAATAAATAAGAATTTTAACAATTTTTTTTTTTTTTTATAATTAGTAGTAGCAATAAATTCTGAAATGAAAAGTAACTTTTTTTTTTTACCGAATGTAAATTAGAATTATGTTTCCAGTTATTGCAGGAACCAAACCATTAAGTTTAGATATAGAGAAACATATTAACATGTTTCTAATAAAAAAATAATATGAATTTAGATCACGAATTCAGTAACGTATAATATCGCAACTTTATTTCATTCATGAATAAGAACCTTTAAGGATGAAACAGTTAAGCATTATGCAAATAAATTTCAATCACAAAGAAACAAATATAATAGTATAGCTGAAAATTCGAAACATTGAAAAAAGATTAATACATCATTCGCACTTAATTTTTTAACGTACAATTTATTTCGGGGTCACAGCTTATTTAAAGATTATTTATACAAGTATAATATAGTATACTTCGACAATTATGTAACAACCCCTTAATGATACTATTAAGCACACTATTTATTGCTGTAATTGTAGTAATAACGATTTTAACGATAATATAGCAACTAAACTGGTTTAAAATTTGTTAGCACTTTCACCGCGTCAGAAATAAATCATCCTAGAATAAATCTGCACCTAAGACTAGGTATATGATATACAAATTAATTTAATCTTATTATATTGTAAAACAGTTCGTTCAAAGTTCTATAAACTTAATTGGACGGGTTCCGGATAATTTGCTATTTTTACTATAATTTATTTCACTTATTCAATACACTCACCCCATCGTGTATACGAATTGGAGTCGGTCCAAAAAATGTAAACAAACATGGCAAGTTCACTATCGATCATTTGTAAATTGGCACGAGATTTCTAAATGTAAGAAATTAACCAAAAAGTAATATCTGATAGTTTTCGGATCGTGTTGATTGGAAAATGATCACATTGGTCAGTAAATATCGGAATACGTCGGAACGATTAATTGACTTTTATAAAGATTTCGTTGATTGGAAATACGTAATTTTATATCAGAATGTTTCGCGAACATTTATAGCTAATCATTGCAAAGAAATATTGGCTAGAGTTAAACAAATGTATTTTGTAATATAAACATTACAATTTGGGGGAAAATATTACAAGGAATGCGATAAAGAAGAACGCATTTAAATATAAAAAAATATATTGATATCAAAAGAAAAATGAAAACAAAATTTTTTAAAAAAGAATATATATATATACATATTTATATATAAGAAAGATGAATAATAAAAATATTTAAGACATTTTATTTTAGAAAAAAGATATTACGAAGAGTATAATAACGAAATTAAGTACGAAAATGTAAAGACAAAAAAATACATCACACCTAACGCAACAAAACGTGGTTTGATGTGTATATATATATATATATATATATATATATATATATATCCGTCTGTTATTTCCGCTCGCTCGCTCGCTCGGTTTGCGGTTTAACTCCCCATATAAATCGCGCCAATAGAAGTTTCACTTCAAAATAGGATTTCATAGCAACGACGAATTTACATCGGACGACGTAAGAGATGTTGAAAATTTATTAAGTATTCAAGTTAAAGTTATTTAATGTTGATATATTGGAGAGTAGTGATTTTATGAATTAACCAAACAAAATAAAAATAAATTTAATCACTCTATATATATATAAATATATATAAATATATATATATATTTATTCACGCATAACTTTTCGACAATTACGTCATTTTCAAACATATATAAAACATTAACTTTTTTGTATATGCTTGAAAATGACGTTATTGTCGAAAAGCTTTACGTTAATTAACTTTGTTTTTATTTCGTTTAGTTAATTTGCGCGGAACATTTTAATACAATAACATATTCGTGCCGATAAAATGGGGCAAAAATTTATCTCTAAAAAAATGGTGATCACTCGGACGTAATAAATAGTACGACTGCATTTTACGCAACGTCTTATCGTTGGAAAAAATTCAGCATCATACCGTATCAAAATAAATGATATGCGCAAACGTAAGGGTAACGCATACGGATTAGTACACGTTCGATAAAATAACTACATAATAACGAAACTTTCACAACCACATACGTACATATATTAAAAAGAGGGGGGGGGGGTGATTTTACGAGTAAAATAACAAACGGAAACTTGTACAAAGTTTTTAACAAATGAAAACACGTATAAAATGACGTCATACGTTTTTTGTTTACAATTTAATAGACGTCTATTTATCGATATGTCACATCATCTCAGCGTATACTAGTCGAATTGGATATTATCGTGTAGAGTTAGTCATTCGTTTAGCGATAAGCGATTAAACACTGCGAAACATCGTTTGAAAGAATCATTTTTTACATATACAAGGTTCGCTGTATTCATCCGACTTCCGATTGTTACCGACTAGAAAAATAATACGTTCATATTTATTCCATAAATCGCAATAACGGACGTATTCTTAAACGTTTACAATTTTTCGTTCATTCCCGTAAACAATGTCCTCCTCCGCAGATCACGATTATTTGGTAAGTATCCTTTTTTCTAGACTCTTTCAATCTTAATGTCCTTTTTATGGTACGTGAAATTTTAACGCGTATATTTTTCCTAATAAGGGACAGCTTTTATTTTAATATATATATATATATATAGTTAATGCATAAACTCGTTACTCTTAGTTTGATGGAAGAAGGAACTATATATACTTATCCCTTCTTCCATTGCAATAAGCTAATTTTAAGTGTGGAGGTCTCTTCATTTACCCCGAGACCTTCATTATATTGTTTAAAATCCTTTTTTGTGTGTGTTTTATAGGGGGAGGGGTTTTTTAGTGGGTAAAAATCCCACACGTTGATTTTGGATCTCTTGCAGTGCATGCTTGTATCCGCTGCATTAAAAAAAAAAAAAAAAAAAAAAAAAAAACTAAATTTTCTTTATTATATCAGTGTCTTTCATGATCCCCCCTCCAAAAAAAAAGGACGACATTAGTTCGACGGACCTTGAAAACTATTTCGATTCAACCAAATAATAATTATATAATCCGCCAAAAATTATTCGTTATCTAAAAAAACCAAAGTAATATTCCGCCAAAAATATTACTGTATATTTTCAACCACTTCGAATAGTTTTATTTTAATTATTTCGGAGACTTGAAATTGTATAAATTCATGTAAAAAAATCGATGACGCCAGACTGAAAGTATTCAACGCATCATCTCGTTCAATTATCGTAGTACTAATTTTATAAAAAATCAGAAAATTGCGAAGCTTGCTTTAGGGCGTATGTTGTCCAGCGCATGGTCCTAATATAATAGATGTATTAATTACGATAAATACAATATACGTATTAATTCACATATTGTTATATATATATATAAAAATGTATATATATATATATATATATATAAATATATAATATATATTCATTAATATATAACATATTCTACCTTAGATATAAGTTAATTTGTTACTAACTTATTAGTTTCGCCAATAGTGGTCAGTTTATTCTGACTGGAGTGGTGTTAAAAATAAAAAATTCATTATAGATATCGTATACAATTATTTTATACGTAAATATAGTGCTTCACGTTTAGTTAAGATATGGGAGATTCGTTTTTGCCCAGTTTTGAGTTATCATGCAGAAAAGGAGCGCGGAATGGAACGTTATTTTTGGTGTGAGTCAATGACGACCGTACAAAGAGAGTTTTAAACACAGTCACATTCAAAAATTTTGGTCGAGTAGTTTTTGAGTTATTCAAAAAACCAAAAAAAAAAAGTCCGTCTTCTCTGGGTCCCCCTATACAATAATAACACGTATATAGTTCTGTGACGATTACATCATTACGTTAATGTGTGTTTCCGTCATATATATATATATATATATATCATGCATATCTTTATATATATTATATACATGTCTAGGTATATATATATATATACATAACAGAATAATAGATAATTTTTTGATCATGTATGCTCGTATAATATATATGTACATATATCTGTATTCATAGACGATATACATATAACACATATATTATGCATATTGTATACATCACGTACGTGCATATGTGAACGAAGCAAATTATTGATTTCAGCAATATATTAACAAAAACATTTAATACGAGTACATTATTTTATAACATAGTATACTACGAAGGTGGTCTGGATATGCGTAAAGACATATATACATATATACATATATATATATATATATATATATATATATATATATATATATATATATATATATATATATATATTAGGAACTGGTCGCACTACTATAAGTTGATAAAAAGGCATTCACTTGATTTGGGAAAACCAGTCGTAACTTATTTTTTAACGAAAATCGTCCTTAAAATTAAAAAGAAAGACACAATTAACGGTATTGGTACGTTCGCGTTTTCTATATTAAACGGCTAAGTGTAGTCTGTCTAATAGCTGCTGCGTTTGATAGAAATCGGTAGTTGACTTTTTAGCAGACTGTGACATCTTCCCTACTAAAAAAATTGAGTAATTTACACTTGATAGGAATCAACGGTATTGGTACATTGGCGTTTTCTAGATTAAACGGCTAAGTGTAGTCTGTCTAATAGCTGCTGCGTTTGATAGAAATCGGTAGTTGACTTTTTAGCAGACTGTGACATCTTCCCTACTAAAAAAATTGAGTAATTTACACTTGATAGGAATCAACGGTATTGGTACATTGGCGTTTTCTAGATTAAACGGCTAAGTGTAGTCTGTCTAATAGCTGCTGCATTTTACAGAAACCGGTAGTTGACTTTTTAGCGGACTGTGACATCTTCCCTACTAAAAAAATTGAGTAATTTACACTTGATAGGCGTAGCTGAAAAATGTTACATGTTTTTTTTTCTTTTGATTTATTTTATTTTTTTCATAATTATTGATTTCCCGTTTTTCACAGTGAAGATAATGATGACGATGATTATTATTTTAATTGTACGCGTATCGATATTTGTTACGCACAAATAAATACATTACATACATATAATGTATGCGTAACAGGATGAGTGGTAATTATGAGAATTGTTATCATCGAGATAAGCGAGAATTGTGCAATTGTGAATCCACCTGAACAATTTATCGCCAGTTACCTATTATACATACATATATAATATACATGTATATATATATATATATATAAAAAGTTATAACTCTACTTTTATACTATGTACGTCTAAATGAAGAAGTTTAACAATGATTTAAGGCATATACGTACAAAAACTCTTTAACACGCATAAAATAAATTACCTCTACAAAGGATATATAAACAACACGAATACACGTACGATGTAAGCGATTATTTAAAATTGATTTTAAATGCTGAATTAGACGTATAAATATTTGCTAAAGCTCTATAATTTCGACAATTGTTTTTTAATTAATTTTGTAATTATTATCATTAATATTATAAGTTTTTTTTCGTTCACTAGGCCAAACTGGCACGAATTCAAATTACGTTTTGGCGATTTTTATTCGCTTAGATAAAATGTCCCAAATTCGAAATTTAGTCTCAATCGAGATTTACAGATTAAAATCCGTATATTTCGATAAACTTTTAGACTCGATCACTAACGATGTATCACTTAATGACGTTTTTGTATATAATTATTGAAAATTATAAATTTACAAATCTTGCGCGCGATCGGAACGCTTTGTTTATCGCGTGCTTAATCGGTATTATTAGTCTGATCATAGTACAACGCCGATAGATTTTTAAAATTTATTCTATATTTCTCGTTCGAATGCCGCTGTCTTTTATTTTGACGATAATATTGTCAATATTTCGGGACGGTGTCAAAATTTGCACATATCTCCTCGTTTTCATTAATCCGAGTACTTATTATGTTTTCTGATTGGTTTTGTCCGATAACAACGTAATGGGCTCGTTTTTAATTTGTTTTTTTATCTTATCCATTCAGCGAACGTCTCTTTATTTATTACCTTTTATTTCCTATTATTACGACAATTCTTTTATATATATATATATATATATATTCGAATTTACACGATCTTTATTAAAAATAATCGAAAGGCGTTTAACCGAGAGAATTATTTCGACCGTCGATTATTTTAAATTTATTATTATTATTATTGTATCGTATTAATTTTTTCTCAGGAAATCGTCTACGGTCGAGAATCCGACTTAAACGATACAGAGGATAGATATCGCGAAAATCAGCGATCATGTTCGTCGGAGTACATTTCCGACTGTCGAGCGACAATAGCTATGCACGTCTTTCTAACCGTTTATAATACAATTTTAATCGCACTTTACATTCTGGCGATTTTACCACCATTCTGGCCGTTAACAGTCGTCTATTTATTGTGGATGTACTACGACAGAGAAACGCCTCATCTCGGTGGCCGAAAGTCAGTGACGGAATTTTATTTTTAATTTACTCATTACATACATAAGTTTTCTAATAAATATTAGTCGCCTTTTATTTAATCGCGATACGAATATTCCGCATCGATTCGAATAATATTTAGGCGAAAATGATGGTCGGAATAATACCAGAAGATGAGATTAGTATTATCGCTTATAGTATTATGCGCGAAGGTGGGAAGGAAATATATAGAGATACATAGAGAAAGATAGATTAAAAGCGGTAATAGAAGTTCGAGAAATTCCAGTTTATTCGCCGTAATTAGAGCGCAACCTACATTGGGAGTGTATCGGAAAGCTAAGATATAATTGCAAAAATATATTTAAAAAAAAAAACAAAAAAGGAATTAAGCGTCGCACGATTAAAAATTTACCGCTCTTAATCGATCTATTGCACCTACTTTTTCAAAGAGCAAGTAGTTAGTGTCAGAATATCTAAACCACGCTCCTATTTTTTTCACGTAACGTTTCGAAAACACTTACAGTTTTCATTGAGTTTGATAATGAAAACTGTAAGTGAATCCGAAACGTTACGCGAAAGAAATACGAATATGGTTTACAGCGAAAAAAATCATAGACGTATGATGTATCAACCATGAAAGATTAAAAGTGCAGGCTTTTATCGATATCACCGATCAACTGCTGTTGAAAACACGAAGAATAGTATCTCGACACATCAAATTAATTTATATATATATATATATATATATATATATATATATATATATATATATATTTCCAGTTTACGCATTCATCATTAGTATTATTATTATTATGTTATTTTAATTTTTTATATTTTAATTAATTTATTTTAAATTTCTAGTGTACTCCTCTACTATAAATACACTATACACACACACAAATATATATATATATATGTATATATAAAATGTGTATATATATATTATGTATATATACATAACATGCTATTTATACACATTATATATGAATATACACATATAATATATATATACATTGTGTAACATATATACACATTATATATATATATACATATATATAAATATAAATATATATATATATGTATACATGTATATATACACACTAATATATAAAACTGTAGTATCTGTCTGTGATTTGCGAATATTTTCATTATAACCATTGCATTGGGCTATTTTTATCAGACATAAACAGAAAATCAAATTTTAAAAAATTTTTGTCTCTGTCTATCCAATTTAACGAAAAAAATATTAAAGCATTCATGATGAAATTTGATAGTTTACAGCCTATATTATTAGATTCGTTCTAATGTTTGTTTCACATTGATATCACAAATAGGACGAAATTACAATAATTTAAAGTTTTTTACGAACAGATATATTATATATATATATATATATATATATATATATATATATATATATATATATATATATATATATATATGTACGTATAAATATATATATATATATATACTAAGTTACATTAGGAGCGTGGCCGCAATAACTGATGAATATATATATATATATATAAATTAACAAAACAAAATAAAATCAAAGTTAATCACTAAAAAATTTTTTATTACACAAATACGTACACGAAGCTTTTTGACTATTAAGTCATTATCAAGCTATTGTTAAAAATGTTATAAATAAACCAAAGATATTACTAAAAAAAAACTTTTATAAATATCAATACATTGAATAGCCAGAAATAAAAATTTTTTACAATAACATGTAGTTATAAAACCGATTTTAAAATTAATTCTTCATCAAAATTAATCATATTATTTAATAAATTATTACTAGTTCTATGTTTTATAATTTGTAGTTTTTCTAATAATTTCCTTTTTTTAAATTTATATTCTATGTGTAAATTTTTTTTTTTTTTATATTATCTGTAATGTAACTACATGTTATTGTAAAAAAAATTTTATTTCTGGTTATTCAATGTATTGATATTTATAAAAGTTTTTTTAGTAATATCTTTGGTTTATTTATAACATTTTTAACAATAGCTTGATATGACTTAATAGTCGAAAAGCTTCGTGTACGTATTTGTGTAATAAAAAATTTTTTAGTGATTAACTTTAATTTTATTTTGTTTTGTTAATTCATAAAATCACTACTCTCCAATAAATCAACATTATATATATATATATATATATATATATATATATATATATATATATATATACGTATAATACGTATACTATACGAAATGTGTTAGGTGCGTGGCCGAAATAACGGACGGATATATATATATATAAAATCTGAAGAAAGAGAACAACTATACAGGTGAAGCTGTGGGTAACTTCTAGTATGTATGACAATGGTTGGGGTGGTACATGGGTTATATGTTTGTGTTTTTTTTGTGCGATCTACCTTACTTTCAAATATTTCTTTTCATGACCAGAATTTTTTCCAACCTAACGCTATGGTTCGGTTTAGCTCTCGTTCCCGTTCTATCTGTGAAGGAAACTTAATTGTGCTACATATAACATATCGTCTTTAACGTCTTTCCGTTAATTTTAATTTCTATATCATCTCCGTTTGTAATTAAATTCAGTTCGATTCCAGTTAACATGCTTTTTAATTGTTTTGCAGAAGCTGAGATCAAAGTTACGTAATCTGCAAATCGTAGATTCGATATAAAGGTTCCGTTAATTTTTATTCCCTTTTGTTCCCAATTCAAATTTCAGAATATCTTCTCTAGCACCGCATTAAATAGGATTGGCGCCAGTTGATCTCCTTGACGTACACCTTTTTCTACGGGAAAATTTTCATCTTATTTACCTGACTATAGCCATTCCTCAGATCATACGCCACTTTTACTTACAGTAAGTAATAAAATATTAAGAAAACAACCGAAACCTAAATTGCATAACAAAAATACAAACTGGGATAATTTTAGACAAATAATTGATGAGAATTTAAACCTAAAAATAGCACTAAAAACCAAACACTGCAACACTTTACCCTACTCTTGCAAAAAGCAACACAACTCAGTACACCAAACATAAGAAAACAACCTCCAATTATAAGTTACCCAAATATTACAGGAGATAACAAAGAAACGAGAACTGAGAAAAAAGTGCAAAAAACCCGACACCCACTTGACAAACAAAATCTCAACAAACAGACAAAAACTGTTAGAGAACTACTCCTAAAGCTAAAAAACGATACATTTAAAGATCACTTAGCTTCCCTATCACCCTATGAACCTGAGTATAGCTTGTGAAAGCAACACGCAACTTTAAAAGACCCATACAATCAATACATCCTATAAAAAAGGCTGATGGACAATGAGCTCATACCAATCAGGATAAGGTTAATGCATTTCGCAAATATCTTAGTTCAGTCTTCAGCCCATATCCTGGTAACCATAGTTTACGTTCGACGAAATACATACAAACCAATCAAATTAGCTTCCCCACAAGAAATAAAAGCAGTTATTAAGAACCTAAATCGTAAGAAGTCACCAGGTTATGATCTAATAACAGCCAGGACTTTAAAAGAATTACCACAGAAGGGTCTAGTTCTATTAACATATATTTTCAATGCTATATTAAGAACGGCGTACTATCCGGTTCAATTAAAATTTTCAGAGATAGTTATAATAAAAAAACCGGGTAAGCCTCCGACTGAAATGAGTTCTTACAGACCTATAGCCTTGCTGCCTGTAATATCAAAATTATATGAGAAACTATTACTGAAAAGGTTTAATATCATACCAGACCACCAGTACGGCTTTAGACGTAAATATTCAACTATTCAACAGGTACATCGAGTAGTACATAAAATAGAAAAGTGCTTTGAAGAAAGAAAAGTATGCCACTCGGTATTTTCGGATGCCAGCCAGACCTTTGATAAAGGTCTGAAAGGTCATGATGGTCTCCTACACAAAGTGAGAACACACTATCCTATCAGTACTACAAATTTATTACTTCCTTCTTAAATGAAAGGGACTTTTATGTTAAAAATGATGATGCAACATCTCGTATGCATCCTAAGGGTTATGTACTGGGACCTTTTTTTTGATTCCCTATATACCGCTGATCTGGCAGTACTGGAGAGAACATTGGTGGCCACATTTGCTGATGATACAGCAGTACTCTCTGAAAGCCACTGTCCAAAGAAGGCAAACTTAAGGCTCCAAAACGCAATAAACCAAATATGTACTTGGTGCGAAAAATGGATAATGAAAATAAATGAAACAAAATCAAGTCATATAAACATTTACCAACAGGTTTGTAACATCAAAACCAATTGTGATCAGTAATAAAATAGTGAAATCAGAAGATCACATCAAATATCTAGGCCTACATTTGGACAAACGTGGAGGCAGCATATTAAAGGTAAAAGAACTGAGCTTAATATAAAAATCAGGCAGCTGTATTGGCTAATAGGCAGGAAGTTAAAACTTTCTCTAAACAATAAGTTTTTGCTTTACAAACAGGTTTTAGCTCCTGTATGGAGGTATGGTTGCCAATTGTGGGGACGTAGCTCCAAGACAAACGTCGAAGTGATTCAACGTTTTCAAAACAAAACATTGAGAACACTGGCGGATGCTCCATGGTTTGTAAGCAATAAAACGTTACATCACGACCTCAAGGTGCCATATGTAACGGAAATAATAAAAAACGAGGCCAGTAAACACATAGTCAGATTATCAAACCACCCAAATTGAACTGCAAGCAACCTACTAGATAACTCAACTGAAATACGGCGTCTACAAACGCAAATTATTAGACTTACTTGATTAATTAAGCTACTTTACTTTTAAGTGCCCTTCGCTGGAAGGTCTACCGATCATGTTACATAATTATCCTACAAAACATACAGCTGGAAAATAGTGGACTCGTGCTTGCCCCTATTCTCACGTGTGTTGGACACCTTATGTGGGGACGCTGTTACATCACAGGACAATGGGTTATTATGATATGAAAACCTCATTGAAATGATAAATGACGCCCTATCTATTACGTTTTGCGGCCAAAATTCTATCCCCTGTTAAACACCGTTTGGCCCCGTGGTGGACAAGGGTACATGTACAACTTATGCATACAAACGCAATGTTACCTAACATTGGTGGACAGTTAAGTTATCTTTCAGAATTCTTTAGAAATCGCCTTTTTTCATGTTTCCATAGCATGTTGCTATTTTTTTGTATCTGTTTAATATAATTTTGCCTCGGCCTTCCTCTTGTTCTTTTCCCTTCTGGCGATCCTTCAATTATTTGCGTTAAATACTCATTATGCCTGAGTATATGACCGATCTATTTATTTCTTCTTTCTCTTAGCTTCTTCATCAGATTTATTTCGTCATTAATTAAACGCGAAATATTATTAGGGAGAAAATAAAATAAAATAGCGACATAATTTTTTTCATTTTTTACAGAAATCGTAATGTGGCAAAATTGCCGATCTGGCGATGGACTCGTGATTATTTCCCGATTAAGATGGTTAAAACGGCCGAATTACCGGCCGATAGAAATTATCTATTCGCTTCGTTTCCGCACGGTGCGATCAGTTACGGTTCAGGTTGTAACATTATGACCGACGCTAACGATTTCTCTCGAGCATATCCCGGTTTAAATCCGTACACGGTTACTCTTGATCCGGCATTTTATTTTCCGATTGCACGTGAACTAAATTTAGCTCTTGGTACGATATATATATATATACATATACATATATATATAAAAAATCAATTGAAAATTAGTTAAATCACTAATATTTATTTTCTTAAAGAAAACACAAAGCTTTTCGGCATTTACGCCATTATCAAGTGAACCATTTTAAAAACATCAAAATTTTAAAAATATAGATTAAATATAATTACTTAAAAATATGCGATGGTGATTGTGAAAATATGATCCAAAAATGGTGTCTGCTTCTGTTTTATCTATTTTTTGATTTGTTGAAATTTAATATCAATATATTTGTTTATTAATTTTGTTTTTTTATATTAATTTTTTCTTCAATACTATTTTCCGGATTCTGTAAAAGTTGTGTACTGGTGGAATTTAAAATTTTTCATTAACTGTTGCGATGTATGATGTCCAAAAGTAAAATATAAAATATAAAAATATACGAACGCAAAAATTTTTTTAAAAAACACAATTTTACAAGTAAACTGATAATCTTAAAATTTTGATGTTTTTAAAATGGTTCACTTGATAATGGCGTAAATGCCGAAAAGCTTTGTGTTTTCTTTGAGAAAATAAATATTAGTGATTTAACTAATTTTCAATTGATTTTTTATAAAAAAAATCACTACATTCCACATTATAAAAAATAAAAAAAAATATATATATATATATATACATATATACGTGTGTATATAGTACAATAACAAAATTCTTTCTATTAAAGTTTTTTAATAGTAATTTTATTAAATACGTCTCTAATCGCAATACAATAATAATAATAAAGTCCTGAACAGGTTCGTTTATATTACGTCATAAAAAATGAATTAGCAGATAGAGCAGCAAAGCAGGCTGCTACACTGTTGCTTATCACAAACGTCGAAGTTCCAATTATGTCAAATCGAGACTTTTTGCTTCGTGGCAACGAATGTGGCAATCGACTTGTTCATTAAATAAGCTTCGCCAAATCAAGAATTCCGTTTTACCTTGGAAGACTTCGCTTCCAAACCGCAGAGAAGACGTTGTCCTCAGCAGATTGCGGCTGGATCATACAAGACTTATCACACCTGATCGACAGAACTCCGGCTCTTCAGTGTACCCTGTGGAGCGTCACATTTTCTTTCTCCTTCCCATCAAGTCCAGTTTCTATTAGATATCTAACAAGCGGATAGTGTTTTACTAAATCGAAGGCTTTTTCAAAATCAATGAAACATGTGCAGGCACCTTGACAATAATCGCAGCATTGTTGCAGTAGTTTTTTCATAAAAAATCGATCCCGGGTTTTTACTAATTTATCACCATCGTCGTATTGTTCGTTGCCGAACGTCATGGCTAGCATATTGTACGTTTTATCTTTACGTACAAAATGGACTAGCATCACTATATGCAACTCGAATGCGCGTGCATATGATGTTATACGGAGAGGGTTGCCACTACTTCCTTCGTAATAATTATGAATTACGTAATGATGCAAAACCTACTCCGAAGTACTCTTACTACATTTGACGCTAGTTTAATCTTAAATATAATCAGTTCGTAAGTATTCGAACTATATAACATTATACGCATCGCAGATTATAATAACGTTTCGCTAATTAATTTATTTATACGATAAATTTAGAAAACATAGCAGAAATATTCGGGCGATAATTAAACGATTTCGTGCTCTATTTCTTTATAATCCGTACGCTAAAAATCTAGGGTATAACAAATTTTTCGACATACCGTCGATTTAATCAATTTTTTTCCATCATTTCGCAGGTTTGTGCTCGAGTTCCGAAAAAGGCATAACAAGTCTGCTAAACGGTCCTCCCGGCACCGTTTGCGTAGTTATAGTCGGAGGCGCGAGAGAATTACAACTCACCGCCCCGGGTAGTAATAAATTAGTCTTAAGGAACAGAAAAGGTTTCGTGCGATTGGCTTTAAAAGCTGGGTACGTTACTATAATTATTACGATGTTTCGTTTCTTTATAAAAGGAAACTTATTAAATTTGCATAAATCTAAAATTATTTGAGTACTTTACACACTGTCAGATATTGCAGTTTCATTCAGAAAAATCAAACTTTAACAGTGATTTCGAACGGACGACTGTGTTAATTCGACCGAAGCCACGCAGATAATTGTGATATATCGCTCTAATCGATACGAAAATAGCGTTATTCACTTGTTAAAGAGGTAAATACAAAAAAGAAAAAAACAACTCCCGAATTGAATTAAAAATTTCGTACGCACCTCGCGAAGGATATATCGAATATCATGACAGAAAAAAGAACTAATAAAGAAATATCGGAGGAATGCTGCCTCGATCAAACAATGGTCGTGCAGAGGTGATCTTAAACATAAAACGGAAGTATCTAGCGCGTAAGATAAGAGAAAACGGCATCTTTTTGTTGGCACTACGACGAAAGATCGAGGGTAAAACACCTAGAGGTACTACGAAACGACTCGAAATGATAACATCAGTTTCGGAGGTAAGAAGATGGAAACATACGTTAGAGATAGAAAATCTTAATTCACTATGTAGGCACGCTCCTGCTAAGGAAATGTCACTGAGGAAGAAAAAGAATGGAATACTCGGAGGAGTAACTTTTAACCGATTCAATTTTCGGGTATTGTTCGTTAAAAAAATGCCACGTGTTCTCATAAATTATCTTGTAAGAGTCGTTTAAATAAACAAAATCATAGTTTGACAATAATACTCAATTTGAGGGAGAAAATAAAACTATTCGAACGTCGTAAATAAAATTTAAAAATATATACGAAAGGGCGCGTACGAATTTAAACATAAATTTTTCACAATCTAGTACGTCGCGATAATTTGAATAATGTCAGAACAACAGTAGAATAGTAGAAATAAAGGTAGATTCCTAAAAGACTAAAATTTTTCGAATTAAAAAAAAAAGAAATGTCAAAAAACGGCTTTTTTTAACCAGTCATGGAAGCGCGGAAATCATTTTTTAAGGAAAAACAGAGACATACCGAACTGTTTAAAAAAGAAAGCGTGTGAACAGTGCATCAGTGCTCACACACACACGGAGCGGAAACGCGGTCAGAAAGCACACGAGAGGATAGTATCAAGAGGCTGGATACGCAATACGTGGATAAGACAGCAAACCAAGCTGGTGGATGTAATACAACGAGTAGCTAAATTAAAATGAGGCTGGTCATGTCGCTAGAAGAACGGACGATAGACGAACGAAAAGAATAACGCAATGGACACCGAGAGAAGGGCACAGAATCCATGGTCGTCCGTGCACGCGATATCGAGACGACATTCGAAAGTCAGTCGAAGTTAAATGGATGAATTATATATGCTTGGGACCGAGTACAATGGAAAAGGAAGGGGGAACGCTTACATCCAGCAGTGGATAGAAATAAGCGAATCGTGATCGTGTGAAGAAGAAAATGATATATGGAAATGACTAAAATGGAAGAGAAAATCACGACGCTAACTGTAAACTGGGACAGGTAGAAAAGGAAGTAAATAAGGATAATTAAAAGTGTAGAAAAAATATAGAAAACAGTTGTCAAATTATAACAAAAAAAAAAAAAAAAAATTGATTTCCATTCGATGTAATCGATAAATTAGCTTTATCGGGAGATTAGCCGAGATATTTCTTTTGGAATGTGATTTTTATACCATTCTTCATTTTCCCATTAATGATGTTTCTAAGAACGTAGTTCTTCAAATCTAACTTAACCTGACAAACGAGATTCTCTACTAGGCACTTAATGATACACATATTTTAAATAAGTAAACTAATAAATAAATTATAAAGTAATTAATAAATTTACAGGGCGAAGATTAAAGAATGAAAAGTAGAACACCCACAAAAATTCGAATAATAATTTTTGTAAATAAAACAACTATAATAACTTATAACTATTTTATTATAATGAAAATCATTTTTAAAATAAATGATTTTGTTTAACAAACGAAAATAATAACTATCGTAACTATAAAGAAGAAATTTCGAACTATTCGATGCTCGTAAACGTGCTAATTTGAAAAGTTGTAATTTACGTTTAGCATTTTTCCACACTTTTTAATTTTTTTTTTATCACATTTACAAAAGTCAACATACATATAGATTTATGTAAGCCCCGATCAATTTCGAGATCTTTTAATATTTCAGAAATGAACCAAAATAAATCTTCGTTTAGGGTGGTGGTACATTTTTCTATGTTCTCGATTTTCGTGTTGGCAGCCACTTTATTTTTAATCGAGTTAGTACTCCATATATATCGTGAGCTCTATCGATAACCACTTTCGTAGTCCTCATTTTCGATATATGTTGCTCTATGTGTTCACTGAATTACAAGTATATCGATCTCGAGTTTTGTTTATTTTTACTAAATCTGTTAACACACCGCTTCCCATTGTTTAACACGTTCAGTCATATCCGTTCCAACTGGCGTCGTTCAAATAGAAAAATGCCCCCGCTCTCTTCCGTTATAACAAGGTATACAAAGCTCTTTTTCAATTTACGGTACCATATTTTTACCTCTTCAACAAACAAAATTCATCCTTTTCCCTGATAACTGCAGTCTGTATCCTTCTACACTAATCCTTGCCACTTTCAATAATATTATCTCCGAAATGATTCCACTACACACCCTTGTTTACACGGATGGATCAAAGTTAACTCGAGGAACGGGAGCAGCAGTGTTCATTCCAGCTTTCAATATTAGTAACATGTACGAATTATGCCAAGAATGTTCAGTATTTACTGCAGAATGTGTAGCAGTACTACAAGCCGTGTCAATTCTACTGGGACTTAAATCTTCGCGGTAATTACCTTATTATTACCGATTCAAAAAGCGTGGTGACGGCTGTAAACAATAATGCTGTGGCACCGTTGCGTTCGGAGCTTTACCTTGTCTTACTACGTTCTTCGAGTATTACACCTTCGTATAATGTATCTTCTCCATCGATAGATAATCTATAATTATTCCCCATATAGCGACATTTCAAGAGAAGTCATGCTTGGTTAAGATGTAGATAGACCCCACAGTATCACGTTGGGTAAGCTGTAAAGGTGCCCATTATTTTAAAAAAAAAAAGTATTTCCTTAACTGAGGCTTTTAATATTCAATATTCCTCATTCGAACTCTACTCATGTTCGTCGATAATAAGCCTGGTGAAGGTTTTAAATTATTACGTATAATATCATTCGTGAAGGCTCATCCCATAATCACCACGAGAACATATTAAAAAACGAGACAGTACGTACTAAGTATAAGCTAAAGAAATGGGCTTCAACAGCGACTACGGACAAGCACGTGACAATTTATTCGAATGTTCTTTCACTGATAAATGTGTACCTGTCAACCTGCACGACATCGTGACGACAGACTAATATAATTTCTCGAATATTGCAGGACGGCGATTATTTTTAATTAATGTATAATTTTTATTTTACGGTCGAAAAAACAAATTACACAATTTATGCCCCATATTTAACATTTAAGTTTTGAACGGTACGATTTTATTTACCACTGTGGGGTGCTCTATCCAGGCTCGGATTAATGCTTTCAGAGACCTACGGCTAATTACTTATCAGGGGTCACCTACAAGGGGAAAACCGTAAACACAATGACTGTAAACCCCAAGACGTTAAACCCACATAACTTTCGTCATGAATTCAAAAACCCTAAACCATAGACATTAAACCCGCATAATTCAGTTCAAACTTTTATATCGAAAATGAATTTTTCTCTCATTTTTGACATCTCTGTTAATATAGAATAAGTAAATTACTCGAAATAATTAATTTATAATATTGCAATACTTATCAAAAAAAGCTGAAATTATTGTGTTTTTTTTAAAATCAGGCAACCCTTTCGTGAGTTGGGCTCTGTGGGTATCTTTGAGTTTACAGTTTTGGCTCAACAGCGAGTTGGGCTACGTGGTTTTAACGTCTTGGGGTTTATGATTTTTGGATTAATGAGAATTTGGGTTATGTGGGTTCAACGATTTTGGGATTATTACGAGTTGGGCTTTGTGGGTTTAACGTTTTTTAGTATATAGCTTCTGGATTTTTCGATTTTGTTTAAATTTCGAGGCTATGCAAAAAAAACGGGATTGAACCTCGGTTTGCATGACGCCTGGATCTGCAGCTCCCTCTTGTTGTCCTTTATTCAGATATGGTTGATTTTGCTTGTTAACTCCAACTACAGACCCTTCAAAATTGTCTTTATTTTAAATTTCGTTTACGATACTATTCAAAATAACTGACAACCATACGTGAAGGTAAACAGAACGTGTAAATTTAAAATATCCCTTTTATTTAATAATATTCTTCATACAGTCATCTAAGCGTGTAATGAAATAAATGAAAAAAAGCTCGTTAAAATCCCCGAATGTTTACACAGAAAAAGATCGCAAAGCTTTTCGGCTATTAACCCGTTATCAAGTGGACATAAAAAAACAAAATAAACATATATACGCAATTTATAAAAAATATAAAAGAAAAGAAAAAACGCAAAAAATAATAAAATTTAATTTGACAAAATGCTTAATTTAGAATTCACTATCAGATTGTTTTATAATCAAATCTGTTTTTTCACTCTGCTACTTTTTAAAATATTGTGCACCTAAATTAAGTCTTTTTTTACATGCACCTTTAATAGCCGAAAAGATTTGTGTGGTCTTCTAATATATAAAAATTTAGCGATATTAACTACTATTTTGTTGTTTTTAAAATAGTTACATTCCATAATGTTAAAAATAGTGTGTGCGATTTTTTCATCGATCGATAATAAATAAATAAATTAATATATGCATAAATGATAAAAATTCTTCATACATGTACTATTTCATTTTGATATAGTACATTAATATCTTTACTTAAGAGAGATACAAGGGTTCCATATAGTATTGGCCTGACAATAATTGCTAAAGAGAAATATATATATATATATATAAGCGCAATTGGGTGGCGGAAAGCAAGATATAGAACGATTTGGAAGAAATAGGTGTTGGATATGTTTCTTCAAAATAAAAAAAAACAAAACGAAAGAGGCCTTTGCTCAATTTGGGCTTTCATTATTATCATTAATTTTAATTATTTTATGCGTGTATTTTTTGGTGTATGAAATAAAGTCTTTATTATTATATAGATAAAGGAAGAAGTAAAAAAGACAGACCGATGGTAGATATATTGATTCGAATTAAAAAATTAACAAAACATATATAGGTATACAAGAGATCATATACCGCCTATAGGATCGACCAAAATTGACTTTATCACTTTGTGACTTGAGTTGAATAATCAGATCACGACATATATCATCATCATCAGCGTCGTATTGTTCATATATATATATATATATATATATATATATATATATATATATATATATATATATATATATATATATATCATCATCAGCATCTCATTGCCAAACGTCGTGACTAACTACTGTACGTTTTACTTTTATGTACAAAATGAGCTCCTATTAAAGACACTATTTATATGCGACGCAGATGCGCGCGCATACCATGTAATACAGAGTGGGGTGCTATTACTATCTCCGTGATAATTAATAATTAAATAATGATGAAAGTTTCTATTTCGCGTGTTCGTTTCGAACCCCGACCATCGAGTTGACAGTCGAGTACTCTAGCAACTACGCCACCGTGACTTTTTATATACTCGCGCGTTATCGCGCATTTGTAGCATGTTATAGTAAACTTTTATATATAAGGAAGTAAAAATAAAGCTTGATTTGATTTGATTTAACATATATAAATATATATATATATATTTATTTACAGAATATTATGGTATAAAGAAAAACAAAAAGCCGATTACAGTGCATTGAATTTATAGAATAATTATGAAATAAAAGTATGAACAAAAATAGAACTAGATTAAATTCGTACAACACGTCAATTAACTAAATCATATTAAAAATGGGGAAAACCTCCTAATACCAACAAAAAAAAAATAATATTCTAATGAAATACAGTATCCATATACGAACAAAAAAAAACAAAACAGAAATACCATTCATACATCCGTATTCAAGTGTAAACAAATTCCCCCTCGGGACACGCACTAGTTTGCAAATACAAAAAAACAAGATGACTTAATACAAAAATCATATGCACATATTTTCTCATGAATGGAAGCTGTTACTCGAGTCAAGCAAAATGATGTGATACGAATTCGTAATAAGAATATTTTATTTTTGTATATAATTGTTTTTACATCTTTAATTTATTTTTACCTTAGAGTTTCTCTAGTTCCGTTATATTCGTTTGGCGAGACGAATACATTTTATCAACCTACGAATAAATTCTACCGAAATATTCAACAGACCTTAAAGACCAAAATGAATATGACGGTATTCTTTTTAAGCGGTAGAGGAATATTTCAAAAATATTTTGGATTGTTACCGTATAGAACGCCTATTACAACCGTCGGTAAGCATTGATAAATAATTCTAAAATGTTATCCTTAAAATTATTTCGTATTCGTTTAAGCATATATCGATTTGATTATTCGGTAGTAAATTTAAACCGGTCTGACACGTCGACGTTCATAAAAAAATCACGGGGATATCACTGAGAGAAAATTTCGAAAATTTAAAATTAAAAATTATCCAAACGGTTCTCCTCAATTTCTCAGCTCCTTCATTAAAATAGAGAAGGAAATCGAATAATTTTTGAAAAATGCTTTAGTAACACTACACGTGTAATCGTCATAAAATGAACGATTCTTCGCGTTTTGCGTCGAGAAATACTACCGTTTTCTCTGAAAAATATTTATTACTCCGTAGTCTACTAATCCCTCGGAGGCGTCACCTTGAGGTGCTGCAGGGGCTTAGATGCTCCTGCAACACTGGGGTGGGGAAAGTATCGAGCCGAGAATACGATAATAGGCGATTTCAACACCAAAATTGTTGAAATTATTAATTATAATGAATTACGTAATATTGTAGGAAAATTTCGCCACGGTATTAGAAATGATAGAGGCGAACGCTTGATGCAGTTCTGGGATAGCGTTAATATGTTTATAAGCAACTCTGGGTTTCAACACTATCCTAGGTGTCTGTATACATGGCGATCACTTCGTGACAGATATCGAAGATTATATACTGATTAACACAAGGTGGAGAACATCGTAAAAAAATATCAGAGCAAAGATTGCTGTAGCGACCATCAGCTACTAGCTGTCGAAGTTAAAATAAAACTGAGTAAATGTCAAACATACCATCAAGAAGCAAGGAAACGAATAGCGGATATGGCGAAATCGATAAACAAAACGACAGACGCTCAATCCATACGGAACAGAACAAAAAACATTCTAGAAAAAACGGCGGCGAAAATCTTTAGTGAAACCTGTGAGAAGAAGAAAATATGGATCATTAATGAAACGTGGGACGTAATAGAGGAAAGGAAGCAAATTAAGAGGAAAGGTATTGGATGTTGATGAAGCAGTTTGCAAATCCAATTATCTAAGTAAACAGATCAAACAGAAAGGCATAAATGACAAAAACAAATTTCCAAATAACCTTCGTAAAGACATTGAACGAAAAAAAAAACAAAAATGAAACTTATGTTACACGGGATAAAACAAGAGATTTCTCCTCCGATATGTGGTAATTAAAAATGCGAATAGGGAAATGTTAACGGGTGAAAAAAAAATAAAATCCATATGGCGAAACTATTTTAAAAAATTAACGCATGAGGGATGTAAGGAAAACAGAAGTAGTGAAATATCAAATTCGACAACTGATAAGGAACCATCAATACTAGAGGAAGAGGTTCACCTAGCTATACAAAAAGTTAAGGAAATACAAGTCGGCTAGAGATAAAATAGTCATGGAGAGGTTCATTAATCTGGGCAATAACATTACCAAACAATTTTAAACATACACTCTGTCATTGGGATATAGGCATGTTGCCGTATAATTAGACACAATACATTTATGTACTAATTTACAAAAAAGGAGCGCGTTATTTATGCCGTAACTATCGAACCGTGACGTTGTTATTACGTGCAAACAAGGTTATGCTCCACGTTATACACGAACCATCTATTTCAAAGGCTGGATAGCAGGTTTAGTAATCAGTAGAGATAAAGCTAAATTAGTAATCGTCAAAGAATCCACAAAGCTTAGGCGGCCTCTAAGTAGTTGATAAATTTGTTTACTTGGAATCACTTATCATAAAAAATGATGGTTCAACTGATGAAATTAAAAGACGAATCAAGAATGATCTTGAAAAACCATTAACGATGACCAACAAAATGGGCCGAATGAAAACGTTAGTATTCTCCATATCCCTATATGCATCTGAATGTTGGATTCTGAAGTTTGAAAGATCGATCCTTTCGTAAGTGCTGTGCACAGCGAGGAGGACAAACATGTAAATACTGGAAGAAGTTAATCCGCTCGATTACAATATATCGTTAAGAAAAGTATATCCACTTTCTTTGGCCATATCATGCGACGGAACAATTTAGAAAATTGATAATATTAGGTATGGTTGAAGGTCGCAGGTGAAGAGGAAGACCACCAACACACGATATGTGGACAATGTCAAAGTGATTACTGATGTTCACTAAAGCAAATGGTTAGATCGGCCGGGATAGGGATACAGCACAAAAAGTGCTTAAAGAAAATGGTATAGATAATGAATACATCCACATAACAAAACAAATAAAAACATTTACAATTCGCCAACGATGCAAGTGAAACTGGTAGAAAAACCAAAAACAAAATAACATTAAAGAAGGGCACTAGACAATATCTCCCAAATTATTTATAGCAATCTTAGAATTTATGTTCAAAAACTTACTTTTGGTAATTTGGAGGTATCAATATTGATGGGAAAAATGAATCACCTGCAATTCACCGACGATATTGCATTAATTAGCAATAACGTTGATATCTTGCAGAACGTGATAATTGACCTTCACAAATGTACAAAAAATGCAGGATTAGCCATAAACATCAACAAAACTAAGGTCATGACAAATACGTCTTTGAAATTACATAGCGAATACTGGAACAGGTCAGTGAATATATATATATATATATATATATATATATATATATATGTAGGTCACGTAATTACCGCGGACAAGGAAGTAATACTTAAGAAAGATTCGACCTATAAGCTTGTTGAGTAATCTCAGTAAGATTGCTGAAAAAATCATGCTAAAAAGATTACGTGCTTTCTCGGACGAAAATAATTTATTACCAAAAGTACAGTTTGGTTTTCGTCCTGACCATTCTACAACTCATCAAATCGCTAGAATAGCAGAACATATTACTCGCAACTTTGTAATAAACATACGGGGATGGTTTTATGTGACGTGACCAAAGCATTTGATACTACTTGGCACAAGGGTATAATATATAAAATGATTAAATGTAAATTTCCGAAATATCTAATTATGCTTATTTTAAGCTATTTAAGTAATAGACCATTCTATGTGTTTATAAATGATGTATTATCCTCTCGCAGAACATGTTTTGCAGGAGTACCTCAAGGTAGTGTACTCGGTCCATTTCTATTCACCTTTTACTTATACGATATTCCTATAACAAATAACACAGAGGTAGCCTTGTATGCAGATGACACAGCATTATTTTCTAGTTCTTACATTCCAAGGGCAGTAAAGAATAAATTACAGTTCGGAGTAGATAGGCTAATTCATTATTTTGCTAAGTGGCGTATAGCCATTAACCCTGCCAAAACTCAGGCAATACTGTTTACTCGTAGGAGGCCACTTCTACCTACTACCTTAACGATTAACGGTGTAAGTGTAGAATGGTCGGACGAAATAAAGTATTTAGGAGTTATTTTAGATAAAAGGTTGACTTTTAACAAGCATTTAGATTACGCGGCAATTAAAACACATCGAGCAATTTGTACCATATATCCCTCGTTTAAGCGAAAATCTTTCATAAATGTCAATAATAAATTAATAATATATAAATCGCTCATTAGACCGGTATTAACGTACGCCTGTCTAGTGTGGAGTTCGATTATTGGTTCAGAATAGATGCATTAGATGTATACTCAATACTCCCATGATGGTAGGATGCTATAAAAAGGTTAACCGGTGTAAAGCGGATGCAAGAGGCCGCTGATCGCCATAGATGAAAGGAAATGGTGATCGCTTACATCTAGCAGTGGATCGATATAAACGTATTGTGATGTATATATATTAGCGTCGACACTTTTTTCAAAATGAATACTATGAATCTAAATTAAAAAATCAAGATGTTACGTGTACATTAATAATTTGAAATTCAGTTCGACCTAATTTGTAAAACTTAATAATTTATCAAATTTTGATAAAATTAATATTCGGTTTAAAAACATTAACTTGTAACTTCAGCTTAACTACTGCGACGATAAATTAAATATAGAATATCCGTATTTTTAGTCGTTTTATCGCGTAATTACAACGCGCACGACTTGGACGTGATACGGACAGCGTCCTTCAAAAACTTGTTAATCAAAATAAATGTTACCACCACCTATTTAAGAACCCGGATAGATTAAGACGGAAAATCGGACGATGAAAATCGACGAGATTATAAATAGAGAAAAACAACATTCATAGCGGTGAAGAGACAATAATTAATTTACTTACGGTTCAGTACGCTCATCTATATACGCGAGGAGTCTGGAAGGTAGTTATTGAAAAATCCGAAAGCTTCAAAATGTGGTGTTATCGACAATGTATTAAGTATATTACGGATAACTAAAATAAAAAACAAAAATAAACTACAACTAATAATAACAATTAATAATAATAATAATAATAATAGTAATAATAAAAAACTTTAAACTAGTAGTAATTGTTAAAAGAAGAACGTTTTGATCATGTTAAATGAGAATCAAAATATGAATTACGTTTTATAATTATATGTGTATAATGAGAAATAAAACGTAGATTCAGAAGAAACGATTAATAGAATCTGGAATGGATACACATGAACGGTAAAAAATTATTTCATTACGAATGGAGGTGGGTTTAGAAAGATTACTCAGTTGTTTGTTTTAGATGACGTGGAAAATAAGATATAAATGTTTGTGCTTGTGTGTTTATATATATAAATATATATATATATATATATATATATATATATATATATAATTTCCTAACCATGATATAATTTTTTTTTTTTTTTTTTTGGTCAGTACGATATGACTAATTAGTTACGTTAAAATGACTTGTACATTGTACAAAATCGCTTTTGTAATTTTACCAAAAAAACAATTTTTATTACATATCACCCTTTGTACGGATATCTAAAGAAATACCCGAAGATCAAACTGGCATTGTGAAAGGAAGACGCACGCGAGAACAAATTCTTAATATGAAATCACTGATCGAAAAAGGACGTTAATATAACATGTAATATTACGCTTTATAGATTGTCAAAAAGCGTTTGATAATGTTCGTTGCGATAAATTGTAGTCTATGTTGCTTGAAATGGGTGCACCGAAGCACATTACATATCTTATACAGAGATTATACGATAATAACAGCAATATCGTATATTGGTAATGCAACATCAAGAGGTTTCTATACGCATATAGGAGTTAATCATCCTCGATCTTTATACGCCGAATACATAATTAAACTAGTCTTAGAAGGATGGAAAGGGGGTATACTCACAGGGGAACGGAAGATAACAACCTTAATAGCGACAGATATGGAAGAAATTAATAAACCACTGGAACACCTGGAAGATATCAGCGAACATTTTAATGTAAATAAAAGCAAGACAAAAATTATGATTATAGACAGAAAGAATGTAATACCGTAAGACGAAAGAACGTTCAGCGACTGTGACAACGTTTCAAGTTTTCTATATCTAAGGTCGCTTCTGGAAGCAAAGGATGGTTCAGAAGGAGAAATGCGACGAAGAATAGAAATAGCTAGAAATTCTACGACAAAACTAAACCGTATTTGCAAAGATAATTCTATTACAAAACACGCAAAAATTAACTTAGTCGGAACGTTGGGAATTTGCAATTCTACTATACGCAGCGCAAACGTGGACAATGAAAAAGTTCGATAAGAAGAGAATTGACTCATTTAAGTTGTGGCGTTGGAGACGGCTCTCCTCAGGATAGCTGTAGACAGTAAAACGGACAAATGAATCTATTTTACAGGAAATTGACACCACACAAAGACTGTCAACCGGTGTTTCTACGAGAATGATGAAATTCTTTGGACATGTCATGCGGAGACCAGAAGGATTACAGAAGCTGATGATCATGGGAATTATTAACGGAAAACGACTACCGCGTATCGAGACGATGGACAGATGTTGTTCGACAAAGGACAGGACTTTCAATTGTGGAATGTGACTGTCGGCAGATACAATTGGCATAAACTTATTATTAATCACGATACCTTAATTAAGGTAACGATTACTGAACGAATTATCCTCTCGTACGAGCTTAATTAATATGAATAATTTTTTTTTTATTTTTTAAATTTGGTTTTTGTTTTTAGTCGGCAAACCGATCGACTTGCCTAAAATTGAAAATCCAACCCAAGACGACATCGATAAATATCACCAAATATTCATTTCAGAATTGGAAAAACTTTTCAACAGATTTAAAGGAAAATACGATCCAAATAGGGAAAACGCGGTATTGGAGATTTGCTGAAGCAAGAAATTTATTTCTGTATTACTTAATTTTATTTTTGCATTATTATTATTATTATTACTATTATCATTATTTATTTTTTAAGGCGAGTAATGCGCCGAAGCCGAATTAAATTTATTTTTCGCTAATTTCATCTTTACATTAATAATGCGTATGTATACAGTTGAAATTAAATACATCCAATTTAAAAGTCTTTGAAAATTTGTTAGCGTGTAAAAAAAATTACCAAAATCTAATACAATATGCACGTATATGTTATATATATTCACATAAAGTGAGAAATATTATCGAAAGATAACAAATGAAGTATAAATAAGCGCGAGATAAAGTACGTTAAACGATCGAGATCATATATTTACAAGTAAATACTAAATTTATAACTTTGATTCTAATAATATCGTTTAAATACTCCGATTAAACGTATAAACCCTTTCATACCAAACGTGCACTTTTGGATACATTGCCATTTTCTAGTATCTCACAAACTATATACCCAATGATGTCGATTAAAATTGTTTTTATAAATAATTTCTTCATAATTAATTAATCGCATATGTCCATTCTACACGTTTGGATCCACCTTAATTATACGTATTAAGTCGATTTAAAAAAAATAAATTAACAAAATATTTTAATTGAAACACTTTGAATCATCTAGAACCGGAAAATTTCTTATCGTTGTGTGATCTACGTGTTGAAGGGTTTGATAGATTATTACGTACGAAAAACGATGGAGGTGGTTTATTTACGATATAAACAAGTACGCCATTTCGACGGAAAATACACAGTCATTTTATCGACTAGAAAAAGCGTCCGATAGAATTATAAAACTATTACATAAATCGAATATCGCATTAGTAATTTATACTGGCAACAAACGGCGATCGTTATTCTACATGTATGCGCAAATAATGCGCCAACAATGAACGCGTATTTGGACAACCGTGCGCAATATTATAACAAATTTCGAATGTATTTGAAACTTCAGAATTTAATATCGATCAGGTCGTAGCGTGCGTCTTCCCGTGATGGATTAGGTCAATTACGAGGTTTTATTTTCGATACTCTAAACGAACTACCTGGATTAATGACGTGATTTTGAATTAAAAAAATAAGTCAAACTTGGAATGAAAATATGCGTTACACAATAATGAATTCAGGACGAAATATAACCCCGTTTGTAAAAATAGACGAAATATAATTATAATAAGTATATATTTAAACAAATATATAATCGAATACCTTATAGTATCAAAAATGACATTTAAATCAGCACCGCTTGATGAAAGGAAATGAAAATTTAATTTTGACTAAAATTATAATTTCGTTTTAGTATTTAAAAATTTTATTTAATTTTCTAATTTAATAAATCTTATATACTTATTCGTGCGGAAATAAATTTTTAATATATTTCCGGTTAATATTACAATTTTTTATCTTGGAATCGATCATCTAAATTCGTAATTTTCAGTTTTTCTGATTACGGTTTTAAATTTGTATTTGTATTACAATTTATTTTGACATTATTAATGTTACTTTGCGATGTTGTGTGAAACAAAAAAATTTTTGTGTGGGTATATTTTGGGGAGGGGGTGTAATAGCAACTGCTACATTTTTTAACCACGAGCCGCCAATGATGTTCTAATTATTATTGCGATGTTCTATTAATTATTTTCGTATTTAATTATTACGTTCAGCGTTATCTAATATTGTTTGTTCGCGGGGTTTTTTCCCATTTCTGCCGCGTTACAGTATTTTTCGTTAGTTACTTTAATGAATTAATTTTGTAAGTTATCGTGGTAAGCCGATTTCCGGTACACGATAACTTACAAAATTATGATTACTGACTGTATTTTAATTGTTTCATAAATGATTTATTTTTAATTTCTATTCTTATTCTTCGCGACGCAGAAAAAACAAGGATAAACAATATGAAACGATTTGAATATGAATAATAGTTACATATGTATATGTATGTATACATAACTAACCCACGAGATCTTAATACGAGGTTAACTTCAAAAATATGTTCCAATTTTTAATATTTTTTAAAGAGGCCGTTCAGTAATTTTATAAAAATATAGAGTAACTTGTTAAGAGTCTCCACTCAGTGCTCATTATCGAATCCCTTAACAGTTGAAGATAGATCGAATGTCCTAGTTTGTTTTATCGAGCGAATTGACGGCCGTCGTATTTGAATGTGACTGTATGGGGGTCTTTTATGAACGATGTGTGTGATCTTGTCTCGAAAATAAGATAAAATTAAAAGGCATGATTTTCAATACATGTACCGCGGAGCAGAGACGACCTAATGACCTTATTTTCAATCGCTGTATGCTATTAATGCGTTTGTCCTTTGTACACAGTCCGCAACATCAGAACGTACAGATTTTAAAATAATTGCTACCGTCTTTCTCGATGTCCAGACGTTTGACAGAGTTTAGCACTCGGGGCTGCTATATAAGTGTAAACAGATCTTTCCATTGAAATACTTCAATATTATTTTTAAGAGATTCTTAATAACGGTCAATCATCTGTATATAAAATTCAAGCAGGAGTACCCCAGGGTAGTATACTTGGAACACTCGTATACTCCATTTTTACCAGTGATATTCCAGAAAACTCGTTTATTGCAATCTTCGCTGATGGCACAGCAATACTAGTTGCTCATCACTATCCTGATACGGTTACTCGACAGCTCCAGAGTATTAATGATCCGACGGTTGATTGGTTTTACAAAATGCAGCCATATCATATTTACAAATAGCAAAAATTGATCGTGGAAAATTTCAAATTAAAATAAATATAAAATAATACCATAAAATCGTTGTGTGAAGTATCTAGGAATTCATCTAGATCAAACTCTAACGTGGTTGCCACACATTACAGCTAAGAAAACTGAACTTAATATCAAAATTAAACAGTTATATTGGCTACTGGGACCTATGTCTCAGTTATTCAATTGACAATAAACTGTTGTTTTACAAGATGACATTAAAACCGACGTGGCTTCATGGTTGCCAGCTATGGTGATGCGCTGCAAAAAGCAACAAACAAAAAAATCCAGCGATGCCTAAATAAAATTTTTCGTATGATAGCTGGTGCTGCGTGGTACATGCCGAAAGACACATTGCACATGTAGAAGATGAAATCCTCTGGGCTATACTTATAGAGACTGGATTTTCATGAGAACCCAACGATGTTGCTAAATCAAGAAGTTAATAGAAGATTACGAAGAAAATGCATCACCGATTTTGAGTCAGTGCAGCTAATTAGTACGATCTAAGTGTTCGGCCGCTGGATCGACTGCCCTTAAAATAAATTTCGATACATCTGGCTGATGACGAGAGTCTCGTCAGTTCTAGATTTATATATAAAGAGGAAAAAAAAAGGAATATAATGTATATTTGATATAGATAACCGTTAAAAAATTAAATATTTATATATTTAATATCATACAGATGTAAAGAATACTTTACATTACGATAACATATTTGCATCTGCGATCTGCACTACTGTAAATGTAACTTGTGCAATTTTTTTATCTTCACATACCGACTACAAAGCATCCATTCTTATGTTAAGAAAAACATAAATCATCAGCTTCAGTTGTAGTATATATTTGATAAATAATCACATTTCACCGTTTAGAACGTATATAAATAAAAATGTTAGAATGTAATATAGAAAACCGAATAATGGAGCGTGTATAAATTAACACACGCCAGATATTCAGATGTTAGATAAACAAAATTATCAATATTATATATGTATGCATGGGCATACTTTAAATGTATAACCGGAAGTAATGTCGGAGACTAAGAGGATGCAAATTAGGAAGCTACCATATTTAAAAAATCTGATAAAACATAGTATATTCAACCGTGTCGATTTGGTCATAATTCTAGCAATATTTTATAATTCAAGTTTTTATTTACGGATAACGAAGCTAGCATATTTTTGAAAAAGTTAAAAATAATCACATCCGCTAGTACCCACACACACATATATATATATATATATATATATTATATATATATATATATAAAAACGTATAAAATGCACGAGCAAAATCAGTCCTATGACTAGAAACGTATATATGCGGTTGGTTGAGATGTATGTGTGTATGTAAGCGTTAACAGACAGAGATGGCGAGATGTATTCCTGAACATACGCTTATCTGCTAACATCGTTTTGACACACGGGTCAAACTTCAATCAGTCCTGTACGCACTACACGCCTGATGATTTAAGCTTAATTATGAATCATGCCGGCTTGATAAGTAATGTATGGAAACCTAACTTTATTATTACTCATTGTGAACTGTGTATCACTGATATTAAATAGTGCTGTCCGAAAAACTAACTGTTCGTGGTACTTGTTTTACTTATCTACATGCATGTGTATATTATATATATTAATATTAGAAATTCATTATATAACTAAAGTAGTAAGTTGTTTCTGACGCGAGACATTAAATTCAAATCATATTTTAAATAATGCCGTCGGCGGATCTCGATGATTTGGTAACTATACTTAAATTATTTATTAATTATAATTTTATCATTCATGTTTCTTTAAACATAAAGCGACAATTGGCGAACAATTTTCATATAACAGTTTCTTATTTTTACACAAAACCACAATAAATTTTTGATAAGTGTGTTTCTTTGTAAATTGTAAAAAGGTCTGCAATACAAAATTTTATCGTTCTTAACTGTAAAACTGTTTATTTTAATAAGTGCATTATATATATATATTAAAAACATAAACACGTAAAGATGAAATAAAAATAGAACATAAAGGATTGAGATCGAGCGACGAAAGTTGAAAATTTGGATTAATAAGAACCTACTTTCAAGTGGACTTAGATGAAAACGCTTAAGAAATCTCGAGTACTTTTAAATTTATATTATTTCATTATTTATACATGTACAATATATATAGTTTTGAAAACGCTGTAGTATAGAACATGATCATTACATCTTTAATATATACGTATGTTTGTATATATTTGACTGTATAAAAATCAGATTACAAGAATTACGTTACGTGCGATTTGTATTTTTTGTGATCACTCAAATTAGGTGGAAAAAATTATAAGAAGATTAAATATAAAAACGTTAGAATTAATAAAAATAGTAATAATATTAATAAAATTAAAAAAAAATTATGATTGACCTTTTATTGCTTTGTCCAGAATGAAACGAAACAGAAGGAAAAATACCGGATCGTTGTTATGAAGGAGTTGCGAATAATATACGGATGTTGTGAGATCTCAAGAGACATCGACTGTTCAAAAAGGCCACATCGGTAGTCTTTATATTTATTTCAATTGAATAGAAGGTGATTGACGCCATCGAAGAAAAATAAACTAGACAGGGGATGATTGTAGCAAAATATCCCAAAACGATGATTAGGAATCGAGAAATACCGAGGAACCAAAGCAGATCCACCTTGGATCATACGATAATATTTGTCTCGATTTTGAATATCAAAGAACTTATTCCATTCAACACGGCTACCAGATTTAATCTTCAACAGAAGATCTAAAGCGGGGATAAATCGCGATGTCATCTTCCACACATTTATCTTTCGCCGCTGAGTCCAATGATTCATTCAAATCGATATCAAAATACATAGACAGCCAGAGGAATGTTAGTTGCGTGTGTTTACTAAAAATATTAACCCATTTATATTTGATATTATAATCAGTGCACTGAAACTATCGGAGCGTATTAGAAACTTTTTATCAGGTCTGCATGTGCTGAAGATGACCTACAATGCCTTATCGATATGTAAAAGATGGTTAGAAAAAATTGAAAATAAAGTTAGTAACCTAAATTTATTTATTACGCTAGTATTAAAAACCGCTAAGGCACCAACGGTATGATTGCCATTTATGGTTTTAGAACCATCTGTATACATCTGAATACAATCACTGTGCCGACTAGAACTAAAATGAAACGTTAAGTTCATAAGGTAATCTTAAATACAAAGATGGAATTACTGGAATAAGGGCTGGATTATACTCGTATTTGTAGTTCTTTTAAGTAAGAGCACCATTTTGGATGGAACAAACCTCTAATTACAGCTTATTTTAAAATGCAGGGAGTTAATAACTATAAAACTTGATTAAAAACCGCCGGTCAGTTAGAATATATCCTCTCACGAACACAGGGCAGATATTAGTCTTCATTTAAAGATAAGAAAAGATGTAACATTTCCAGCAAGAAGCCTTAAATGTTCTGTAATATATATAATTTCTTCAAGTTAGATTCACAGGCTAAGACGTAAAAAACTGAGCTATAATCTAATCTACTACCAATCACAGATATGACGAGGAAATCAAGAATTACTAGGTCACAAACATAGTCAACTCGAATAATGAAGCTTACTAATACGTAAGAAAACTATACGTGGGTATACTACGAGAAAAATAAATGGCTCAAACCGCAAGCACCGCAAATGCAGTGGGATGAGTGTGTGTGTGTGTGTGTGAATAAAAGTATAAATAAAAAAGTAAAGAGGGATAAACTTCGATCAAAGGCCGTCGAACACTATGAAAATACTAAACCACGCTAACGCGAGTTTAAAGGCGATTCGCAAAAATCCATTTAATATATATATATATATATATTTTTTTTGGCTCCCATGTCTCTATATTATGGAATGAATAAGAAAGGACTACTTATAAATTATTGGGCAGAGTAAGAAGTAATGTAAGGATGTGTGAAATTAAATAATGATACCAGAATCTAAAATATAGGAGTATAGGGTATATACTTCAGCATTTTGAAGAGATAAGAGAAATGTAATATTTATAGGAAACGGAACTTTAAGGCTGTGAAGAGCTTGATAAAATGCAACACGAAAATTACTATGATGGGAACACTCGAGGATAACATGGTCTGCATCGGCCACTAAATGGGTATCCATAGGATGAGAGCAATTAGGAGAACTAATAAGTTTCAACTTGTGTAACAAGCAGGAAGGCGACTACAGCCGAGTCTCAGTCGACAAATGGTAGTGATAAAATCCCGCAATTTGATCGTTTCAACTTTAATATTGTAGAACCATGGATTAGAAGGTATGTCGGGTTGAATGGATTTATAATGCTTTGCAGTAAATGGATCGGACCACAGGTTCTTCCAGTATTCCTTATGCGCATATTTAATGTACGCTAGGAGATCTATAGGAGGAGTATAAAACAAAAAGTCCCTAATGTAACTGTTGAAGTGACTAAATGATCAGCTAGATTATTGCCATGGATACCGCTATGCCCGGGGATCCAAACAAATTTAACTCTTACACCGAGAGAGTTTAATCGGTATATGTAATTAGAAATTTTGTAAATAATTGATGGTAAACGAGAGTTGAGCTGTGAGTGCTATAATGCCAGCAAACAACTTTTAGAATCGGAGAGGATCAGAATATTAGTAGATGGGCGATTTACAGATACATATTGGAGAGATTGAAGGATAGCTGTAGCTTCAGTAGTAAAAATGGAGCATATTCTATTAAGGGTAAATGTGTTTGAAATGTTGAGAGCGGGGATTACGAATGCAGCTCCGACTGAAAAAGAATACTTCGAGCCATCAGTGAAAATTAGAAGAGAGTTAGGATAGTTTCTATTAATCAAGGAGTAAAAATTATAATTCGCGACTAGTGGTAGAATATTGTTCTTAAATGAGGGAAACAGTTGTATTTTGATATTAAGGCTAACGGTATTATACTCGAAAAGAATCGTATAGAAGGAAGACGGGTAGGATGGAAGAAGAATATCACTGTACCTGGAAACAAGGTAAATAGAAGTACAAGGTAGGTATCACGAACTAGGTGCGCAGTAGTCAAACGAGATTGTGACGTAGTTGGTACCCATCACAAATCCAGTTTTGTTATAGAACGACTCATTTCGTTATTTCTCTGGCGTTGTTTCGTATTATTTCGCCCGGTTTTTGATTTGTGTTTATGGCATTTTCTTATTTTTTAGTGCAGAATTCCTAATTTTATCATTTAAAGTATTTTATTTCTAATTACTATCAGGGTAAGACTGCATCATATTTTTATGATTCTTTGATATAGACCTTTCGCACATAAGTTGGTTAAATTTTTTATTACTTTATTAACATTTATATTACGCCTTGTTGTGCTATTTTCGGGTGTTGTAAGCATAGATGCTCATAAATTAGGTATTAGCTTTCATCGGTTTCCTAAAGATAAAGTTCTTCGAAAGCAGTGGTTGCATATGAGCAGAAGGAATGACAACTTCAATATTGAAAGTGCTCGCGTATGCTCTTTTCATTTTAATTAAAATGATTTTGAACGTGATCTGCAATCAGAATTACTTGAGAACAACATAAAAAATATATTAAAAAAAGGATTCCATTCCTCATTTCATGATACCAACTTTGACTGAGTTTAAGTCACATAATGATAATGAACGCAGTGAAAAACAAATTAAACGGGGACTCGGATGATGATGATGATGAAAAATTGGACCACGTTCACGGTGAAAAGAAAGATTTGTTAAAAATACTAGCTGGTTATGTTGCATATCGAATGACAAAACGAGGGTTAGATTCTGCTTTTGAATACGGCCATCCAACAGAATTCAATCCACCTAAACAAATGGGCTGGCTCGCTACAATATCGAGAGGTGCTTTAATGAATCCCACCGAACAATGGATAAGCATTATATACAATGTGGAAAAAGACTGTATGTAATAATAACCACGACAGTAGCATTAATAAGAATTCGGACGTAATGAAAACACTGATAAACGCATTGAAATCGAAATACAGTAACACAGGTGTTCACAAATTCGCCATTTTATGTTAGAGCACGAACATTTATCAACGCTGAACAAGGAAAAGTCCAGTAAAAGAACAACTCACAGAAACAAAAATACCAACGACGGACGAAAAAGAGGAATAAATTAATCAAATTACACTAACTACAATTCGGCGAGTGAGACATTTCTTTATGCACCTAGATTTTTGTTACATTTTATTGTTTAAAATTTTAAATGTTCATAAAGTAATAAGTCTGTGTATCTTCAAATGCACGCATGTATATACTCCCAAAAAAGTCACGATTTAAAGATATTATTTACTGTTTGAATTATTTTAAAAATGAAACAGCACTAAACTAATTGTGAGAAGTGGTAACACAGCTGTAATTAATACGATATTAAAATAAATTATTTATGTAGAAGAGGAAATAAAACAAAATTTAAAAAATAAAAACTAAACTAGTTAAAAAAAAACACAATTTAACCAAAAAGAGTGTTCACGCGATATTTCTTCTATACAGGGGCGGAGTCTAGTTGGGTACCAATGACGTAGTAGTTGCCAGCCGGTATGCGCGTGATACCTACCGTGTATTCTATATACCGTGCCTGGAAAGATGACCAGAGGAATGAAATAATAAAGGACGTCTAAGTATAGAGAAACGCCAGTTGTGAAGAATTTCTAAGTATAGAATATACAAGGAGGAATGCTTTTAGAAGAAATTTATTTGACAGAAACGTTCTTCGAAAGGATAGAGGGGGAACCTTTGCCTCCATCTCGAGTCCTAAACATCTGCGTAAGCACTCGTTTTGAATTTTATCTAGCATAGAACGGCAGTGATTAGAAGCATTCCCGAAAATAAAACTGCCATAGTCGAGAATAGAACGTATGAAATTTTTATACAAAAATAGTAAAGTTAAGGGGGTCCCCAACCCAAGGAGTGTCAGTGCTTTTATAAGACTTATTCTTTTAAAAGCCTTGGTATAAACTTTTTCCGTATGCAGTCTCCACGTTAACCTGCGATCAAGAATAAATTCAAAGTACTGATGGTAATGAACAAAGGGTATGAGATTGTTGTTATACATAAGTCCGTGTGAGTCGGTATTGACGGTTCTATATGAGAATATTATCGAAACACATTTGTTGTGCGAAACAATAAGACCTAATTTAGACAAAACTTGGACTATGGATGTAAGCGATGTATTAAGAATTTGGATAGCATTATCTAGATTATCGTGCATGACGTAAACTATTATATCGTCTGCGAAAGATAAAATTTTCACTGTATCTGGAAAGGGTGTATTGAGAAGTTTAAACAATACTATGTTAAATGAAATAGGGCTGAGAACGGACCTTGGGGAATACCTAAGTACACCATGCGAGTTGTTGGTTTCATATTGGAATGAAAGAAGGTAAGGTGTCTTTTGGTGAATAGGTTACACGATGCTTCTTTAAATGGGGATGGGACATCCAAGTTCGTCAGAGACTCGTGTAAGACAATAAATTGAGATGTTATCAAAGGCTTTATTTATGTCTAAAAAACATGTTATTAAATACTTCTTGGAAATGAAAGATTTGTAGATATCACCTACTATATGCGCCACGCAGTTTAAAGAGCTAACATTACTACGGAAGCCGAACATTCCAGGTGGAAATAGACGACGATTTTCCAACCGCTAGGTTATTCTGTTTTTGAGAATATTTTCAAAAATTTTTCTTAGGCAAGAGGCCAGAGATATAGGGCGGTAAGATGAAGAATTAGGTAAAGTGGTATGATTTTTTTACGGGGGGATAATGATAAATTCTGACCATTCCTCGGGAAATGAAGCAGAGTTTAAAAAATAGTTGAAGCAGTTTATTTCTTGAACACGATAGTGTTTGTAGATATAACTACTTGGAAAAAAAAATGGCCGACGTTAATGAACCGTGTTAATGTGTCCGAAACGTCCACGTTTTTTTAAAATAGTGACATGGTGCCCACCGAAATTTTTTAATACAAACTCACTTCGAGCGTATATGTTCTATCATCGATTTCGATGAAATTTCGTACTTAACTAAAAACGGCCTGTACGAAAATTACGAATTTCAAAATCTTGCGATAGGACCCCGAATATACGCCATCCGTAAAATTTTGGAAATTAAAATTTTTTATTTTCATCGTCTTTTTTCTCGGTACTAATTTTTAAATATGCGTCGCATTAGTCACGAGGCTTCAGAAATTTATTTTTTACCGCGTATGTGTTATTAGTAAATATAATTTTAAAATTTTATAACCCGGTTACTGTTTCGATTTAAGGTATCGCATCTTCCAAAAATATTATTTTTAATATACGAAAGAATTATTTTAAGGAAAAAATCCGATCGAAAAATTCCAAAATTCGTTCCAAACAAAACATCAAGGGTGCCGACCCCTGGTTATATTTGTCAAAAAATGAGACATTGTTATGATTATAACGCCGAAAATTTATGAAACGAAATTCTACGCGATTAAAATAGTGTAACGGTTTTTAATGGTACACGATTCGTATGTTAATATATTTCTCGAAAAAAAAAAAAAAAAAAAAACGATTTTACAAAATAAAAAAAAGGGGGAATAAAAAAATAAAACGTAGTGAAGCTCGATCGACTAGGTATACTATATTATTTCTATCCCCGATTGTTTCCAGTTATTGCAATCATGAGCAATTATTATCCAACGTTTCAAATCATCACACCAACGGTTTAGCGGTCTATTCCTGTTTTTTTCCCCTTGTCATTTGATCACCATTCCAACACCCGTTTTATTCATTTGTTATTCTTCGGACTATGTGTCCGGGATATCTCCACTTTATTTTCTTAATTTGCTTCACAGCATCACGAAGCTCAGTCTTCTCCCTTATCCGTTTATACGGCTTTCGGTCAGATAGTTTTATGTTTAATAGTAGTTCTTACGCTATTTGTTATCTTTTTAAATTAAGAGCCGATAAAATGCAAATGTCCTTTTCAAACATATCTGTATTTCTTGGTTTTTGTTTAATTTATCAATTTTGCAGGCACAAGTTGCGACACTATAGGAATAGTAATAATCGTATGATTAAAGACGATTCTGAAGGAAAAAACTATTTACGATTTTCAGGAAATCGTATACGGCGAAGCTGATCCGTCGGAAGAAGAAATAGAGCGAACAAAGTCGCTCTTTCGAAGATATTTAGACGGATGCTACACCATCACAATGGCGAATTTAATAAGCATCATTTTTTTCCTCGGGCCCTGCCTGTTCGTTTTACTCTGCTTAATTCCGACGTTTCAACCTTTGGCGATTCTCTACATATTCTGGATGTTTTACGATAGAAAAACGCCTCATCGCGGCGGTCGAAAGTAAGTATATACTTAAATTTAAGTCGATCTCCTTAACCTCCCAAAGAAAATCGCCCCCTAAAAAATATTACTTTCTTTTCCCATTTTTTTGTCTCTTTCTAATCAATCTAAAAAAAAGTCGACCTTCTAGACCCTCTAAAGAAACCTACCCAAGAAATATATTTTTTTCTTTTCCTTTTCGATTATATGTCTCTAATTCTCTGTCCGATATTTAGGCAATAAATTCGAATCAATTTTAAAAAGTCGACTATTCCAACTCCTAAAGAAAACCACCCAAAAAATATATTTATTTTTTTTTCTTTTCGATTTTTTATAATCATCCGTCCGATATCAATCTCCGTCGCGGGCGCAGCGTTATCATCGTGTGTTATTTTATTTTTCTTCTAAAAATGGACGGAATAATTTTCGGTTATTTTATTATTTCTGAAAATAATCTTGTTCCTTTTCATTGCTCTCGATAGAACATGGCGTAACTTACGCTATTAGCTGTAATTAAAATCCCTACGCGTAACTATATTATTATCATGATTATTATTATTTAAGAGTCGGCTCGTGTGAATCTATAAATAAAAATACATCCGGAAATAAGTAAATAAACGAATATGATCAGCACTTACGTGTAAATATTTCGGTCAGCTTAAGACCTGATGTAGCTAGAGCAACGCGAAATCAGTATATCAAACTAATTTTTGTAGACGGACGAGGTGCAGCTGATCATTGCAGTTTTTTCTTCTTATTGTGTCACGCGCACGATTACTAGTTAGCTAAAAAAATAACAATAATATAACGATAATTCACATATATTTGATGTAATAAAAATTAATAAAAATCAATAATAACAAATCGCATTACACGTCAGTTTAATGTATACGTAAAATGAATTACGTGCATCGATTCTGATTTTGCACTTATTTATGCGAACGCCAGATTTCCTTATTCATTTATTCATTTTGCTTAAAATATTTCGGTATATCAGTTGCGGCGATTCAACAACATAACGTTTCTACATGAAATACGTAGAATGTGTTTTACATAATGATTATTAGGTTTCCGGAATAATTTTGATAATTATGCGGAACTTTCAAAGATGTAATACGAGCCTCGACAGCGCCAATCCGATGTATTATATCGGTAGGAAATAATAAGTTGATATAATTAAACCTTAGTAAATGTTCTTTAGCAAAATACTGTTTTAAATAGAAGAATAAATAATTCAATTTCCGAAGATTTAATAATAATTAACAATAAAAATAGTAGTAATCAAATCGCTTTATTTTTATATATTATTAGAATTGCAAAATGAACATATAATCTGTAAACTTCCCCGCTAATGCTCATAAGTTGCGCGATTTGCGGATAGTAATTAAATGAAAAATAAAATGACTACCAATAATAAGAAAATTATATCAAAAAAAAAAAACCGACTTACATTCATCTCACTATAAACTTTATAAGCACCACGTGTGTACCAAGGAAATCATAACGAACACACACACCTACACACAGACATAAGCACCTATAAGAAGTACGTATAAACGTGTATATACACACCCAATTATTTAACATTTAAAAAAAAAAAAAGTTTACATCTGTTTCAAAACAAAGAATAAAATTTAAAATAAACGCGCGAAAATAATTATTCGAAAGTATTAATTAAATTATACATTTTTATTAACGATATAATTTTAAAGATACTCGTACGATTTATTAAATCTACCTTTACTACACTCGGCAACACATTACTACATAATACAGCACCGGAGTAACTAATCGTGTACGAGATTTTCTAAACTGCGGAACTATGGCTTTTTCATCATTCGCTGTCCTCGATTTACTAGCCCGAAATTCCAATTTGAAAACACTTCCTATTCTTACGGCCGAAATTGAAAAGTTATACTCCGAGCAATTGTTTAATGGACAAAAATATGCCTTCGACGTATACTCGCTATTTTGTAATGATTTAATATGATGAGTAACATGCCCAGTTAATGATACCGTATGACAAAACAGGTTGATAAAGGACGAAATATAATCGACGAATATGAATAAGTAACGTCTTATGGATAATGAAGTTCAATTTTCTCAACTTTCTAGTGCAATATTTAGACTGCTCATAACTACATAATAATTTACTATCCAGCTCTATAATATTGCAGAAAAAATCTTCTCAAAAAAAATTGCGCCGTTATTTGGTATAGAAAAATTATTATCATTGATTTTTTTTTAAACGTGTAACTACATCGTAGTCCACTTATCCCGTGTTTCCGCCCGAAAACACTGATGGAGGATTTGTTATATAAGTTTATCTTAAGTTTGACTACAATTTTCGATTACTGTAGACAAAGTATTAATTTCGAGTTAGAACTGATTAATGGATAATCACTTGGATATCTTGTTTAGATCATTTTCTGTACCAAAGATTGTATTGTATTTGAGAAGCCTCTTATCGTCGGCATAACTTAATATTTTTTCTGTTACGTTTAAATTACATAAATCAGTTATATATATATTAAACATTAATACATACCTAATACGCTACCTTGCGGAACCCGAAAATCTCGCACCCACTCTCACTAGTTGTACTTTCTATCTTTGTAACATACCTACGACTTGTAACATATGACTTAGAACAATTATGTATACGCACGCGTATAATTTATCCAATAAAATAACACGATCAACCGCGTCGAATGCCTTACATATGTCAAAATATACCGCTACAACAGAACGACCTTTTTCTAAATTTTCCGTCATATAAAACGCACGATGATACAGAGCTTGCTTTTCATGATAACAAGTCAAAACAATCTGCATAACAATAATGATAATATCTAATTAATTCATTTATTTATTGTTAAATATTATAATAATAATAATCTGTAATAATAAATAATAATGATAATCTTCTTCTTTTTGTCCATTTGACTGTTCTCAGTCGTTGGTAGTTGCACTATTTCTCAATATAAGATTCGGTCTCTTGCCTTATGGAATAAATCTTTTACCTTCATAGGCAAACATTTTTTAATATTATCGAGGCAGTACATACTGTGGGCCTCTAAATAGGTGCACAAAGTATTTTCTTCGTTTGAGATCGTATCCAACAACTCTCTGTCTTTTTTTAATACGTCTAATACTTCTTCATTTTACTTCTTTTCTGTCAATGATATAAGCAGTATATGGCGATAACATCACATTTCGAAAGCTTCTATAATGTTCCTTATTTTACCCTTCAGCGTCAATGTTTCACAGCCATATAATAATACCGACCATACATAGCAAATTAAAACTCCAATTCTTACTGAAAGAGATATTCCATGCGATGTTAGTGTTTCCTTCATTTTCATAGATGCTTATATGCCTGTCCTATCCTGCATTTAATCTCTTCGTTTGAATCTCCGGCATTGGTAAGCCAAGCTCCTAGGTATTTCACTATATATATATATATATATATATATATATATATATATATATATATATATATATATATATATATCTTCGTCATTTTTGATGAGGTTGTATGAACACATATTACTCGAGCCATATCGATCATCTGACTTTGTCTCCGGATACTAGCGTTTCTCGCTGTGGTCTCAGGGTATTTTGTGGAATTTTATGACCCGTTCGTAATCCTAATTCGCTGCTGGTTTTCGCGAAATTTGTCCTAGATTTAAACCAGTACGTTATCTCCACCCGACTATACATTTACACAGCTGTACTATATTTTAATTTTTTATATAATGTGGAATGTAGTGATTTTTTATAAAAAATCGATTGAAAATTAGTTAAATCACTAATATTTATTTTCTTAAGGAAAACACAAAGCTTTTCGGCATTTACGCCATTATCAAGTGAAAAATTTTTAAAAAATCATAATTTTAAAAATATAAATTAAATATAATTACTCAAAAATATGTGATGGTAATTGTGAAAATATGATCCAAAAATGATGTCTGCTTCTGTCGGTCTATTTTTTTGATTTGTTGAAATTTAATATCAATATATTTGTTTATTAATTTAGTTTTTTTATATTAATTTTTCCTTCAATATTATTTTCCTGATTCTGTAAAAGTTGTATACTGTTGGAATTTTAAATTTTTCATTTACTATTGCGATGTATGATGTCCAAATGTAAAATACAAAATATAAAAATATACAACCACAAAATTTTTTAAAAAACACAATTTTACAAATAAAATGAAAATAAATATTAAAAATCTGATAATTAATATATTTGTCACGAGACGTGTTATTATGTATCATCATCGTCGTATCGTTCGTTGTCGAACGTCGTGACTAGCTATTGTACGTTTATTTTTACTTACAAAATTAGCTAGCATTCAAGGCACTATTTATATGCGACGCAGATACGCATTCGTATCATGTTATAAATTGAGTGGGGTGCGGCTCAATTCTCCGTGATAATTAAGAATTAAATAATTATGAAAACTTTCTACTGTCGCGCGTTGATTTTGAACCCCCGATCATCGTATTGACAGTCGAGGACTCTAGCAACTACGCCACCGCGACGTATGTTATTCTGTATACGTTATCCTTATTATTTGAGTGATCGAACTTGTACGCGCTTAACACGTACAGATTTATTCATGGCGATCACCTAAGTCGTGAGCAATACCTACTAATTATTATTAATATTATTTTTCTAAAGTAAATCGACGAAACATTTGAAGATCGATTTGTATAATAAAATAATCGTTTGAATTTTTAAATTATAATTCGTAAAATCGGTTTACAAATTTATACGCGTTTGAAAAAACGTGTAAGTTGATATAATTAAAATTATTTCTATGAATTTTAACAAATTATATCATTATCGAGTAATAAATCGACAGCTAAAACTTTAACTATGTATTTAGGAAGGTTATACGATGATAAGAATTTTCTCGATTTAAAATAAAAATATTTTAATATACACATTCCACACACATATTCAAATTTATATATAAATCAAAATAAATATATAAATTATTGTAGAAAATTAAAAATGTACTTTTGTTTCATTAGATCGTTTCGATGCGTAATTTAATGAGTTAATTCGGATATTCATTGATAAACGGTGAACTCATTTGATTGATCACATACAATTTTATACGATAAATAATAATAATGATAACACCGAATTAGATTAATCGTCAAAATTTGAATATTCATTTTAAACTAACTCACTATTAGTGACGTAATTTTCTAGTTTTCAACAAACTATATATATATATATATATATATATATATATATATATATATATATATGTATATATTCTTCTTTCTCTCCTCAACCGTACGGTTGATGGGTGAGTAATATATAGCACATTAGATCTTTCTACGGGAGCATATAACGACATAAGTTTCGAATTTTTTAATTTGGCCCATATATCCAATTCGTGGTCTGTCTTTACTTCGTCTTCCGTTTATCATTCATTCAATTAATGTTGTCATCCATTCCGAATGTCTGATGCAATGCCCGACCATTTCGTTTTCGATACGACGAACTGTTTTTTCATAAACGCGTTTTTCGCTAGGGCTATTCTTTCATACTTTTACAATCTGAGGATATTATGCTTCCTAAGCAGAGGAACTCCGTTACTTGATCTAAACTCTTTTGATTTAAGGCAATATTTAATCTTTGATTTTTATTTGTTGAAGTTATTATCACTTTATTTTTTGCAGTATTTATTTTCATTTTACATTTTTGTTGCAGTGCTTTGTTTAACTCATTTAAAGACTCTTGTAGCCACTTATATATATATATATATATATATATATATATATATATATATATATATATATATATATATATATATAAAATACTAGAACATACATTATATGTTTAAAATAAAACGAAATCTATAGCTTTTAACAAGCTATACATGATAACCATTATGTATAAACACATACAAAATATACATATACACACACATACATATATATATATATATATATATATATATATATATATATATATATATATACAGTGTACGTATACATAATCGTACACCTATGCAATTTTTCTTATAAGTTTTTACACATTCGTAAAACTTTTAAAATAGTTAATTAATGAATATCATTTTAATATCATACGGTTGAATTTACGTGTGTATTAAAATATTCTAACCGGAAAAAGGAGTATATACACATTCATCTCTACTTTCAATTTAGCAAACGCTAGAGGAGATACTGCCCCTAATGGAAGGAAAACTTAAATGTTTTTCCCTCGCATCAGTGATTGATCAAAACTGATAAAGATAAATTTAAATTTTTATTGCGCCCAGGTTGTTCCAAGACATCGTAAGTTTAGGCCCTTATTTATATAGGTTTTAGTTTTCCGGTAGAGCAATGTGCTCTACGTGCAACACAAATGAAGTAGACTAAATTGAACAAGTGATGTTTCATTGTTTCTTTATCTCAGACTTTCGTTTGAAATATAAAATTAATTCTACCCCGCCTTTTATTCCCCTCCAGAGTACATCTTGACGTGGTGGAGATGTCAGTACTATCTTAAGATCCTTCAGGGAAACTGAAAGCAGTAAGGTCAAAAAATGAGGATAAGATGCGAATGGAGGATCGCTGATGTTGGAAGAAGCAATATCAATACTTTTTTGAAACTATTTAAAGTTTAACTTCATCAGAGACACGTTCTGAGATACTTTGGAAATAATCAATACACCTCAATACAAGTATGAGCAAGAGATTTACATGTTCACATCGGAGAGTAAATCGTATATCAATCAATATGAATATTGTACAAATATATATATATATATATATATTCCAATAGTTAACTTAAAAAATGTATATCAGTTATGCCAAAAAAAGATAAGGTAGACTTCAATGTGAAAATAGGTTACATACAAAAGGATCATGTCAGGAAATACTGTAAATTTTGGTTTGGGAGTAAAGAGATGAGAAATGAACAGTTGCAATTGAAATTAAGAATAACCAACACATATTGAAACAACATGTAGGACAACTGTTAAATTGGAATTTCTCAAATTAAGAATATAGAAATCAGATCGACTATGTATTAAAATGTGCGAAATGGCAGACGTAAATCACTAACGCCGCCGCCAGAACAAGTATTTAAGTGTGATTCAGATCATAAACTTCAAAAGAAATTATAAAGTTGAAATAGCATAATATAGTATATTACAATGCCCTCAGCCGTAAATCTAATGACGCTAAACCCAAAGGCAATGCGGATTAAAACATAAAAAGGAACATTATCATAATGAAGTAAGTAAAATATAGCGATAAATTAAAACTTTTGTTTTATCTGCAGTAAACAGAAGTACAATCGAAGGTTCAAGTAGGTCAACTAAGGCAAAAAAAAAACACATTATCAAAAGACACAATGATGCTTATATAATAATAATAATAATAATAATAAAAAAAGGAAGTAGATAAAGAAGGAAATGTCGATCGAAGGAAAAATGACGCCGATAAATAATGGAATTAGAACATTTCTCAAGCTAAATAGGCGAACGATATAATCGTGATAACCTTATTAAGCGGTCGTCGAACATTCGAATTTAAACAAAGCTTTCGATTTGTTTAATTGATTTAAAAAAATAAATAAATCAAAAATAATAATTAAAACTCGGAAAATAAAACAGTAAATTAGGGAAAATTAAGCGCGTTCGACAATTTATCGATTATTCTGAAAATGGTTACACGTCTCGGCTAAGTAATTAACTAACGAATTTTTACAGGTTTTCCATTCTTAGGAAATTGCCCATGTGGCAAAAAACCAAACGTTATTTTCCTATAAAAATGGTTAAAACAGCCGAATTACCACCTGATAAGAATTATCTATTAGCCGCATTTCCTCACGGTTTATGGAGCTACGGTGTGGCTTGCAACGTCATGACCGAAGGCAATAATTTTTCTAAAGTATATCCCGGGTTAGATCCGTACGTAGCTACTTTAAATCAAGGATTCTTCTATCCGATAACCAGAGATGTAGGACTTGCCGTTGGTAAGATATTCCGGGAATTCGTTTTTGTATATATATATCGTTTATAATACATATATTTAATTTTTATTATATATATATATATATGTATGTATGTATACAGGCCAGGGTGTCGTGGAATAAAAATATGATTAGGTCACTCTTAAAATGGAACAAAAAGTATTTTACATTTTTAAAAATCCACTATATAAGTACTTCCACAAACAATTAAATAATATTAAATTCAAAAACAAAATACTTCTATCAATCCCATTCAGAGCTTTTAGAATGTATGCTGAATATGAAGTTAACCCATACGAATAATAGCATTATATTTTGTTGTGTTTTTTAATGAATAAAACACAGAGACATGTGTTAATTTGTAGGACTCTGCCGCAAATCTGGCATAGATCGGTGGGATCATTGAGTGCAACGCACATGCATATAACTTTAGATTGATATGTAGATAAACACTCTATTTACATTTGAATTCGCGACTAAAAACGTAAACAAAAGGGAATTTTAACTTTTTTAGGGATTCTTTTTCATGTGGGGCAATTAGTAATTCAAGTTATTCCCCTGTGTGGCGGGCTTATATAATATATATATATATATATATATATATATATATATAATATTGACAAATGGATTTGGATACGTTAAAAATTACAAACATCTTTCTAGATAAAGAAAAATCACTTTAAAATTACTTTTCTACGAGGTATACATCATACATACACTACATATTATTAATATATGAAAAAGAATCGAAAAATACCTTTTTGGAATTAAATAATAAAATCAATTAAATGAGATTACTGCGGACAAAATGGTGGGAAGTAGTAACGGAAAAATGGTTAATTTAAATAAATAATTTATAATATTATCGATTGAATCGATACCAATATCTCCGAACAGTGATTACGAACAGAACATGATTTCTGCACAGATAAATTATAGAACACGGTAGATTGTATCGATACATACAAATATCTAATAAGTAGCACAAGTTTATATTACCACTACTACTACATGATATCGCGGTACGATTGATAATACTTACCCGGGGGTAATTCGGTGATTGCGACTAAAATACTAATCTTACGTTAACACTTACTACTAAAATTACAAGCATACATGACAGAATGATCGATTCACTTACTGCGTCAGAAGTGTTATAGTCATTTAGCATTTGAACTTTTTTTACCTGTTTATTATGTTTTCTTCCAAGCCCACATATCGAACGCATATAACTTATTCATATTTGCTTTATTTAATTCGAGGTTTCAGAACCATAAAGTGCTATGGACCACACGTACATCTTCCATATTCTTTTACCGGAGCTTCAATGGTATTGACTTTTGTCTTAATGCGCCTTTTTTTTTTTTTTTTTTTTTTTTTTTTAATGAATTTCATTAGTCCAATTCTATAGTTACCTCCAGCATCATAATAAAGATCTTCTGTTATAATCTTACCAAGACCTTTAAACCTCTGGACTTGTTCAATTATTTCTCAATCAAGGTTTTCTTCAAAACATCATTGCTTTTGTTTTTGTTTTTTTGTTACATTTATTACTATACCTAGTACCTTCTTCACTTTATACAAATAACCTATCATCTTTCGAACCATATCCGCGCTTCCTGCGTGTATCACCTGGTCATTCGCGAATTTTATAGTTTTTAATTTTTCTCCTCCTATGTTTATTCACTAGTTAGTACTCTCAAATGCATCTTTAACTATTAACTACAGATAAACATTAGAAAGATATGACGACAAAAAACATATTTTTCTTATTAATGTCTTTATATTTGCAGGTTTTGACAAGTTATCATTAATTTTTATTACATTTTTTTTTTGTTGTTGTTCGATTATGAATTTCAATAGACTTTGAGGACATCTCTTCCAACAACTGAAAATACTAATTCCAACTTACTTTCTCGAACGCTTGATAATAGTGTATAATAAAGCAAACCTTAAAATTGCGGTTTACATTCATCATTCTTTCTCCGATATTCTGTTTGCATACCGCGTAGCTTTGTGCTTACGGAATCGGAATATATTTTTTCTATAAAGGGTTCCAAACGTTTTTTAATTATCTGCAACATTATTTTCGATGCAAGTGGAATTAAGCTTCTGAAATATCATTAATAAAGTATTTTAATGAACAAATCGAAACTATTGAAACAGATGATCAATTATTACAACGTCCCAAAATTTTTTAACCGAAAATGTTATACATCCAGCACGCGCAATATTATATCGTCGAATAATCAAAAACGCTTAGAGAAGAAATCACGACACCAATTTATCCGGATTTTAAACTTCTGGTACAATATAAACAAACATTCCTATGCAATTGAACATCCTTAATAAATCACCTTATTACGTATTTGATTTTTTCTTTTGGTTGCGGCTAGAAGTTTGGCAAACTAATTTACCTATTTCCGTGGTATGTAGATAAAAAAACAACTTTATTCTAAAAAAAAATTAACGAATTTTATTAAAAAAAAGAAAAAGAAATAATAATTACGTCACATTATATTGGAAATATAAATTAGGTAACCATACGAATTTTATTTTGAAATAATATAATGATATAACACTACACACACATATATATATATTACTTTTCTCATCGGATTGCAAGCGATAAAATTAATTTTTGAAAAAATGACGATATTTGACGTCCTTTGGATGCACCTATGTAAACACGACCCATGGTTTACAACAGATTTCTATTAAACAATATATATATATATATATAAAATACAAACACACACACATCGATATATATATATATTGGCGCACCCGGGATTTGTATCTGGGGTGGGCTCAAACATGCCTTCAAAAATTAAAAAATTCATAATAAAAATGAATAAAATATACACAGCGGAATGTGTAACAAAATTCGACGATAAACGACCACCAACAACAACGAATCAAGTAATAACAACAAAAAATCGAATGCCATTAATTTGTGTTGCACAGTCAGATGGATTTTCAATGTCATTAGCAGGCAGAATGTAAGTACTTTCTAACGGTACTTTTTACAATCTAGGCTGTTCACGTTCTTCAAGATGAGATTTTACTAGTGATAAGTATTTCCCGATAAAAATGATCAAGACCACCGAACTACCGCCTAATAGGAATTATCTATTCGCCGCGCGTTTCCACACGGTGTCCTCAGTTACGGTATGGCGTGCAACGTTATGACCGAGGCTGATAATTTCTCCGAAGTATATCCGGGTTTAGATCCGTACGTATTAACCATAAATTCCGGAATTTACTCCCCGATATCTAGAGACGTCCGTTTAGTAGTCGGTAAGATGAAATTTAGATAAAACGACGTTACAACGTTCTACGTATGAGATTAAAAAAAAAAAAATAAGAAATCCAAAAAATATTGGTAATTTAATTAAACTTCAGCAGTCAGCTGTTTAGCTATATTCGGGTTATATGTATTAAACAACAAAAATGTAGTAGTTAATATCAGGAAATTTTTTTCTATATAAACAGACCACGAAACTTTTCGGCTATTTATCGAGTGGACGTAAAAAAATAACATATAAAAATATACGCAATTCATAAAAAATATTAAATAGAAATCAAAAAAATATAAAATGTAAGAAAATACATCACTCGGATGTATAATATTACAAAGAATAGCAAAGTGAAAAAACATTTATAAAATAATTCAACGGCGAATGCTTATTTTATATTTTTATTTCATACTTTTTATAAATGGTATATATTTTTATATACATATTTTTATATTTTATTTTCGTTCACTCGATAATGTTTCAACAGCTGAAAAACGTTGCGATCGTTTTATTATATAAAAAAATTTAGGAATTTCAACTTGTTTCTTGTTTAAAAAATCACTACATTCCGCCCTGTTCGAATTAGTAATATTAAATTTGAAAAAATAAGCGTAATAAACTAAATTCCGATAAATATAATCGAGTAATTTCTTATTACGAAACGATTTAATTGTAAAGCATCTATCTAGTTGCAGGGTGTATAAACAGAGTTTAGTTTTTAATATATACATATATAAAAAAAAAAAACTTAATTATATTCGCGATTATTCATTAGGACCATTTTTACTTAATTTCAAAAACCCGAAACTGTCGTTTTAATTAAATCAATTATTAACCGTTTCATTTATTAACGCGCTGTTTTAAAAATAGCAGTTCCTCGAAAAACCCCGGGTTGGAATGTTCAGTTCTGACGGTGAATAAGGTCATTGGAAACGTTAAAATTCCGTAACAAACGAAAGATCGTTATTTATTGCAAATATATTCCGGAGTCAATTTACTATTATTCTTATAATAACCGATAGCTTAACAACTGAAATGCTTTTAAGTTTAATTCTAATGGCGTCTCCCACGTATTTCTCATTCGAATAAGATAACGTTGTAGAATTTCACAATAAATTACCTCTTTCCCTCTCGTCGACAGTAGTAAGCTGGAGACTGTGGGTATCGTGACCGACCACCATGAACTGGTGGATACCTATCGCCTTCATTTTCCCCTGTTATCTCAATATTAACGTATAGTTGTGATATAAATTAGCTACGTATATACAAATACATGAATTACGTCGTAATTTTTAACATTCGAAAATTTATCTAATTTAGAAGTTTTCAATCAATTTTCGCTTCCGGATATTATTCGTGGACGAAAATACGTGTCAATATGTAAACGTTTGGTTAAAATTTCTGATATAGCTCAAAAATTAATATACAGGTTTCTGCGCGAGTTCGCCTGAAAGTATTAACTATCTTTTGAACGGACCACCCGGTACAGTGTGCGTCGTAGTTGTTGGAGGTGTTGCGGAAATGATGAAATCAACTCCGGGTACGAACAAATTAGTTCTGCGGAACAGAAAAGGATTCGTACGATTAGCTTTAACAAATGGGTAAGTCGACGTTTAAACAATATTATTTTTTATTTAAATAAATCACCATGCATTTTTTTTTTAATGGAGGCTATCTTTCCAACGTGATATTGAGAAGGGCTGTTTATATGTTAATCAACGATGCTAACTTGCTATTTGAGGGAATAATTGTAGATTATCCAGATGGAAAACGGACGATATGTGTGATATATGCGGAACGGTAATAAGACAAAGCTCAAAACGTAACGGCTCTACAGCACAGCATTAAAAAAAAAATAAAAACATGATCGGTATTGCAGATTTCCCGTTTGAAATGGAGAAGACAGAAGGAATCTAATTTATGACGCGGCATCCAGAAAAAAAGCATATAAATATTTCTCCCCCACACATTCTAAAATTATTCAACTTTAACGTAATTACTCCAACACCAGCATCCGTTAAAAATTTTCAATACGAGTATAATAGACTGCAAAATCTTACTCCATTTACGTAGTTTTCTGATTTCATCCGTAATTTTTAACTTTTCCTTATTATCGTTAAATTTATTCGATCTCGATAGTTTTTTATTTTTTTAAATTGCGTTAGTTTTGCTTTTAACGACGGACATATAATTATTATTAAAAATCTTTAAATCGATAGTCCACAAGTCTACGAAGATTTTTAGAATAGTAACAATGATCGGCTATATTACTGAAAAACGATGTGAAGAGGTGGCATACGAAGATTTCTTCTGCATGTGCGGCGAAGAGTAATCTATGCGGCGTCTTGAAACCCGTGACCGTGGTGTATATTACGTTTGGAACATCGCTTTTGTAAAACTTTCGACCGACGTCATATAATGAGCAGCTATGCGGCGAAAAAATATTAAACCAGATTAATTATAGTTTTCTATTTCCATTGGAATCTACGTAAATAATATTTGTCGATTGTCTAGTTACCGCGTACGTTCAACTTTGAAAAAAGTTCAATTTCGGCGGTAATGTCGCACATTCTTAGTGTATTCGTGCAAATAGAACGCACGATGTTCGATATGATTTTATATCGAATCATTTTATCGCGCTATCCTATCGAAATATTATATAGTTCCTTTTTTTTTAAACCACTTCACTCACAATGTCCTCTATACGGTACACGAACTTGTAATATGTGTATATTTTCGTAATCAGAGGAATTTGATTGCAATTAAATGTTTCGATTCTAAAATTATTTATATAACACGTTAAAAATTATCTAGTTACCTAAAAAACTATATTACCCACCGAATATTTGATATGTTCATCTCTTGGACACCAATTTTCTTTGATTTATTTAATAGATCGAAATGTATAATTACGTACAACAAACTTATAATGCGCGACCGAAAGAACTAAAGAGATCATATACTTTCTGTACTACCAGAGCGGCGAATCTTATCTCCCAAACCGATGCCGATAGTTGTGTAGCTTTTCCAAATGTCGCCATTAACACCTTCTATATACCGGGTTGATGTGAACCATTCGAACAATGATATATATTTATCGTCTTTTCCATATGAGAGAATGCCCTTTCTATACCCTTCATTTTGAACAAGCAATGCTACCCCAATCGCGTTCTTTAATGTTGTGGCGCTGTTACTTGGACGAGTTAATTCTAATTCTTTACCGTAGTGCAAATTTCTATAATACAAAAAGTGATCTGTGATAGTGTTACTTAAACAATGTATCAGAAAATGTTGTTCACTTCTGCCCAATCGGTGAAGATCGTGTGTGTGTATATATATATATAAGAAAATTGGTCCGAAAGCGGAACACCACCTTCAACAGATTAAATTCTAATACCTCGGTACTGAATTTAATCCGAAAAAAAAGAAACAAACAGATCCGAGGATATAAAAAAGCTACAGACTAACAGCGTTAAAAATTGTTGTAAACAACATTATAGCGTCTGACAGTAAGAATTTAGGCATCATATCGTACCGTAGGATTTTATGCATTAAGTTTTCTATTATCACTTTCTTATTATATCGAACGCGATATTTGTGATAAGTCACGCTTTTCTTGTATATAGAAAAGCTATAATTCAGATTATTCATTATTATAGTGCGAATTTTTCGACACCAAACTTTTTTTTCGACGATTAAAAAGTTATTTTGGGCATTCCTAAGAAAGGCTTATGTTTACTACAAAAATAACTTGTTCGTATCATAAATTATAAGTATTGAGAACGTGAGTAAAGATAGTAAAATATTATACGAAATTACGGATAACTACACACTTAATAAATGCCTATCTAAATCAAATTTAAAATATAAGCACAATACAACTTTATTTAGAAAAAACAAAAACTGGTAATAAAAGTTAACAATAACAACATAGAAAACAGAAATGAAAAATAAAATGACGGTTTACACGATTTATAATTCTAGTCACACATACAAAATATTCTACTTCTACACGACTAAAAAATCGAATATAATAAAAAAAAAATTATCGGTGGATTATTTTTTAATGTGTGAATTAAAAAAAGTACAAATTATCATTTGCGGAATTTATTTTGTTATCGGGAAAATAATATTTCATCTGCACAATCAGCGAACTCATTTGTTTGTAGCGTGTAGCAAAATGGTTCGGCAAATGGCGAGAAATCCATACTGTACTCATTATACTACTAAAATATTATAATTTTATCCCTCTTCTTCACACGACATAGCATTTCCATATCATTTGTCAATCTGGTCGTTTCATTCCAACATCCTTTAGTACGTCCTCATCTTGATAGCTTCGAGTTTTTTGCCTCTATCCACAATTTTAGGTCATAGAGAGATAACACTGAGGCAGACACGTTCATAAATTTATTCTCAAATACCGGTTTATTATTACTTATTTTCTGAAAATATAGGTTGGTTTTTTGTTTTTTAATAACTCAAAAACTACTCGACCAAAATTTTTTACTGAAATTTTATTTAAAAATAGGAAAACGAGAGATTAGTTCACAATCATTATAATATCGTTCAGATGGCCGCCATTTGCAACATTTATCCAGTCTTTACAAAATTTTCACGCTACTCTTAAGATATTGTTCGAGCAGAGGTCGCTGAATTTTTGAAATTTCTTCAGAAATCCGTCTTTCAAATCTCGCGAACGTGTTTTGTAAACGTTATTCTTAAGGTATCCCCGGACAAAAAAAAAACTTGCGACTGAATTCTTGTCGAAACTATCTTTGCACTGTCACGATCGATTCACGCTGAAAATAACGTTCCACGCAAAACGCGCGCACCTTCTCGTTATAGAATGTCATGATAACTGAAACGATTCTCTCATGAACGTGGAGCACACGGTTTGTGTTGTACCAGTGTTACCAACTGCGCGCTGTTCGAAAAATAAAATCGTCCGTCTTCTTTGGGTCACCCTATACATTCAATTTCGCTACTTATTTAGAATACACAGAATTAAAATAATTTTTACAAATATAATTTGTACCATAGCTTCCAAAATTTAAATCGGAAATATATTTCTTTTGGCAATTCGCAACGTTATGTTTATACGCGTCGAATAAATTGTTATATTCTTTCACCCGGCCGTACGTTGATGTATTTTTATTGATATATATATATATATATATATATATATATATATATATATATATATATATATATATATAATATAATATATTTAAATTCAATTTTCCTAATACACTTAATAATTCGTATACAGTGCGGCGCTAGTTCCTGTATTTTCGTTCGGCGAAACCAATACATATTATCAACCCACCAATAAAATATATAAAACTATACAAGAAACACTGAAGAATACGATAAATATGCCACTGTTTATCTTGAACGGAAGAGGAATTTTTCAACCTTACGCCGGACCTATGCCACGTAAAACACCCATTACAACTATTTGTAAGTATCGTACACGTAATTTTTCAAGTATCGACGATAATTATCGCGGAATAAAAAAAATATTACCAGGATAGTATTCGATCTGTTACGGAAATAAAAAATATTCCTTTCCACTGACCACGATAATAGATAAAACTTTCTACATTGTATTCAGTTAAACTTCATCGAGTCATTCATACGATTGATTTTGGAAATCCCTTTAATGCTTAAAAAATATATCGTCTTTCTTCATACTAAGAGACATTCGATCGATATTCAATTCTAAAAATATCTACATATATATATATAACAACGCATCAAAAAATTATTCATATTTATTTAAAAGGCGCAATATTTGTTACTTTATATTTTCCGGGAATAATTTTCTGTAAAAAAATTGGTAATGATCGATTGAAGGGATAAATTTTAATTCCATTAATATACGCGCTGGTTCCTCTTTTTTTTTTTTTTTTTTTTTTTAAAGAAAAATATTCCAACGAGAAACGTTTGTATAAAATGCTTTTCACAACTATAAAATGAAAAACTTATAGATCCACTTTTAAACTTTCACGGTTGATACCTATTTCCCTATTTTTTTAAACCGTGACAATTTTTTCATTACGTAACGTTTGGAAAACAATTACAGTTTTCATTTTCAAACTGAGAGTTGTGGCGAACATGTACGTTTATACAGTTATGACTAGGCAACGCAATCTAGACTTAATGTTGTCCACATTTTGTGATAAACAAGTGCTCTGCTGGATGTACATCGTTATTCCAAAATACGATTTTATGAGCTTAAAATCACGCTCAAATGGACAAAAATTGTTCGAGAACAATTGAAATTTTTAAGCATCCAAATTTCGACAAAAAGGATGGATACAAGCTAAATTCAACTCGGTTACCGGTCATTGTCCCGAGAGGAAAAAGAAAAACAGGTTAAATTCAAAACATCTGCTAGTTAAGTAAACAATTCCAATCTCCTGCAGAATAAGCATAAGAAAAACACGGATAAATGAATGTGCACGTAGCAGGGCACTTATTTATCGTAAATTCCGGACAACATTAAGTCTAGATTTCTTTCTTCTAGGTGCAATTGTATAAACATGATGAATATGAAAACTGCAAATTAACACGATTTGCACCGAATAAAATTGGGAACGAGCGTATCTTCGGTGTTTTAGTTTTCATACGCTCTGTTTGATGTCAAACGATATTCTTATTTTTTAAAAATTTAAACCAATTATTGTTTGAAAGATATATCGACTCGCCTAATCCGAATTGTATTATCTTGTACAGTTGGAAAACCTATAGATTTGCCCAAAATAGAAAATCCCACCGAAGAAGACGTTGACAAATATCATGGAAAATTCATTTATGAACTGGAAAATATGTTCAACAAATTCAAAGGAAAATACGATCCCAAAGGCGAAAACGCTACTTTGGAAATTTATTGAAACCGGGGGAAAAAAAACAAACAAAAAAAATTTTTTTAAAAAGAAATATATCGTTCTTCTTTGTGCATTTAGGTAAATTTGTCAAAATTATTAAACATTAATATTATTGGTTATCTAATAATTCGTCGCGATAACTATAATTAATAATTCTTCGACAATTCAAAATAGACTGTTTCCTGTCGATGCATGTTATCCGTCGGTGGCTTGCACAACATTATCGCTAGCCCATGTGATTTTTCTGTATAAATGCGATAACGTGCTAACTTTTAATTTTTATCTCGTATTCCGTTATTTGTTCGAATAATAAAACTGAAACTTAATTATTCGTTCAAAGTGGAAAATTAAATTTTTTTATCACAAATAGAACCGTTATCGAGAGATACCTTATTTTAGGAATTCGATAAATTGTTATTAGAATTGTTTAACGTCCAAAAAATCTCACACCTCGCGAAATAGAATATAGATTTCAAGAAGCGTACGAATTAATGAAAAAAATGCGAAGACAACTCACAACCAATTCAAATTACATCGTTAAAAAAAATTAACAAAATTCTAAATATTCGATAATTTATCGAAAGAAATGCCGATGAGGATTCTAAAGTGTTAAGATGTGAGAATACGTGTAAAGAGGTATCAGTATCAAGAGGACAGCCTTCAAATTATATATATTATATATAATATATATATATATATATACTTGGCCGACGGGCATAGCGCGTTGAGTACGACTGCTTTCCGTCTAATTGCCGAAATTAAGCAATGGTACTTGGATGGGTGACCGCTGGCTCATTGCGTTGTTGTTGTTGGTATCTCTCAATTTGCCTGGCTTGCACGGGAGATTAGGCTATTTTCTCCCCCCATCCAACCTACATCCAGCAGTGGACCGATATAGGTTAAAAATATATATATATATATATATACATACTTGAATGATCAGCGTATAAATTTTTGTAATTTAAAATTTATATTCAATTACAATCGTAAACACAAATGTATGTTTACACATGTGAATTAAAGAAGAATACGTCGAATTTTATGGTTAGATAACCTTAATAACTGATTCAACTGTTTCTCGATAAAATGCCGATCATTAAAGCATATATATATCATATACATACACACATATATATATATATATATATATATATATATATATATATATATATATATATATCATACACATTTTGGCCTCGAGTAATATTTATAAGGTAGTAAATTTTGATCCCTCGACGATGTGTCCCAAATATTGCAATTCCGTTCTTTTTTTTAACGGTTTGTAGAAGTTCAAGATTTTTTCCTAGTTTAATAAGTACTTCGATATACTAAACTTTTGAAATCTAAGGGTACTTTCTGAATACGTCGGTGATAGTACATTTTCCCAGCGTTCACGACAACATCAGATTGTGAAAATAAAGCTTCTCGGAGTGGCTGAAGTTCCTTATTGGTGATTATCAACATTAAGCAGCTATCCACATATCGAATGTTGCACTAGAGATAACATGGTTTATCTTCAATGTCCGGTAATATTCTTTTAGTAACTCACAGAATATAAAGAACCCGTACTGCTTTCTTGACGGCTACTTTTGCTGATAGTGCATTATCTACACGAATTTCAGTATAGACTAGTTATGCCGAGATCATTTATGTTTCATGTTTTCCGATATCTTCATCTATTTATCACGGTTCGATCAAAAGGTTTTTTGGTATTCAATAGCATATACATAAGGCATCAGCACATTCATACATCGGCAGCCTTGCGTTAATGTACGTATTACAAATAAATACTGACGAACGCCCGTTCTATTTACGAAGATAAACTAGGTTTTTAGTTATTTGGTTTTCAAAACGCTTACACATTCGTGTATGTATTACCTAGAGGAAGATTTATAGCGGGGAATGAGATATCGAGCCGAATTAGACGATAATCATTACATCGGGTCGCATTACGCATTCTAGATTATTATAAAAAAATTTGATATTACCCACATTTCGCTAGTGTCCACTCTGTAATTTCGATGCAGTGATGTATTTCTTGTTATCGGCAATTGTTCGCAGGTATGTTCGTCCACACATTTAAATTAAATAATTAACCGCAAAATCGGCAACTGAAATTCTAATTGTCGAATGATATAATTACTCAACATAGGCGACATTTGCATCGGATGTGTTAATGAAATTCTTCTAAAAAAATTTCTACTAGCGTGATACTAAATTTTTGAAACTTAACACACACACACACACGTATCGACAGGAGGTCCATCTTATAATCGATGATGAACTTTTTGAAAAATATACACATACTGAAGATTGGTACGAAAGTTAGAACGTTGTTTAACTGGACTCACGTTAATTTATTTTGAGTATTAGAACGTTGAATTTCACGGTAAAAGAAAGTTCCGAGACAAACAAACCTGAAAATTGTTCTTCTAAAATTATTATTTTTGTTTAATACCGATATCGGTAAAATGTATAAGGTAAGAAGGGACATATGCGCAGGATTTTATAAAACGGAATATAGGATGCAAAAAGGGAACTAACAATAGATTAGATGAAACTGAAGATTTAAACGTTTCCAAAAGATCTACACCTAAGATTGAATAATTGTTGGAAAAAATAAGAAGAATGTATATGCAAAGATGAAATGCAGAAATTGGACGACGGTAAAATCTACAGTTTCGAACAATATGAAGGGAAAAATAAAACAACGGTGTTTTTTGCAGAGAAAGAGTCGATTAGAAATTCATCAGCCAAGTATGCTCGAACACGATGAAAAGAGGAACCTTCATGTCCACTTCTCAAGCTGATGTAGTAGTAAAAACAAAATTAAACGCAGACACAAATTTTGAAGTTCATCAAACCTGAAATTTATCCGTTTGGTAAATTAGAAAATAAGAAACTGTCCGTAATCCATACAGAAGGAACAGAGGATTTATACAAAAGAAATGACACGAATAACCTCTAAAAGTTATACGGGAAAGGCATTCTAAAAGGTTAATTCGTTCAGGAGCTATGATGTAGGTGATTATGATTCCGTCAACTAAATACGTAATTCAAGACAAAACCAAGGTATGTGCGAGAAGTGAAAAAAGAATATAGTAATTTATTAACACATAAGCAGTTTACGAAATGGTCACTAAGTCCAAAGACGAATACAATAGGAACAGATTAAAGGTAAAAAAAAAAATTCCACGCTATTCTTAAGGTACGCACATAAAAAAAATCGCGTAACTCTGAATTCTTTTCAAAACTCTCTTTACACTGTTGTGATCGATTCACGTCGAAAATAATGATCCACGCAAAACGCGCGCACCTTCTTGTTATAGGATGCCATAAGCGAAACTGGATAAAAACAAATCTCTCATGTGTATACTAAACGTGGAGTACGCGATTTGCGTTGTAGAAATGTTATCAACTACGCTATTAAAAAAAAAAAGCCCATCTTCTCTGGGTTACCCTATATAACAATAAAAATATAAACATTACTTTCTAGTTTCAATACAAATATAAACGTATCAAAAAAATATCATTATACAAAAATAATCATAAACATTATTTAGGAGGAAGAAAAATATATAAAATTGTTAGGGTAAACATACAAACGTTGTCATTTGTACAGCTTAGGTGAGCTATAAAATATAGTGAAAATTACTTTATAGAAACACTATACTTCTAATAAGAAATCATTTGGATAGATAGATACAAGACGACTATGTTCAAACTTATTGTACCTAACCATATGTTCTATTTATAAAATTCATATTAATATATATATATCAAAAGTATCAGTGTTTTTCTTTTTTTTATATTTTGGTACTGCCAAATTTCTATCAAGTCATTTCAGGTATATATATATATATATATATATATATATATATATATATATATATATATATATAAATATAAATTATATTACTTATCAAACTTATTATTAATATAAGATAATACCATTTACTTATTTAATTTACCAACTACGACAACAATATTCTTAACAATTTCGAACAGAAATGAAATAACTTAGTACAAAGCTGCAATTTCATAAATAACCATGAGTCCTGTGAAGAATGGATAAATTATCTTTCAAAGTATATACAACAACAACAAATTGAATCAAATAGTACTTACATACCTGTATCTAAAACAAACTACTGGTGGAATGATGAAATCCAATATCATAGCCGACTCACAAAAAAATATCGTTGTATCTTCCAAAGAACAAAGGATCCAAATATGAGAAAAATCCGGGAACTAGTTTACAAAAGTTACAAAAAAACTTTAAATTATAAAATAAAATCTGCTTAATTAAAGTCATGGAAATCTTTTTGCACAGATAATGTAAAACCATGGGGTCTAAGTTATAAAATCGCCTTCAGTAAGCTAAAGAAAACCAATGACATTCCTCTTTTTAAAAATGAAGACAATGATCAAATAACTAATACAAAGGACAATCTAAAATACTGTCTTCTAAACACATTTGGGAAAATTTTTGAAAAGCTATTTAAAAATTGAAATTGTGGGTCAAATTAAGCGAACAAATTTTCTAGACAGTAGGCAATTTGGGTTTACGCAAGGCCTGTCAACTCAATATCCAAAAAAATCTCAAATGTAAAAATAAGGTAATCACTATAACGGTGGACATAAAAGGAGCTTTTGACAATTGCTGGTACCCCGCTCTGTTTAATTCTCTAGAGATATTACTAGTTGGAAATAAAAGATTATTGAATATCATCTACCATTACATAAGTAACAGGAAGATCTCTTTACAAGTAGGAAATGCGTCCGCAGGAAAAGAAACCAATATGGGCTGTCCACAGGGTAGTGTTCTGGGTCCACTATTCTGGAACATACTTTTTAACGGAGCCTTGAAATTATGCTACAATAAAAATGTAAAACTCTGTGCATATGCAGATGATCTCATTTTTATAATTTCCGGAAGCTCAAAAGTGGAACTAGAAAATATAGCGAAATACCTTAATAAAATTAGGAAATTGGTTAGATAGTGTCAAACTAAAATTGTCAATTGAAAAAAGTTTTGTCACACTTTTCACAAATTCATTTAAATTGAAGAGAAACAACATTAAAGTAAGATTCAAGAACTCTATTCTTAAGGTAGTTGAATACTTTAAATACTTAGGTATTATCATAGATAACAAATTAACTTTCAAATACCATCTTGATAACATAATATTGAAAATGGATACCAAATACTGCAAAATGTTACGAGCCTGTCAAAATACATGGGGCTTCAGTTACAAGTACAGAATTGTATTATACAAATCACTGATTGAAAACACTGTAGCATACTGCTCCACCGTCCTACTAAACCGGCTAAAAGTCAAAACAGTAAAGAAAAAACTTTTTGGTATGCAAAGAAAATATCTAATAAACGCTTGCAGGGGAACAAAACAATTTCACACAGCTCATCTGTAGTTATTGCTAATGTACTTCCTGTCGATCTTCTTATGCTCAGAAGGGCAGTCATGTTTGCCATAAAAAACGTGGACTTCTTTCCATATCTTAATGAGCAGTTAATAGAAGAAACAAACGCCATAATCTCAAAATTCAACCTAAATTCTCGCAGTGAAACCAGAACTCAATATATCTATACCCTGAAAGCTATAAAACGACACTACTTAGAAATTTGGCAAAAAAGATGGGAACAAGATAATACTGGCCGACACACCCACAGCCTAATCCCCAATATATTAAATAGACACAATATTAAAATTACTCCTGATTTCTACACTACCCAATTATTAACGGGGCATGGAAAATTTGGGTCTTATTTATTTCTTCTTAAGTTAAGTAATGATGACAAGTGTGAATGCGGCGCAGTAGAAACTGCGAACCATGTACTATTTGTATGCCCCACTATGGACCATTTAAGATTTTACAATAAAAATAATTTTAACCTACAAGACAAATACACTGCTCGACAATTCCAATTATTCGCATTTAATGTAATGCATAAGAAATTCCATGGTCACTGAAGTTTTTGCGTTGTGAATCCGTGATAAAACGTTTACAGTAATATGTATAACGAGTGTATTTCTGCACGCGTACATGTATATACGGGGGTGATTGCGAGGAATTTATGCATATAATGTTTAAGTTCTGTATTTGTATATGTGTATGTATGTGTCATTATGGATAATTCGTACATTTATGCATCTAGTATACCTAAGTTATAATTTTAATTATTAACTGGTATAAGAGAAGTTATAAGCGAATATATGTATACTATGACTGAGTAAAACGGACGCACAGCCCGCGCAAATGCGAGTGTAAAAGTGGTTACTATATTATTGTTAACTATAGAGTATTGTAAAGGGGAGCAGTACACTGATTAAGCCTAAGCGGTGGTGCAGTGTATTGCTCCTCTGTAAATGCAACAAGTTGTACGTTATTAATTTGCATAACAAAGTATTAATAAAAAAAAAAAAAAAAAAAACTACGACAAATATTGTAACGATATACATGCTACGAACACTTAAAATTATTCATTAATTTTTTTATTAGAAAAAACTTCATCGAGTGATTAAAAAATATGATAATATTTATAATTATTAAAAAATTCGAATTACATATGTTGTGTCTAAATATTTTTGAACACTAACTGATATAGTTTATAAATTAAAATATCTTACAATAATTGAGAGAGCTTCAGATTTTTAACGTACAAGAGATTTTAGAGGACAGATTGACTAGAACAAAAGTACGAAATCAAACTTAATCCAATCCAAAAACTAATATTATATCTTATACAACGTAATCTTCAGTCTACTGAGAACAGTGTTGCAGTATAACAATGTTTGATTTGCATTAACTAAAAATAGGTTGAATATTTAATAGAATAAAATATGAAGTTGTAAAAAATTGTCTCACAGCGCACGATACAGCAACGTCCATTCCTAATACTACACTGATAAACTGTAAATACCCTAAGAAGTGTCGTCAACATGACAATTATTTGATTCGGCCATTAATTTTGGTAGTTGTTCTGCATCATCGGCAGGAAGATAGTACTCTTTCCCAAACCATTCTTCATGTTCGTATAAAAATCTGTGAAAATGAGACATATATTATACGTATACGCGATTGAAATGAAAATATACATTTCAACACACGCACAACAGTAAGACAATGATGAAGAGGTTTAAACAAAACAGGTAATAGCTATTTTAAAAAAGAAGACGCTGGACGATCACAGTTTTTAATTTAAGATGGGTTTTGAGTCTGACGAGTACAAGTATGTAAAACGGTGTTAGGTGTTTGGGAACAAACGATAGACTTGCCTATTATGTCATAAAAATCATTTATTACATAAACGTTTTCAAAAATTGAACATTTATGTTATTAATTTGAAAGTCCTACCTAACGCTAAACCTTTTTATAAACAAATCGCCGCTGGAGATTTCATTTGGGCAGGAATATATCAGCATAAACCTAACTTTAATGCGCATACAAGGGAGGCCCATGACTAGATGGAGAGATGATATTGTGAAATGGACAAGAATCAATTGGATTCGATCGGCAAAAGATAGAAGACGTTAAAAGTGTTTGGGGAATGCCTACTTGAAATAGGCGTATCGTGATAAACACAATAAATTTTTATTGGTCATTATCATTAAAGTTATAACAATAATACTTAGTTACTTACCTTTGTAAAGAATGAAAAAAATTCAACAGAATCGGCCCAGTTTTCGGCTCAGTAAAACACTTTGACGCTATTTTGGGCAGAATCACTGAAGAGAAAGTATACATTTAGATTAAACATGATTACAACACACACACACATATGTACATATATATATATATATATATGACTACTGGACAGACTGTTATTAATTTATGTACCTCGGTTAATTTACAAAGAAACTGATTCCAATGATAATAACATTAATGCTGCACATTTGTTCTTAATCGATATCAAAAAATAAGTTAGTCACCTCTTACATAATAATGTGCAATTATGTACAGGGTAATATGTACGGTTTAAAATGAATGTAAGTTAACACCGACGATTGAATATAAGATACATATATATAATATATGTATATATATTTAAAAAATGATTTATTAACGGTTAAAACTATTAAGTAAATAATTTTTGATTCAGCTTCGAAATTTATTTCTTATTACGCAGTAGACTTTACAAACATTGAATATAATAAAATCTATACCAAATCAGAGAATTATAAATTTATTAACCTATTAACTAATAAAAACATATTTTACCTAAAAATCTAGCCAAGTGGATAGCACCGTAAACGAAAGACGGTAGGTGTGGCTGATGGTAAACCATTATAGTCGGTACCACGTTCCAATCTAAAACCTCAGTAGAAAACAACGTTTTCATATATCTATCGTAAATGTTGCAACCTTTATCACGTAATCCGTATCTACTGCTTTCATCCATATTTGGAGGGCTAAAACACAAACGTCAGCCTCTGATAAACACTTGAAATGTGTTAGTATACTGATAACATTAAGTATACAAGGGATAATTTGTTCAATTAAAAACGATAGTGACAAACGAAATTTTGTTTTCACATCAATTAACGATAACTATTGTAAAATCTTTTAGCAACATAATCGAGAAAAAATACCTAGTTTAATATTAAATAGAGGAATACAATTTTAAAAGCGATAATAAATTAATACACGTAAGTATACTTCTGGAACGGGAAAATAAAATATTTTGAATACTTGGCCAGAGAACAACAATATAAACTACTAAAAGTCGCGATCCAAGGGACGATTAACGGTAAGAAAGGACCAGGTAGGAGAAAAACCGAATGGATAGACAACATAAATCCAATACAACAGTTGTTCTATGCCATCCAATCGAGATTATTGTGATGCCTACGTCCAGTAATGGATATGACATTTAATGAAGAAGAACAAAGTTTGTACAAAAATTATACATAACGGCGTATTAAAGAACATCTAAAAACTTAAATACGTCGGAATTAAATTAAAACAATATAGCTTAAATTAAAAAGAGAATAAAACTTTAATGATGAACGACTGATAAAAAAATCTATTAAAATAATTAATATTTTTTATTTCAATTTAAAAAATAAGTAAAGCTTTTAAATTTCACAATGAACTAAATGCTTGTAGAATGGGTCTCTATCAACGATGTCATTTTATTAGTTTGCTCAAATACTCAAGAATCGTTTGCATAATTGCATAAATGTAAAAGTAATACAGCTGTTCAATACCGGTTATGATATCAGACGTCTTAAATTTAAACATCCATTAGATTTGTTATCTAATTACACTTAGTTGGCTAAATAATAGAATTTATACATTCACTTAACGCTTAAGATAGTTCCTTTATACATTTATTTTTAAAATTTCATTATTACATATATACACATATAAATGCTGGTGACCTTATTTTTCTAATTCAAAATAGCTATCAAGTATTTTCGCTTGCTATTAATTTGATAATAACGTCCGAATTTACACAGAATCTTATTTTCTTTGAATCACGTGTATAATATTTTTTCACCACGAATGCTCTTGCAATTTTACGCACGCAACAAAATAAACTAATTTTCCATAGAAATTAAAAATATTTATATTACCCGTACCGAGTACGTGATTTCGACATGCTCTGCGAATGTTTTCTTTGTACGTTGTTCCTAGAACGTGTCCTTCGCGATTTGTTCAAAAAATGTTTACTTTGTGAACTATTTCGCGAATTTTCGCGATTATAGCTACACTGACCTTCCATAGTATCGTCTGAAATTTAAACAACGTTATTTACCAAAACATTCGCATGAAACATTTTTAATATTAACAAGCGTATACACACAAACTCAAAATACCTTATTTATCACACTTCTCTGATCTGCTTTATTAAAAATTATTAAAAAAATATCTCTCGTATCAACTTAGGTTATTCATTTGTAAAATCCCCTCCTTCGTACAAATTAAACTTTAGGAATGTAAGTGTAGCCAATTATTAATTACATTGAAAAACAAGAAACGTCGCATTTGATGAGCTTGTTGTGCTGCAAATTCGTCTATACCGTTTAAGCAATATAGATTTACCGAGGTCAAATAACATAAATCGATATATCAGGAAAGCACCGGTTAGAAAGCATTACTACTTGATACGAACACACTGTTAATAGTAAAAGTAGATTAAATATGTGCGTAGGTAAATTCAGAAATAACATAAAATCTGAGAACAAAAAATGCATTAGTTAACGCTTTATCTGATCGAAAGAAATAAAAGTATTGTGTCTAATTTTCAGATATCCTTTTAGACGACATACCCTTGTTTAATAAATATATCACGTTTTGTTTTCCCAATTACTGTTTTATAATTTTAATTATCTGCTATAATCACTTACCGTATATTCTTCGTACACAATTTTTATTTCGAAATGATATTATGTTATTGCAAAATTTACACGCACATATTAAATTGTCTCAATTAACAATGTTGTTCGCGCGTGAGTTTGTAATTTATTTTAATTTATTCATTTCAGTATTACATTAAATTAGTAATTTTCTCTAATACACCGATTTCATCATTGCATGTCAAACATCATTTTAATAACATTTTATAGTAGTTTATATATATATATGTATAATATAATTATATTATTTTAAAATTAGATTTTCCCTGCTTCAGAATTTTTATTTTTGAAACTATTTTTTGATATTTCTGGACGAGTACTTATGCAGTCAACGGATTAACATAACGAGTTCAACTGCAATAGATAAACTCGCTTAAATCAGTTGCATAATAACATAATATTAGTACTGTGAGAAAACATACCATCATAGTCAGAAGACGAATTGTCATTCACAGAATCTACACCAACTCTGATCATTGAAGAACGCGGAATAAGAGATCTGCAATTAAAAGTACGGAACAAATTAACACCGGCATTTCTATAGATTTTCAACAACAGAAGTGGGTGCTTACGAGAGATATGTTAATAAATTATTTTAAAAAAATCGTTCACTTTCGTCTATTTAATGACCTAATTACCATTAATATTATATATATATATATATTATATTTATATATATATATATATATATATATATATATATATATATATATATATATATATATATATTACAAGAAAAAGTTACTTTATTTTTTGTAAATCAATTATTAAGTGAACATAAAAATAAAATATAATAATATATACATATATATAAAAAAAAAAGTATGAAATGTAAAAAATTGCAATTTAAATATACAATTTACAAAAATTTACAAAATGAAAAACAATATTTATGAAATATTCTTTGATAAAGAACAAAATCCTTGTTTTTTTTCAGCCAGCTTAATAGCCTTAAACATGTTTTGTATTCAACAGTTCCATATAATTCATCGTTATACAGTCATAATTTATTTAAAAACTTACTCAATTTCATAAGTATTTGTCGGATTTTCTTCGATATCCATAGCCAAGCTTATCAGTTCGAACTGTACTCTTTCTTCTTCAAATAGCAATACGTTAGCTAAAATTGCGTCGAAACACGTCCGTATATTATCCACAAATTCTTTACATAATTGTACTCTGCACAATGTAAACAGCGACAAAGTTAACCAACTGTCAGTTCAACAATATTTTAATAGTACAGCCGTAGTACTGACGGGACGGGACATCATTAAAATAAGAAAATTTACCAAACTGTCATCTCAACAAAGAAACTGAATTTTCCCGAATTGTAGTCTGTGATAGAGATGTAAAAACATTGTAGACGATTATTATTTTTTAATTAAGTTACTTAAACTGTATAGATGTTGTGCATTAGATTTTAATTAAACTTCAGTTGTACTTCTTTTTTAATTTGACATCATTCTATCCGATTAGTAATTATTTAAATTGCATTATATATATATATATATCTCATTAATAAACAACATACCTGTTCGATAAAAAATTACAAGTTGAACCAGGATTTTTGTACATGTAATCTTTCAAATCGTGCGTCACATAATGTACTAAATAATGATACAAAACTGAAATCACATTCGGTACAACCGGCACATCTACCAACTAATAATATAATATGTATTAAATATCGTTAAAAAATATATATGTTATTTAAAATAACGCATAAACATTGAAATGAACTAATTTTTTAAAATTAAGAATCTATATAAATAACAATTATACACTGAATATAAATAATAAATACTTATACCATTTTCCTATCTTTTATGAAAAACTCATCTCGCGCGGTCAAATATTGAAATTTGTTATCAAATTCAAATATATCGCGTTCTTTTTTCGATTCCGCTGCATCGCTTGAACACTCCGGCTTCACAACTAGTTTAACAACATCACCTTCGCTTGAGGACATTTCTTTATTTTGTTCAGTATCTCTAGTTAAAGGAGTTAAATTTGATTTCCGACCGCCTTCGAATATTCTGCTTCGATCAGAGGTTTCTTGACCGGTATACCTGTTTAAAAATTCCGAACAACTTCAATTTTATTACATTACGACAGAATCCGATATTATCATTTTCAATCATAAACAATAATTTACTACTAAAGAATCATTTCCCAGCCTACTTTAAAAATAAATATTAACTTACTTTTCTCCATAAGCTTGACGTTCGAGATAGGTTTTCAGTCGTCTATTTTCTGATATATCTTTTAACACGTACTTCGAAGTAACGTCTCTATCCCACACATTACGCCAACCCTAAAACAAAATTATAAATATACAATTTATTATTAATAAGTCGATAAATGTAAAAAATTGATCATTATTTTCATCCTATTTTCAAAATTCAATCAATTTTCTAAATTATTGCCTGATAAGATATTTAAGATATTTACATATTCACTCGAATTATAAAGAACATTATTAACGCGAAAATACAGAACAGAAATCAACGTATAGACGTCAAAAAAAAAAAAAAAAAAAACAAAAAACAAAACATGATATTTGTTTAACGAAGTATATGATGTACGAACGTCAGATCGACATATGTAAATATCGACAGGAAATAAGTTGTTGTATTAACGAAATGAATGCAATGATTAATAATGGACACGTGGGTTGAAGATTGAATTACCAGGTAACATAAAATAAACATATAATAACAAACACAACACATCAAATGCTAACGAAGAACATATTTATATATACGTATTATTTAGACCAAGCCAGTGATTAAAGACAGCGCTCCATTATTCAAATGTATAAGTAGTCGTTTCTCCACAAGCTTATAGTATTATGCTCGATGGATCTTCTAGCTTTCAGTTATTAGTTAGCGTGGAATATAACAAAGCGTTATTATTTCTCCAGCGCGATAAGATGATTTAGCGTTAGGCAGGACTTTAAAATTAATAACATAAATGTTCAATTTTTGAAATCATTTATGTAATAAATGATTTTTATGACATAATGAAATGATCGAAAAATTTTGCTAGTTTAAAACAATCCATATAATGAAACGTGTTAACAATAAATGATACAAAAATTTTATGAATTAAAGTGCAATCCATTTCTATAACGAAAAACGTGTTAATAAATGTTACAAAAATTTTAAATGTCTACCGAGACTGTACTCACCAACGAATCACTAGTGTCCTGAAATATTATTAACAAATATTAATACTTATAAATTAAAGCTAAATTTTACGGTTGACAGCACTGGATTCGCAACATGGTAAAACGAGTGCAAAACTTTACTACGTCCTTTTCATATACTGATGAAAACATTTTTCAGTAGCTGCGTACTTGAAGCGAATAATCGTTCGGTGGTATTTAGATTAAGATTAAAATATTAATATCCATTTAGTATAGCTTATTTATCATGCATGAATTATGTGTTAATAACACGAGCACATTGATGCATATTATTCTAACAATCTGTATAATAGAAGTTAATTTACACATCAACTGTCCGATTTTTATTTAGATATAAACTTAAATTCACAGTATACAGAAATATATTTTTTTTTTTCATAAAACGTCAATAACCGTTACAATTTATCTCTCGAATTAAGTTTAATTCATTTAATTTTCCATTAATTGAGTAATTAATTTTTCCGTTACTACGTACAAATAAACTTGTTTTCATATTTAAGTATTTTAAAGCAGAACAAAGGAACATTGATTAAGCACCGACACCATTTTTATGTTAATAATTGTACAATATAATACTACAAATTCAGTCATAACTTGAATAAATTTCTCGAATTGAATTCCACATTTTTAGGGTTTCATTATAAATCCGTAACGTGCATATAATTATTAAGTGAAATGCGCACGAATTTATAATTTACACTTCGTTCACTTGACGTTTTCATTCTTAACGCACTTATTATTTACGCTTATTAAATAAATACACGGATGCAATAGTGCAGTAAAGTGCTTTCAGATTTCAGATCTTTTAATTCATACGTTAATTACATAAGAACGTGCGAAATGTAGAACGTTTTAATCTATTTTATTCGCGAAGATCACGTAATTTTTTGGTTTAAATTGAGAGTTTTAATTACCGGTTTTGAGTATTTTTGACACGAACGATTTTGGTTAACAAAGACAAATGCATGTTCTATTAAAATTAAAACATGTAATTCCAGTCAGCAGATTCAACAAAACATAAAATAACATTACCACCTTATATGATATTTGTTTTTGATAAATCATCCTCATTTTAAACCAATAACTTATGTATATAATGTACAAACTAAATAATGAATCCATTGCTAGTTAGTGTACTTATTTTCGTTATTAACGAAAAATTTCTATTTATTAATTAAAAAGCTGCACGATCAATAAAATAACTTAATTTTTCTTCTTTAATAACACAATTATTTCTTGCCAAATTTTATTTTTAACCATACATCTTTCTTAAATTTATACATTCTATACTTCTTACACTCTGCGATCTTTATATGCTATAGATTTCCCACATTACTTTTCTCGATGATAAACAAAATATAAAACACATGGTAACATACGAATTTTTAAAAACACGCGCGTGAAATAAAAAATTAACAAGAAAACGTTGTTTGATACTAACTACATGGATAATACTACCATAACCTAGTTGATAAAACTAATCATTCGCACTACTTTACAACTCGCAAAATTTAAATTTGTTTTTGCATACATACGAATGCATATGAATATAAGGATATTAAGATGCCAAACCCGTGATATTTAGATCACTTCTTAAAATTTAGGATTAGAAAGTATATCGAAAAATTATACCAACATGAAAATGCACACGGTAATATTCAGTTTTGTTACCGGCTCCGTCATCTTTAAGAAATTTGTCTAAAATCTGTAAACAGTAGCAAAGACTAAATTTATGTATAAAAAAAAAAATGAAAAACATTGGTTGTTGGAACGTAGCTTTTTTATCAACTGAATGTAAAATGAAAGTAAATCATACGTACTTTAGCTTCATAAAGTAATTTCTTTCTATTAGGGTCCGGCTCATAACACAAAACATCATCTCCTACATTCATTCCTGTTTCATTTTTACATCTGCTTCTTAATTGTTTCGTATTCCCTTCAATAGTCGACCCAAATTGAATTCTACTTTTTAATAAATCAGCGCTAAACAAAACGTACAATACATTATTTAATATTTACAAGAATTATAAATTGAATTAGTTCTTACGTATAAACTTATAATATATTTTGCACTTTTAGACTTTCCGTCGAAAATAACTAATGTACGAAATATATTAATTATGATAACGTTTTACATTTAATACGCACATTATTTTTGGCATAAATGGAAATATTTTTAAAAAGAAGATAAATATACTGGGCAAATAAACGGTAATTTATATATATATATATACCTTCGTTATGGAACATATTAATTACCATCACAAATATTGGCATTTATTAACGGGAAAACTATATAATAGGAAGTTCGTTTTTATTTTCTTTATGGCGAATTAAATTAACCAGTTTTACATAATATAAGTCCAAAGAAACTACGTTAAGAAATACAAATCATGTTATTACAATCTCACACACGTAGAACTATATATAACTATCGTAAAATTAATATCCGAAACAAATTTGTACATTTGTAGCTCACATCATACATTATATTAAAATAAGTTAAAGAATTACCTTTTAACATCCGAAGAATTAGACCTCAATTCAGTTCCTTTTGAACTTTCAGTCGCTTCAAAACTTTCATTGTGACTATTATCCATTTTTTCAAAATCACAATTTCGCAAATTCTTTTCTTAAAATTACATACTGGGGTTATTTAATATTTAAAAACGATACTAAGCGCCAAATTTATTATCGAAATGATTGTGGTTAATATATCGATATTCGAAGTATTTAATTTTAGTAATAATCATTAAGAAAAATTTGTCAAATTTTTACTTTTAACATTTGAAACAAAACAATATTAAAATTAAATTCAGTCGGTTAAGCTAAATAAACTGTCACATGTTTTAAACATGTATAATCACTAAAACTAAACAAAATTTTAATTATAATGTAAAATATTTTAAAACGTTCCAGAAACGTCACAAAAAAATAATTTTATTTTTAACGTTCATCATTTGCTGCTAAAGTCTAATATCAATTTTACGAATGTCATGATCATTTACCGCCGAGGTTTATAATTCAGTGTTCACTTATTTTTTAAACTTTCAAGTAAACTACACCTGTCTATAATCATTATAAACCAAACAAAATCATAACAGTTTAATCACTAAAAAAAAAAACAAAAAACTTTTAGTGATTAAACCGTGTTATGATTTTGTTTAGTTTATAATTTATAAAATCACAACTCTCCAATATATTCAACATAATAAACATTGAATTTGATTTCATGTGAGAAGCCAGTCTCAGACTCTGTGATATATCAAGTTATCAAAAATTAATTAATGCCGCATGTAAAGGTTTTAAAAAATTGTAAAACCCGCATTTTATTTAGCGAAATCTTGAAAATATGATGATCATCATTTTGATCACGAGTACAAATTGTGTGATTAAAATTACTAAGGTGTGGCCATTTTAAAATAATTTTGAATGAAGGAATTGTGGCTTACTCAATTAGGATCGAATATCTATTTTGGAATAAAATATCACAAATTATTTTGATGCTCGATAAACTTAAACATCAAATTAATATTTATAGACGTAAACTTATTATCGCCTATTTTAAAATTACTAGAAAATTGCTTTACAAAATAATTAAGCCGTTAATTAAAAAATTATACCCTAGCATAAATTTAGATTTAAGTGAATGGATTCTAAAATCAAATAAGATTACTAATTATTGAAAATGCGTTTGAAAAAAAAATATGCTCATCAATATTTAATGTATCACGGATACATTAAAGGATTGATTTATATACTTATAAATGTGCTACCTGACTTTATGTAAATCGTTATATTTTCACTTGACCGATAAATTACGTATAATTAGCGGAATGGCTGTTATTTTAAACTGCAATCTACCAGAACAAAAAAAGTGTTTCTGAATAATTTAATATATACTTCAGCAGATATTCCTGTGACCAGTCGAGTTACTGATGATACAGCGAGTAGAATTGTAGAAAAATGAGTAAAAGAGCCTCCAGGCTATCTGTTATAAACTTGTCATTGAAAGTAAACTAAAATCTGTTCGCATGAATTTTATTAATTGGAAAACATCAACATCGTACAATAATTAACTATAAACATACTCTAAACAAGCGTTCTGGGACTTATCTAGGAATCAGTTCAGAGTTCCAGGTAGTGACGGATCACATATTTTTAAAATATACCTATCGTTTTAATTTTAAAAGCTCTATTATTTTCTTAATGTTCAGTCGAAAAACGTTTAATCGTTTAAAGTGTTATAATTCTCATAGTTTTTTTTTTTAAATTATTTGATTTAAAAAAATGGGCAAATAATAACATTTTTACTGCAATTTAAAATCAAATAGAATGTGAATTATTGACATTTTGAAAGCATCGTATAAAGGAGATACGAGATATTTGCTTATATCGTCTTTTATAAATATAAACAAATTATTCACGAGGAAACAGTCGTAAACATCTGTGTAAATATTTAACAGATTAAACTGTAATTTATAAAAGGGAATACATAGTTTTTGAGTTTAACATTAATAAAGTTTCGTCGTCCAAAAAGTTTTTTCTATCCAATAATCATGTTTTTGTTAAATAAATTCTTAACTATTTTAACGATGTGTTTGGTAAGTATATTTTTAAACTTTCATAATTCTGTATAAAACTATGAATGATGACAAATGTTTCATATTAATAAATTAAAAATAGATTCATTAGATTTTACAATTTTTATCAAAAATATATATTATTTTATATCCGCGAGAATGTAAGTTAATTTAGCCACTTTAAATTTATATGAACAAAAATAATAATAAAAAAGGAATACACCATTAAATGTGTCGAATGCATACTGAAAGTATAATCATAAACAAAAGTATTTATTAGAACTAATTCTGAGCCAAGTAAAATTGAAAAGTAACAAAAATTTTGCTTTGAAAACTATTAGTGATTAAAGTGGAACAGGAAAAATGTATTTAATAAAAAAAGTGCAAGAAGAAACGTTCCAATGAACGCACTTCCATAACATCGTACAGTTGTTAGCTAATCATGGGAACTCAACACGAGGCTATCGGCGTTTTAGTCTTCGCGTACGTGGTAATTGATTTTCTGCTAAGGCTGATATTAGAGCATTACTATTGTAGGCCAACATGTGAAATTTTTTATATCTGGTCTTGACAACCTCTGCAACAAGCGATATGTTTAGGTCTCGATGAATTATTTTATTCGAAACAAACCATGGAGCATTAATTATCTTTCTTAATATTTTGGATTGTACACTTTGGATACGATTCATGTGTGATAATTTACAGCAACCTCATAATTTGGATCCATACAGCCAAATGGGTTTTAGTATGTTGTTATATAGACGGACTTTGCTTGTAGCATTTAATTTGGATCAGTGATCAAGTAGCCGCATTAACACAGATTATCTTTTTCGTAGCTCTTGGTTCTTAACATTTAGATGGTATCTCCAAGTTAAATGGCGATCGAGATAGAAGCCAAGATAGCGGACATGATCGGAGCTAGGAATAATAGCATTATTGATACGTATGGGATTGCACGTTTCTCTTCTAAGTGTAAACGTGACGTGATGACATTTACTGACGTTTAGGCGAATACACCATTTCATAAACCATGATTAGAGTAGATCAAGATGTTGCTGTAAGGTAGTGGAAGCTTGGACAGGATCTTCATGTCTTGATAGTACAGCAACATCGTCAGCAAATGTACACAATAGCATGTCAGGATGCCGGGGTATATCTGCTGTATAGATCACATATAGTATTGGTCCGAGTATACTGCCTTGGGGTACCCCAGTGCAGACACTGTAATGGGTGGAGAAAGTGTAGTCTTCTTTGATGCAGAAATATCGTTGTGACAGGTAAGATTTTTGAGTAATAAGTAAAGAGCATGGGGTAAGACTGCCTTTAGTTTAAACAGAAGTCCCTCATGCCATACATGGTCAAATGCTTGAGACGCATCCAGAAATACACCAGTACAATACTATTTTTCTTCAAAGGTTGTTGATATAATATCAACAACATGGTGAACCTGATGAACAGTGGACTGGTTATTTTGAAAACTGAACTGGTGATCAGGAATCACATTATGTTTATGTAATATAGGATAAAGGCGTTTTAATAGTAGTTTTTCTAGTACCTTCCCTAAAAGGGACAGTAAACTAATTGGACGGTATGATGATGCATTATGGCGAGGTTTATTTGGTTTAGGTATCATTTTGACCATCGAAAACTTCCACTCAATTGGGAAGTACATTTTCCTTAACACTGAGTTGTTTGCATTATAATATTTATGGAATGTGCAAAACATTCAAAATGTTTACACTTTAAATAGTTTGTCACGGCACTTACCATTGATGGAGCATTATCCAAAACTGTAAGCATTATATTTTCTATTTGTATTCCCCATTGGTTTAAAACATTTTTTATTTCATTGCTAAATTTTCTGCTGTATGGGTTGTATTTAATTCATTGCATTCCAATAATATTGATCTTAATTGAAATTCATCTGTTATGTAATGGATTGTTACTGCCATAAAACTCTCATTATTAACAGATGACCAGCAATCAGTAGTTAAACAATATTTCTCACCCTGTTTTATTTTGTTTAATACGTTGCATTTCACTTCATCATATAATGCTGATACATTACTTCTGAAAATGTCTTACAAGATATTTCATAAGAAGGATTTAATTCTCGCGCTGTTTCTCTAAATCCTTCATTTTCAACAAAAGAAAATGTTTGAAAATCTTTATATATCATTTTAAGAATTGACTTGTCAATCCATTGCTTCTTATTTAAACTTAATTTTTTATTCTCAGTATATGCTGATTACATTGTTGAATTTTACCTGGAATTTCAGTTGTAGTAGGAGTACTTTCAATTAAATTTTCATCTTCTTGAATTACACTGTAACTTGTACTCCCAAGCAAGTTTCGGTACATTACTTGATTGTTGTATTACACTTAAATATAATGTATTTATAGTGGGGTGTTTTCGGTTTAAGTGTAATTTTAAATTAGAAGTTGCACCTCCTTTAAAGGAAATTAACACTGCATAAATTACACTTGGCTTTCCCACTGTCGCCAATACACTCAAAATAGTTCCATAAGTTACTTCGTTGTCTATTCATAGTTACTTTAACAAATTAAAAATATAGTTATACAATAAATCAAAATATAAATTAACTAAACTAAAAACAAAATTGTGAAAAAATAAAAGGTAATTCACTATATGCACTGTACACCAAAATTAAAAATATTATACAACAGAAAAACTGTTCGCAATCACTAAAATAAATCCAAAAACATCTTTCCAAGTAAAGAAAGAAAAAAAAACAAAAAAATTTTACTTCTAATATAAAAGAAAATCAATATTTTAATTATTTATATAATATAAGTATTAACAAAAAATTGTTACAATAACATTAATGAATCAAATCATATAAAGTAACATTTAATAAATTAAAATAATGAAGTTAAAACAAATTTGGTTACTGTTGTTTACTTCAGCCCGATAATAATATTTTATTTGTGTGATTATTTTAAACGCTTTCAATATCCCAATACATTGACTGTTAAGGTAAAAACAAAATGAAGTGATACAGTATCGAATATACTTAACCTCTCTTCGTTATAAAATAATGTGTGTATACTTTTTGCAACGCTTCGATGAAAATTTCGATAAGTAACGACAGTTTTTACATGTATCGAGTTAACCAATACAATACTTTTCTCTATTGCAATACAAGTATTCGATTCAATACTTTTGTCGCATCACTAAATCGATCAGGTACTGTTGTATACAGGTAGTTGAATGTTTATTAAAGGATAAAATTCTGAATATTTTGACTTTCTGTTTTGAATCTACTAATCTTCCTCGGATACATATGTTATTGTGGTATTTAATTTAAATTCTTAATGATCTAAAATGTGAGTTGATTCTGAAGTACATCTTAAATAGTTAATAATAATACACTTTATACTTGATTACTAAAAATAGTTGAAATCACTAAATTTATTTAATTATGCGAAGCTTTTCGGCATTTACGCCATTGTCAAGCTATATACAATTAAAATTAATTATATAAAATCATAAAATATTAATTTAAAACTAAGTTTACAATTTTACACAAAAATGAATTATAAATACTTAAAACTATCTGACAATGACAGTGGTAAACAACACCATCAATTATCAGTAATATAAAATTTACAGAACAGTAGCTAGAAAATAATTAATTTATAAAAATATGTATTAGAACAATAAAAAATATATATTTATGTAATTAAAAAATCAATAGTTAGGAATAATATTTTTATAATATACTTTTTAAAATTAATTCTTCCTCAAACTTTACCATTGAATTTAATAAATTATTTTTATCCCTTTCTTTTATTATTTCCATTTTTTCGAGTAGTTTTCTTTTTTTAAAATGTTTTTCTGTATGTAAAATTTTATAATTTTGATTAATATTATTTATTTTGTGTTTTAATTCTATACAATGTAATCAAGTATAAATAAAATCACTACATTCCACAATCTAAACTTAGTTAATAATAATGATAGTAAAATATTCAGTAATATTGATAACACTTCATCAGTATTTACTGGCCCTTACACAATCGGTATTATGTATATTTTTTATTCATAGCTGTTCGTCACTTGTGTTAAATAATAGATATATAATAATTTTTAGATTTATTTATAAGTGAAGTGAAAATATTGAAAATAATAACCGCAATAGCAATCTATATTTCGTAAGAAATAGATGTAAGATCGGTTGTAGAAATGTGAGAATTATCTTCATATTATTCTGTTGCATAAGATTCAATTGATATGGGTTGTTAAGATTATAGAAACTATTTTTTAATTAAATGTTGAATATATTGGATAGTAGTTTGTTTGGTTTATATTTTTTAATTACTGATGTGGTATTCAAAAAATTAGGTACAATTTTTACCATTATCTACATTCTGAAATATTTAAATGACAATTAATTAATATAGAATTGATGTAAAAATCTTTTCGCATGCAACGAAATGTGAATAAAATAAAATAAGTAACATTATTTAAATCTTTATCGCGCAAGAAATAGAACATTAAAAACAGCTAACGCGTGAAGGACGTAAAATAGATAATAATCCCGAATTAAAATTTATACAAATATTATAAATTTTGAAAAGAGAAACCACAAACCTGTACTCTAAGAAATAAGAAGTTACTTACCATTGTTGCTAAATTTTGTATGCGAACAAATAAAATATTTTATATAAATTCCGCTATTTTGTTTTAAAACATTGAATGAGCATCAAGTTACATGAAATACTGAAAAATAATAAAAATATTTTTTTATTTTTTTTATTATAATTGAGTAATACAATCTTAACACTAGGTTAAATAATTATTAACATTGACAAAAGTTACTTAAACGAGCAAATAGAGACATGAGTGGAACTACAATCCATTGACTGTAGTCCAAAACTATATACATACATATATACTTTTTACATGGCCAAATCCTGTGGTTTGAAGCGTTTAAGCCTCCTGATGTCTAGCTCAGTGTCGAGAAGTTGTATTGCCTCCACGTTGACGTGTTGGTGTAGCCGCTTCTCATGAGTTATGGCAAAGTCTTTGATGACTTCGTCGATCATCTTCATGTTGACGTCTCTATGAATGTCATCATTCCTTGAGTAGCGATAAGCATCAACGACAGCTCGAAGGATGATGTTTTGACGTGCTTGGATCATATACCTATTACTTTTTTTTTGGCACATCCCCAGATTTATATAGGCTGAATATCTTTACAGTATCACTATCATTGTCAACATAATCGGCACGCACCAATACTGATAGTGATAAATGTTGAGCTGTCAAAAAATAGAATTATATCCGTATTTGATTTCAAAACTGAGGCGATAAGTATTATCAACAAGTATGCTTTCAGACTATCTTGATTGATTTTGTTTTTCTATGTTGTACACTATCTGATTTTAGAAAAGAAAATTGTAAATTCTGGTTATTACTTATGTCCATTCCCGAAATTTTCAACTGTCTATTATCTGGCATACAAAATATACCGTTAATCACAGATAAAATAAATAACCGACTAATGATGTGAAATTTTATCTGAAGAGATAAATGACCATCAATATATATTATGTAAAATTTCTATTAATGCAAAACGAGGAAATGATAATTTGATAATATAAAACCGTACATTTAATTAGTAATAAACGAATTTTATATGTTAAAGAAATGTGCACGATAGTGGAGAATTAAAATTAACCCATCCGCGCTAGTCACATTTACAAGCAGATAGAAGATATATCCACTGATACATGTTAATGGTATTATTACACTGTAAAACAAAACCAGATGTATCTTAATCGCTGCCTAATTTGCAGAGAACATGTTAAGAACAAGATTAGAGAAAGATATATTGGTAGGATCGAAACTGTTGCTGCATAATGTAGTTATCAAGTCAATGTGGATGTATGACGTATCCCATTGAGGTACACCTTCAATATAAAATGTAAAGACGACGCAGCAGTGTTGATGAAAAATATAGAGTACTATTATACGTGAGCAATCATAACTTGCATCGAATTCTAAATGTACCTAAAGGTCCCCTCTCGTCAATACTCATAATTCATTTCTAATTTACCTGACTATATATTATCAATATGTACAAATATGCGATGATGTTAATAACTGCTTTAAATTTGAAATATTTCAATCTTGACCATAATGAAGTATGCTTTTCTTTGAATGATGTATTTATATTCTATAATCTTACTTTTTTTTAGAGAAGTAATTTTTTTTTTATTTTACTAAAGATTTTTTCCCATAAAGATGTATTTTTCTTAAGTTTTATTATTTTTTATATTCTTCTAAGATTTTTATGTTTGAAATGGTGTATTTCGTTATCGGCAAGATATATTTTTGTTTCTGAAGTTGTATATTTTTTTTTATTGTATATTTATTTTTATTATTCATTACTACTATGCAATCCACAGACTCCTTTCTTCATGCACACATTCAATTTTGATTTTCGAGTTTACTTATCAATAGTTATACATTGAACGAAGTTTTGCAAATCAAGTAACTTTAAATACATTTAATTCGATAAATATTTTTTTATTCACTTTTTTTTTACAGCTCGCTACCGTGCATATAATTGCTCAAAAGGATCCAGCAAAACCTGGCAGAGATCCATTTGGACAACCACGAATCGAAAATTGAACTTCAAGCGTTAATTATGCGCATTGCTAAACTGATTAATTATTATTTAATTAAATGATGAAATAATGACATGTTAAATAAAATAATAATATTTGATTCGTTGTTTAATATACTTGACTTATTCGATAAGGAACTTGGCTGCGCCAACAATACGGTCGCGTGCGATATTTACACAATCGTGGAAAGTGCGATCAGTTGTCTTGCAAATCGCATCTGACCATCGAAGAGGTACACGACCACGCTCTACCAGCCATGCACCTTGAACGAACAGCGCCTCCATATTTTCGGCTCCAACTACGTGACCAAAAAATCGTAGTATTCTGCGGAGAATGATCGATTTTAATCTTTTCGGGTTACCAATGTCGTCCAAAATGGAAGCATTGGTTCTCCTAGCGGTTCCATGAGACACGCAGCATTCGTCTGCAACACCACATTTCTAGTGCGCCTATATATTTTCTGTCGGCACTGCTTACTGACCAGGTCTCCGAGCCATATAGGAACATCGAGAAAATAAGAGAGTTCACTATTCGAATTTTAACAGCTTTACTAACTGCGGAGTCGATCCAGATTCTATTCAAACGGCTCATGGCGGCTCGGGTAAGCTGGGCTTTATAGCGCATCACACTTTTACTATTTTGTACTATAGAGCCTAAATATGTAAACCGGTTTATTACTTCAATTCCGTCAATTTCTCGTAACACGGAGCAGTTATTCTTTGGACGATTAATGATCATAATTTTAGTTTTTTGCTTTGTTGACGAGTAGGCCGTATTCCGCACTAATTTTTATTATCTGATTTAAAATATATGACATTTCGTCCACGTTTTTTGCCACTAACGTTATGTTATCCGCATTCTGGAGATTATTAATGTACACTCCTCCAATTGAAATGCCTCCATCACAGTTTAATGCACCATTTACTGTGTAGATTTGAAGAGTTCTGCGCATTAAACATTCACTATAGAGGTTAAAAAGGTAACGATGAGAGAATACAACCCTGGCGAACACCTCGCTCAGGATGAAACTTATCCGAGTAAGTATCTTTATTAATGCAAAATTTTGCCGTGGTTTTTTCATATAACCGCTTGATCAGCTGCGCAAGATGTAATGGTGGACTCATGTCTAGTAATATCGACCACATTTTCGGTCAGTGCACGCAGTCAAATGCTTTCTTGTAATCAATGAAACATAGTATAGCTGGGACATTGTATTCACGTGTGTTTTTTCAATGAGTAGTCTAAGATTGAGAATCTGTTCTCTTATTACTTTTTGTAAAACAGGCCACCTCTAGCGGAATCTGAGTGTGCATTAAAGAGTACATGCGGTCATATGTAATTTTTATCGTCACTTTGCTTATGTGAGGTAACAGCGAGATAGTTCGATAATTTTCACAATACTCAGTTGATCCTTTCTTATGTATGGTAATATAAGTCGCCTGACACCACTCTTCACACCATTCTTCCGAGAACCAAATCGCATTACAGATACGGTAAATTGCTCTTGTATAATTTGTTCACCCGTAGCTTTAAAAATTTCAGCGGGGATGCCGTCTGGGTCGGGAGCTTTATTTATCTTCAGATATGCAATATCATTCGCAACCTCATCCAGTAAAATTTCCGGTTCTGATCACAAATTGTCTGTTTCCTCATTTTGAATTCTCTTGCTCCTAAATGTATTTTCTTGAAAATGAAATGTGTTTCATTTTTATCAGCATGTGACTGAACCTCCTCCAAATAGATGATACATAATTATTTTTATCTCTGACACTTGAATTTTCCGTGTCAGATATTTCTTCTTCTCTTCATAATGTTCATTACTACGGGGTAGGTTTAGTCGTTCCTCAATGGCAGCTATTATTTCATCCGAAAACCAATGTTTCCACGTTTTAACTGATTTGTTCAATTGCGACGTGTAGTAAGCTTGTTGTATATTATATTTTAATTCAGACCATTGCTGATCAGGTGATGTTTCGACGGATCGCGTTTGAGTTTGTATTGTTCTGTTTAATGCTAATTTGAAGGCGTCTTGTTTTGTAACTTTCATTCTGTTGGTCATTTTGTATTTATCTGGAGAGCGGAGTCTTAGACGAAATTCCATCATTAGCAATCTGTGGTCGGAACATATTCTGCACCTGGTAACGTTTTCACATTTTTACAAGATGATCTCTATCTCTTGTTCGTAAGTGTGTAGTCAATTTAATTCCTAAATCTGTCACCCGGTGATAACCACATAACTAACCAACGAGTATGATTCTGGAACATTGTACTCATAACTGACATCTGAGTATCAATTGCAAACTGAATTAAGTTCTCGCCTCTTGCATTGCGCTTATTAATTGCGAATTTACCAATAAACTCACAGATGTGGTCACCAGCTCTTGAGATGCCTATCTTGGCATTGAAATCCCCCATCACAACTGTAATTTCTCTAGAAGGAAGCGAGTTCATAGAAAGACTGTATTTCTGCATCATATGCAGCGGCTGTTAGAGGTTATAATTGTACCAGATTTATGTTAACAGGAAGTGTTCGTAAACAAATCATAATTATACGGCTGTTGATTGTTTTGTAGACTTTTACAATGTAGTTAATCTTTTTCAGTACCAGGAAAGCGACACCTTCTCTTAGTGAATTGATATTACAGGAAGCATAAACAACATAATCTTGAGTATTAAAATGACCATTTTGATTGCAGTGAATCTCAGCAAGCTCGCAAATTGGAATGTTGTATCTCATGAGTTCATTTCCAATTTGCCTGGGGCTAATAGCCCACGAACATTCCACGTACCAAATCCGTTTATATCTCGTGTCTTAAAAATACCGGTCACATATTTCACATTCTGACCACGTACGTCAGAACGCCGATTACTAGCTGGATCTCATGGCGAAATATCGGTCGCATATTACACTTTCAGACACCGGACGTCAGAACGCCTTGCACGCTTCGTTCATCCATTTAACTCCCGCGAACTTTCGTACATTATCCCCTCGTCCGTCCACGAATCCTAAAGCCTTCTCCTGGTATCCAATGCGTTATTCTTTTGATCCAACTATTATAACCATCAGGCTGCGTTGCAGTTACATACAGGGTACAGGTGTGGGGTTGCGCAAAGCCGACAAACATAAGAACTATACAGACTGCCCAAAATAAAATCCTTCGGCTGATAACAAAATGATTTGAACATTTCTTATGTGTGCGATGTTATTAAGCAATATGCACAGAGCCATGCTGTGAGGCTGGAAAATAACCCAAATACCCTTGCATTAGGACTGTTGGATACTGCCGGTAATATAAGACGTGTAAGACGTAGAAAACCCCCGGACCTAATCTGTGGTCGCGGTTGTCGGGTGTGTACCAGTGCGTACTATACCATTCCTGTTATGCTCTCCTCCCAAAACACTGCTAAATGACCTTGTTGGTCAGATTTCAGTAATATGTATAAAAAAAATAAAAAATAAAAAGAATTGTCTCTTAGGCAATAAATTATAGGACTTTCATATTTCGACTTAGTTCACCTCCGGCGGAGGTGCCCTTTGAGCTGATTAATATTAAATAGTGTCTCTGGGTTAGGTTGATACAATGACAGCAAAGCAAGCTACTCCATTAGGACAAGTTGCTTAAGAAGAAATTTTTAATTTAGGCATTGTGTTTATGGCTTCTTGGGCGGTACACAAGGAAAAAAAAGCCCACATATGTACAAAATTGCATCCAAATCGTTAGAGCTGTTTCTGATGTGCCCGAAATATATATATATATATATATATATATATAATATATAAAATAATTTTTCGTTTCAAATTACAAGATAGAAGAACAAAACAATTTGTTATTGATTTATTCAAATAAGAATTATCGGTGAAAATATTGGGTTTTTTAAAATATTTTCTTTATTAGTTTTACTAACTGCACAATTCGCGCACTAGTTAAACATTTTACCGGTTACGACGTTTAATTATTTAACAGGATCCACCGTCAGATTTCAGCATCATCGACCGGCAATGATAAGGTCATTGTTGATAGTTTATGAGTAGAAAATACCGATTTAGTTTCGGAGGGATTAATATCGAGTCACCATTTGTTGAAGAAACGCGTCAAATGAATAACACCTCGCTGTAATTAATTTCGAATGGCGCTCGAAACGAGGTAGAAAATAAGCATTATCGTCACAATACTCGAACGTCGATATTATATTATCGACTTTTTTTTTTTTTTAATGAATTGATTAACCTAAGGCATATTCAAAGTTGATGAACATTTAACGATCGAATAACCTATATAACAACATTCTGCTTATTTTCTTCGTCGTATTAAACATATTATAAATACAACATTATCCGATCAATTTCTCAGTTTGAAATTTAATTTGAAATAGTTTTATAATGGCGATTAAACGACAATAGAAGTTAGAAAAATTAAACAAGTAGAAAAGTCAAATACATATTCATAAAATATGCGCATGAGACCTAAAAAACAAACGCTTCACCAAAAATGAAAACGTTCCAAAAAAAGTAAAAAAAAAAAAAAAAAATTAAATTAGAAACCGAAAACTGAAGAAGATTGTCGACACGACGGAAGAAAGATCGGAGTATCTTTCACAAAATATTTTTTTGTTTTTAATTTCCGCAATTACGCTACAATTGTCTGTCTAGCGAACTTTAAAAAAAAACCCAGCGATTGACTTGTTAAATTTCTTATCCAGCGATAAGGATTTTTGCTAAATGTATTCTAATACTTTGCGTTTATTGCTGATTATTCATAATAGATCCGTGTAGGTTTTGTTCGTTTTAATCGTCTGATTTCTGTCGAGTTATCCAGCAGAGCAACAGCTAAAGTACTTGTGTGACAGTACAGTTTATCGCCACATGACAGATACAACAAATAAGTGTATTAGCCGTATAAGGTGGAATAAAAATGATAAACCAGCAAAACTTTTAGTTTTTAATTGTGTTACCGATCCCTCAGAAGAAGTTTTAGAAATGAACGACATATCACCGGGTAATTTATTAAAATTATTTATCGATGACGGATTATTATATATAGTTTTCCAAACAAATTTCTAAGCAGAGCAAAAATTTAATGCCGGTGGACAACGGTACCACCAAACCAATAAAGCGGAAATGGAAACGTTTCTTGGTTAATGGGTATTAAAAAAATGCCTAGTTATCGGGATCATTGGAGCTCGTCTATAGATTTAAATGATCCATTTATATCTAAGTTGATGACGGTAAATCGTTTTGGTTGGATGTTGTCAAATTTGCATCTAAACAACAACAGTTTGATGCGAAATAGAAATACTCCAGATTTTGATAAATTGTATAAAGTGCGACCATTCCTTGACAAAATTGGAATTAAATTCCAAAAATATTTTCGTGCAAATCCTTATATTTCGATCGATGAGTCTATGATCAAATTTAAGGGTCGAAATAGTATAAAGCAGTACGTGCCCAACAGATAAAGCGTGGTTGCAAGGTGTGGATATGTCGGGTTATGCGCTGAAGTTATATATATATATACAGGTAAAATCGGCAATACAGTCCAAAGAAATCTTGGTGAATCGGTTGTAAAATTATTTACCGAAGATCTAAAAGGAAAACACATCATACAGTATTTTTCGACAATTATTTTACATCGTATAATTTGACGAATGAATTAAAACAGGAAAACATTTATGCGTATGGAACTATGAATAAATCTCGAAAACATCTTCCTACATTTAAAAATGACAAATCGATGATTCAAGGAGAGTCCGAGTGGTTTACTGCTGACGAAATGATGGCGATAAAATGGAAAGATAAGAGGTCAGTTCACGTTCTTTTCAATTTCCACCAGAAAACAGCGTGATGGTACCGTTAAAAGAGTGCCATGTCCACAGGCGGTTATTGATTACAATTCACGCATGAATGGTGTTGATCACTTCGATCAACTGAAATCCACATATGAAATAGATAGGAAAAGTAAAAAATGGTGGCACAGAATATTTTTTTATTTTATTGACGATGCTGTAATTAATTCTTATATTTTACATAAATATCCCCCCGGTGTCCACATTAAGTCTAAAAGATTTTCGCCGTGAAATTGTCTGAATTTAGTAAGTAAACAATTGGTGAACAATCTCAGCGGTATCTCCAATACAGTCCAATTAAAAAAAAATCAAAACCGTGTATTCCAGTTGCAATACGGCAACAAGCTTCAGCGGATCAACCAGTGAGATCGACAAGACGAAGATGTGCAGTTTGCAGCACATCAAAGAAGCAGATCAGAACGGAATGGACCTGAAGCGTGTGTAACGTTCCTTTATGTTGAAGTAAAAAAAAAGAACTGTTTTCAAAATTATCATAAATAATATTTTTATTTGATTTCATGTACTCTTGACATGTGTGTGTGTATTATAATATTACTTTCATTATTTACTTTTTTTTCGAACGATAATTTAATCGCGTTGAATTATAATAAAATTTGTTTTGTAGTAATATACTTTCATTTTTATATCAAGTAATATATGTAATCAGTAGTTTGTTGCTGCACGGTGGTACAAAATGTGTACCGTAGGATTTCTGACTATGTAAGCAAAAATTAATTTAAAATTTCGCATAAATATTTGTTTCATATCATCATTAAGCAAGTAACATAATTGTAAACAAAATAAAAAGAAAAAAACATCTTGTGCATAACGGGCCAATATTTTAATGTCTATTCTGGTGCTTGAAAGAGTTAAAAATTATATAAAAATGTTATAATATATGACTTAAAAGAATTATGTACGATACGATATACAGGCAAAATGTTGTGGTAGCGTGCAGAAAATGACGTTGTCCGCCCGTAAGCTCGACAAATGACGACGATCTCTAAAAATCGCGATAAATAAATTAAAAGCTGTTTTATTCGTCATTTCGAGGCCCCTGCATACTCGAAATTATTTTGAATTTGGAACGTAATGTAAAATATACTGCGAGTTTCGTATTTATGATTTTGTTTAAATATGCCCGTCCGATTATAAACATTTTTTCTGAAATTTGAAAAGCGATACGATTTATTTTCAAATTCTGTAAACAAGGAAGAATACATAATTTCATCTAAAATTTACAAATCAACGAACAAATAGTCAATTTTTCGAAAGTACACACACACACACACGCTCGTAGGAGAATATAAGGAAGGATGAATATAAATATTTGCTTATTCAAGTTTTTCGTGATATATTTAAATAAAATAAAATTGTTTGCTTAGTCTCGTAATCATCTGTACAAATTTTTAACTCGATAATTTTTAGACTTTATAATAAAAGACAGACATTTTCGTTTTTAATATTAATCTATTTTTTGTGGTTTCCCGCACTGTCTGTAGACTAGTGTAGAGTAGTAATTTATCAATAATAATAATGAACTTTTCCGTTATTTTGTCAACTATTTTATGATCAAAGTTTTAGCGCTTTATTAAGTTCGCGGATAAAAGTCATTTTGTAAATAAATAAATAAAAAGTGTATTTCGAAAAACAGAATTAACTCTAACTAAAAGTACGAAATTAAAAATAATAAATTTGCGCATCCCGAAAAACAGATTTATTACTGCGTATACCGCGAGTGTAATAACCGTATACAATAATACAATAAAATAGATTACAGGAAAACAAAACCGCTATACTAATTACACGACTACATATATGTTCAAGATAGAATGAAATAAATATTATATACGTTATAAATATGAGAGAGATGCCGATGATACGTTGGAGTAATAGATGTTTGATCCTCTTGTGCTTATATTTCTTATATTTTAAAGAAGTTCTATTGTAGTCCCCTATTTGACTGTGTATTGAATGTTTACTGCCGACGCAAGAGTGGAAAAAATTTATTGTAGGCTGTTTTATTACTTCAGATATGTAGGGTAAATTCAGATGCGTAAGATCTATTCTAGCATATATAGGTAATTTAAGTATTTATCTGCAACATTGATAGTCGCTGTAACTTGGAAAGGTTAGAAGTACTTGTATACGACCATACAGGGCACGCATATTTAATTGTATTGGCCTTATAATCATTTTATATATTATTAATTTGTTGAGCGTGTTAACGGAAGATTTTTTACTAAACACAGGGTAAAGTTTAAAATTGATCAAGTAGAATCAATATGCTTAGAAAAAACAAGTCTTTTATCCAAAATTACACTTTGATATTTAATATCGGTTTTCCAGTGTACGGGTATGTTATTTATTACGATAGGTTCTGGTGCGAAAGGTCTTCTTTTAGTAAATAGCCTGCGTCTTATGTTTAATTTTCCATTTCTTAAAATAAGAGTTTAATCTTCGGAAACCATCAGTTAATCTTTTTTTTGGGTAGTATCTATTCTGTAAGATGTAAAATATATAATGCAGTGTCATCTGCATAGAAAATTATTCTTTGGGATGTCATTTATAAATAGTACGAATAAATAGGGCCCGAGAATACTTCCCTGCGGTACATCAGCCGAAATAGTTTTTGTCCTGCAGTTTGGGTTGTTTATATGAACTAAAAAATATTAGTCAGGTACTTTCTGATGAGTCGTTTCTGCGATGACTTAGTCCACGATAATAGTTTAATTTCTACCATTGGTAATTACGATTAACTCCAATTTATGTATAGTAAATATAAACATAGGAGGCTCAAACATAACCTGTTATGTAACGTTATATGGCGATTATTTTAGAAATTAATATTCCTTCTTTATTTATTTTTTAATGTCTAACGTGTTTTTTTCTTTTGTTTTATTATTACTATCTTAATTTTTTGTTTTTTGCTGTACAGTTTTTTTTTCAATTATTTTTTGATGTCATTATAAGTATAAGTATAATTACTTCTTTTATTTATTACGGGTCTTTGTATTATTTCTGATGTACGGCAAGCCATCCTGGGCGTTACGTAATTATTATTTAAAATTTTTGGTTTGTGTACTCACTGTAAATTATGCTGAAATATACGTTGTTGTTGTTGATATAGTTAGGAAATTTCATTTGAATTAGTTCGTAAATTAAACCAAGATGCCATGTAGTATCGAACGCTTTTTCTATATCTAATAAAAGTGTAAAGCAGTATGCATATTTTTATTAAATTCATCGGTAACCAGATCGGCAATTCTTGCTATCTGCATAGTCGTGGACATGTCCGTTCTAAAACCGAATTGTTGATCTAGTGAAATATTATTATTTTCTGTAAAATTTCTCAATCTGCTCAGGATAATCTTCTCAGCAACTTTACTCATATTACTCAATAGTGATACGTTAATCTGAGATATTTTTACCCACTTTATGTATACTACTTTTGATAGTTTCCAGGGACTAAGTATGCGAGTAGTAGCATGGAATTAACGATTACAGTAAGTGAGACCCTTTAATAGGTAAGTTTTTAATGAATGTCGTGAAAATATTATCCAGACCAACCGATTTCTTATTTTTAACTTTACGCATCTCCTTCACTGCAGCTAAATCCTTTTGTGGTATTATTTCAGAGGAAGTTTTGAGATACTTTTTAACTGTTGGCATAATTTAATTTTTTTGATAATTAGATGTAATATGATAATTTTGAATATGAGTGTTATAGTATATATATAGGCTAATAGGTTAACCTTCATCCGAGTAGCATACAGAATCACCATAAGTAAGTACTGGTAAGTGTAGATCGGAGTCTTTAAACAGTTTTGTTGTTTTCACAAGCTATTGTCAACCGAGCTTATCGAGTTTTGAATCCGATTTGCATTTAATTTTAACTATATTAGTTAAATATTGAAATAATTTTTTTGTTTAAGGATTACGTGTTTTTTTGATATCGTCGTCTCATGTAATTTTTTAGTTTTATTAAGGCAAGAAGATAAAAGGGGATTTGTGTACTAGCTTTCTCATTTAATAACCACAATTCCAGCAACCACGTCATCTGCCGAAAGATCGTTCTCAGCATTGAACGAATAAAAACATACTTAAGAAATACACAAGGTCAGAAGCGATTATCTTCGTTAGCTGTTCTTGAAAAAGGATTACTGTCGAACATTAGGAAACGACCATCCTTTTATGATGATGTAATAGATGTTTTTGCAAAGAAGGATAGAAGAATCGAATAAATTTACACCAGATGAGGTACTTTGTTAATTTTAATGTATATGGTATTTCATAATTTTTGTTTTACTTATGTAGTAACCGAATTTTATATATATATATATATATATATATATATATATCTATTTTTATACACGTATAAAAAAATGTTTCATTATGGCGCTTCCTCTATTTCAAAATTCACGCTATGCCATTGCTCGGCGGTATAAACGTAAGGAACACTTTGCCACAAGTTGAGAACACGTTGAATCGGGGGAGGGTGTAGTCTTTTTCAATATGTGAAAATTCACTGCTAAATTCGTATTAGCTATCGTAGATTGAATTATTTTGGGGAGGAAATAGATAAATATAATTTGTTTAGTGTAATTGATTTGAAAAGTGCACCATCAAATATTTACTTAATTAAAATATATTCTACAAAATTTTACGAATGCAGTAAAATCTATGGCTTACTTCTGAATTAAGATAAGTGTAAATATATCATATTAAAATAACTAGTTTGACAAGATGGAAAATAATATTATAACATCTAATCCTGAAAGGCTAATGTTCAACGGTTTGTCCAGCGTGTAACAATAAAGCCGTGCTAAGGATGTGTTCATATTATTCTAAGTGGATTTATAAATTTTCTATGAAAAATACACACATTAGTAATAGTTGAAAAATTCCTATTATCGAAATTATACATCAATAATCTTAGATAATCAATATATTAATAATAAACCGAACAAAATATAACACAATCACTAAAAGTTTTTTAATCGCGAAGCTTTTCGACAGTTACGTCATTTTCAAGCACGCACCAAAATTATTACATCTTTTTTTTTTTTTTTTTGAGATACAAAAAAAGATGTAATAATTTTGGTGCGTGCTTGAAAATGACGTAACTGTCGAAAAGCTTCACGATTAAAAAACTTTTAGTGATTGTGTTATATTTTGTTCGTTTATTATTAATTAATAAAATCACTACTCTCCAATATATTCAATATTTAATCAATATATATTTAGATTATATGTATTTATTTATATACTATTACACACATACATGTAATTTCGAGTATATTCATATTTAAGTAGTGGTGAGTGATAAACGCGCTAACGTTTAATTACTTTTGTTTTTACTGTCACTTTTTTTTTCGACGATTCAAACCTACAGGTGATAGTAATTTGTAAACTCAAGACTTTCCTATCTATATAGAGAATTAATCGCAATATGATAATAATTATCCATTATATCAGTGATTAATAGTGTCATCTTCCTTATCACGGGAGATGTTGTGAGATTATGCTAACAGAAATGATAGGGAACGTAAATATAAGGATCCGATTGCATAATTGGCCAAAACGGGGGTCAACAACTGAAGAATTGTTCTTCTTTTATACTAATTTTGGGCGTTATTTTTTTCGGTTCCCGTGGAAAAATAAATAATATCGCTATTAACATATGACACTGTAGCCTATGTGCTATTGTGCAATTGAAGTTAATATGGATTAATTCATTTGAAATTATGCGAATTTAACATATAATAACAGTGCTAACTTGAGTACGTGTATATCGTTCTTCTTACGCCATCTGTAAATAAAAATTGGGAATCAACGTGATGTAAGATTTAGTCACTGCTGCCCCAGAAATCTCAAAATGGCGTTAATTACCCCATTCACGAATTCAGTCTCCCACCTGGGGACCGCTTTCTACACGCTTTTTCCTTAACAATTAATTTCAAAGTACAGATTTAATAAATATAGTTGAATTTTAATCTCAATCGTAATTATTTGTTTGAAATGATTCGAATTAAGAATGTTTCTTACTATAGTACGTTACCTGTTAAACAAAAATAAGAATGATAAATTTAATTTACTTCTCTCATACCTAAAGACAAAACAGCCTGTAGAAAACCTGTCCAAACAATAAACAAGATAATATATATTTGTTTCACCACTCCGTGATTCACGCTAAAATAGTTATGCGTATAGAATAATGTAGGAAAAGCTGAACTTCTTGCTTCTGAATACTTCAAACCTCGTATACATAATAAGAATATTTCCTCCAGTTATCAGGTAAACAAAGTTCAAATGGATGTTAAAAATATCTGAAGTAAAGTAAAAATACTTATATCGTCGATTATCTCGGTCCTAAGGAAGTTTCTGCAGCTATAAGTTTTGTTGGGTTTTCCACCGAAAACTGTAGTTCAATTTTCAGATTTAATAAACGCCATGTTTAAATATGGATGTTACCCTTCAAAATGCAAATCAGCAAAAATTGTCACTCTCCCTAAATCTGAAGATACTTTCATAGCTATCAACTCGCCCTATAAGCAGTATTTAGGAGAAGAGAATAACATAAAGGGAATAACATCCAGTGGTACGGATAATCATGACCTTAAATTAGATCCACGAGTTTTCTTCATCAAAAGAGCTCTGCAGAGTCGGTCGTGTTCAACATGAAGCCGGGGTATTTCGATGATTATCCAACCTCACAGCATGATTCTGTACGTATTGTTTAAATACCTCAAAAAAATTGAAATTCAGGAAAAAATGATGAATCTCATTGCAGGAAATACTCCTAGCTTACACTAATTTCTGGAAGACAATTTTGATGTTTTCTTTTTTATAGTACCAGGGAATAATTGTATTTTTTTTTTTTTTTTTTTAAACTATTTTATTATAATCGAATATTTTGAACTATCAAATATTTTTATATAGTCAGATATAGATGACATATTGTAAATGTGAGAAATAAAAATATGATGATACATAAACGAGTGCTCATTCATATCCAGCTTTCATTAAAACGATTTTCAATTTCATCAGAGCACCCTTTTTTAATTAAAAAAGAATGTTGTCATAAAAGTCTTTTATTTATATCGTAAAGTTTCGATATATTATAAAGTTAGTTTTAACCATTGATTGAGCGGAATTAAAAGTAAAATAGATTAATTAAACTCGTAGTAATTGAATAACTACATGGAAACTGTTTACGTATTAATTTGTGTTTATCGGACCGCGGCCCCCAAATTGGCGTTAGATTACGATTTTCGCCTTTTGTTGTACTGAACGAAAACTGAAAAAATATAATGTGTATATTTTCGTTCATATTTCTCGTTAGATGGAATTCTACACACATATAAACAAAAAAAATTAAGTAATAAACAAATTTATTATCTAAAGGTTTACAATTTCAAAATCTTGAGACATTGCGCGAATTATAATTAATCCGGAGATTTTAAAAAGTAAATTAATTCGAATGAAGATCCCTGGAATAAATGGTAAGCTTATTTCCAATTACAACTCGACCGTTATTAATTTTACAAAAAGAAGTTTTTCGAACAATTGATATTAAATAGCGATTTCTTTCAAAAGAAAGTCATTTTTCTCCGCTAGCGAATCCTTTGTAGACTGGCTGACGGCATTCAAAAAAACCTTTTGTGAACAATTCTCGGAAGAATCTACGATAAAACTGATCACATTCGATATTGTTACGTACAATCTTCTTCGACATAATTCGAATGTTCATTTGACGGAATCCACAAATTTATATTTTACGCGCATACCTATATTAATAGCTAATTCTTCAAAAGCATTACTAAGGCATGTAACGCATTTTACATACTGAATTCTCTATTAGTCTAATATAATTTATTTATTTGTTTTTTTTTTTAATTGTACAAACGGAAATAAGTTTTACTTTTTTTTATCTTTCAAGCATATATAAGAAAAACAATCTTATAAAATGTGGTTTTGTACAATAAATAAATGTATTATTTTAGTTTCAATAACCATTTTCGGTTCTTATATAGTATTAGCTGAAAAATATGTTTCTCTCTCTTTATATTTCAATAATGCTATAGAAGTTTAAATGGGCTTTCAAGTTGTCGTAAATGATGCACATTCGCAAATTTATCCTGTACAAACAGATGTGCCGCAGGGTAGCGTGCTTGGCCCGATGTTATATTATACTTCTTATTTCTCAGCTAACATCAATACAACAACGGCCATGTTCGCTGACGATACAGCCATATTGTCGACAAATATTGCAATGGCAACTAAACATCTTCAGCAACACTTAACTGATTTAGACAAGTGGTTCAAGATGTGGAAGATTAAAGTAAACGAATTAAAGTCAGCATGTGTACTATTCACATTAAATAAAGGAAATGATGTACATATTCATCTTAACGGACAAATAATTCCTCCCAGACGCAAGGTTAAATACCTTGGACTACACTTGGAGGAATTACATTACTGCTAAAAGAAAACAGCTTGATATTAAATATCGAGAAATTAATTGGCCGATGAATAAACGTTTTACATTATCAGTAGAAAATAAAAGGCTGTTATATAATGTAGTCTTAAAACCTATTTGGACTTATGGCATCCAGATCTACAGTACAACCAGCAATTTTAACATTAAGATCATCGAACGATTCCAGGCGAAGGTGTTACGGAGTATAGTGTGTGCACCTTGGTTTATCAGAAATGACAACCTGAATAGAGACTTACAAATTCCTACGCTAAAGGAAACCATCAGATCACTTAGCCAGAATTATAAGCAACGACTTGACCATCACGCTAATCCACTAGCTGCCAATCTAATAAATAATAGTACGCGGTTCAGACGTTTGAACAGGATCTGCCAAACTGAACAGCATTACAGATCCTGATTTTACAAATTATACCCACAGAAACGATGAATAGCTGTAATTGTACAGCGTTCATATGACAACTTATTGTCAGCAGTGCTGCTTATTGGTTCTACAGGACAGATTGCAAGCAATTTGAAAGAGAGAAAAAAAAGAAGTTTAAATAAGTTTAAATATCAGTTTTAATCATTTATATAGCGGAATTAAGTACAATGCCGATTAAAAACGACTCAGTAAGTTACAGCTTATCTCAAAAACAGATTTGACCGGTACTCGGGAATAGAATTTACTCATTTACATACGAGTGGTTCATGTGTTTTATTGAGTGAAATTTTACACATGCACGTAAGACAATGTAATTTTTAAATATTATATAATACACACAAACATATATATTATTATATTTAGGTCAGGTAATTATAACCGATAAACGAGCAGTACGAATCAAAAGACGAACGCGCGTGTCTCTCATGGGTGGCTTTTGGCAAGCTGGGAAATTGAAAAATGAGGATACATCCAATTGTCAAAAAAAAAAAAAAAAAAAAAAAAAAGTGTACGATATATCCTACCAGTGCTCATATATTTAGTCGGTGACACAGAGAATCCAAGAGAGAACAAATGCTTAGACAACAAAGTAGACTGACGGATTTATTGTGCGCCATTTCAGCTTGTATGATACCTTAGTTTGACCGTACATTTGATGCCTTTCGTCGTAGATTGGGCAGGTCTTTCTTTGTCAGCTATTACACGTCGTCTTATGTGTGGTGGCGTTATACCGCTCAATAAATAGAGGTTTTCTACTGGCCAGCTGGTTTCAAATATCCTGTTCCTAAACGACACGCTTCGTTCAGAGCAACATTCACCTGTTTTGCATACGCAGACCCGGACCAAGCGGGGCAGCCGTATTCCGCCGCTGTAAAACATAACGCTAAGGCTGTCGTTTTTATGACCGTAGCTTTATGATTAACTTTGTTTCTTAATTAAAAATTTTTGTTTATAATATCTGAAATTAGTAATTTCTATCAAAATACTACAGAAGAATACGATTTGCACGTTTTACGCAAGTTTAAAGCGCATCATTGACTAGCCTCGTCCTATGAACTCATTTCAATATTACTACTGAAATTAAAGAAAAATTATTATTTTTTTACCAACATATCCATTACAGCCGCTTCTTCGATATCATTATTATCACGTGTAACGCATTTTACATATCGAATCCTCTATCAGTCTAATCTAATTTATTTATATTTATGTCCTTTTTTTTTTTAACGGTACAAAAGGAATTTTTTTTTAAAAGTTTGTAATAAGATATGAGAAGAAAAACTATCCCGTAAAATGTGGTGATGTACAATAAATAAACGTAGTATTCCGATTACTACATTCGATTCTTATATAGTATTAGCGTGCTTTTTAAATATATATGTGTATTCGATGACTTAAATCAGTTTAAAAATCAGTTTTAATCATTTATACAGCGGAATTAAATAAAATACCGTTTAATTAAAATTACGATAATTAATATACGATCCAGTGACAGTTTATCTCCTTAACACGTTGAACCTTTGTAACCTCGGCCGCAAACATGCGGATATGGATCCAAAACGTCCGGATATGGACCCAAAATGTCCTCCGGATATGGATCGACAACTTTGGCATTTACTGTACTCGCCAACTGAAAAAAATATTATCCAGCTAAAGGGTAATAGAACTTACGCACGTACATAGGAGTTATGTATTATACACGTACATACAAGTGTAACTTTTAATTACGCGCATATATGTAATTAATACTTTCTTATTCTCTTCGAATTTGTCCACCTATATAAACTTTTTCTCTTTCTTTCTTTTTCCCGGTATTTTCTCATATATGCATTTTATTCCTATCGTCCGTCCACTTTTGTCCACTTCGATGATCTTTGATTTCTTTAAATCCAACAAATTTTTAAATTCTAAATTATGTTATCTATCGTCGAACTATCTATTTGCACTTCATCGAGATCCTGTCTCGGTTAAAAAACCACCTTGGGCTGATTTTCAATATATTCAAATGGCGAAAGATCCTTTTTGTTAGCCTGCTATCGCTCATTCTCTGGATATGCCAATCTTCTTTTCCTCAATCGGATAGTTTTTCTACTTTCTCCTATAATTCTTTATTGGGTCTGTTTCCAAGAATTTTTCTTATAATCTTCCTTTCATTCCTTTCCAATATTTCAATTTTTCCAATGTCATTTAGTTCTAAACATTCAGCCGCATATAGACACTCCGGTTTAATTGTCCGATGTTAGCATTTATTGATATGGATTTTTCGTTGTACATATTTCGTGTTAATTAGAAAGTTCCATTTTTCTTGTCCTCATTTTCAAACCATCTCCAAACAATATATTTTGCCGAATAATCACGCCTAAATATCTGAATTTGGTTACTTTTTTGACTTTACCGTATTTTGTGCGGATATCGAGGCGAGGTTCTAATGTTTGCAACCTACATACATACGCATACATATACATATGTACGCGCACAGAAATATATCCGGTCTAACGTATAAGGTTATTTGGTACTACTGAAAAGTTTTTTCGCAAAGTGCTAGTAAAACACATTATTAACTCTGTAATTCCTTGTTTTAGTACATCAAAAGCCAATATTTGAAAATGTCGAGCATTAGTCGTGTAAGTTAAAATTATTTTTATTGTATAATATTATCTGATCTGTGGTAAGGACAAAAACAAAGAGTACATCGATTGCCGTTTCTAATGTGCTACGTTCGCAGTTGTTTACTTAAATGAAGGTGAAATAAAAAAGCTTAAACTTTCCACGCCCTGTTAATAATTGGATAGTGTAGAAATCAGTAGTGATTTCGATTTTTCGTTTATGTAATACATTGAGGATTAAGAGCTGTGGGTGTGTCGCCTACCTTCTTTTCATATTTTTTTGTCAAATTCTAAGTAGTGCCGAGCAAAGATATATTGAGTTCTGGTTTCACTGTGAGAATTTAGGTTAAATTTTGACATTATGAAATTTGTTTCTTCTATTTTAACTGCTCATTAAGATGTGGAAAGAAGTTTAAATTTTTAATGGTAAACATTATTGCCCTATTGAATATATATATATATATATATATATATATATATATTTGAAACGACGCGACACATTGCACAAAGCAGTATAAAGATGAAGAAAAACTTTACTAAAATAAAAACTATACAAATAAGAAAGGTAAAAATTTAAAGAATCGTTGCATATCAATGCGGAGAGTACATTACTTGAAAAATTTAATTAATATACGCATCTTGCAGAATTAGTACGACAACAAATGATGGTGAAGACGATATGTGGATAACCGAGCATGTGGTTAGTGACAAAAAGAAGCGAGTAAAAATTTACGATACATGATACCGAAGTACAACTTGTAGAAAAAAAAAATTGAAATGATAAAATATTCTGGCGACAGCCAGTCGGAGCTTCACGAAAAAATCTCGCTGCCCATAATCCAAATAGAACATAAAATACATTATACATTACACGATAAAAAATTATCATTCTAGTCTTGCCTGATAGGTGTTTTAAAAATTTCTAAATAATACCTTTTAAAATGTCAGCATATAGCTGGTTAATCCACGTTAAAATGAACGTGTTAAAAACTAATTCTAATCGTACGTGGTAACTAATTCTTTTCCCTATATATACTGCATCCGTTGATTTTGATAAAATTAATCAAGTCATATTTAAGTAATCGAAAATTTTATGTAACTCACCTCACTCATAATTCCTCTATTAGAATGTACACCTCTGAGGTTCCACAAGGTAGCGTTTTAGGGTCCTACCTATTTTTAATTCTAATCAAGTGCCGAGCGTTCGTCGATGCTGGTTGTTCGTTCGCATGTTCGGTTTCCGGTGCGGAGGTAAGTAGTTTTCTCTTTCTCCTCCCGAGTGTTTTCGTGCTTCCCGTGTCAGTTTCAGTGCAGTACTTTTTATTATTTTGATTTTTAAACTTTTTTGGATTTTTTTGTTTTTGAGTGTATATTATCAAACACGTGGTTCTGGGTATTTTGTTTTTTACCCTACTCGTTTTGGACTTCTGGTTAGGAAGTTACTGATTTTTAAACTTTTTAGTATTTTTTTAAGTAGTGATAAGTAGTTTGTTCTTTGATTATGGCCGACCTAGAAGCTCTAGGTCGGCTATTTAAAAGTGTGGTTGACCTGACGTCAACCATTAAATCTCAGTTTGGTGACAAGAGTGTATCAAAAGCTCAGAAAAATTCAATCATTGGAGCAGCTGATGATATCTCCAAGAAGATGGCAGAAGCCATGTTGATAGTTGGAAACGTTGATAAAATACTGAAGTCTAAGGCTACAGAGGTGCAGTCGGCAGTTTCTGCTGTATTGCACACTCCAAGTGCACGCGTTACTGGTGTCTCTTTTAGGGATGCTTTGCTAACAGATAAAAAGAAGGTAGTCCTGCCTAAGAATAAACTGATTTTAAAGTCTGAAGATGCAGACAAGGTCCTTGGCCAGTTGAAGGCGAAGGTCTCTCTTGCCAAAGAAAACATTAATGTGACTTTTTTTAAAAAAATTAACGAGAAAACTTGTATTGTTAATACTTCAACCAAGGCAGACTCCAGTAAACTGGCTGCCATCATCAAGGAGAGGATCCCAGAATGCGTGGTTAAGGAGGAGAAGCTGCTTAACCCTACCGTTTTGATATTCCATGCCAAAAATATTACAGAAGATGATGTTAAAGAACATATTAAGGAGTTAACGGGTTCTTTACCAATTAGTGTAACGATTAGTAATTCTCGTGGATCAAGGATCTACTTACAGTTGACTCCAAGTCAATACAAGCTTCTGCCGCAGGGAGGCAGAATCCGCATACAATGGGAATCGCTGCCTTTTGTTGAAGCTGTCAGCCCAAGGCAGTGTAGGAGCTGCGGGAAATTTGGCCATCCTGAGAAACATTGTCGAGCGTCTAATGTATACAAGTCATTCCATACAGTATGTAACGATAATGGTGCTTGTTCGTTATGCACCTTTAATAAGATTAAGCATCCTGTTCTTGGCAGGAAGTAGATTCTAAGTTAGTCGATAAGGACAGCTTAGGTGTAGCTTTCAAGAACATTGATCACGCTACATTTAGCAGAAACTGCCCGTGCTTATTTAAAGCACGTGAAGATATGAGGGCAAAGATCGATTATGGAGCAAATTAATTGCTCATATATTAATGTAGATAATTCAAGTGCCTGTCAGGCACTATTTTTAAGAAACTTTTATAGAGATAATTTGGATGTGTGTGCTCTGGCAGAGCCTTATTTGAGCAATGGGGTAATCCCTTTAAAAAGCAATTATATATCTTATGTCAATAACAGAGTTGCCGTTGTTGTGAAGTTAGATATTCCCCATTCCCTGGTGTGCAGTAGATTCAATCAGATTTCTGTTAAGATAGGTAGATATATTTTTACATGTATTTATTTCTCACCTAATAAATCGAAATCCCATCGTTTAACTGCACTTGACCAGGCTTTAAGGCAACTTCCAAATAATTTTCATATTGTTGTTGGGGATTTTAACATTCGACTGCCTGTGCTGGAGCCTCGCATTGGGGAAAGCAGGGACTCTGTTGATTTCAGCGAGTTTCTTGCCTCTAGTGATCTGGTAATTATGAATGGTAGTGAGTCTACTTTTGTTAATTATAATGGTTCAAGTATTATAGATTACTTGTTGGTTTCTGCCAGTGCAACACACCTCTTAAATTATAAGCTAGTGGAGATGGATTTGGCATTCCATCGTAGCTTTATTTTTAATTTTAAAGGTATGATTAGGCGTCACCCTACTAGACAATTATACAAAATTGAAATGGATCAATTTGTGAGGTGTCTCAGCTGTTCATTTATTAATAATTTAATTACAAAAGTTGAAAATTGTCTATCAGTTGGGCGGCTACATTCTTTAATTAGTCAACTCAATAAGTATCTGTCTGGGTTGATTAGTAAATGTTCAGTTCCTGTGGTTTCACCAAAGATTGACTGGTGGAATGACAAATTACAGAACTTTAAAACAAAAATTAATCTTATACGGAAAAAACTCTCTAAGTGTAAGGACTCCTTTCGTATATTTCTGTATAAGAATGTGCTAAAGGAGCTAAATAAACTATATAAAAATGAAATTTTAAAAGCTAGATTCCAACATTGGAAGGACTTTGTTAGTGCAAGCACTGCTTGAGGTAGACCATATAAAATGCTGTTTAAGCATAGGTCTGATGTGTTATTGCCAGATATTAGGGCAGGCAATCAGACCATGGTCTCTGAGCATGAAAAACTCAATGCTTTATTAGATTATTTTTTTCCATCCAAAGTTGATTCTCCTTTGATGGTGCTTCCTGTCGGTGGCTGTAGTTCTCCTGTTGTTGATTCTGATAAGATCTCAGATATTGTTAAAAATTTGCGTAATAGGAAAGCACCTGCTGATGACAGGGTTAGTAATTTACTGGTTAAAAAAATCCAATCTATTTTTCCTTCACTGTTGCAAACTTTATTTCAAAAATGTTTAGATTTTGGTCTTTTCCCGGATTGTTGGAAGTCAGCATGTTTAAAGCTGGTAGCTAAGCCGGGTAAAGATCCTTCTGAGTTGTCAGCTTATAGACCTATCTCCTTGCTTAATTGCATGGGGAAGGTCTATGAAAAAGTTATCAATGGAATGCTACTTCAGGAGATTACAGTTATGGGCGTTTTGCATCACCACCAGTTTGGTTTTCGCTCAGGTTTATCAGCTGAACATGCAATTTATACTTTAGTTTCAACAGTGGAGCAGTACATTTCTGATGGCTGCTCTGCTGTTGTTATATCTTATGATGTTAAAGGTGCTTTTGACAATTGTTGCTGGTCAGCAGTTGTTGATATACTTAAAAATAATAGCATTAACCCTTTTATTACAAATGTCATTATAGATTACTTTAAGAATCGTTCTGCAACACTTAAGCTTGGGTCGTCAGCTGCTACAAGAACACCTACATGCGGAGTTCCTCAAGGATCGGTCCTTGGACCGACTCTATGGAACATTTTATACTCCACTGTACATCACAGTGTTGAAAAATATTGTTTTAATGTAAATGCCTGTTGTCAGCTTGTTTCGTATGCTGATGATCTATGTTTAGTGTTCAAGGCAGAAAGATCTTCATCTCTGCCGCTTCTCACTTGTATTTCTAAATACTTGGAGAGTGTGGTAGCGGAGTTAGGACTAATGTTTTCCCCTGCAAAGTGCCAATTTTCTGTGTTTGGCAATGATGCATTCATTACCCAGATCAGAAGTCTGGAATTATTATCTGATTCCAGCATACCATATACTTCAGAATTTAAATACTTAGGAATTATTATTGATAAGAAATTATCTTTCATCCCTCATTTTCAGTATGTTTCTGGTAAGTATAGTGATATTTATAATAAGTTACTGCGCTTACAGAAGAATGCTTGGGGTTTATCATTTAGAGAACGTCTGATACTATATAAAGGCCTCATTCAGGCCCATTTTGGCTACGGCGCAGCCATTTACGTTAATAAAAGAATTATTGCTCTAGCTAACAAGCAGCAAAGGAAGTTTCTACTTCGAATTGCTTCCTTGTACCGGACTACACCTACCTCTGCTGCCTGTGTTCTCTGTGGAGTGCTGCCACTTGATTTATTTCTTGTTGGTAGGGCTCTCGTTGGTGAGCACAGGCTCAAGGGGGTGTGTGGTACAGTTTTCAAGCATTCGAACCTGCTAGATGGATTCTCAGTACAGTCTATGTGTTACCGTGAGTTTAAAAAGTATATTTCCTCCTTATTAACTGCGAAGTGGCAGTGCAGATGGAATGAAGCTCAGACCGGTAGGAAGACTTATGCCTTCCTGCCTGATATTTCTTTGCGATTGAAGATGTTATCATTTGATGTTAACTTTTATAGTTCTCAGGTGTTGTCAGGTCATGGCAGGTTTGGTTCCTACCTTCATAGGTTCCATCTTGTTAGTGAACCTCGCTGCACCTGCTGTAATTTGGGTGAAGTAGATATTCATCATACACTGTTTATTTGTCCCGCATTTGATTCAATCCGTCAGAAACACAACATTAGACCTACTGATGTATTTCCTGTTGGCAGGAAAGTTAGGAATTTCCTTTTGCTTGCTGAGCAGGTCATGTTGTTAAAATTTAAAATTTCTTAATTTCTCGGCAGTCTTCATTTGATTGTAGCGGGGCCAATGGTTCTTGTTCTTAGTTATTCATATGTGCATATGTGTATGTACATGTCTTTTTATGTATATTATTTTCACTAATTATAAGTATGTAGTTAAATTTAATAATCTTTTTTTCCTTTTTTTCTTAGGTATGAGTTATACCTTTTAAGATAAGACTATTTTTTTAATATTTTTTCTTTTACTTTGTTTTTATTTTTTTTTTTAATTTTTGTACAAACTCAATACTATTTACTTGATGGTAGAAGGGACTATGTATTCTCATCCCTTATTCCATCGCAATAAGTTAGTTTTAAGTGTGGAGGTCTCTTCGTTTGTGTCGGGACCTCCATTTCTCTACTTTAACTCCCTTTTTTTTATTAGAGGGAGGGGGTTTTTAGTGGGTAAAAATCCCACACGCTGATTTTGGTTCCCTTGTAGTGCATCTATATGCACTGCAGCAATAAAAACAAAATTCTTATATATCAGTGTCTTATGAAGATTTTCCCCCCTCCCGCTTAAAAAAAAAAAAAAAAAAAAAATCAATGACCTACCTAAATTATCATTAGTTAATACCGCACTTTACTCGGATGATCTAGCACTTTATTGTTCTTCTTATAGACCCGAGTCTATTAGTAACCATCTAAAAAAAGGTGCGTCCTCAATTTTTAAGTATTATAAACGCCGAAGACTAAAAGTTAACACTGACAAAACAGAAGCCATAATATTTACCAAGAGACATGGCTCACTACCTGCCGAAATTATTATCAATGGTAACACAATTCCTTGGAAGGAAGAAGTACGTTATCTAGGAGTCATTATGGATCGCCGTTTAACGTTTAATAACCATAATAATTACATAATTGACAAAACTCATAAAGCTATTCGTATGCTTTCTCCCATACCGTCGGTCACACCTTACTACCCTAAACAAAAAACTGTGATATATACATCCATTATTCGTCCAAGCTTATGCCTGTCCTGTTTGGTTTTCAGTTTCAAATAGTACTATCAAAAAATTACAGTTGGTTCAAAATATCTGCTGCAGAATTTCCTTAAACGCCACTGTATACCACAGAATTACATGCATTATAGATTGCAGCTCCCTTACATTTCGAATTATATCTGTAATATTTCGGCAAAATTTTACGCAAACTATCAGGCGCATACTAACAAACTGATCACAGTGGCGGGAGACTACGATATGGCGCTGCTCCGCATGCGCTGTATCCGTTATAAACATCGTCGTATCAAAGATAGATTACTCTTAAGATAATTTTAATCTATAATCAAATACTTTCCTACTAACTACTACTTACTTAATACTTTATTTTTTCTAGTTTTAATCTTTTATCCTTTCTTTTGTGCAGGTTTTTTTCCACATTTTCTGTGTTATTAACTTTTAGCTATTTATTATTATAGATTAAGTAACTATTTATTATTACGGTCGAGGTTGTTATATATGTACTCCACTGTATAAATTTTTATATTATGTAAAATCAAATGAAAAATATATTATATTCTATTCTATATTCTATTCCTATATATAATTGACACACGTAAAATATCCGCGCTAAAAACGAAAATAATTATTCTTGGAAATTAAAAGGAAAATTAGAACAATTTAGTAAAAATACATATATTTAAGTCAGGCGATTACAATGAACAGAGAAGGAATGCGGAAAAAATAAAAAGACGAACACAACTTTCGGCAAGCTTAGAAATGTACTTCAGAATAATGAGATATACTTATTTGATTAAAAAAAAAAAGAAAGTATATAGATTCTTCTAATGCTTACATATGGAGTTGAAACTTGCAGTCTGACGAAATATATCGTTAAAAGAACAAATACCTTCGCTTAAAGTTGTAGAATCGAAGGTGTGCAACACGTGGACAAGACGACGGACTAGACTGATGGATGCAGTGAAACGTGTAACATAAGTGCAACGCAGCCTGACGGTCGTAATAGTAAGAATAACGCATTGGATACCGAGAGAAGGTTGTTTTGTACATACATGGGCTTTTTTTCCCTTGTGTACCGCCCAAGAAGCCATAAATACAATGCCTAAATTAAAATTTCTTCTTAAGCAACTTGTCCTAGTGGAATAGCTTGCTTTGCTGTCATTGTATCAACCTAACCCAGACACTATTTCACATTAATCAGCTCAAGGTGAACTAAGTCGAAATATGAAAGTCCGATAATTTATTGCCTTAGAGACAATTCTTTTTATTTTTTTATTTTTTTTGATACATACTACTGAAATCTGATCAACAAGGTTATTTAGCAGTGTTTTGGGAGGAGAGCATAACAGAGGAATGGCGTAGTACGCACTGGTACACACCCGACAACAGCGACCACAGATTAGGTCCAGGGGTTTTCTACGTCTTACATTACCGGCAGTATCCAACAGTCCTAATGCAAGGGTATTTGGGTGATTTTCCAGCCTCGCAGCATGGCTCTGTGCATATTGCTTAATAGCCACGCACATATAAGAAATGTTCAAATCATTTTGTTATCAGCCGAAGGATTTTATTTTGGGCAGTCTGTATAGTTCTTATGTTTGTCGGCTTTGCGCAACCCCACAGCTGCACCCCGTATGTAACTGCAACGCAGTCTGATGGTTATAATAGTTGGATTAACGCATTGTATACCAGGAGAAGGCTGTAGGATTCGTGGACGGACGTACACTCAGAGGTAGGATAATGAAGTTCGCCTGTGTTAAATGGATGAACGAAGCGTGCGATCGATACAAGTAGAAAAAATAGGGGGAACCGCTTATTGTCCGGTGGTGCAATGACACATCTACAGAATTGTCAGAGGTGTCCGAGGATAAAGACGATACATACATGTTGATCGCCGAGTTTCCGTCGGAGATGGCGTAAAAAGAGGAATAAAAATGTATATATATATTATATAAATGGATGTCTGTTTCAAGAATTATTCGTTTAACATGTGATGTGTGTGTATATTTATAATTTATGTGAGTAAATATAATTTTTTTCTATTTACGACGGACCGAGACTTGTCAATCGATAAATGTGCGTTAATACATGAAATAATATTTAAAAAATTTTATCTTTTACCCACAATCTTAAAGTATTAGATCTTTGGTTATTGGCTAGGCGTTAATGAACATATATAAATAATTTTCTTCGAAACCGAATGACGTATAAGTTGATTAGATTAATATGTCAATTTTGATATCTCGCGGTTGTAGACATATACGTAAATAGTGTTTAAAATGATGTGCGCGTAAAAGTTTAATATTATACGTACCGAACATGACATGAAAATAGTTAATATAATAATAGCAAAATTCATTATTATTATTACTCTTGTACGAGAAACCGTTTTCACAAAACATATATTAATATCTGAAACGAAAATGTCCGTCTTTTATAGAATCTAAATGATCGTGTTAGAAATGTTAACAGATGTTCACGAGACTAGAATGGTAAAAATTTGATTTTATTTAAATATATCACGAAAAAACTCTGAATAAGTAAATATTTATATTTACCTTTTATGACATCCTCCTATGAGCGTGTACTTTCGAAATGTCAAAAATTGACGTTTTTTTTTTTTTTTTATCCGGTGATTTGTAAATGTTAGATAAAATTAAACAATTTTTAAAATAAATTTCACCGCTTAAAAAAATTAGGATTTATTATTATTGATATCTATAATATTTTCTAGTGACGCCAAAAGATCATTAACATGGCTTATCAAAAATCTAAACGCCGTTATAAAATTGCAATATGCATCCACTTCGGAAGTGGACGAGCTAGCTCACGACTACAGCAATGAGGAACGGGGTTAATAATCCTGATAAAATTATTAACCTGCCATGATAAATATAATATGTTGGAATTTAAACAGAGTTTCTACAACTACTTATACAAGAATTAGAATCTGCAGTAATACGACTACAAGAAACCAAATTAAATAGTAATCGCAATATAAAAATAAATACAATATACATCGAAAAGACTGCCTTTTAGCGGGTAACACAAAAGGCGGTGTTATACTATCCAAAGGTGAAGCAATACAATTACAGTCGAGCCTTCGAGTGATTGTTATAAAACCTTTATTAAATTCGCCAATAACGATATGCACTATTTATCTACATGAAAAAGATCAAGTTAGCTTGAAGAACCACTAAAATAAATAACCAAACAACTACCAAGGCCATATATAATAACCGGATATTTCAGTAGCCACAACACAATCTGGGGATCTAAAACGATAGATAAAGGAGGTCAAATGATAGAAAAACTTTTAAACGATCCGAATATAAGCTTATTATGGAAGCAACCAGACTTAAAGTCTATAATGTTCAACATCGGCTATCGACTTAACTCTTTGCAGCTCTAAAATTAATCACAGAATAGAATTGCAAAACTAGTAAAAATCTCTATGGAAGTGATTATTTCCCTCAAATTATCTAATACATCATTCAATACAATGCGAAAGATACCCAAACTGGATAATCTGCAAAGCTGACTGGAACAGCTTTAATAATTCCATCAACCTAACAGACACAAAAATCAGTACGAACACAAATGAAATAAATACCATCGTAACAAGTAAAATTCTTTCTTCGGCTGATTCATATATACCTAAAACTCACTCCAAACCGAAAAAGAAACATGTCCCACGGTGGAACGAAAACACTGTAAATCAGTCATCCAAAGCAAAAATAAATTACTAAATCGGTTTAAAAGATGTCCCACATACGAAAGCATTTTACGATTTAAAAGTCCAACGGCTCCGGCTAGACGGACTGTAACGCAAGGAATAATTTTATCTCTGGTATAAATTCAAACCCCCCGATGACTAAACTGTGGAGTCGGATCGGGAAAATATCGAATAAGAGAAAAACCCGTTACATATGTGCGAAATCCATCTGATGAGCTAGTTTATGACTACAACAAAATTACGGAAATTATCGCAGAGTACCAGCAGAACAAGGTTCCACGAAATTACCGTAACACAGATAATACCTTCCACTTTGAATCAAATAACGATGAACCCTACAACACGGAAATTACACACCCGGAAGTATCTACTTCAATAAAACGGTTAAGATCCTGGACCTGATCGGATACGTCCTGAGATGATAAAACACCTACAAGGCCGTAATATTGTTGCAATTTTCCACCTACTAAACCGGATCTGGAATAAATGTAATTCCGGACAAATGGAAGGAAATATCATACCAATCCTCGAGGCAAATAAACACCAGTATGAGCCAGCTAGTTATAGACCGATATCTCTAACCTGCGTTCTATGTAAACTAACGAAAAGGATAGTCGGTAATAGATTAACGTCGCTGAAAGAGATGGCTTAATAGATAACCAGCAAAGTGGCTTTAGAAAAGGACGGTCTTCTGTACAAGAAATACAGGATGTATTTACATTAGATCAACACGTTATTTGGGTTTATAGAAAAGGCTTTCGATCACATATCTATCACAGCCATTCTAAAAACAATCCACGACCACGGTCTTCGGTATACCACCTACCTAAATTCCTCCGTTCATTCCTACAGAACAGAAAATTAAAGTTCGAATAAGAAACACACTGTCTACATAAAAGAAAACGGAGTTCCTAAAGGCTGCTCTGCCCCTACTATTTATACTCACGCTATCGTACTTACAAGAGCGCACTTAGTGTTTCGCTAATTCCTTGTTGTTCATTTATACTCTGCGAACCATTATATTTTTGTGCTATTATTGATGTAGGGTTAGCAGAAGAAGAAATATATTTTTTTAGTAGCATATCAGTTTGATGACGACTGCTTATTAATACATGTAAATATGTTGGTATCGTTCATTCGAAACTTTTATTTATTACATTTTGTTTAAACTTTTTATTATACTCTTGTTTATAATATTCACATCCTTTATAGCTGGCCGGATGATCACCAGGACAGAAAAGACATACTGGCTTTTCTTCTAATGTTTTAGGACAGACAGAAGTTAGGTGTTTGCCACTGCATTTTACGCACAGAAGCGGAAGATTACAGTAGGATTTTGTACGACCAAAATTTTGACAGCGCGTACATCTAATTATTCGTGGCTCTTCAATTGTTACAATCGTGCGAAGCGAACGGTTTAACTTGAAAATTTCTGAGTTATTTGTAGATTGGTTGAGATCTACATAAAACATTGGTAATGGAGACTTCGTCCTTCTGCTTATTATATTAATTACAGATCGAACAGAAAATCCTAATTTTTCTAATTCCTGAGAGATTTCTTTACAGTCAGTTGTATGATGAAGGTTTTTCAAAACCACCCGAAATGCTCTATCTTGCGATAATTCGAATGTGTAGAATTCAAAATTGTTTTGTTGAAGTGCCTTGCTCGGTTTAACAGTAATAGCAGTATTTTTGTGGATTTCAACGAAAACTTAACATCCTTCCGACTCGTTAAGAGTTTGATGAATTCTGTATACTTTTTAACGTCTTTAACTAAAATCAGTGGCGTCAGATTTTGTTTATTATTAACGTTATTATTATTTGACTTGTTCGATGGTTGATTATCGTCGAGTAACATACGATTTGACTCGTTATCTGTCTTTATCGTCGGTCATTATTTAAATACATAAACGGTTGATACCTGTTTCTATTTAATAATTTCAAATTTGTAGAACGTTTAAATTCGCTCGACGTATTCGTTGGCGAGAAGGGAGAAGGGCGTTTTATTTTAACTAACTGCCATACACGCTAAATAGAATACACGGTAGGTATCACGAATTAGTTGCGCAGTAGTCAAACGAAATTTTGACGTCACCGGTGCCCACTAGTTCAGACAGTCGACTGTAGTGTAGTAGTCGTTCCGTATTATTTCGTGCTTCTGTCGCCGCTTGTTCGAGTATTTTTTTATTTATTTTTTATTACGGTCAACAAATTAACTTATGCAATTTATGTGTTTTTTTTTTCGTTTAATACTGCCTATGTTATCAATTTTTATACATATATTACGTCATCAACATAGAAATGGTTAGATCGCTTTGATACTATATTATTATTATTAATATTTTTATTATTCCTTGTTGTGTCATCGCTGGGTGTTCTAATCATGGCAGAAACGTTCATAAATTAGGAATCAGTTTTCATCGGTTTCCCATAGATAAAGCTGTACGGAAACAGTGGTTACATATGAGCAAAAGAGCTGATGACTTTAATATTGAAACTGCCCGCGTTTGTTCTAGTCACTTTAATGAAAATGATTTTGAACGTGATTTGAGATCAGAATTGCTTGCGTATAAACCAAATTTAAAAAAAGGATTCGATTCCTCATTTGCGAATACCAACATTAATTGAATGCGAGTCAGATATTCAAAATGAACGAAGTGAAAGATATAATAAACGTGAGTCTAAAAAAGTTGTAAATTCTTTGTTAGGAAGCAACGCTAAAGACATAGGTTTAACAAATAATGAAATTTGTTCATCCAATAACTCTGATATTAGCGATAATAATAAATTTATTAAATTACAGTTAGAATATAATTCCTTAAAACAAACTAATGAAATGCCTTTTAAAGGATTTGGAGACAGCGAAGGCTGAAATTACGAGTTTAAAAGTTCGGCCAAAAGCGTTGAAGGAACTTTCTCGAAGTGTCAACAACAAGTAATCGTTAGTGGAAAATGTTCCAGCTGGTCTTCTGACGACATATCGAAGGCAATATCGTTAAGGTGTATTTCAAAAAAATCTTTCAACTTCCTAAAAGAAGCCTATAAGTATCCCATTCCAAGTGAATTGACTATAAAACGTCGTTTGAGCGAATTTGTAGTTGCCCCGGGTTTTATAAATTTAAGTTTGAATATTTTGACATCACATTCAAGAGTATTTACGGACTTTGAAAAAGATGTTGCACTTTCATTCGATGAAATGAAAGTTCAATCTGATATATGTTACGACAGCATTTTGGATATAATCCGCGGTCCTCATTCTTACGTGCAGGTTATGATTATTCGTAGCCTCGTTGGAAAATGGAAACAACCCATATATTATAATTTTGACTGTGCAGTGGATAAAAATTTATTTTTCGAAGTCATTAGAATGATAGAATCTACAGGATTTAAGGTTCGTGCGTTTGTATGTGACAAGGGCCCATCAAATAGGAATATTATGGCCTGTTAAAACAAATATTACGCATCCGCTTTGTGAAAATCGTAAGATCTGGGATTTTTACGATGTTCCTCATGCGTTGAAACTATTGAGAAATCATCTCCTTGATGAAGGATACAAATTATCTAGCGGTGAAATTGTAACTAAAGACATTTTTCTAAAATTAATTGAATTACAGAAACAAGGAGATCTTAAATTTGCTTATAAGATTAATCAAACTCATTTACTTCTTTCGGGGATCGAGAGACAAAAAGTCCGGATAGCAGCTGAGTTACTTTCAAGAACAGTAGCTGATGCTATTAGTTATACACTTCCAGGCAACGATCATGTTGTAAAATTCTTAAAAACAATTAATGACGGTTTCGATGTGCTGAATTCGAGAATTCCGTTTCATCTAACTAATGAAATGAAAAACGCATTTGGTAAAAATTTAGTGAATCAGAATGAGACATTGGAAAAATTGTATAATTTGTGCACATCGATGAGGATAATCGGTAGATCGAATTTGTTACCATTTCAAATTGTTTTTCAGGTTTCTATGCGAAGTCTTCAGCGGATGTTCTCTGAATTATATTGTGAAGGATGATATTCTTACATAATGTCGGCGAGGTGCAACCAAGATATTCTTGAATCTTATTTTTCTTTGATTAGAGGCTTGGGTAAATTTTATGATCATCCCTCGCCAACTGCTGTAAATCAAAGAATTAAGTGCCTTCTTTTTAGTAAAAATGCGGGTTCGATAATAAAAACTGCTAATTCGTGGAATGAAGCGCTGGTAACATTAAGCGCCGACGTAATAAATGAAATTGAAAAAGGTAGCGAAAGTACATCGGAATGCGAAGAATTAGAAAAAGATATAAATTTAGAAAATGACTTTACTCGCGTGATCGAAACATTATCGGATGATAAAGAAAAGTCGGGCCAAGTAGAAGGTGAAAACAAAGATCTGCTAAAAATGCTAGCTGGTTACATTGCATATCGTGTAAAAAAAAAGGACTAGATACTGTTTTTGAGTACGGGCATCCAACAAAAATAAATCCACCTAAGCAAACAGACTGGCTGGCAGCGTTAATGAATCCAACCGAGCAGTGGACAGACATAGTATATAATATGGAAAAAGATTCTAGCAATTACCACGGCAGTGATAACATCAATAGGAATTCAGAGGTAATGAAAACATTGATCAACATTTTAAAATTGAGATACAGCAGCATCGGGATTGATGAATTCGCCATTTCCTGTTTCGTCAGAACACGAACATTCATCAGAATTAAGACGCTAAACAAAAAGAAGTCCAAGTAAAAGAACAATCTACGGAAGCAAAAATACCGACGATGGACGAAAAAAAGGAATAAATTGATAAAATTGCAAAAACTAAAATTTCGTGAGTGAAATATTTGCTTATATAAATAAATTTTTATCATATTTTTGGTATTATTTAAAATATCCAAAAATTTAAATGAAACTTGCCTCATACTACAATTTGCAAACGAAATTATTGCGTTTAAACAAGTTGAAAAACAAAACAGCGATATACTAATTGCGTTAAATAATGTTAATAGATATAATGTAATTGTTATAAAATTAAAATAAATTAATTATATCGAAAAGAGAGGAATGTAAAATTGTAAACATAATCACAGCTAGAGTAAGGAACCGAAAGTAGCGTTTACGTTGTACATCGTCGAACTCGACTGGACACCAATGACGTAATAGCTGCTAAGCAGCCTGCGCGTGATCCCTACCGGGTATTCTATTTACCGTGCTGCCATGTATTATTGTATTTTCCTACATTGCGTACAATTATAACGTTATCATCATCATCATCATCATCACCATTATCGGTATCACTATACTTACTGATATTATCCTTATTGTGGGTGTGGTAACCAATACTTTCCGGACTGAATGCAGCGATGAAGGCCAAGATGGAACAATACGTCCGCTATTATAATATTAACCCTTTCAGTGAGGAAACTGTTATGTTAGAGGAAGAACTCGTGGAAATGATTTCGGAGGAAAGGAACAGGAAATGTATGGAAATAATAGAGGAGTTAGATTTTAGTAAAAACATCTTTAAAGCCTGGCGGTTAATTAGAAGGCTAAACTGCGAAAAGGGTAAGAATCTGGTTAATTCGAAAGTTACCTCGAATATGATTGCCAGTAATATGGTATTGAACAGTAAACCTCTAGATAGGATCAAAAAGTCTAAAATCAACAGACAGCCAGTAGAGGTCAATCATTTTGATAAATCCTTCACAAAATCAGAAGTTACGGACGCAATAAGGACAATGAAAAACAGAAAAACGGCTGACCCTGACGACTTGCAGGTTGAACAAATTAAAATGTTTAGCTCAGGGCTCACTGCCTTGTTTAACAATATCGTCCACTATAAAAGAATACCAGGTAGATGGAAAAAACCTCATGTTGTGGCTATACTTAAATCTGGAAAACTTCCAGAGGAACCGCAAAACTACCGTCCTATATCATTGGTCTGCCGTTAATTTAAAGTTTTTGAGAGACTGTTCGATAAACATTGTTGATAATAAGCTTATTCCCCAACAGGCTGGTTTTATGAAGGGAAAGAGCTGCGTTAGCCAAGCAGCAAACCTTGTTCGACATATCGAGGATGGGTTTGAAACAAAATTGATCACTGGCGCAGTTTTTGTAGATTTAACGGCTGCATACGATACTATTAATCATAGACGACTATTAAAAAAGGTACCTACGATCATAATCTGACGGAAATGCTGCAGAACATTTTGTCTGGAAGGCGGTTCTGCGTTATACACAACAGAAAGATGCAACGAAACAGGATTCCACAGGGAAGCGTGTTGGCCACAATGCTATTTAACATCTACAGCAACAATCAACCTGTCGACGAGGAAACTCGACGAATTTTATACGCGGATAATCTCGCGGTGGCCGCACAGGGCGAAACGTTCGAAGAAGTACAAAAGAAGTTAAAAAAATCACTCGATGGGTTAGATAAATATTATACTGAAAATGTACTTCGACTAAACCCAGCTAAGACCGAGGTCTGCGTTTTTCACCTTAAAAACGTAAAAGCAAAACATAAACTGAAATTATTTTAGCAGGTGAACCAACTTAAACACTACGAAGAGCCAAAATACCTTGGAATTAACCTGGACCGCTCGTTAACTTTCCGGAAACACCGTGAGAATCTTAAAATGAAAGTTGGAGCTAGAAACAACTTACTGCGAAAATTGGTATCTTCTAAATGGGGAGCAAAACCAATGGTTTTACGCACCTCAGCCTTAGCGCTATGTTTCTGGTCTGCTGAGTACGGGTGCCCTGTATGGGGAAGATCGGCACATACTAAAAAGTTTGATACCTCACTCAATGAAACGTGTCGAATAGTCACTGGATGCCTAAAATATACTAAAGTGGACAAATTGTATCTTGCCTGAGGTGTAGCTCCTCCAGATATTCGCTGATCCGTCGCTACTGTTGCCGAGAGAACTAGACTAGAGACAGATTATAGACACCCAATGTTTGGTCAGAAGGCGATTATATCACGCCTTAAATCCGGAAGAAGGTTTCTACAGTGCTTAAGACGATTAGACGGACCATAGATGGACAGAAAAAGCGGGGAACGGAAGTAGATTGAAAGAAGAACTGAACATGGTGCGTCCTCTACGTTGGCATAGATGGAAAACCTGAAACCGACTTCGCTCTGGTTGCGCCAGAACCTCAGTGAATTTATTCAAATGGGGCCCGGCTAAAAATGATAAATGCAAGTGTGAAGAACGGCAGAGCCGTAGACACTTGTTCCGGTGTAACTTGGTGCCTTCGGGTATTACGGAAAAAGACCTATGGAGCACAGAGCTAAATAACGAAGCAATTAAAATGGTCGATACATGGATTAATATTGTATAAACTTCACTAGCAATAACTATTTTACTCATTATATTTCATTTTATATATTGGTCTTCATGCGACTCGTACACGATGATAATAAACAAAATCGTCTACCCCGCCATTGTTACTGTCTTTATTATTAAATGGATTTATATCACCCGAGAGATCCGTTGTCAGTGCGTTATCTGCTTCGCATAATTTATCGGGGGGGGGGGGGGTACTTTCCCTCCTTCTGTATCGACATTCATTCCATATTATATCTAATGTATATACGAATGAAGAAATAAAGAAATGAAAATAAGTTAATAGAGTAAAACTAAAATAAAGAAAAGAAAAAACAAAGTTAACCCTTTCAGTCATACATTATAAAATCTTAACATTAAATATTATAAATTTTATAGGGGGGTGTTTATGATACAATACTGCTTTTTAAGTGAACATTAGATAATTTTCAATGTATTTATATAAATATTTTTAAAACTGCGACATTTCATGTATACGAATTTTTGTTAATATGAAATTTTCATGTCCCATATAGTGGACATGAAAGGGTTAATGAGCTTCGAACAAATATCTATAAACTATACGCTAACTTCATACGCCAGTGTAATCCGTATTTATTAAACATTTTGAGCAATGAAAAACGTTTTTTTAATGTAAAATCTTGTAAATTTCGCATTAACAATTAGAATATTTTCAGAATGAAACAATCTGTGTATTGCGAACATTAACATTATCAACTATTAATCAGAATCTAAAAAGCGTATAATACTTATCAACAAATAATGCGAGTTAATATTATATTTGAAATATTAGGTTGCTTTTATCAATACGCTATAAACGTATAATTTTAAATTGCTAAAATTACACAAAATGTTTTACAGTCCAAATATAAATAAGTGCCACACATGTAGCTTTTTTTTTTGGTTGAATACACGATTTACTTTAATAATACGATGTTGAAAATGTAGTTAGTTTATAAAATATTAATAATGCGAATTTTAAAATAAAGTGTGTAAATTGATTTAATGCACAACAAATATTGTACAGAAAGTATAATTCTTCGCAATAATTAGGTAAAAGAAAGTACTCTAAATTACTGCCGCTGGAGTAGGTGATATTTTACAACGGGTTCCCGCAGGTGTTTTTCTTCTAATCTACAGACAGGATCTGATTAATATTAGCAGCGGTTTATAGAGGTAATATCACAAAAAGATTCCAATATAGAAGAAAATTCGGATTATAAATTTTAAGATACTAATATCAATATGTTGCTTAAGATATTTGGTTGCCTACAAACTTTGATGGAGCTCATACAAATTGGGACCGTCATAAAAATATTTAACAAATAGTTAAAATATCTACACATATTTGGTAATTATAGCCTTACTACAAAATTATCATGTCATTTTACACATTTCATAATTACGTACATTTATATTAAGTTCCAAATCTTTAAAATCTTTATAATTTGGGTGACACATCTGTAAAAAAGAAATTACGGACGATCACCAGTTTGTCAATCAGAATTTACGCAGCCTCGCGTCTGCGAGAAAGGACTGTAGGGAAGATACGGTTGTCTAGTATTTTGCAGTCAATCTGTTCTTCTTCAAATATTTCTGTTTCCTTTTACATCTGTCATTACACAATAATCTAGAGTATTTCATTTTTTTTCACCTCTTAACAGGGTCAAATTTTAATTTCCTTGAATAATGAGATTTTTTAATATTCGGAATGTACTAGCGTTCCTGTCCACAAGATTCACAACGTTCTTCAATAGATCCACATTTCTATATATCTATTTTATTGTTTCTTATAAAAAATAAAACTGCACCGTACACATTGTAACACAATACTTTTTCTTTCACTCCCACCCTCTTTATACATATAAATATATATATATTATGTATCATGCTTTAAAAATGAGTCAAAAACACAATATATGTTTGCATATTTAAATATTTTCTGTTTACAAAAAAGTAAAGTTACCATTCAATAGAATTTTCTGTAATATCAACGATTCTTTCCAGAAAAAATTAATATGAAATATAATCTTATAAAATATTATTTAAATTACGCCTTATTATAAGATTGCAGGAAAAATTTTTAATACAAAAAACCTGCTCATTTAAAATAACAGAGTGCGTACACTCTTACCGTATCAACAATATACTTAAAAATGTCTTAGCTTATTTATTAATTCTAGAACTAGAATTTATAGCTGGCTTACTATAGAAGGATGTGTTTTATACGCCTATGCTTATATCTTTTATACCTGTGTCGTAAAGCTTGGTAATCGTAATTCCCTATAGAATTTACCATTGGAATGTCGGAATATCTACAATCGGCAAAAAATTTTTTCGTTTTATCCTTAATCATTTCCTGTACGTAAGGGAATTTTAACGCATCATGGAGAGATTTTATTGAAGTAAATCGAGCTTTATTCAAAATTATTCGAAGGCAATGGTTTTGCACTCTTTGCACGTGGTTTATATTACTACTACTAGTATAAGACCACACTGGGCAGGCATAGAGTAGCTTTGGTAAAATTACCTTTTTGTATAATAAAAATTTGTTTTGCGTTGAAAGCGCAGATCTTTTATTAAATATAGGAAATAGACAACCCATTTTCCGTATTGTTCTACTTACACAATCATTAATATGTTTTGTAAATGTGAGTTTTCTGTCTATGATGATCCTTCCAGTCAAGTTCAACGTTTTTTATTTTAACGAAACGATTTAATGAAGGCCTACGTGTGGTAAAAATTATTGACTCTGTTTTCTCATCGTTAACTTTTATTTTCCATTTATGGTAGAATTTAGACATGACATCAATTGCTTTAGTTAATCTATTACTTATAGTGTCTATTCTATAAGAAGATACCATTAGAGAGGTGTCATCAGCATAGAGATTTATATCTACTCCTGGGATTGTCGGTAAATCATTTATACAATAAAAAGGAATGGGCCTAAGATACTGCCTTGAGGCACCTCAGCTTTAACGTACCTTATATCAGAGTTATGGTTTTTCAGTTTCACATAGAATTTTCTATTCATCAAATAAGATTTAATAGTAAAAACAAGATATGGAGGGAAATTATATTTAATTAATTTATATATGATTCCATCATGCCATGTTGTGTCAAACGCTTTTTCATCTTCAAATAAGATTTCACTAATAACACTACATGTTTAAAGAAATATATATATTTTATGTTTCACGTTATTATATTCTAATTTACACAAGGTTATTCCTTCTGACAGTACACGCTACACAACATAATTTCGGATTATCTTCCAAAAAGTTAGCACTGTCAAAAGTAATAGTACGTTAAAACGATTAAATTTAATTAACTATTTCCTTTCGGATTTTTTCTTTACTGCTGACAATCCTTCCCAGAAGATCCAGATGCCGACCTATTACCTTGTTTGTCTTGCTGCTGTTGCTGCTTCTTTTTTAAATCCTTTATAGCATCCTGCGTATAAGGACTATCTTGACATTCTTCTAATCTAGCATCGAACACGTGATCCAACGGCGAAACATCTGGCGGAGGTGTAACCGCTTGTTTACTATCTTTTTTGCCACTTCCTGACATCTTGGCGATGATTACTTTTTGCTATTAAAGTTAATATATTTATTGTCGGAAAGTGGGTGATTGAAGTATGAATTTTTATTTTAAAAACAAACGGTATGCGCTTTCTCTGTTTGAATTTTCTTAGTAATTCTGTTTGCACTTTACTAGTGTTAAGCATATTCAAATTATACAAGTGGCTGTTGTAAAAAGCAAATTTCCTAGAAATCATTTATTTAATATAGTTTTCCGCGTGTTATATTGAGTAATATATGTCGTAATATTTAATGTAATATTATAATTATTAATCATTAATTTCTAATTGATGTCATGTTGGTAGGGATTTTACATTTTAATGTAACATATATGAGGTTTTTAAAGTGTGATTTTTTTGTGGTTAAGTAAAAATATAGAATACAGTAAATGAATAGAGGTATATAATCGTATTGTATTCGTTGGTATTAAAAATTTCTTGCGTTTATTAAATAACTTAAAACTTAATTAGATTCTTAATGCGAAAATTAATATTCAATTTAATAAACATCGACACTGAATTTTTCACAAAATAAAAGGATATCTTTTACAATGTTCCATCAAAGGAAATATATATGGGAAATTAAAAGATGTAATAATCAGCCGTATTTTAGATGTAATACACAAGCAATATATACGTTTATTTGTATAACGTATTCAATCGGAATGCATAGGACGGTGAAAGTTAGGCGCAGGGACGTATTTTAGCCTTGATGGTATTGTGCGATACTTGCGATATTTCATAGAAAGTGTAATGAAATTAAAATTGTTAAACTATTAATTTAACCGTGTCCGGAAAACTGAAGAATGGGTTCCTTCGCCATTAGTAGTTTTTTAAACTATCTTGATGGTCGATGATATCGCTAGTGTCGGTTTTATAAATGTATAGATAAGAAAATTTAATTTAGTACATGTAAAGTCAATCCTGCATATTATTATCATTATGATTATTGTTACTAGCATAACTTCATAATATTCATGTGGGTTTTTTTTATCTGATACTAAATTAATTTTTTTTTTTTAAATGTATGGACGGAATACATTAATAAACGAATAAGCAAGTATTATTGTTTTTATTTGAAAGCTTAATTATGTCGCGCTACCCATTTTGTTGTACTGTTTATTAAAACAGATTAATATGTAACATATATGGAAATAAAACGAAGCTATTATTTACACATTTTAATACCCATTAAATGTTACAAAACTATAAAAAAACGTACTACCACAAACGCACACCCATATATATTTCTCCACACATATATAAAAAAAAACATGTAAAATAGATACATTTTCAAATTTTTAATGTGTATATATATTTTTTTACAAACGTTTTAATAAAATACGAAAATATTCGCTTCGTTCTTCTAATTATAAGATAGTTCTCTACAGATTAGACAAATGACACTTATTTTAAGTATTACAAAAAATCACTTTTATCGGGCCATTATTCGATATATTTCTTAAGCGCGCTAAAGTACAAAAATGAAATACTATTTCCTGTTTTGGATTCGAGCAGATTTTTTATGAAACACGTAAGGAATATAAATTATTACTACCTGTTAGAAATTTCGCTTCTAAATATGTAACGGAATTTATCGATTGCAAATATTTATAATATGGAGACGGTTCAAAAAAGAATATCCGATATCCACTACCATCTACATTCTCTGTATTATCGTCAGAGTTATATGCAATCTCCTGCGCAATTGTTATTGCAGAATCGGAGTTAAAGCATGACATATTAATTTGTACAGATTCTCTCAGTTCAGTTAGAAACATATAGAATAGACACGAACATCAGCATCTGTTCGCGAAAATTATACTAGAAAAATCGTTTATCTATAAGCGACAAATTGTACTTGCGTGGATACCCGGACATCGCAATATTGGTGCAAACAATGAAGCTGACACAGCGGCAGCAGATTCATGTAATATAACGCCGGTTCCGGTCATACCAACGACATGTAAAGATATGACGATTCGTATCTGGAACAAGATGAAGTCGATAGCAATGGAACGATTCTCCATCCTTCCTTATTACGATCGTAGCATCGCAAACCCGATAATGTCAACATCCAGACGGAAAGATGTGGTCCTCTTTCGCGTCCGGTCCGGACAAACACGTCTTACGCACCAGTTCCTGTTCACCAGGGAAAATCGGCCTACCTGTCCTGCATGCAATACTCCTCTTACCATCACTCACATCCTAGTTTCCTGTCCAGCATATACCTTTCAACGTCAGCTTGCTGGCCTTCCTCTAAACCATCCCAACATATTACAACGCACTTCATTCGCCGAGACTAAACTTCTCCTCTTCCTCAAAATCACAAACATCCTTCCTCTAAGTTCTTAACACCTTTCCTTCCGTGCCTCTGGCCTAAGTAGCAGGTTACGGTACGGTCACAAATCAAAGAAGAAGAAGAAGAAGAAGAAGAAGAATAAAGAATTGAATGTAATTTTGGTAATTTACCGTCAACATTTTATAACGATGCTATTTTTAAGCATCGTTTAATTTTTTACTAAAATTACAACTAGCTTGGTGGCCATCTAGGAATTTGACTGGAACATAAAATAACTTGTTAGGGATTAACATTCAACGATCGACTGCTTAGTTTCAATACACTCTTGACTAGTATGCACAATCGATGTACCTGTTCAATGGTCGAGGAACAAAGTGTTCGAATTTTAAAATAGGATTCAACTGCTTCAATATAATTTTTTCAAGTAGTTTTGAAAGGATTGGGAGCAAGAAAATGGGTCTATAGGATGGAATCTCATTCGGTTCCTTTACCTGGTTTCGGTATAACCGCTATTTGGGTCAATTTCCAAGATAAACGAAAATATTCCAACCGTAAAACAGCGTTAAAAATATTTGCAAGAAGTAATATACCTTTTTTTTGGTAGTTCTGATAACAATTTATTTGTAATTAAATCAAATCCTTGACTTTTTTAATCGTTAAATTTATTAATTGTATATTTGATTTCGCCGGGCGACACTTGGCGTAATAGATAGACTTAACTTCAAAAGGTACGTTTAGTAAATCATGTATGTCCGTTGTGTTCTCAGACTATAAATTTGGTTTAAAAACGTCAGAAAAGTGAAAATACCTCGACTTTTTCGTCGTCTGCTATCGCCTAAAAAAACCGATCGGGCTTGCGAATTGGAGGAAGGGGTTCAGTGGGTTTGTTTCGACTGTTGATCGCTTTTCAGAGACCGTAATTTGTCGTCTCCGTACGTGAAAGGTTCTAATAGAGAGCGTTGAAAGGATTTATTTTCTAACTAAAGTTTTTAGTCCTTTTTCGACTTCTTATCGAAAACTGTTTTATAATAAGGATTTCGTGAAGATTACCATTTTCTTTGCATGATTATTTTTTCTTTTAGTAACTCGTAGTATTTACAAGAATTATGGTAGTAGTAATATTAATAGCAATTTATACCTCACACTCGAGAACGTATGCTGAGGCCACCAGAAATAATTCAAAAAATTCTACAAACGGTAGTATGTTCTTATCTTTCGCGGAAGTAATACATATTTTCAGAGACTTAAATTTAAATAGGATACTGACAATATTCAAAGATAAGTTATTAGAATATAGAAACGCGGATTCCTTCGCAAAAATTTTAATAATAATTGAAACTGTTATACGAGGCTAATCGTTTAAGTTTTTCTTTTTCATTTTTAAATCATGGAAAATGGTAGGTGTAAAATCACATTAGTTAGTTGGAACGCTAATTCATTTTTTCCTAAAATTAACGAATTCATTCGTTTTCTCTCCGTGTATCATGTTGATATAGCCGCTATTTGCGAAACCAAACTCAGCGATGTATGTAATTTTAAAATACCCGGTTATCGCGTTTACAGATCTGACAATAAGAGACGTAGTATAGCCTTAATAGTTATAAATGCACTTAGTCACGACGTTTTACCTTTATTACCGCTGAAATGTCTGGATACGTTTGGTATTAAGTTGTAATTAGGTAAATCTATCGTTAATATTTTTTGTACTTATCAATCATACATATATCCGATGACATAATTGTGACATGGCGAGTTGTGCCGCCATTATATAAGCACTTACTCTGGAAGAGGGTAGCAGCTCTTTCAGTATCAGACGGAAATCAAGAGAGGTTGGAACAGCTGTAGATTGAGTACTATTTGGCGACACTGGGAAACATGTGAATCGGCAAGCAGACTGCGATGGAGAAGGCAAAGGAAAACCATTCCATTAGATTTTCTTAGAAAAAAGTGAAGTCAAATGATCATGTCTAACTCTGAAGTAAAAAATTCCGGACGTAAAATACTCTCCATTCATATGTCCGGGTGAAGAGTACCCAAGAGGTTGAAGTTAAAAAAAAAGAGCAAAATATATATAAAATTGCAACGTGGAATGTAGATATCTTAATCAATGTGGAAAACTCGATAATCAGAAATCAGAAATGAACAGATTGAAAATAGACATAATGGGAATCAGTGAAATTAAGTGTACACAAGAAGGCGATTATAAAAGTGGAGATTATAGAGTGATACATACTGGGGGTCAGCAAATGGTCATGGAGTAGGATTTGTTCTTAATAAGAAAACAGCAGAAAGAGTCAAAAGCATTTGGTGATATAGCGAAAGAATGATAAAACTGGAAACTGAACCAAAAGAAATTAGCTATAATTCAGGTTTATACGCCCACGACAAATCATAAAGACGAGGAAGTGGACGAAATATACGAACAGATTGAGGAAGTAATGATGAAAGTAAAATATCATGATAACCTAATTATACTAGGTGATTGGAATGCAGTAGTGAGGGGGAATAGAGGAAGAAATGGTGTTAGGGAAATTCGGTCTAGGAACAAGAAACAATAGATCGTTTGGTTGAATTTTGCAAAAGTAAAAACATAATCATTGCAAACACATTGTTCAAGCAACCAAAAAGAAGAAGGTACACATAGATGGCACCTGGAGACACAGTCACAGGATATCAGATAGACTACATATTAGTAAGGAGAAGATATCGAAACCAAATAAAGAATTGCAAAGCACATCCAGGCGCTGATGTGAATTCCGATCACATACCAGTAGTTATGACTATCCAATTAAGAATGAAGAGAAGGACGGTAACAGTAACAAACCGAAACTGGAATATAATGAAACTAAAAAATAAATTTTATAATTCATGAGATAAGACAATATTTAATCATCTGACTAACCAGTTAAAAAGGCTAACCGAAGAAATTAATCAAGAAAATTCTGTAGCATATCTTGAGGAGCTCAGCCGGCATGCTGATTGACTACAAACTCTGGAAAGCTACTCGTAGGATAAAATGGTCTTCCAACTCTATGATTACTATTTACAAGTTACCAAATCAACCTATCGCACTTTTCTTCAATTGAGATAGCTGGGGAAATTGTTAAAAACATAAATCAGAAAAAGGATTTGTGATGCTTACTTAAGCATAGACTTAAATTTGTATTAGTTTAATACCCCCTGACTGTCATTTATTGAAACGATATCAATGTCTTTAGCGAACATTGGTGTAGACTATTTAGGGAATACTTAGATACCAAATTAAATCTAAAAATTCCATTAAAAAGCGAAATTGACATCGACAATGCCGTACGGTATCTAACTAGGGAGATACAAACAGCAGCCACGCTGAATACTCCAGTTAATACTTACAAAAAATGTAGTAATTATCCGCTATCAGTCCGAAAGCTAGTCTTGGAAAAGAGAAAGTTTAGACGAAGGTGGTTCCAAACAGGGAATCCTTGGGTTAAAAAATTTTTCAACAATAAAGTAAAAGAATTAAAAATGTTATTAGCAGAAATTAAAAACAAAACCCTTAATAGCTATTTAAATAAACTTTCACCCCTAGCAATAGATGACTATTCCTTGTAAAAATATTAAACGGTCCAATACACGTATTCCTCCGATAAAACATGGTAACGGATCATGGGCGAGAAATGATAAACAGAAGTCGGATTTATTTGCTCAGCACCTGGTAACCGTGTTTCAGCCAAACATAACGGCTAGCACGGACAGGGAAATATACGACTATATAAATAGTCCATGTGAATCATCTTCTTCGATTAAGTTAGCCTTACCTTCTGAGGTGAAATGTTTACTAAAACGTTGAAAAAGAAGAAAAGTCCGGGTTTCGACTTAATAAGCGCTGAATTATTGAATGAACTTTCGCGAAAAGCTATAGTATTGCTGACTTATATATGTAATACAATATTTCGCGCACAATATTTTCCAGTACAGTGGAAATTCGCGCAAATTATAATGATTCCGAAACCTGGCAAAGATCCGTATTCTGTTTCATCTTATCGTCCGATCTCTTTGTTGCCTGTTTTGTCGAAGGTAGTAGAAAAATTAATATTAAAAAGATTACAGCCTTACATACAATTCAATATATCGGTTTTATAAAACACCATTCCACCACTGATCAATTACATAGGGTGGCTAGTATAATTGAAAATAGCTTAGAAACCAAAAAAGTATGTACCGCGGCATTTCTCGATGTTCAACAAGCTTTTGATAAAGTTTGGCAGGATGGTCTATTATATAAACTGAAATGTCGATTGTCGAAAAATTTTTACCTGTTGTTGAAATCATACATAGAAAATCGGCACTTTCAAGTGCGTTACAAACATACCTATTCAGAAATACATCCTGTTTTAGCAGGCGTTCCCCAAGGTTCTGTGCTGGGCCCCACGCTGTACTTGTTATACACGGCTGATTTCCCTACAATGGAAAACGTACAGCTGGCTACATTTGCGGATGACACTGCACTGCTCTCAACACACACGGATCCGAAGATAGCTAGCCGTAACCTACAGAAAGCTCAGATATGGTTTAAAAAATGGAAAATCGGGATTAATGAAAACAAATCGTCAATATCCATTTTATCAACAGAAAAGTTACACCCCCACCCGTCAGGATTAATAGCACCGATCTGTCAGTGCGATCAACGGTCAAGTACTTAGGATTACACCTGGATAGCCAATTAACATGGAAACATCACATACAGATGAAGAAAAAAGAATTAGATATTCGAGTTAAAAAAATGTATTGGCTGATAGGGAGAAACAGTGTACTAACGACAGATAATAAACGTTTAATATATACGGTGGTTCTAAGGCCTGTCTGGACCTATGGGGTGCAACTTTGCGGTTGTGCTAGACCATCAAACCTGAAAATAATACAAACGTCACAAAATAAAATTCTTCGGATGATAACCAAGGCACCCTGGTATGTAACAAATCTAACGTTGCATCGAGATTTACGTATAGATTATGTGGCCGAGGTCATATAGGTTCACGCTAAAAGACACGCAAGAAGACTTGATAGCCACCCGAATATTTTTGCTAGGGGATTGCTTGATACCACCGGTGACATAAGGAGATTAAAACGTCAGAAATCGCAAGATCTCGTTTAGGGTCGTCGTAATCGGGTAGGTATCGCTGAATACTTGTCCCCTCATGCTCAATTCTTTTAAACGTACTGCTAAATGTCATTGGTGGACAGCTCGCAGTATTATAAATAATAATAAAAACAAATAAATAAATAATTTTTTTTTTTATATATGCAAACAATGGCTGCAGTTTTAAAATCTTTCGGTAGGATATTTTCTTCCCCAGAATCGCTTATATAACTTAAGCAATTGTGACGTTAATTCCTTTCCACCAAATTTATATATTTCATTCGGTATACCGTCTAACTCGGCCGCTTTATTAAGCTTCGAGTTTTTTATCGCTAGTAAAACTTCTTCTTCGGGTGGTGGAATATCCAGTTGATAGTTTATATTTTCCTGTGGTATTAACCGAAAAATATCCTCGTTAACCGTGGCTTTATTGTTTACTAACATTTGAAAATACTCCTTTCAACTGTGTTCAATTTCTTCTGTAATTCGAAGTAATACACTAGATGAGCTTTGTGCAGCAGTTTTACGCCTAGATGTAGGACCATATATAGTATTAATAGCTGTAAAGAATGCACGAATATCATGCTTTTCATGTAGCATTTGAATATTATCCATTTTATTAATCAACCACTTCACGTTGCACTTCAGATTTTATCAAAGCATAACTATTTCTTTTTGCTACATTCTTTATTTAATTTTGCCATGCTAGAAAACATTTCCGTTTTTCATCAATTTGATCTTGTAACTCTTTTGAACTGTCGACGAATCAATCTTGGGATCTTTTTACTTTACAGCCGAGGACGTTTTTGCACGACAGCGTTATCTCATTATTTATACAAACCCACTGATTTTGTACAGTTGACATGGAAAGGGATACTGAATTTTGAAGAAAAACTAATATAAAGTTGTTTAAGATCTTTTTATCTCTTAATTAATCTATATTATAATTCTCTTGTTTATATTTTTGTAACCTTGGATGATACTTAATAGTGGGGAATCTAAATTTTGTTCTAATTAATAGATGATCCGTGTCTCCATCTGCACGCCTCATCGCACGAGTAATTAGGCATTTATTTCTGTTTTGACGCTTTGTGATAACGTAATGTCCAGACCTAGGATGCGTCCACGATCCTTTATGGATATCTTTTAGCTTGAAAAGAGTATTGGTAATAACAAGACCATTTTGCGCGCAAAACTGTAATAAACATTCCCCATTACTGTTTTCTTTTCCAATTCCATGGCCTCCAATGGTGCAATTCCAAATAGTTATATTTTTTCTCACTCGTACATTAAAATCACCAAGTATAACAAGTCGTTCATTAGTTTTAATTTTATTTATCGTTTCTTGAAGGTCGTTATAGAAAAAATCTTTTACATCTTCAGAGCTGTCTAAGGTTGGCGCACATGCGCAAATTATTGCTAATGTAGGATTTTTGGAAATTTTAGCTTCATTACCATAAGTCGATCACTGATACCTTGCGGCTCTTCCGATAAGTATTGTATCAATTTTGTATCGATGGCAAATCCTATACCTCTGAAACGTTTATTTCCTATATTGTGTAACCCGGGGGCTTTCTTCAATAACTTGCCCTTCATCGGCAAATCTTGTTTCACATAATCCAGCTACGTCTATTTTATGCTTTCTTAATTCGTACGTAATTAATGCCGTTCTTCTTACAGGTGAATTTTCGTTATCTAATAGTGTTCTGACATTCTAAACTCCGAATACCCAGTTTCTCTTTTCATTATTATTTTCATTTTTGTTTTTACCGCACAGTGTGAGTCCCATCAGTCTCGGCAAACTGACCAGGTAAATAAGTGATGTACTATGTTTGGGACACCTTTTCTAGTCCCTTCCATATTCATGGCAGGCAGACGGTCCTAAAGAGGGCTGCCTGGTCGTATGATCTGCTGCCGAACTCCAAAATGATCCCATCTTGCCCGATAGCTACCACTTGAATCATGCCGCCTTCCGTGTAGAATCATTCGCTAAAAGCTGCCAGTTGAGAAACCTGCTTCGATCACTATGACTCCATCGTCGTAGGACTTTTTAAACAAGGAGAGACAAATAGATGACAGTAGTATATGCTTTAGAGGAACACAGGAGTTGGTTGGTAAACAGCTCCCATGCTGCTTATACCACAACACTAGTTTTATCTAACGGCATGGATTAACCGAGACAGTCAGACTAGCATAGTTGGCGCATTTCTGCAAGCAAGGAAATACAGTGAGTGCTGAAGGAATTAAGAGAGGTAAGGAAGGCAAGGAAATAAAAGGAAATAGATGATAGGAAAACAGGAATAAGGAAGGAAGGAATCCACTATTTCGGGGAGGCACCCTAGCCTTTGCATAAGATCCAGACCGCAAGGCAGTGGTTTGCTACTGAGGAGGTAGCGGTAGCGACCAAACCTCGCTGAGGGTGAGACAGCCGTAGAATTTTGTGGACTTTTAGTAGACAGTTCCTCAAACTGTCCGTCCACATCCTCTTGTCTCATTTCCCTGTCACTACTGGAATCACCTATTTGAGGCTTTCCATCAGTAGCCGCTTTTGCTCCGCGACTGCTTATTTGACTGATGTCTTATTATATCTGTAGGCCGTTCCACTATCCGTCACCTGTGGACGCGCCTCGTTGCGGTTAAAGGTCCGGCCCCGGAAGGTACAAGGTACCCCCGGCGGGGATATATATATATATATAAGGTCATATAATATGTATTAATACAATGTGGATAAGACTGTTATCACGCGTTCAAATACTTTTCCGTACGTAAAGTTTCTTGTTATGTAAGTAACAAGATAATTTAATACATATTATTATTATTTTTTTTTTTGTAGTGAAAATGACTGGTGTGAAAACTAATATTTATTTTGACACCAGTATCAAACACGTAGATGTAATTAAACAACTATTAAGTGAATCGCATAATATGAAAGTAAAATTAAAGGATGGAATATTTGAAAACCTCGGGAAATTGTTGGAAGTACTGGGTAATTTAAAAACTGAATTTAGTAATTTAAATAATAATTTTGAAGAATTAAAGAGAAATACTGAAAAAAATATTACGAACATTGTTTCTGGTGTAATTTCAGATAAAAAACAAACTTACGCTTCCACGTTTAAGTTGTTCACTAATAGCAATTTAGTAACAAAAAATAAATTTGAAACTTTAATAATTGAGGATACTAGTAATTCCGAAAATAGGAATTGGAATACTGACCTAAGTAAAATTAACAAATGTCAAATTTGTGCAGATATCGGGGCTTTGTAAAACAACAAAAAAGGAAAGTTATAGTAGGTGTTAAGGATAAGTGTCAATTCGAAACACTAAAAAAAGACGTAACTAATAACTATACAAATATAAAAACAAAAATAGCATCAAAGAAGGATCCAATGATCTCTGTTGTTGGTATTCACCATGCCACTACAGAGCAGATATTTGTATGACAATTAAAAACAAAACTGGGAAACATGCGAAATCAGTTACATTAAAAAAAAGAAATAATGGTAAATTGTGTGCGTTTATTCTTCTAAAGCCGGAAGCATATCATTTATTAATGGAAGCGGGTTATATTGCAAATGTAAGGTGTATGACTATGTACCAGTCATCCGTTGTTTCAGGTGTTAACGTTTGGACATATGAGGAACGAATGTAAAACTGATCTTACTAATAATAAATTTAAGATGGGCGATGAACAGCTGCAGACAAAATGTCATAATTGTTTTTCTCATGCTTGCGTGCAACATGAAAAAGAAAAGGGTAAAATTTCATCCACGGACATAAAAAATATTATTACAAATCTTACACACAACACATTCTCCCTGTCCATTATGTATGAAAATTGTAAATAAAATAAAACTTAACATTAACTATGGCTCACATAAAATTAATTCTACAAAATATTAATCATTTCAAAGATGCGCAATCATTATTACTTATTAATAAAACACTATTTGCGATCCATATTTGCACAGTAATGTAAAATGTAACTTTTTAATTCACTCTAATTACGTTGCTGTCTGTGGCAATATTAAAAATGTAAGTTGCACGAAAGTTTCTGATTACATTATTAAAGTTAATGTAAACAATATTGTCGTTTTTGGAATATATTTTCCACCTCATACAGACTTGCAACCTCAATCTATGTTATTGCTTAAACTTATTAAACAAATTTGGAAACAAAATGTAACAATCCTCTTCGATTTTAATTCACGAGTAAAATTTATGGAAAATAAGAATTTCAATAACACATCCAGAAATACACAGTTCGAAAATCACGTGTATTCTGGTAAATTGAGTTTTAGGTTTGTACATATGGTGTGTTGCACGGTAATGGTTGGAACTATGTTACGTCATCTTAACTGTTGCCCCTAAATATAAGTACACTCGCAAAGGACTTCACACATAATTTTGAAATAATTATTTATATATGTATGAATGTGCTGGCGGTGTTTGTATAGTTTATTGATATATAATTCTCTTCCGGTCTTTTGCACCTTTATACACACAACTTTTCTAAAATATATGAATAATCAATCGTTAAAAAAAAAAACGTTCAACTAATGATCAGTTAGTCTACTTGCAGAATTCAGTTCTAAATGCTTTCGTAAAACGCGAAACTTCTTCTGGTAATATTTTTCGATCTTCAAAAAGCATTAACAACTACACAACTGGAACATTCGAGGACGTATAATTGTATTCATGAATCATCGAAATTTTCTGGTAAAAATTGGTAATATAATATCTAACAACCTAAGTCTTGTAAATGGAGTCCCTCAAGGTTCTGTGCTCGGACCAACATTATTTAATATTGCCATTAACTCCATTGCCAACGAGATTAAATTTCCAATTCGTGCAGCACTCTTTGCAGATAGTCCAGTAATATTCATATCATGCAAAAATACAGCTATTGAAGAGTTAGCTTTTGGCAAATACCATTAACAATTTAATGAAATGTTCAGAAGATCACGGTATACAGTTTTCAGATTTTAAAACAAACTTTTATAGATATCATAGCTGTAATTTTTTCTTTCTGTAAACCTATTAGTACATACTCGGCTTTCGAATACCGGACTACCCCAAGTTTAGTCCCAGACAAAATCGTTGTACTTTGGTATAACCAACTTCTATATAGTAATTAGTAATCCGTATTATTTAAAATTTCCTTTCTAACTCGCGTTTCTCGCTCGATTGATGATTCCATTTTAGAAATTTGCCATATTATATATTTTAATGTAATCGAATATTTGTCATTATCGGTCGTTGAAATCATTTGAAGACTACGATATAGAAAATTTTTATTGATCATAGAACGACCCTATTATCATGCTTACAAGTACACAAAACTGAAAACTAACCCATTTCATTTAGAATATTCATTTTCAAACGATACCAACCGGTTTATAAACCGCGAACCGCGTTTACAGTTTTCAAATTCGAAAACAAAATCAATTCACTCTTGCACATATCAAAGCTGTAATCATCAACTTATTATTAGAATGGATAACACAATTATTTCGTGTACAGATAGTATTACTTACCTCGGATTACATTTTGATAAAAAATTTACTTGGAAAATGGATATAAAACATATTATACTATCTTGTGCACGCAGATTAAATTTACTACGAAAACTATCGTATATTTCTTATAGACTCATTATTAAAAATTTATAAAACTTTGATACGTTTCAAATGTGATGTGGATTTCCAGCTTATTCATCCGCTAAACCAACACAGTCGGAGTTTTCCCTACAACGCCAAACTGTATTATGAAGCAAATGAATTACCCCTACATTTACATAGCCACTATGTCATCTTAAAATTTTACATACATTTACTTAGTTTTAAGCAACTACCATTACAAATAGCTGGGCATCATGAAAGATTCAAGATTATCGTATATGAATACAAGTCTTTCATACAAAGTAAAAACAGCGCTACTTGCTATTCAGCTTTCTTAATTTCCAACAATTACACTCCTTGGAAGACAAACCTTGTCATTCCTAATACTGATCTTCAGCATACTGGTCCGAGAACCAAAAAACATATTTCACCAGAAAATCAATAAATTACTTTACCTTTTCAATATACTAAACAGATGATGGATAAAAAAGGGAATATCTCTGTGGCTGTGCTGCCGTGTATTATGATGACATAGTCCATTACCCACTTCAACCATACTATAGTGTATTATTATGTGAACTATTTGCAATTCTGCAGGATATATTAATTGCATCTTTTAAAAATGAGCAGGAAATTCTCATTGCCACAGATTCGCCCTACTCGATTAAACAGCTGAAAGAAGATTCGGCTGTGAAAATTAATTCTACGATCAGTAAGCAAAGTCTGCAGACCCACGTACTTTGGATTCCTGGACATAATGAATAGTGAAGGAATGACGAAGCAGATTGAGCTGCGAAAGAAGCCACCTTCATGTCTCCTGCAGAATTACTTCCAGCAACATGTTCCGATAGCGTCGCTGCATGTTCGATAAATTTAAGGAACAAGCAACAGCCAGATTTTTTCGTTTAACTCGACATGTGTTCATCACACAAGACAGAATGAAGTGATGCTTTCCGTGTTCGCACAGGTCATACTTGTTTGGCTCATTTTTATAACCTATCCAAAATCGATCCCCCTACTTGTTCATCCTGTAATGTTCAAATCTCTATAGTATAACTCTATTCGCTCTTCATTACAGTTTCCTCTTAATGAAATCCTTTTACCTAACAATGAAAATACTCTTATAACTTTCGTCGTTCGCACTAAATTATCTTCACATCTATAATAACGGAATAATTAACTCCGTGCTTAAATTCTTTGTATCGGTACACGGCAAGGAAGATTTAAAGAAATAAAAAAAAAAGCTCTCGATAGCCGGCGGGTATTTACAATTATATATTTTGATTATGTATATGAAATGTTTCTTGCTATTAACTCTAATATTATTAATATTATTATCTAGTCTATATATATAAGTAAATACAAAATTTATATTCGACTTAAATTACTTTAACAAATTTAATATCTAAAACGGTGACCTGCTCTATGTAATAAACTAATATTTAAAAATTAATTTTTATTAAAACCACGTTTCATTAGTTAAACATTTAATTTTTAGCACCACTCATCACAACTTACAATCCCACTCATCATCGTTCAATTTAATCGATTTGATGAGCAATACTCTAAATGTTAAAAATTATTTAGCATTTTAATTGGAAAAAAATGTTTAACTATGGAAAACGACCAAGCAAGTTTAAAAAAAAAAATACCTAATATAACTGGCTATAAGAAAAAATCGTTTTAATATTATCGCGTCTATATATTCTGTGGTTGATTTTTAAATACGGTTAAAAAGTTAAAAGTGGTTGTTAAATTGTAGCAATTTAAATTTTCAAAGTAATGGAAATTAATAAACGTAACAGAATTCCGAGTAAGCGAAGTAAGTATTACGTTATTTGTGTTTTTTACAATTTTTTTTTAAATTTTTTATGTTCTGAAGAAAAAAAGTAATCTTTGCAATGGAAATACCTAATATTGCTGGCTAGTTGTAAGAAAAGATCGTTTTAATATTATTGTATCTGAATATCCATTTGTTGATTTTTAAATCAAAGTTAAAAGTGGCTGTAAAACTGTAGCAATTAAAATTTTAAGAGTAATGGAAGTTATTAAACGCAACAGAATTCCGAGTAAGCGAAGTAAGTATTACGCTATTTGTGTACGTTACAATTTAGTTTTTTTTTTTTTCATTTTTATCTTCGGAAAAGAAAATTAATCTTTACAATGGACGTCGTGTAAATATTGTAGTCTACCTTTCATCAAAATTTTGTTATTATTATTTCAAGCATTTACCACGTTAGTGAAAACGGGCGACGTGGAACTGTCATCGTCCGAACTTACTGAACGGTCTCCGACGGCATCGTCTTCGAATTTGGATTCTTTGGTTTCGCATAATTATCCCAAAATCAGCTACGGTAACGGGTACGATAGAAGGGAATCTGATAGTGATGAAAATACTCTAGAGGGATTGGGACTTAAACATAGTGAAAAAATGAAGGACATTATTAAACAATTAAAATCGTTGAAACAGGTACATAATATGTAAAGTTTTTATGTACAGCATATTACATATATATATATATATATATATATATATATATATATATATATATATATATATATATATATAATTATTTACTGTAAATAAATATATATATATATATATACTCATATATAATATATACATCCATCTACACGTGTAGGTCGGTATGTATGTATCCACATATATGAACACTTCACTTAAATATACTTATAAACATAAACACAATAATAGGTAATATTAATAATAATACACATTCAACGTAGTATGAGCAAAAAATAAGAACGATTATTAAAAAAAATGTAATTGTAACAAAACAAAACGGCTAACATGGAGTATATAGGCCCGCGTTTGAAATGGGACAATTTTGGTACACATAATACATTCGCATAAAAACGACTAATGAACAGATTTTTATCCGGCGCTGGACAAGTTTCGAAAAAAATTAATTTGTGGAACCGTGTTTCCGAATTTAAGAAATCAAGAAAATTGAAACAAATTACTCGTTACAAAGCCCGTTATTTCACGGATATTAAATTTAAAATGACTAAATATAATTATTAAAAGCACTGCACATAATTAAAATACGAAAAACTTTTATGAAAAAAATGATACTTCTTAAAAGTTTGAATAGATGTAAAAAATAGATTGTTTTTAAAAACTATTTAAAAAAAACAACAAAATCTAATATCTAACCCCGTAAATCATTCGCGGTGTTGTTGCACTACTGTATTTCCCATTTACCGTGGTTTCGGCCAACATATTTATCGCAGTTCTTATATAAATTTGACACCAGTTTTTACGTTATACCCGGGCGTTGGTTGGTTTCTTTCCAGAATTAGTTAGCAAAAATAGTACAACATCCTTAGGTATTCGATCTTTCAAATGATCTTCCATAATCTGCAACGCAATTATAAACATTCGTCTTCTGCAAGTATTATCGGGATGATTGAAGAAAGATAGTTTTTGCTCATTTAAGGCGCCAATATCGATTGTTTTTTTGATTTTTTTAACCGTTTAAATTCTTAAAACTGTTATTAAATTGTCAGTAATTTGTAACTAGTTCAAATTTCTTAATTACCTGTTTCATAACGTAACGTAAACACTTAATAAGCCGTAAACTAAATTTTCGTTATCATATCGTCCGGTATAATACAATCTTCGAATAACTCTTTACTTAATTATAAATAAGAAAAAGGACCAACCAAAATAAGAACAGACGGAGAAATATATCAGGTACATTTGAGGTAACGATAATCATCAATCGAGTTACCCACTTTGAAGATAATATATACATATATATATATATAAACTGGATCAAATTTTAATTTCAGAAACTCGTGGAAGAGGGAAGAAAGAACAAATTGGAGATTTATTCTCGTCTGCGTCAACTGGAGTACGAAAAAAATGCTTTACAATATGAACTGAAAGGTCAAAAAGAGATTAGACAAAAATTAGAAAATCGTGTATGTATTTATTTAATTGATATTTATCGTTGCGGAATCGAGCAACTATGGTCGTCTAAAGTTTGTAAATTATGAAATCAGCTTAAATTCTTTTAAAATTCGACAGAATTTAATGTAGTATACACAGAGACCTGATATTTCGCCATATATACATATATAACGAGTAACATTTTTATACGGACGACGAATTTTATTTTTAGTGAGGCACGTCTTAACAGCGTAACGAATCCGATACTGTATGTAAGAGATATCACATTTCTATAGACGTGACATCTTTTCTAGAAATATCGCTGTGTCTAGATAAATTCTCAACATGAAGAGTGTATGGAGTAGCGTTACATGATGAGCGCCGTAATTTAAGGTATAGTTCAGAAGATAATTTTATTGAAGAAGCACATTCGAACTTATCAGGATTGCAAATTGCACGTCCAATGTGTAGAGGGAAGTATCTAAGGTTGCATAAAGAATAGGCGGTCTGGTAACAAGTAATGCCTCAATCGTAGTCTGCTGAGAAAGTACAATTCCTTTCACTTAACCTTTAAAAAAAAAAAATAGAACCGTGGACATTTAGGAAGAGACGATTGTTATTGATAATACTGAGAGTTATATTCTCCAAATATAAATATTTTTGTTCCCAAAAGTTTCATATATTCTGACTATATGAAACGTATGAGAATGCGTGCAGAAACTGAAGAGAATACCACATAATTACCCGCTTTAGCTAATGAATCTACAATTGCGGTACACATAAGAAAGACTCAAAGTAAATATGATTATTTTAAAATGTAACAAATATTCAAAATATTCATTTTAGGTAGTCCTTTAAACGTTGTTAGTAGCGACAAAGCACTTCGTTTTTTTTTTTTTTTGTTATCGAGAAATCGTTTAAAATTAAAATTAAATTTTCTTTAGGTTGCTTCACTTACGTCGACAATTAATAAAATAGCATGTAAAGCGATCGCTCCGATAGAAATAGTATGCAAGAAATTGTTAATGGTAAGAGTTATTATATAAAGCCGAATCGATTATTAAGTATAAATATGTATGTATATATTTTTGTTATCGTAATAATGAATCTTCTTACGTCGTATGGTGCATTAAATATTTTGTGACGTGAATGAACAAAATATCGTGTTTTGACATCCGCGCATTATATAGGCGTTTTATTTTATGTATATAATTTACCATGTAATTAATATTAACATTATATCGTTGTATGCAACATTGGAAATATCTTAGTAATGTGAATAAAAAAAAAATTGAATTTTAATTACGCATGTTCGTTTTCTGTCGAGTATATCTCGTTGCATGAAGTATTTAATGAATGCGAAGTGAAATAATGTAGGTAGGTAAAAATTATTATTCCTTTTTATATAGATGCTGTTTGTTTCATAACGAAATCAGCGATGAAAGTATAACCGTAATATGTCTTATGCGATAATGCAAATAATTTCCTGTAATTTTTAAGAAGTTGTAAATAAATATTTTTTAATTTGCCTCATTATATATTGACCTAATGATAACTTATTACAAAAACAGAAATTTCTTTTTTGTTTATATGAACTGTTCATATACCGTTGCTGGACATTGTAAATTATTTATAGACGGTAAATTTAATTAGACTTTCGTGTAAAAGTGTTTATCGTTACGTGTTTCAGCGTACAAATAATTTGCAAGAAGAAATTGAAAAATTTCAAACTGCTAATTACGAACTAGAAGAGTCGAATGAAAAACTTCGATCCGAATTACAAGTGGCCATCGCAAATTTGGAATGGGAATGCGCTAAAGTTTTAAAATTAACGAAAAAACAATCGAACTTGGAAAAAAGTTACCCCCGAGAGAAGGTTATTAATTTAAACGCGCTTCGATGGTTTATCGTTTTTAATTATATTTCAAAAATAAACACCAATTCGTGGAGGTTCGCCATATTGAAACAAATAAGTAAAACTATCGGATAGATCATAAAAATAAATCACGGTGAAATCAACTAGTGAAAATCCCGGCAAATTAGTCTTAGAAAATTTCATAGAATGGATAAATGAGACAAAAATTGAATATAATCGAAATTGTACGTCAGCTTATTCGTAATTGTGGCCGACCACGTGAAATAAACATCAACCGTTTATCCAATAAAAATATCCATACTTTGTTGATAACATTTAGTTGCAGATTTAAGAATTAGATAGATGATTGCTTTAAGTAATTACTTAATCCTATCAGTGGCACATTATAAAATCTCAGCATTATTTTATAAATTTTAAATACTGCTTCATAGGTGAACCCCGTAGATAATTATCAATGAACTTATATAAATATTTTTAAAATTGAGACATTTCATTTATAAACATTCTTGTTAACATTATAGTTTCATGTCCCATATAGCGGACATTGTGACTGAAAGGGTTAATTTATTTGAAATTGAATTTATATAATTTATTATTTTTAATGACCTCAATCTTATCAAAATAGTTAAATAATTGCTTATAATTAAAACGAGATAACACGTTTAAAGTCACCTTGTTCAATGACCAGAACCTTTAATACAACAGCAGTTGCATGAGAAAGTCTTATGGCCTAGAACGCTTTAAACGACGAATGTCTTCCCTAGTATCCAGACGTTAAATGACTTGAAAATTTACGAGTCTGCGAAACCTCTTCAGGTAGGCAGTTAGCGAAGTATTTAATTTCTTCGCCGACCAATATCATTACGAGGTATCGATGAATATCGCCATTACGAGAATAATGATACGCATTGACGATAGTACGGAAGATGATGCTTCGTCGAGTCTGCACATTGTTGCAAGAGCAATTTTTATGAATCGCCAACAAATCCCCATATCCAAAGAGATTTAATTATCTATCGATAAAGACGGCGTTTACATCTAACTCTTTATCTTTATTCGTTTAATGTTCCACAAAAGCCGAGAGATTAGATGAGCGCTAAGATGTTATGCAAAACAATATTGTTGAATTGACCGAGGTAGCCGCGACAGAGCGAGTTCGCGTGTCTAAGTGTGGACAGTGCTTAGATTTTGCTTGATGCATATAGCCCGTGCATCGAAGCGATTCAGGACGCGTTGAAGTTCTTGATTTGAATCGTTTTGATTATAATTTAAAGACCGCGTCGTCAACGAATGTTATCATCAACTGGTAGGTGTTTCGTATAAGGTCCAACGACGCTTCCTTGTGGAACTTCTGCCTATATCGAATAGAACGATGATTTGGCATCTCCATGTGTAACCCGAAATTGTATTTTTGATAGATATGACGCAATAAGGGATTAAGCTTAAGTGGTAAAACACTGCTCATTTCTGAGATGATATCCGCAAGCATAATTTGTCTAAAGCTTGGGCTACATCGAGGAAAGCCATTGAGGAAAATTCCTTTTCCTCTTAGGAGTTTTCGATTATCTGTACAAGTCTGTGGACTTGGTCAATAGTGAAATGTTGATCTAGGAAGTCAAATTGATGATTGGGTAATTCGATTGTTTCGGACGCCCTAATGAAATATTGTTTTACAATTTGTACATGGACGATATGGTGTCATTTCATTTTCGGGTTTTTTGTGTAAAATGGCTTCAGCCACTTTGAAAAAAGCGGGAATATGCTCCAGTTTTAGACTGACGTTGTTGTAAGAAGAATGGTGATTTTTGCGGCAGCTAATTCCTGGTGCTATTTTCGAGTTTGAACGTTCATCAATTTCTTCACTTTTCTAATTATAAAATAATTCTATAAAACATGGACAAATGGCAATTATTATTTTGTAAAAATACACTTTTATCATGTCATTCGACATATTTCTTAGAAATAATTATTTATAACGCACCAAAGTCTAGAAATATAATTTTGATGATGGTTTGAGTAGAATTTTTCAGTAAAATATGTATAACTGTTATTACCTGCTAGAAATCTCGCTTTTAATTACGTAACGTGATTTACCGATATTTATAATACGGAGACGGTTCACAAAAGAGGGAAAGTGTAAACAATGGCGTGTAATTTGGTAGTTTACAGACGATATTTTTGAATGATGTTATTTTAAAAAATCCTTTAAATATTTTTCTTGTTGTTTTTAGGCGGTGCCAAAGCAAAGCCCTTCACATCAGGTTTCTACAAAACAGGAATCTAGTTCAGACGAATTTCCAACTTTCTGAAAAATAAATAAATTTCGAAAAAGGATGCGAAAGGTGGAATTTTCTAAAGCAACAAAAAAGACATTAATACAAATGGAATTAGAAACTCGTTGAAAATCTATAAAAATTTGACCCGTATAAATTCATTTATAATTACCATATCGGGGTACTAATTATTTTATGTACCGCTATTAGCATGTTTTATTTCATAAAACGATTAACGTTATTTGTAATAAAAATTTAAATATTATAATAAATATCGGTTAAAGAAAATTAATTGTATTACCGTCAAATAGCGCGATATATTAATTATGTAATATACATCGATCTATTCGAATTAATTATGCGTTGGAATTATTTATTCTCGATGATTCTTTCTATAATATAAAGAAAAATAAATCTGTTTTGATTTTAATTTTGTCTCGAGTGTTATTTAATCATATGGTATTTTCAAAGGAATACTCTTATAAATAATTCCTTTTTTTTTATTATTATTATTATTTTATGTTAGAGGAGCATGAGTTTAATAAATGGTTTAAGTAATTGATAATTATAAAACAAATATTGAAATCCAAAAATATTTGGTGCAACACGAGATGGTTAAAAAATTCAAAGGGATCTTGCGTGAAGGTATATGCGTGCCAAGATATTTAGATGAATCGTATTGTTGTAGTCTTGCCAAGATCTACTCGATACAGTGATTTCGTATGGCCCAAGACGAAGAGTACATGTTGAAATTATGTTTCATTCGGCGAGTATAGACCCCCCATAATTCTGTTTAAAGCGCGTTGCAGTTTCACACCTGCGTGACTGTCACTTCTTGAAACTATAGATATGTACGAGAAACGTCAAAGGAATTGCATTCCTTTTATAAGTTACTTTGTGTTATGGTTTATTACGTATTTTATAAGGCGCTTACTTTTTCAATATTAATTCGAAAAGTAAGAAACGTTTTTAAGACAAAACAAATCAATAGAGGAATAATAGACCTCTCGTATATCCTTCGATAATGACAAATATAGTCTATGTGTATAAAGTATTTACAGAAAATGAAAATAATCATAATTTGCTTAGCATCGGTAATGTTTATATACAATTCTAAGAAAATTGCAAGATTTAAGCGTAATGAACGTTTTGTTTTTAAAGTAATGATCGTATTCCAATCACCAGCTTCGAGCAAGAAACATACAGTAAGAGTGATAACGGAAGTCGATCAACATGTCCGGAAGCAGTAAGAAAGATAATAAACCAGCGGTTACACCTCCACCAGATGTCCATTGGACCGCGTATTTGACGATAAATTGGAAGAGTGCAAAGATAGTCCTTATACGCAGGATGCTATAAAGGAATAAAAAAAGATAAGCATCCGGATAGTAAATTTAACTGTCCGGCAGTGGAAGCTTTCGAAAAGCAAAAAGACGATTGTGAACAGAAAGAAGATGTCCGAAACGAAACGGTTAATTAAATTTAACCATTTTAAAATATGATTACTATTTATTCCTATCGAAAGTGATCTCTCTTTGGCGTTAAAGCTAAAATGATGTCAAGGTCCTGTCAGAAAGAACAACATTAGTAAAAATTAGAATTCGATTATGTGAAACAGAAAATATCTATTTAATAATTGGATTGAGTGCTGGTAAATTTTTTTTTCAGATTTCGAATTAAGAAAAAAAAATATTGAAAAGATATTTTCACATTATTTGATATATATATTTTTTGGCTGCAAAAATCGTTGTAACGCTGATGGAAGACCATATGGAATACGTTCAGCCTTGTACGTTTGGAGGTGTTCTATTGTTAATTTAACATTGCTGCAGCTACAAATCGCTGGTGATTATCTTCTGATCAAGTGACTATGAGTGAGAGTCGTATGTCCTAGTAATATACGACGAATGACTATTTCTTCACGTCGTGTCAACAAAGGGTGACATCGCCATAAATTAGTATCAGGTTTGAATTAATTTGTTTGTAGTTGGTGTTCATAACCACAATATATTCCATTTCGCGTGAAGTTGTTCGTTTATTATGCTGCGGATATCTTTTAGCTCTATTGGAAGATCAGGAGCAGGCCACATATAAGCCGCCTCTTTAGCTGCTGTGTCTGCTAGATCGTTCCCGGCAATACCAATGTGACTTGAAACCCATATAAATAATGGTTGAGGGGAAAGACCGATAGATAGGATGCCGATTATTTCATTGATCACTGGATGGTGATTTTTGCGCTTATAATTACTGATGCTGGTGATTTCTGAACGAGAGTCGGTGACAATGACAGATTGTTTAGAATTTATACCAACAGAATATTGTATTTAAATTACAGCTAGTTTTATAGCATAAAGTTCAGCCGAGAGGATTGAAAATTGTGGAGGTAGTAGAAATGTGATTATTATTTCGTTTGAGGATGCTACTGCACATCCTACACCATAATTTGACTTTGAGCCATATGTAAAAAGCAATTATTTGTATGATCTAATATACTAGAAGGTTTATTGCGAAGATCTGTTTGGAGTAACTAAATATTTACTTCCATATTCAGTGAGATCCACGGCGGCAATGCAGGCACATAGTTCGGGTAAAGAACAGGAACTTCTACTTCGAAATCCTGCACAGACAAAAACTTTTCACCGTAAAAAGACTTCTAACCAACTCAACTATCCATCCAAATTGGTCACAGCAAATGGAAAACCACATTATTGTGACTTGCTCAGGGAACGTCACGTTTTGTTCGTCTTCTATTAATATTCAAGTCGATGATGAACATCGTCAGGCGGCCTACTTACTGACTTTTTCGGTTTGATGGAAATTTTCATTTTTACTCGACGTTGTAGCAAAATTATTCTACATTCGGACGGTGGACTTAATTTATAAAACGAACTCTGCCGTCAATTTTCTCTGCTTTTGATTTACTTTAAGGCGCCTGATTATATTTAGCTATATTACTTAGGAATACACCATCCCATATATATAATATATATATATATATACATATATATATATATATATATATATATATATATATATAATGTCGTTAGCAAGTTAGTCCATTACGTACCGGATACATCCTTACCACAATAATCAAAATTATCTGAATATGATGGAAAGTTAATTATGAAATAATTATATATATACGTACAAAAAAAACATAAAAACCTGCTACATAAAAAGGAACAAAAGGAGAAAAGGTTAAAAATTTACGAAATAATTAACGTCAACCCAGCTTATAATAAATTATACTTAATGCCTCTATGTTTATACTTAATATATATAAATTTTAGTTGCCAAGAATCCTAATTACCGATAGAGGAAACAAACACATCATAATGATTTTATTGAAAAAATCCCTCCATACTTTTAAAATAAAATTCTTAATAATAGGGTAATTTTAAGTAAACTTGTATTTTATCGCTTTTTTTTTAATGATTTGCAGTTTATTAAAAGTAGCATTAGATAGCTTCCTGCTGGTCAGGAATAGGTTATTATTGGTCGGATTAATGTCTTGTTGATTATCATCTTGTTAATATTAAGTAAATCGGTGGGGAAGATCTACAGGTGTGCGATAGTTCAATCTGCGAGGCACATTGGTATGATTTAATAAATCTACAGCCAGTTGATCAGAGTGACCCTCTAACCTGTGTAAGTTGCACATTTGGTACCTTTAGGTCTTTAAGCAAATTTTCGTTTCGTATATACCAGAGTGCACCGGCTATTAACTTTAGTATTTTTGATTGAGATCGCTGCACCATTTTGATATTCGATATTAATGCTGCCTCCCAGAATGATATGCCATATGTCCACACCGGCTTAATAACTGGCCTGTAAAGCAATAATTTCGATTTTAGAAATAATTCGAAAGTTTTCCCTGGAGCCAGTACATGTTCCGCAGTTTAAGTTTTATTTCTTTAACTTTGATCCTGATGTGTTCCTTCCAGGTCAAGCGACGATCAAGCTACAAACCCAGGTATCGGACTTTATTTTCCTGTAATAAAGTTAAATTATAAAATCATTATTTTCTTCGTAACGGGTTTTCGTGTCACTGGTATGACGGAAATTTCGTAAATTCGGAAGGGGTGACCAGAGTGAAAGACATGGATAGTCAAAATGTATGGTAAAAATATTTTCAGTAAATACAGACGTCAATTTTTCGAACACCTATATAAAACGTATAAATAAATATTTATATAAATGTCGTAAATATTTTTTGTAAACGTGTTATATAATTTCAGTTTTTGTTATAAAATGTACGTATGTGTTTACCTTGTAAAAACGATATATTTGACAGATTACTTTTTTGATATGTTAGTTTAATCTTTAACGAATATACATAGGCCTACGGGTGCGATTTAACGAACGTCAATTATGACATGTGTGCAAATAATAAAATGACATTTTACCACGACTGTCAGGATCAGGGAAAATTAGCTTTAGTCATTAAAATTACTTACTATATTTAAAATTTTAATATCCCATTTAATATATCTATAGTTACATCCGGCTAGTATATGTATAACCATGTCACTTCGTCTACATTTATCTTGGATTTGATCTGGAACCAATGTAAATATTCCATAAATTCCGCGTGTATAGACAAAAAATTGTGTTATAAAATAATCCGACTTGAAATATCTACAACTGAATCTTTCTGCAAGTAATGGTATAATCTTATATAAAAGTTTAGTATCAAACAAATTCCAGCGCTGTTGAAATTCCTTAACCATTTCTTTGAACAAGTACTTGTTGTAAGAAGCACAGGTAATATAAACATTATCCATTTTAAATTGGTAACGAGTGCGATAACTTGCTACCTTGTGTTTTACGCGTTCATATTAGTTGTAATAATATGTTTCGTACCCATCCGAGTAATCGTAGAGTGACAAGGCAGCGTGAAGAACCTGCTGTCTTACAATTATAAGAAGTGATGGAGGCGGTAGAGACCTTTTCTACTTCATCACCGACATTTTATAATACTGAAGTTCGTCGAAGTCTAACGACGGCTTTCTAGTCTGTCGAGGAATATAACATGATTCGGATAAGAATGGATGGAAAGACGGAAAAAAGAAGGTAGTTCTCCTAAAAAGAAAAAAACGCTAAAATTATTATTTTATTTTTATTACTGCAGGCTGACCCACAAGGTCATTTAGCAGTATTTGGGAGTAGAACTTAACAGGAAAGGTATAGTACCAATTGCTACACACCCGGCAACCACGACCTCAAATTTGGTCCAGGGGTTTTCTACGTCTTAAGCGTCTTATATCGCTGGCACTATTCAACAGTTCTAATGCAGGGGTATTGGGATGATATTCCAGCCTCACAGCATGGCTCTGTGCATATTGCTTAATGACCTCGTATACATAAGGAATGTTCAAATTATGGTGAATGATATGGTTTGCTACATACCAAAGCACATTTGTTATCAGCAGAAGGATTTTATTATGGGCAGTCTGTATAGTTCTTATGTTTGTCGGCTTTGCGCAACCCCATATGTCCAGACAAGCCTTAAAATCACAGTCTAAATAGGACGTTTGTTGTCAATAGACAGCACACTAAGGCCCATTAACCAAAATAGTTTTTTAATATGTACATCTACTTCTTCTTCATTTGGATATGATTTTGATATGTTAGTCGACTACTCAAGTGTAAGCCCAGATATTTCACACTTGCTCTGATTGGTATTTTGTGCGTTATTGATTCTTACTGGGAGAGATTTAGCTTTTCTGTTAGTGATACTTTATACCTTCAGGGAACCGGAGCTCTAACCGATGTGGAGCGCGTTCACAGGTAGCGGATAATGGAACGGCCTACAGATATGCAAGTTAGCTGCGAATAAGACATTACTCAAATAAGCAGTCGCGGACCAAGAGCAGCTACTGGTGGAAAGCTTCAGGCAGGCGATTCCAGTAGTGACAGGGTAAGAGGCACGAGGATGCAGACGGTCAGCTTTAGGAACTGGCCATAAAAGTCTGCATAAATCTTATGACTGCCTCTACCTCGGCGGGTTAAGGTCGCCGTAAAAACCTTACAACGATGTTATTTCCTCCGTAACAAACTGCTGCCTTGCGGTTCGGGTCTTTACCCAAAGGCTAAGGGAGTAAATCCTGAGAGAAAATCATGCGGAAGGCAACGGAAAACCACCGCATTTATTTTTCCAGGAAGCATGAGTAGTAGAAGTATCAATAAAAATATTACTGGTTCAGGTGGGCTTATATACGCCAGCTGTCAAGGACGTTAAAAATCGTAACATGGAATGTTAGTAGCATGTTCGAGATAGGAAAAACACATAACATCATATCAGAAATGAAAAGAACTGAAATTGAAATCATGGGTATAAGTGAAATAAGATGGCCTGGTAATGGTACCTGTCAAATAGACAGAATGACGATGTATTATGCAGGAAATAACTCAAAGGAACACAGAAATGGTGTTAGAATAATGGTGAATGCAAACATCAAGATAAGTATACTAGGATATGTACCACACAGTGACCGAATGATTTTACTGAAATTGAAAGGGAATCCATTCAACATTAACATCATACAGGTATATGTACCAACAAAAGATAACAAGCGGAAATAGAGAATTTTTATAAAAACTTCGAAGATATCGTTAAGCCAACAAAGCCGCATGAAGTTACAATTATAATGGACGACTTTAACGGTAGGATTGGAACAGAGAAGACAGATGACATCGTAGGTAATTTTGGATTGGGAAAAAGAAATGAAAGAGGTGACAGATTGGTGCAGTTCTGTCAAGAACACAATCTTATGGCGACAAATACATGGTTCAAGCTACCACCGAGACGTTTGTATACCTGGAAAGCACCTCAGGATAAACTTTATAATGTGGTTGGAATTCAAATAGATTATATTCTGCAAATCAAACGGATATACACAAGAACATTACCAGGAGCGGATGTGCAGAGCGATCATGTTCTGCTGGCGACTAAAATACGAGTCAAGCTAAAAATTGTAAGTACGCGGAATCCAACAAGGCAGGACATGACGCTATTACAGGAACCACAGATAAAATATAATAATGAAAATATTAAATACGTTAAAGAGGAAGAAAGAAAAGAAGTAAAAAATGTACAGGATATAACAAGCGGTCGAAGAATAAAGAAAACATGAGAAAAACTTAAACCGATATTCGCAGCAGTAGCGAGCAAACATTTAAAAGCAGTTAACAAGATTAGGAGGAAAGGATGGATGAAGGATGAAATATTAGATTTAATGGAAGAAAGGAGAAAAGCTGAAATTAAAACAAATCAAAAAGAATATCAACGCCTAAAAACCCTAATAAGGAAAAAATGTAGAGAAGCCAAAGAACAATGGCTGAAAGACAAGTGCGACGAAATTGAAAAGCTACCGCATGAACTTGATAATTTTAACATACATAAAAAAAAATTAAAGAAGTAGGAGGAATATACAAAAAAATTAATAGAAACGCGCTAAAGTATACAAAAAAGGCGAAGTGATAGTAGAAGAGGAAGATGTAAAAAAAAAGAATGGACAAACTATATAAAAAAACTATTCAAAGATAAAAAGAGACATATTATAAATTTTGAAAATGATGCAAGTCCGACATTACCAATATTAACATCAGAAGTAGTACAAGCTATAAAATCAGTGAATTGTAGGAAAGCGTCAGAACCCGACAGCATCTGCGTGGAAATTACAAAATTGATTGAGGAAGAAAATATAGATATAATAGTGAGGTTATTTAATATCATTTATGAAAGAAGAGAAATAACGCAGGAGTGGTGGCAGTCCACCTACTTCTATACCCAAGAAAGGAAACTCCACTAAATGCGAGAATTACAGACTAATTAGTCTAACTAATCACATACTAAAAATATTCATAAAGGTTATACATAACCGAATAAGTAAGATATGCGAAGAATCAATGTCCAACACACACTTTGGATTCCGAAAAGCAATGGGAACGAGAGAAGTTTTAGTGAGCATCATAATCTTGATACAAAGATTATTGGAGCAGAACAGAGATGTAATAGTATGTTTCCTAGATTTACAAAAAGCATTCCATACAGTAAATCATGATAAATTAATAAAATGTCAACAAAAACTGGAATAGACCAACAAGACATAAATATAATCAAACAGATATATTGGGAACAGACAGCGGCTTTAAAAACAGAATATTACATTCCAATTAATAAAGGTGTAAAACAAGGATGTAGTATGTCACCATTACTGTTTAATTCATACGCAGAAAACTACATCGAAAAATATTACAAGGACGTCAAAGTAAATGAAAAGGTAGTAAATAATATCCGATATGCAGATGATGTGGCGATAGTAGCAAACACGGCACAAGATATACAACTATTTTAAATTGTATCCACAGTGAAAAATTCAGGACTACGCATAAATGCGCAGAAAACGAAAAAGCGATGATATTCAGCAATACCAAGAAAACATACCCAATAATGACAGTGGATGGGGAACCAATAGAAGTGTTGCCAAATCGTTTAAATATCTCGGTTGCTGGTTGAATGATGAAATTAACCTCGATAAAGAAATCACAATAAGAATCAAACAGGCAAGATCAGTATTTATCCAAATGAGATCTTTGTTCAGTAATAAACATTTAAGTCTGAAATTAAGATACAGGATGTTTAAGTATTGTGTATATTCGGTTTCATTATACGGAGCGGAGGCGTGAACGTTAAAAAGCACAACGATGAAAAATCTAGCATTCGAAATGTGGGTTTTCGGGAGAATGCTGAAGATATCATGGACTGACCGTATATCGAATAGAAAAGTTGTGGAAAGAATAGGGCAAAATAAATTAGCCATTATCAAGAAAAAGAAATTAGCTTTTTTGGGCCACATTATGATGCACGATAGATATCAGTTGATACAGTTAATTATACAAGGCAAACTAGAAGGATGTAGACTAAAAGGACGCAGAAGAATGTCGTGGATGAAAAATTTGGAAAATTGGACGGGATGCTCAGCCAACGAACTAATACATTTAGCCAGAAACAGGATCAGTTTCTCACTCATTGTAGTCAACCTTCGTTAAGAAGAAGAAGAGTTAGTAAACTGTACATTTACAGATTTGTTCTCATTTATTTTTATATTCCATTTGTTGAATCAGTTTTGAGCTCTAATGAGTGCTGTTTTAAGATTACTACTCGTTGTATTTTTATCAGTATCAGAACAATCTTTGAACATAACGTGAGATAAGTTGGAATTTGTTTCGTAATATAGCATTCAGTGGAAATTGCTTAGATAATCTATATGCAATGTTTTTTTCACTTGTTAGTTTTAGTAATTCTGCAGTGATCCATGCTGCATAGGTTTTGGTTTATATTGTAACTGGCATTCATTTAATATAGTAGTAAAAAACTACTAAAACTTTTCATCAATTGTAGCTTATAGACAAGATGCATCCTGATTATGTAAGCGATTACGAAAATGATTTTTATCAAAATAGCAGTTATCAACTTTGTTTTGTAAGTGATGATTTAAAGAAACTGTAAGTATGCTATCAATTTCTGCGTGACTAGTAAAATCTAGATTGACAATATCACATGTTACATTTAGATTTAGTGTATTTTTTTCTAAACTACATATAATAACATCATCCAGACAAGATTGGCAGTTACCATTAGGTATCTAGAATGTCGGTTGACGATTATTACAATATAGGAATTCAAGAGATTTAAATAGTCAACTCTAGAATTTTTTTTTCCTTTATTTTTAATTGAGTTTAGGTTATAAAACCATTACTACTCATTGTACATATAAATTTATATAAACTAAACGCTAACGCTAACAAATGATTTATAAAATAGAAAGATAAATAACAACTAAGACATATAAGGAAAATACACTATACGAGGATGTAAAGGTTACAAAATAATATTGGATTTATATATATAAGAGACCAGTGCTATCAACACAAGAGGATTATTTAAGGATAGGAGGTATGCAATAGAGTATGGAGGGAAGATACCTAACTGTATCCCATCAAGTAAGTTGATATTCACCTGTTATACCCGCAATATTACCTAGAGGATAAACTATAGTATTTATTTCATTTAGAAAATTTGAATTAGTTCTGGATCATTGGCTATTACTGAAATTAAATCGTTGTTTACTCCTTTAAGCTACACGCTTAATATATTACAAGTAGACAAGTTCGTTTATTACTGTGTGCGTGTATATAAATTATTATTCCCCTGATCTCTTATATTTCCTACATTGAGCATGATGCCGATAACCAGGAATCCTCAGAATACAACCAAGTCTCAGTTAACATTAGGATATCATAAACGAATGAGTGGGAATGCGGAAAAACTTTGACATCATCAAAGTGCATGCGGAGACTATTAACGTTTAAAGGAAATATATTTATTTTAGTCCGCCCTATACTTTAGTGAGATAAAATATATGTACAAACATATACACAAACACGTATGCACATATACACGTACACATATAAAGTGAAGTAAGAGTCAAGAACACGATCGAGGGAGTTGGAGGAATTACAAAAAATGAAGTAATTAAGAAGATAAAATTAACATGACAAAATAAAAAAATCGCTATGAAATTAGCGATTAACTTCGATGTTATTATTTTGTTTTGTTAATTCATAAAATCACTACTCTCCAATACATCAACATTAAGAAGATAAAAGTATGATAAATAGATAAAATGACCAGCATAGAACTAAATATAAATATAAATTTATGTAGTGCAACCGTGCTATATAAGTTTCAAAGCTATTATGTAGTAGTCATACTACCGCCACCGAATCACAGATGAATTTGCATACCTGGTCAGTAGTGAATATAGATCTCTCCGTCCCAGTTCCAAACAAACTAGAATCCGTAGTCGTGTAATTTTTAAACAGAGCCGAAATTTCAGAGGTTAAGTTCTCATTTATAAACATGAAAGGGTTCGAAGTATTTGAAAATGATAATCAAAGTTCACCGTTGGATATATTCTTTCCTTTTCGGTTGTTCAGCAAGGCGTGCTTTGTACTTCGTCTGCAAAACTTGATTATGATACCTGGATAAGCTTGCTTCGGAGACTTTTTCAAACGATGACAGCAGTCTATATCTTCAGGTTTTATAGTATTTTGTAATGTTGCACCGATTTTTTGAACAACTTGAATAACATCTTAATTCTGAACAGTCGGGACATTACTAATAATAATATTATTGACTCGGGAATATTGCTCTAACTTGTTGATTTTATACCTCAGTTCATTATATTCCAATTTTAAACGTCTGTTTTCGCTTCTCAATTCATTTATAACACTCAATGCACGGTTGAGTTTATCGTCGATAGATTCTTTTGATTCTTTCATCATGTTTGTCACGTTTATAAGTTCTTGTTTAATATCTGACAAGTCGATATCTTCTTTCGTCGTTTTTGACTTTTGTGAATTATTATGTTCTCGACAGTCCTTACACTGCCATACCAGCTTTTTTGAGTTAATCATTGTAGTCAATGTAGAGTGGGCCAGACCAGAGCAGCTAAAATGTATATTTCCGCTACGGTTAAAACAGGTCGTGCAGTCGCTGTTTTTGGCATAGCCAGTGATCATTTACAGCAAGACGATATGTTAGATATATAGATGTAAAGGAAGCAAAAAGGATACTCTAAAATAACTATTTCGTTCCAGTTAGGATGTATACACTCACACACACACACTCGCGTAGAGCACTGTAATAGTAGACAACGATTAGAGATGTAGCGACGGAAACTAGTATTTTTTAATTCACCTTTATCAAAATATCGAAATATACGTAAAAAAAACAAATACCATATATAATTCGGAAATGAACAGGAATTCTGCAAAACTAAGTTGAAAAATGAATCCCTGGTAAAAATTTACACCGGTCTAATATATATTAAATATTTTACACTTAATTAATAAAAGGACGACAAATAGCGAGTAGTTTCAGACACGTGTGAACTGTACGACGAACAATAATAACAATGTAAATCGTAGAATTACTATCCCCCTTAAATATTTCGTGGCACATTGAATGAAAACTGCAATATATTTGTTAGGAAAATAAATAAAAATTTTAAATTTAATGTAAAAATTAAAACAAATAGAAATTCATATAATACTATTAGTATTGAAGATTATGATAACTTAATGAGTAACAGCTAAAATGTGAGTAGAGCATTATACGCAGAAACTAAAATATAGGAAACCAATAAAAATGGTACTAAAAGAAGTACCTGTTAACGTAACACTGAATGAAATTAGGGAAGAAATCGAATCTAAAATTAAAATTGATGATATCAAACAGTTTACAAAGAAAAATTCTGAAAATCATATAATTAAACAACCCATTTTTACAGTTATATTCCCAGCTAACACAAATATTAGGAGCATAATAAATATAAAACAACTTTGTTATTGTTTAATACCCAGTGTAAAAAAATGTAAACTTCGTAATAAAGTTATCCGATGTTTTCGGTGCCAGGCCTACGGATACCTATCTTATAATTGCTTTAAAAAGTAAAATGTTTAAAATGTAGCGGTCAGCATTCTCTTAAATAATACACCGAAAATAATCAGATAAAATGTGCTAATTGTGCAAATAAGCATACATAAAACTCAAAAACCATAAGTCTATGATTGAATTTTAAAACAGCGTAAAATAATATTTTAAATAAGAATCCTATAACTAACAGTCAACCAGAAATAGTAATAACGGTAATAATATAAATAATAGTAGTTATAGGAATAATAAGTTCAAGGCTAATATTAATAAAAATAGTGACAATGGCAATAGTAATAATAACAATGATAATAATAACTTAAGAAATGAAGGTGATAACCCAAAGTGCACTTATGTACAGGCTCTTAATAGAAATAAATATATAGGAAGAAGTCGCGATAAGGAGAATAATTGCGATTTATCTTATGTAATAACAGCGTTTAAAAACTTTGCCAACTGAAGCAATAGTCGCCTTGGAAATTCGGTTTAATTCACGCATACGTTTACGCTATTATCCCGTGTTATGGAGTGTGTCATGGTACCTCTAGTAAAACTTGCACAGGATGCTCCTTGTTTCAAAATGTAAGACCAGTGTATTTACTCGGCAATATAAGTAAGACTTTTGAAAAAATACGCCTAGTCAGATTAAGGGCTTATAGCGAGAATACATCTATCATATCTAACTAGCAATTTAGTTTTCGACTTGAACTATGTATAATGGTGCAGCTGGCTAAAGTGTGTGTGACAATATTAGTGATAATTTTAACCGAAATAAAAATTCTGGAGTAGTCTTGACGGGCATAGAAAAAGCATTTGACACAACATAGCATGATGGAACTATATTTAATTAAATATAATTCTCCTTCATATCTTGTGTTTACTATTAAATCTTACTTAATGAACAGAGAATTCTATGTAAAACTGAATATATAATTCTGACATACGATACATTAATGCGAGAGTACATCGAACGAGTATTTTAGGCCCATTCCTTTTTATTCTACATATATAAACGATATACCGACAATACCGCAAGTAGATATAAATCTTTACGCCGATGATACCTTTTTAATGGTGTCATCTTATAGAATAGACACCATAAGCAACAGATTATCAAAAGTAATAGATAAAATATCCAAATTTTTCTGTAAATGAAAAATCAAAGTTAATGATGAGAAAACCGAGTCAATAAATTTTACTAGACGCATGCCTCCATTGAATGATTTGGTTCGAATTAAAAACGTTCATCTCAACTGGAAAGAGCATGTAAAAAGCATTTAGGTGTCATCACGGATAGAAGACCTACATTTACCAAACATATTAGTGATCGTGCAAATAGAACAATACAAAAAATGGGGGTTGTCTATTTCCTATATTTAACAAAAAATCCACACTTTCTGCTCGAAACAATTTTTTAATATACAAAAAAGTAAACCGAAATTACTAAAATTACTTTTTATGCCTCCCCAGTCTGGTCTTATACCAGTAGAAGTAATATAAACTAGGTGCAACAAAACCATTGCCTTCAAATAATGTTGAATAAACATTCAAATCTTTACACGATATGTTAAAATACCCTATTTCAAGAAATGATTAAAGGTATAAAAGATATTTTTTTGACATGTTCGGATATTTCAATAGTAAATTCTATGGATGATTAACCAATCTATACAACACAGATATAAAAGATATACGTGTACTTTTCTAGTAGGCCGGCTATAAATCCTGTATTACGAGCTTGCTCCACCATTGTCACGAGCAAACCTAGTATTGGAGAGCAAAATTTAAAATTTTCCTTAATATGACTTTCTATTTTCTTCACTTTAAATACTTTTAATAGCATTTTACTATCGATTTTTTTATATATCTTGCTTACGTCATCCATATTCTCTAATTATGCTCCTTAGATATTTCTATTCCTTGTCCTATCTGATTCTTTCCTATGCCTTTTTTTTTCTATCTGATTTATTTATTTTGTACGTTGGCCCGTCCGCACATATCAAAATATGATAGTCTAATAAGGTTGATTTTGGCAATGGAGGATTCCTTTTTTAGTTTACTTCTAGGAATATGTGAATATATTTGTAACTTATGTAGGCGAACTGGTTTCAACTAATTCATAATTCATACGGATATTTTATTAAGTCTCTGTAATATAGTTTAACCGCTCTAATTTGTAAATAAATAGAACGTACCGCATGCCGTTTGTCGTGGAGCCTTAGGCAACATATAATACGAATAAACGAAATTATGTCTTCTATGTTGGCAGGAAGATTGAAGAACCGAGGAATTACCGGAATTAAAGGTTGAATATTCCTAAATTCTTTGGCCGAATAACGATATTTACAAGCGCGGTTTCAAAATTCCTCGTACGAAAACTTAATCTCAGATAAAATGTCCCCAACCGATGTATTAAAGTAGTACGAGCCATTCTCGTTGGAGCTTTTAGCAAGTTAATACCCGAATGGCTGGGAATCCAGACAAATTTTTACACTAACGCGTTTCAGATTGATGAAAAACAGCGATTATTAAATGTGGAACTTAAAATAGCTTTGAGAGCACTATGTGAATCCATGAAAATTACTACATTTTGATTTATATTTGCAGAATCACAAAAGCGAAGGGCACTGACAATAGCAAGACACACCAATAGTACCTATTAACCAACTCTTACTTCGAAGAGATTTTTTCGGGTAGATTTTAACGGTTCATACTTTTTCGTTCTATCACTTCAGGATTTCCGCAAGGCAGAGTACTTGGACCTGCGCTATATCAGATACACACAACGACAATGCTTGCAGACGACACTGCGTATGTACACATCATGACGTGTCGAGGCATTGGAAACCCTATACACTATCGGAGGTTGGTGACCATCTGACGAAACTACTTCTGTGTATCTCTTGCCGCATGAACCCAGCGTTCTCGAATTAATTTTTAAGATTTTTGGTCCACTACCGTTCTTGACAACTGTCCACCTCTATTCGTTCTTGTATTACAGAGTACGCGGTATAGTGTATTTATTGTCGTTCCAAATTATACCTCCACAGTAGGGCTACTTCGCCTGTTTTTTATAGGATTTCCTGCGTTTTATTCATTTGTCCTAGAATGACATCGTTAGATACCTTATCTACCCGAGGTAATTTAAGAATTCGGCAGTAAAGCTACATTTCAAAGGCTTCTATTTTCTTTGTCGCTGCTACTTCCAGCGTCCAACTCTCTATTCCGTAAAATAATACCGACACAGCTTATAGCATTTTGTAGCTCGTCATCTCGTTTCCCTTATTTCCCTATTGCGCAGTAATTGTTTCATTTGTTCTTTTAAAATGTACTTCCTGCTATTTTAGTTTTAATTTCATAGTCAGGATTGGTCTTCTGTTAGTCGAGGTCCGAAATATTTACATTTCGTTACTTTCTCACTTTCTTTACCTGCAATACTTAGATGTACATTCGGTGCATGTACTTTGTTAATATCTATCGCGAGTCCTAGTTCATTGCTCGTTTGATCTATCGTGGATTCGGCAAATTGTCGGCAAAAATAACTACGTCATCGGCACTCAGCTGTAAATGTTGAAGAAAATTTGGATAGTTTAAAGGTTTTAACAACGTTCAAGAAGGGAATAAATGCAGAACTAACTCCATCGCGAGATTTATAGCCATCAGTATAAATATGTGTATAATCTTGCCAATGGATCTGAAGAATCGTATCAAAATTATTTGTGTGCAGTCATTAAAGGTATCGAAGTCTATAGATACGTGTAAATAGTTAATTTCGAAAGGTAACTGAAAATAAATCGATGGAAAATGGGGAATTGTACTATCATTATAGTTAAATAAGCGTTTGGCACTTGTACAAAGGAGAGGGCGTTTTATGAAAGAAAATCTCCATTTCTACGAATAACTAAAGGAAAATGCTAGGATATGTATGAATCTTGTAAAGCACTGAATTTAAGCATACACATATCACTTAAGAATTGTCATCGAATGGAAAGTGGGGGAATTTTACATTCAATTTCTAAAGCGGCAACTGGAGTTAGTCGCAAAGACAGGCATTCTGTACAATGTTCAGTTTGTTTAACGAATTATAACATGCGTAGGAAACTGCCATAATCCATAATAATGCTGCGTATGTAGGATTTGTAAATGATAAGCATAGAAGCGTGATCATCTCCCCAGCTTTTGTAGGACAAAACTTTAAGAATATGCAATCTTTTGAATATTTTTTAAATAAAATTCAATTCGAATGTGATCCGACCAAGAGACCTAGATATCTAAAAGAAGCAGCATAGTTGATCGGAAGTACTATCTATATGAATACTTAGAGATGATGCGTACCCAGTCGTCGATAGGTAAAAATAGAATATACACATTTATCAGGAGATATGCTGAGATTCGTTTGTGATGCATTAATGGCTGAATTTATATAATGGACCCATTCATTAATAGATGACCCCCGACTGTAAACTACTATGTCATCTGCATGTGAAAGAATATTTGAATCAGAATTGACGTTTATATTAAGAATGTCAGATATAGAGGTTAAATAGGGTTGGGCTTAAAAAGGAACCTTGTGTAAGACCTAAATATGAATGGCGGACTATATGCGGATTGTTTGGGTCTGGGAATATTAATCTTCTATTGAGAAACAAGGAACAGATACATCGATAAAGTTTTTCGGGAATATTGAAAGCGATGAGTTTCTGGAACAGACATGAAGAGAAGCGGATTTTATATCTAAAAAAACCGAGACTAAGCAATTTTCGTATATGTCAGCGACAAAACGAGAAAGAAAATCGAACGAGCTCAGCCCTGTCTGAAACCATACATATCGAATGGTAAAATTCTATTGTTTTCAAGCCACCATTGTAAATGGATGTTAAGGAAGCGCGAAAATTACGCCATACCGGTGAGATTATTCCACTCTACATACAAATATATCTTACATTTTTAATCAAATTTGGAAATTATTACTAACACTCCATGCATCTGTATGTATAAATTTTACAGCAATTCCCTGATATTACGCTAAATTATATATATTTCCACGTGTGATATTATCTATATATACTGTATGTCGGAAAATATATATGTATAAAATACGCGGTAGAGAAATTTGTGCCCAAATATTAATATGAATATATAAGTATGTATAAATGTATGTCCATATACACGCTGTCTCAATCACATTTGAAAATTAATTTTTACTGCTACCACTGCATGTGTGTATATATAAATTTTTATATGTTTTGCTAACACCGCAACACCTATATATATATATAAACAATAATACCATTAATCAAATTTGAAAATTAATACTGTGATTTCATGCGTCTTTATAATTTTTTTTTTTAATCGTCTTGCAACAACCTCAATTCCTCCATATATTTTTTTTAAGCGGGAGGGGGGAAAATTTTCGAAAGACACTGATATAATAAAGGATTTTAAAGGATTTTTTTAATGCAGCGCACACAAGTATGCAGTGCAAGAGATCCAAAATCAGCGTGTGGGATTTTTACCCACTAAAAACCCCCTCCGTCTATAAAACACACACAAAAAAAGGGGTTTAAATAATATGATGAAGGTCTCGGGGTGAATGAAGAGACCTCCACACTTAAAATTAGCTTATTGCGATGGAAGAAGGGATGAGTATATATAGAGTTCCTTCTTCCATCAAACTAAGAGTAACGAGTTTATACATTAACTACAATGTAACTTAAAGTTTAAAAAATATTATTCATAACTAAAAAAAAAAACCAGATAATATGGATATTATCTTACATCCAAAGAACAAACAAAAGGCACAATAAAATAAAATCTTATAACAAGAAGACTTTCATACCGAAATAAAATAAAACAAAAACTAATAATACGGATATTATCTTTATTTTAAAAAAACCTACATAATACAAACATTAAAGAAAAAAAAGAAGAATAGAGAGCGAAAATGAAGATCATAACAAATTGCTGTGACAAATTTGTAAAAATAGTTAAATTTAAGTATTAAAATAGTCAAATATAAAATATAATTACATATTGAAACATAGGGCAATTAAGCACGCTATATAAAAAAACCCGGCAAAACACTGTGATGGTATTAGGATCACGGTTGATTTAAGCGTTAATTGTAATATTATGAAAATTTGAATTTTAATCGCATGACCTGTTTAGCCAGCAAAAGGAAACTTCCAACTTGTCTACTAAGAGAATATACATAAGCGCAGTCAATAACAAATTTATGTCGAAGGGCAGTGAATGCAGGGCAAACAAATGATAAATATCATCAACCTCACCTACCGTACAACAGGTGCAGACAGGGCCACTAGCAAGCCGGAACCTATGAAGATAAGAACCAAACCTGCCATGACCCGTCAACACCTGAGCACTGTTTAAGTTGATGTCGAATCTCAACATTTTTAACAGCAAAGATATATCTGGCAGAAATGTATACGTCTTCCTACAGTTTCAGCATCATCCCACCTGCCTTGCCACTTCCCAATCAGCAAAGAAGCGATGTTTTTTAAATTTTATATTGGACACAGACTGCTCCGAAATATTCTCCAGCAGGTTAGAATGCTTCTTGTGACACGCCTACCTCCTGAGCCTGCGTTCACCCGTGAGAGCCCTATCCACAAGAAATAAATCCAGTGGCAGGACCCCACAGATAACACAAGCGGCAGAGGTTAGTGTTGTCTAGTATAAGGAAGCCATTCTAAGTAGAAATTTCCTTTGCTGTTTGTTGGCTAGACCAATAACTCTTTTATTAACATATATGGCCACACCATACCCAAAATGGGCCTGATTGAGGCCTTTATATAATATCGAACGTTCCCTAAAGGATAAACCCCAAGTATTTCGCTGTGAACGCAACAACTTATTAAAAATATCCATACATTTTGTAGAAATATACTGGAAATGAGGAATGAATGATAATTTAGGAAATTATTCTTAAATATGTTATAGATGCAGTATATAAAATACTCGAATTAGATAACAATTCAAGTTCATTGATCTGACCAACAAGCGAGGTCTTCCCAAAAACAGAAATTCCTCCATATTAGGCTAAATTTTCTGACATATACATTGCTACCTTTTTTCACAAACCATACAATATGTGTGGCATTGTAACACACGCGATTACCGCACGTGTGCAAAAGTATATACATATATAATATGCGCAGTAAAGAAATGCGGGAATCAAAGTAAATATAAATATAAATATATATATATATATATATTATATATATATATATATATACCAATTGCATTGAAAGGCACTATTTATATGCAATGCAGATGCGCATGCACATTACGGTGATATATAAATAACATTTCCTATGATAAAAGCATTTAGAAACGACTGAGCAAAAATTGCTCCCAGAATTTTTAAAAATAGAAAATTAATTTTAAGTTCACGATTTCTTGCTACCAGTTAATCTCGACAAAATGTACATTATTACATTAATGATAGACCTCGACGTCTATTTTCGTCTAATGTAAACCTGAACCCCCTATCTATCATACAACTCTTAAAAACAGCCCAAAACCACTAAACACTTTAATCCCATTTTCTCAATGGGCATTTTGTTTACAAATAGGACTGTAGCGTCATACCACGCGTATTTCAATACTGCTTAATTTTCATATAAACAATTTTCCTCGATTTCTAATCGTTTGCAATTTATCGCGAAAAAGTCGAATTTGAGAAAAACCTGCAAGGTCTGACATTTTTGGGTTCGGTTTTAAAATTTATTCGCGATTTTTTTGCTTTATATAGTAGATTTTATATAGTTACACCAATATTAGAAGATGGGACCGTTTGAAAGTTCATACAGCCGTGGCAACTCTGAATCAAAGTTGTGGATTTCCCCTATTTGCCACCTCTATTATTCAGTAGGTATTCATCGGATCGGAAGATAGTCTAGATACACTTTAGATAGGTTATAGCATAGACTTTAATCTCTATCGAAAAAAAAAAACAGTTTTTCATTGCGATCGATAGTCTACTTTCTTGGCGACCTTTTGTCTGAAATGGAAGGTTTATATATCAAATGAAAGTTCTTACAGTATACTTTAAGAAAAGTTATATATGTTAGGTATATAGATTTAATAGAAAAGGAGCTATAAGCGCCGAAATTAGAAAACTTTTAAGGAAATTTTGGTTCCATCGAACTTTGAACTTTTCTAAAGGCGGTACTTTACATTGGACGGGTTCAAGATCAAGTTCATACAAAAGCTAATATATAGTAAAGTAAAAACGGTGATATCGGGTGACACTTAAATATAATTAGAAAAACAGCTTTAAAGATCGTTTAATAGATCTAAATAGAAATTTTGCAAATTGCAAAAGTCTTCAAACTTGGATTTCTTTGCGATTTGGTTCCATCGAACTTTGAACTTTTCTAAAGGCGGTACTTTACATTGGACGGGTTCGAGATCAAGTTCATACAAAAGCTAATATATAGTAAAGTAAAAACGGTGATATCGGGTGACACTTAAATATAATTAGAAAAACAGCTTTAAAGATCGTTTAATAGATCTAAATAGAAATTTTGCAAATTGCAAAAGTCTTCAAACTTGGATTTCTTTGCGACCATTGATCGAAACTGGAAGATCTAAACGTCGTTAGAAAGGTTACGATCCGAATTTTAAACAAAGTTATGTACCATAACATTGTAAGATTAATATGAACAGAGCTATAAGTGGAGGAAAAGCGAATGATATAAAAACTTTCGACTTCCCTACAGCCAGTGCAATACATCGGATAGGTTAGAGGTAAAGTTTGGGCAAATGACAATGGTCGGTAGTAAAAAAAAAAAGGTAATAACGTCGATTGCAATAATGACGATAGGGAAATGGCTTTAAGGGATAGAGGAGTTTAATGAAAATTTTGGTCACGGCTACTGCCAATGTTGTTCTATATAGACGATTCAGTGTTATGTCATTGAAAAGTAAATAGTCTGACTTGATTTTCTTCAGAAAAAGCGAATTTTTGCTAAATTCCATCTAAAGTAGTGAAGCGGACATTGCGCTTTTCCCCTGCCACCATAATAGGTTAACTTCCAGCCAATGAACTCCGCTATTATTCTATATAGAGACTCGGTATATATAATTAAAATTTTTCACTATAGGATAAGGTAAAAAAAAAAAACGGTATTACCTTTAGACAGCTATTACAAAAATTTGAAAAAAGGGATAATTTGCAAAAATCTCTACCCCCTTTAAAACTATACTTTTCAAATATTTGGGTGATAGCTAGCAGACAGACAACTAAATCAACACTAGAATGTAGAGAAAGTCCTACAAAAAGACCCAATTAACAAACAAACAGTAACATTACCGACAAATCAGTCTATTAGCCAGACTATTGCACCATCCAGTGATGCAACATTGCAACCTGCTTATGACGTTGATATGGAGAGTGAATCGACGGTTGATCGATTATCTACAGTATGTAAAAATACACCACCACCAATAGTTGTAAGCAGTAGCAAACTTCATTTCTCCGCATTTAAAAAAGATATCCTTGATAATTGTGTGGATAAGACTAACACAATATTTAAACCAGCCAAAGGATTCATTCATATATTTACCCGCAATGAAGCTGACTTTCGTAATCATCCAAACCATATCGAGTGGTAGGTGTTTCTTCTTCCACGGCACCCGAAGAAATTGCAGAATGCCTTACCATGAAAGAGCATGAAATTTGGAAAATTACAAACATTTTGGAAACAGTTAAAATTAGAGATAAAAATAACAAAATTATAGATCGAGTTAGGAGGACATATTCCTTGTTCTATGTAGACCACGAGCCATCGCCAAATAACAAGGATGTCTATGACATTAAATACTTACTAAATTGCAAGGTTTCAGTAGAGCCACTAGTTAAAGTAAGAACAATCCCACAATATAAGCGATGCCAGAAATAGAATCATACAAAAGTTAATTATCAAAAGATTTCCGGCTTTAAGTGTGCAGATAATCATGAATCTGCTTCTTGCAATCTTAAGGATCCCAAGAAGTTCAAGTGCATTAATTGTAATGGAAACCGCTCTTCTAATTATAGGGGTTGTGAAGCTTACTGCAACCTGATGAATGCAATCTCAAAACCTAAAACAAATGTAATACAACGCGTTCAACAAAGCATACCCCATCTGCAAAGGTTCAACCTGGTAAATCATATGCTGAGGCAACGAGTAGTGCTGCAATGACAACACCTCAGAAACAAAAACAGCTTTCTCGCAAGCTAAGAAAGCTATTAAAGTGGTGACTTTGGCCGATGTTAATAAAACTCTTCAAGATCTTATTAAACAGTTCGCCGCCATAACGAATCGCATCTCCATGCTAGAACAAGCCTCTACCCCACTTAGTAAGAAGGAAAAATCGAAAGAAAAATGGCTGAATCTTTTAGAGTCATCGCATGGAACGCTAATAGTCTTCGTCGGCGACAGAAGGAACTTGAGACCTATCTCCATGTCAATAAGATTGATATAGCGTTAATCTCTGAATGTCATCTCTATCAAAATGTGCAGGTATGCTCTCCTAATCAGGCAGAACATCCAACACTTTCAACAACAGGAATTCTGTCGTGATTATATGCAATGTACAAATGTATCAGTTAATTTCAATAACAGTGAAATAAATATAGCTGCGGCCTATTCGCCTCCACGCAAACGTGGACAAAAAGATATGGAGCGCAGACACTACAAAGAATTTCTGAGACATTTGGGTAACAAATTCATTCTGGGAGGTGACTTTAATGCCAAACACACGGCATGGGGATCGTCGATTACTCGCACGGAAGGCAAACGGTTCTTCAATGCCATTAAAAGTACACATTGCAATTTCCTATCAGGAAGAAAACCGACTTATGGGCCAACTGACCGACGAAAGAAGCCAGACCTAATCAACTTCTTCATCATGAAAGATATTGCAACTAACTACATGGTTATTGAAGATGTAGAAGACCTGTCTTCTGTTTACTCTCCATTGCTATTAACAGTAAGTGCAACAGTCATAATGAAGGGAAAGAAAGTTACCCTCGCAAACAAATATACAGACTAGGATCAGTTTCATTATGAATTAGACCAACAAATCAGTCTTACAGTGAGACTCAAATCTACTGTGGAACTCGATGCTCAAGTTGAACAACTCATTTCAGCAAAGCTTGCTACACCTCCTACTAGGAATAATGGGCGTGCAAGAAATTACATATCCTTTCGAAGTTCTCCAGAAGATTGCTGAGAGAAGGAAAGCACGACAGGAATGGCATAAGTCACATAATCCACAAGATAAAACCATTTTCAATCACCTGAATAACCAGCTAAACAGATTAATTAAGGAAATACAACAAAAAACAGTTGCAACATATCTTGAAGAGCTTAGTCCCCATGCTGATAAAAACTACTCTTTAGAAAGCTACCTACAGGATAAAGCAACCTATTATACAAGTTCCACCACTTAAAGATGAAGTTGGAAATTGGATAGAAAAGATGCAGAAAAAGCAGAGCTTTTTGCTAGACACTTAGCAACAGTCTTTCAGACATTGAACTCGATACTCGCCGTTTGAAACAAATGAAACTGTATGGCTTGATTTAACATTAAGTACTAATTTATATATATCTGTAAGTTAGTAAGAAGCCTTTCTCGCTGGAACAAGTGTCTTCACACCCGTCTTTATGTTTAACACTAGTTTTAAGCATATACACCATCATAATAATTGTAATACTTATTTGAGCGTAGTGTTAAGATCGTATTAACTCTTAAAATAAAATAATAATAATAAAAAAGAAGTAATCAGAATTCAGTGTATGTCACACACACACTCTCCTCTCCTCCCATATATATATATATATATATATATAAAAACTTGAGAGGATGGACATTTGTTATCGATATCAAGACAAAAATTGTTCATAAATTTACCAGGAATAAAATAATAATTAGTATTATTACATTTAAATTAATTTTGTTTAAAAATGTATACCAGTGAGACAAGTACTTGTTCAATAAATATCATTACAATTTTGTCCAAGCAGAAAATTATCAGGTGAAAATGAATTATATTTACTTACCACAATATACACTGAGGTTGAATATACAGACAATCTTATGACTTTCAATGTAACCACAATATACAACACCTGCTGCCTTACACACAGAATAATTAGCAAAAAATTATGGTTGCCCATACTTTCAACATAACTGGTTCCAGAAAAACAAGTATTGCAGGCAACCATGTAATCTATTGGCTTCCAGTGAAACTAAATATAAGAACAGAATCCATATAACTAAAACAAGAACAGTTGGTTTGTCCATTTACGAGTACATTTTCCCACATTCTGTAATGGAGTAATGTGCTGCTGGGACACATATGTCCTGTTGGTGGTTAAAGGGTTAAATACTGTAGATGAAATGAACACAGGGGGTAATTATATATATGCATTAAAATCTCCATAAGGACTTAGCTATAATGCACAAATCTACAACAAATGACATAACACTTACTTGAAAATCGCACCAGTTTCTACCCCATTTTCAGTATAAAAGTGTGATGGATTTGAAGGGTCCTTTTAGGCTAGATTTGTAGTAAACATTTGGACAAACATTCCTTATTAAGAATTTTCTTGGATCAAATGTATATTATTAAGTTTGTTAGAGAAAAGGGAAAATTGTTGATAGTATGTATAAGATAGGGGTTTTACCCAAGGAGGTAATGCCCTTTTTGGTCTTTACAAGTGGGAAGTCCATGCAATTTTTTTTCATGTACTTGTATATACTTGAATTTACAGGGGCTCTATGGTTCTAACCAACACTGATACCCAAGGGGTTTGCTACCCAATGGGATAATGCCTTTTGGGTCTCCACAAATCCACAAGTGGGAAGCTGTAGGGATCTAATTATGATAATTGTTTATATATATTTCTTTTAAAAAGATTGTTCAAGCATTCATATTGAATAGTTTCTATTCAGTTTCCTATGATAGGAAACAAAATTCATTAAAATGACTCATATCATAATAAACAAAATGTAGGCTAATACACAGTAAAAGAAATTGTCTGATAGTAAGAATGAGCAATACTAAGTTAATTTTTCAATACTTGTATTTATTTGTTTATGAAGTATAGAGCTGGGAAAGTAGTAATAAAAAATGAAATGTATTATTGAATTACATTTTGCTACATTTTAGCTTTCCTCTTTCAAGGATTATCAGGTTGCACCACGTGAAGGTATGTAGCATAGCAACCCAGGCCAAACCAGACATCATAGAAAAGTTCGACTGAAATCCAGAGTAAATGTAAAATAAGATATTTAGGTAATTTTGTTGTTAACAAGTAAAACAATCATTGAAACATTTTTTGTGGACCTGAAAAAAAATCATTTGCAACATTTCAGCTCCTCTTATGAGAAATACCAGGCTGCACTGCATGTAGGTATTAATAATCATGAAGAAGTTAGATCCCAACATTGACAGAGCAAACAGATTAGGATACGAAGTTTTAAAAAAATATTTGAATTGGAAAACTTTACCAAATTCAAATGCACAAAATATATACATATTAACATAATTTGAATGTGATTTCAATTGGTTTAATTTCAATTGATGAATTATAAAAAAACATGAAACATTTCACATGCATTAAATAGAATAGTTAGATTTAAAAACATTCAAAGGATTTGATATAGTTTTGTTCCTCAGTAAATCTGTTTGTTTTTTTTTACTCTAATAACACACTGTAATGGACATAAAAAAGTTATAAAAAAGATCCACAACAAGATCATACCAATTTATGGATATACACATTATTTTGTGCAAACTACCTTTTTTTTGCTCATAAATACAAGCTGCAATGGAGATAAAAAAGTATAAAAAGATCCACAGCTAAACCAAACCAATGTATGGATAGTACATTATTAATAACTTGTCCAATTAAAAGAAATAATTATTATTTTAATAAAATCTTTATAACAATGTTATCAACTACACATGTATCAGAACAGGGAGCAAATACTTTGATGGAAGTAGAATTTCATACATGAGAAAATGCAATGTACAATTGGCCATGACTAAACACTTGGTCTTTCAGGAATAAACATAATTTATTCACTGTCTGACCTTGTGCTTTATTTATAGTCATTGCAAATGCTTGCCAGTAATTAAAACTGAATAAATTTCACTCAACCTCTCTCTATTCCCTTGTCTTCATATTTAAAACAGAAATTTTGCAATATGCAACATTTTCCATGAGGACTGGATATTATTTTACACTTAATAAAATATTCATCCAAGGTTCACAACCATACAAGTACCATTGCTTAATCTGGTCAGTTTTTTAATAAAAAAATTATACAACCGACTTTTAAATTAAGCTTGTGTGGTGGTAGACCTGATGGGGTTTCTTTATTAAGTGGATTAACTTCATGGATAGCTGCATATGTATCTAAAGGCAAATCAACAAGTGATTTATCAATCAATATTTCTTCAGTTCACCTGGAAGCATGTCCAGTATTTGTTTATTTAACTCATGAACATCACTTTGCTTTGCAGCTAACAAAAGACAATGATGAAGTAAATGTGGACTATTTAAACTGATGCAATCATCATAAACAAACAATATGAGAACACTCAAATACCTGATATTTGAAACAGAACTGATTTTATTGAATATGTTCCAATGCATTCTAGAATTTTCAAAAATTCAATCTCTCACAGATTAACACATATTCTGCATTAATTTCATGACAGTAAATGTGTGAACAGCTTGGTAAATTTAACACAAGTGTGTACTTGATCAGCAAATGTTTCCATGTTCTACAAGTAAAAATTGCCACTAGTTGCCATAAACTAACACCACTGTACCGCCAAATGGACATTGTTGATAATCAACTCACGTGGAGTTCATTTCAGTCGGTTATTGTTAGTTGTGTTCTTTGCGTTATCTAAGTATAGATTACAAAGTATGATAAGATTATTTGAACGTAATTTATAATAATAATATCAACATATGAAGCACGTTTAAACACAAGAATATTATCCACATTCGGTGATATACTTTAAATTACTATATATGTATATAAATTATAAATATTTATTTATTTCGTATTATAAAGCTGAGCACCGGTTTAAAAAAAAAAGGGGGAAAAATGGTATGCAAGTGTGGGAAATGTAGTAAAGGAATGAACATTCGGTTATTTAGTGTTTGCAATGTGAAAAACAGTATAGTGAAATAAAATGTAGTGGAGAAATGGAAAATTTATTAAAAACTAGAGTGGAAAAGAAAAAAATGGAGGTGTGTTGACTGCAATGAAAAGGATTAAAGGTTTGAAAATAATATAATCATGGACAAAATAAGTACAGTTTTAGAAACTGTTCAAGAGATACAATACAAAGTGTCAAAATTAGACAAAATAGAAAGGTCGGTACAGTTTTTTGCAGAACAATATCAGAAGATATCTGAGGAAAATATGAAATTAAGAACAAGTGAATCAAAAAGTTGAAAAGTTGTTAGAAAAAATAAAGAAAAGGATAATATTAGGAATTTAATGATAAAAACAAATAAATTGGAACAATACACAAGAAGAGACAACATTGAATTACATGGAATAATGGAAAATAAAGACCAAAATATAAATGACATAGTAATAGCTGTAGCAGCGAAAATGGGAGTGGAATTAAATTGTGAAAATATCCAAGCAGCCCATAGGCTATTTAGCAGACATGAAAATAAACCGAGGCCAATAATTGTAAAAGTTGGTTGTCAGAAAGAGGATGAAATTTTAAAAAATAAAAGAACATCAATATACAAGAAAGAGATAATAAAAAACGGAGTGGATGGGAGAAAAATATATGTAAATGTAAATTTAACACAATACAATAAGCAGTTACTGTATGATACTAAAATTTGAGCTCAGCAAATGAACTTCAAATATGTATGGACAATAAACGGACATGTTTATGGAAGAAAAGAAGATGGAAGCAAAGCAATTAAAATATTTAATAATGAAGAAATCGTTAGGAAATTATTTTAACTACATCGGTGATCAAGTTATTCTACATCTATCAGTAGCTTATTGTAATTATTAGTTTAATGTTTATAGTTAAGTATTATAATTATTGTATTCATGTAAGGATACGTGGGAATAAAAGGGGAATGTATATATAGATAGATAAGGAGCGTGAAGGAAAAAATGTGAATGGCAGCATATCAGTTTTAGATGGGAAAGACGAATGTATTTCAAAATATAGAACAGTGGATGGAGAATGATGAGAAGGAAGGAATTAACATATTGCGCTTGAATGTACGATCATTAAATAAAGCCTGGTTAGAATTAGAAGGATTTCTGAAACATGCACATATTCAAATAATGATAATGACTGAAACCAATGTCAGGGAAGAGGGGAATTATAGAATGTATGAATTGGAAGGATATAAACAATATTATATTAAAAAGTAAAAACATTATGGAGGGGGAATTTTGATTCTCATGAGAAACTTATGTATGTTTGAGTGAAGTCAAGTTAATAATTTTGAACAATATCAAGTGCTCATAGAGGAAGTAGCCATAGAGATGAAGAGAAATAACAATTATGGCATGTTTAAGTAAAGATAGATGGAAATTTATAACAGAATTTCAATCAATGTTGGAGACCTATGACATAAGGAACGAGTTATTAGTGATCGGGGATATAAATATAGATTTAAATAAAGTAAATAATATAGTTAATAGATATGAAAATATAATTTTGGGAAATGGATTGAGTCACATAATAAGAGAAAATACAAGAGAAGAATATGTAAAGGATAGATGCACAAAATCTTGTACTGACCACATAACAGTAAGAGTCAAAGAAGGAACAAAAGTAAATTCGTTGTTAATAAATGCAAAGATAAGCGATCATTATCTAATAGGATGTAACTTGGTAAAAATGAATCAAAATATAAAGAAAGAAAAAATACGGTGTGAAATTAAAAGGAAATTTGAAAAATGAGAAATGGGAAATAATGGAACTTAAGTCTCGAACAAATGTATACACAAATAATGGAGAAATGAGAAGAGATATATAATGAGTGCACTAATGTGCATAAAAGTAATACAAAAACTAGGAGACAAGTTGCTAATAAAGAATGGATGACTAATACGAGAATGAGATATTAAAACGAAAATTAAAATTAAGGAAGGAAGAGATAGGTACTACAACAAAAAAATTGGTGAAGTAAGTGGCAATGTGAAAAAGACATGGAGGATAATAAAGAATATATTAGGCGATCATCAGAAAGAAATAGTGGATGAAATAATTAAAAAGTATATGAGATGGTGAAGAAACAGCGATAAAATATTGGATACTTTCATACAACAAGTCAATCAAATCCACAGTTGTGAAGAGAAATTATGCGAAACGTACAGATAACAAGCCACCGGAAAGTAATTTATATATACTTACAGCAACAGTAGAAAAAAAAACAAGTAATAAAAAATATGAATAAAAGGATATGATAAAGTTAGGATAAAAGATTTACAAACATGTAACGATAATTTCTACATAGTACGTACAAAACTAATAAATAAATCTATCAAAAAAAGAAATATACCGCAAGATATGAAAACTGGAATTGTAAGGCCAGTGTATAAAAAAAGGTAATCACAAATACTTAAATAATTACAGACCGATAACGATAGGAACATCCTTAAGCAAGATACTAGAAAAATATTTAAAATCAAATAACAGTATCATAGATTCGTGTCAGTATGGATACCAAGAGAATAAATGTACAACAACATTACTGTTAAATTTTTCTGAATTAATAAATAAAAACGTTGGTTCAGGCAGCAATGTTTAGTAGTATTTATAGATTTTACAAAGGCATTCGACATAGTAAGACATGACATATTAGTCAAAGATTTAGAAATGATAGGAGTAAAGAAATATTATTTAGAATGGTTTAAAAATTTCCTAAACAACAGGCAGAATGTAGTAAAAGTTTGTGATAATATGAGCAGTAAGAGAATAATGGAAATAGGAGTACCGCAAGGTTAAATATTCAACAGCCTTTGGATATGCAGATGATATAGCTATAGTAATGCCACGCAACGATATAATAGAAGCTGCTAACTTATTAGAAAAATATATAAATGAAATGAACAAGTGGGTTCACAATAGAGGATTAAAAATTAATATAGGAAAGGCAAAACTGATGTGGATAAAAAAGAAAAATAGTAAGATTATAAGTGAGTCTGAGGTGATAATACATACTGAAAAATGTATACATAAAATGGAAAGGTGTAAATAAATAAAGATTGAAAGAGTAAAAACGTTCAAATATCTCGGAATAACAATAGACGAAAATTTCAGGTGGAATGAACATATACTTCACATATCAAAAAAATTAAGGTATGTATGTATAAGTTAAAATGTTATCTGAGTGAGCAAACACTGAAAGTAGCATATAACGCGCTATGGCAATCATATGTAGAATATGGTATATTAGTTTGGGGCCAAGCGGAAAGAAGTAAGTTTAAAGGTATAAACTACTTACAAAAAAGGTGCTTGAAAATTATATGTAAACAAGAATGAAGAAATACCTATAAAAAATCTTCTGGTAAGGTTAAATACATTATTACCAAAATGCTATATTTTTACAGAAAACTGTTGTATTTTAAAGTTAAAGAAATAGAAATAAATAGTAAACAGAAAAACTATAATATCAAAAAAAGTAGAAGATATGAAGTACAATGCTGGACAAAGGGGAATAATAACTTTATATACTTATGAGTATGTGATGGTCTACATTTCTGGTACTCCAGACTCAAACATTGTTTCTACAATTCCAAAATATTTTACTTTAATTAATTTTCACATACAGCATATTTTATCAAAGAAACTCTGGTTAGTTACATCTGGTCTATCTGCTATTGTCTGACCTGTCATTCAAAGACTTTTAACTTCTGGCCAATTTGGATTTGCAGTCAAAGTTATCATCAATGTGTTGTCCTTCCTACTTGGAAGAAGCATTATGAAATGTCTGATAATATGCCGGTGACCCAGCAAATGTAAAAGGCAATTGAAATATATAGCCCAGCTGTTGGCCATCTTTCAAATTAGCTGTAATAGCTTTTTTTATTTCTTCAGGTGTTACACACATCACAGCTCCTTTGCATTGAAGGATCAGCAATTCAATCAAATGTGTGTAATAATACATCTTTATGTCCCATTGTTTTTAAAATAAATGAGTATAGGCGAGATTTGCTCTTTTTCTGTGATAAAAATTGTGCACATTTCATTATACTCAGGTAAATTTACTTGCCTAGTATGCAAATTTTATCATACATTGTGGTTGGTATATATTTTTCATCTACCAGCATTACCATCAATTTAGGTACACTACCTATGCCTTTTTTCTTAGCATTTGACTTTATATTAAGAACTTTCTTGAATCTAATGTATATTCTTAATGTTATTAAGTTTGTCAGAGAAAGGGGAAAAAATTACTCATTTACTTTGCCTGCCATTGGGGGTTTTACTTTCTATCAAACTCCAACCATTTTTGACTGACATATTTAAAAAAATGTACACTTGTCACTTAAAAAGTGCACTTAATGCATGTAGCTGGATACCTAATGCTTTTCAGTCGCTGAATAGATTACTTAGAATATAAACCCCACCGATTAGAAGGCCTCCACAAGTCCCTATACATAAAACAATTATATATATATATATATATATATATATATATATATATATATATATATATATATATATATATATATATTAAAAAAAAGGATCATTCAAACATTAATATTTTCAATAACAATTTTTGTTATAGACCTTTCCATGGAATAAAACAGAATTTGCCTAAAAGACATCACATCACATTTAATTATGTTGACTTTTTAACTACATACAAATGTATTATAATTTAAAATCATTTTAATTTAAATTTTTTACAAATCATTTTACATTATCAAAATAAAAACTTAATTTGTAAAGACTTGAAATATACTATTTAACATACTAAAAATCACACCCGATAATTAAATATATTTACATTCGTCATCAAAAAACTGGGCTGTGTATTTTACTATCATTCCGCCGAACGTTTAAATCCGTTGTAATTTTTAAATAACGTTTGTGTGTCCAATTGAAACTAAACAAAAAGAGAAAACAACAGCATTGTATTTTGCATAAAATATAAGATATTAACTATAATTCACACATTCATGAAATCATTTTCTCATTATTAATATTTTATTTTCGTCTATTCTTAATTATTTTCGATAGATTACTAAAAACTTAACACCGTTTAATACTTATATTTAAATTTGAAAAAAATTTCTTAAAACTTAAAACATTTCTTCCGCTATGTTATTAAGTATAAACTACAACTGATATGTAAACACACATAATAAAATGCAAATTATTTATATTCACAATTACCATTCACTAATTTCATAGTCCACGTTTCTATTTAAACATTACGCTGAAAACACCATAATAGCCACATTAAATTAACAAGTTTATTATTTAAAATGTACATCTTCAATACAAAAGTTTAACATTTTCCTCATTTATCTTAAAATGATGTTTCAATATGTTATAAATTCAGGTTTTCGAAACTGACTTCTACATACTTATACTTTAAATACGATAACGTAATTTCAAAACTATAATACATAAAACCAACCATTAATACTAAATGTACAATACAAATACTAAATATTAAAATCAACTTTAATTAACATAAAACAAGGCAAATTAATATATATAATCAGTTACATATTTACCTGTTTTATCTTGAAATCAGGTCAACGTATAAATATTACATGTGACAATAAATTAAATTCTGCATTTTTAAATAATAATAATACAAACTAATAACATTAATTCACATTTAAAAGAAAAATAAACAATAGTGAACACGAACAGGAAACAGGAGTAATTAAAACAAAATGGCTTCCAAATCAACTTGTCTGATACAAACCAATTAAACTCATGGTTATCAAATCAATGGATGCAAAATTATTTTTTATTACAAAATACAATTTAAATATATATTTTCATGAAAATAAATATGTTTACATTAAATATAAATTATTTTAATACTATCTACGTACATATAGCGCAATTTAACGGGCACAAATTATAAATATAACATTACAATCATTAAATAAATATCAACAGAAAATTATATATTTTTATTCGTAATTTAAAAATTCATATTATATTTTAAAATTATTCTGAATATTTGACTTAACTAATTTATTCAGGTTGTCGTTTTTTAACACACTTTACATTTATTCTACAGTGTGACTAAGCTTTACAAATGAATAATTATCAAGAACTCATACGGCCGTACTTTCACTGTCATTGAAATTTGTTTTTTCCCATATTCTACTATATAATAATTATTTTTAATAACATTATAATAACAATTATTCAAAACTTTAGCTTTGCTCTTTCAAAGTTTCTCAAGTTGCACCACTTATGTTTGAAAATGTAAACACAATATACTCAATTTTGTCTTTACTAAACATCGTGGAGCTTCTGCTGAATTTACAATATATAACAAATTTAAATCATTAGATGATGCGGGTTTTTATCGATTCAATAAGTATTTATTCAATAGGTTATTATCTCTCACTGACTTTTCGAGTTTATACACTAGCAGGGCTTGTTTGAATGAGAAATTTGAATGGTATCTAACTAAAATTACAGAGCTAATTAATTGTTCCAAATGTTACATTAACACTAGTAAAGGTCACTATCTTAGTAGAAAGGAGTGGATATCATCGGATTTAATTGAGTTAACTACATGGAAATACACCTTGTATAAATTAGTTCTTCAATTCCCAGGGAATGTAATAATAAAAAATAAATATAAACTTATATCAAAAAAGGTTCAGCAGCTCTCCAGCAAATCGAAAAAAGAATATTATTCGTAGTTACTAAATAAGCACATATCTAATCAAAAGTACTACTGGTCTATTGTAAACAGGGTAGTGGGTAAGGAAAAGTCATCTATTTCGGATCTGGTGATTAATGGCGTAAAAACATCTGTGGAGGTAACGAGAAGTTCGTATCTAATAGCTTCAATTCGTACTACAAAGAATGTGTAAAGGATCTATTATTTGATAATATAGTTTCAGTACAGTCTAAGGATATAAATCCATTTCATCTGGATAATCATAGTAGTTCGTCCGCCTTCTCTGACTTTACTCACGATGAAATACGGAATGTAATACTTTCGATGAAAAATAAAACTTCTTTCGGTTTCTATGATTCTAATAAAAGAAAATATCGACTTCTTCGTCTCGACTCTTACTTACTTGTTTAATGAATCTATTAACTGCGGGCAGTTTCCAGAAGTTTTGAAGCTAGGTATAATTACACCGATTTATAAATCTGGCGATAAAACAGTTATGTCCAACTACAGGCCTGTTTGCATCCTTTCCAATATCTCAAAAATTTTGGAAAAATGCGTCAAGGTTTTAATGTCCAATTATTTAAAGAGTATAAATTACTTCAACTTAAATCAATTTGGTTTCTTATCAGGTAAAGCTACCGATGACGCTCTCTACCATCACACTGTGTATATTACCGAAAATTTAGAACAAGGTCGTTCTATTGTTGCGGTTTATTTTAATCTAAGTAGAGCATTCGACACAGTTAATCATGTTATTTTATTGGATAAATTATATGCTTGTGGTTTTAGAGGCAGCATCCATCATTGGTTCAAGACGTACCTTACAGAACGTAGGTATGTTACTAAGATAGGAGACAAAATGAGTGATGAGGTGGTGCAGGACTTCGGGGTTCCGCAGGGTAGTGTGTTAGGTCCGTACTTATTTTTAATATATTTAAATGATTTATGTAATTTAAAGGTTACAGGAAAAATTTTAAGCTATGCTGACGATACCGTTTTGTTAGTGAATTCACGATTTCCAAATATAATGCAATTATTAGTACAGAATGATGTAAACAAAATATCCAATTGGCTAGCTATTAATCGGTTAATTTTAAATCAAAGTAAAACTAATTATGTTGTTTATAGTAATCAAGATCAAAAGTTGTGGTCAAATTTTTCGATCAAATTGTTTAATGGTTCAGTTTTAAATAGGGTTTCTGAAATTAAATATTTGGGTATCCAGCTGGACAGTAATTTATGTTGGTATGCACAGTCTAAATATCTTGCTAATAAGTTGAGAAAATTGAATTATCTGTTTTATTATCTTCGGCAATACTTTTCGTATACTCATCTCCGTCGGTTATATTTTGCCTTTTATCAACCTGTATTGTCGTATGGCATTACTTCTGGTGAGGTGGCATATGTCATAGGATCAATTTTGTCCATTAAACAATTGTATGAAATACAACTTTTGAACTTCGTTTGTAAGAACAGGAAGGGTTTTCGTATTGCAATTTCGGGGGGTAGATTGAGGTCAGCGAATGATGAAAAAGCTGTAGTTCCCCTATATAGAAAATATCATACAAGAATGCAGGCTAGTTATGCCGGTGCTGTTCTATTTAATTCGTTACCGAACGTTGTAAAGGTTGATTTAATAAATCGCAAGCGGCGGCGCAAGTATCTTGCCAAGTATATTACTAGCAAAATTGTATATAAACATTAACATTTTCAGTAGCGTTTATTATATTCTTTTGATACAGATGCGTTTTCTTAATTTCTTTCGTTTGTTCATGTTTTATTGACTTATTTATTTATTTCTTTTATTTACCTATTTTATTTTTTAATTGTGTTTTATTGATCTATATTTATATACATTTTTTTATAGTTGTTACTTATGTATGTGTGTGTATGTACCACTTTGTGTTTTTTGCTTTCTGGTCGGTGTGTAGGGGTTTGTGTGGGCATGTTATTTTCTTTGCGTACTATTGTGCTTATGAGTTAAGTTTATTTATGGGTGTCGTCATTGTTGTTTTTTTTTGTTTTTTTTTTTTTAATTTATCCGCAAGTCGCGATGCGCATTAGCGGAAGTTCTGATTACATGTTCATTTTTTACTTTAATAACACATAAATAAATGATTTGATTTGATTATTGCTAGTGTTATCGTTAACAGTATTATTATCATTACCGCCGCTATTCTTATTATTATTACGTGCATTAGTACCGCTACCCGCTACGACGAGCGGCATTTACCTCCCCTGCCCGTCGACGAATGCGACATTTATCGACTATTCTCTATAATCGATAAGATAACCAGTTAAGAATAACAATTCTTGCTTTCTTCTCGACCTCGAAAATTACCGAAATATACAATCGATGAATAAACAATATCGAACACAGAAAGTTAAACAACTTCACTACTGCGAATATTTTGAAAAAAAAAACACTTGAAAGTAGACATAGCATCATCACGCCCGAGATGATATCATCATAATAATATTCTATATAAGCTATAATAAGATTAATTTAATTTTATTATCAAGGTATAAATATATTTATTTTAATAATATTTGGTTGTTAAATTAATATAAACAATGCTCAATTGTTCTTTTATTTTATCATCCAAAACTAATATAATGACAATTAGTATTGTTGATGCAAAAATGTATGTTCAACAATCTCAGTCACATATGACTGACACTTTTATTCATGTTTTATCAAACACTAATTAGAGCAACGAAATTTCGATTGAATTGAAGGATTCAGAAATTATGCCGAATAATGAAAATCAAAGATTCGAAATTGATATTAAAAAAAAAATTAGTGGTGAGTGTCACTTAGGAATGACGGACATTATTATTGACGTTTTATTTGATGCCTGAGTGAGATATAAAGATTTTAAGCTTACTACAGTGATTAGAAAGCAGTGTTGATTAATATACATGAAAAAATAGCATGTTATCACCACCGGAAAAACCTTCTGACAGTTTTATATGACTGATTGGGGCTCAAAATGTTATATTAAATGTCCAAATCACCTTAACAAAATTTACTTATGAATGTTTCACAGAAAATAATCACTATATACGACATGGTGCAAACGATGCATGAGCCGGCAATGACAATAAAATTATAAAGTTCTCTTTGCAAAATTCATATGCTTGCTTGGTTATGCGGCTTCCCTGGTTATGAATAATGAGCAAAATTGGCTCTGCTACATTTTTTTTTCTACTTCTGCCAATTCATTCCTATCTATGTTGGCTATTTATGAAGGGTGTCATCGTCTTCTCTTGTATGGGGAATACATCCATCGATGTATTCAGCCCTTCTCTTAAACTAGGTCGCGAATTTTAGTACTTTTCGATCGTCGGGTTTGGTACAACATGTTTACCTAGTGAGAGATAACTATGATGATCTATTCTATTGGTGAATGTGATATGGGTGCATTTATCAGGATTCACTTCTAATTTCCTGTGGTATTTCGATAGATGGTTCTTTAGCTGACACGATTATTGATTTTGAAATAAATTTCTCAAATGTATAGACATTTTTTAAACAGACCGTTAGTTAAAGGAAGGATACATTTATCTTGGAGTAACATGGGTGGTAACGTACTGGCTAGTTAAGTACGTATCGCTTTTAGATTTTTAACGATGTTCTCCCACACCTCTTCTAGTTTTAAGCGTTTCCTGATTTCTCTTGTACGGATTTGTTCGTATTTCTCATTCAACTATTTTCCAACGTTTACATAATCGTTCATTTTAAAAATTTATTTTTAAACATCTACTACAGTCAATTCATAATAGAAAATATTCGATAACAGTGGTTATCAATTCTTTAGTACTGTATATATACATTTATAGTAGAAATTCGATAATTCGTCATGCCCGGAACCAGAGAGATGACGAATTATAGAATACGTCTAGAAAATATAAGAAAGAAATACAATACATACGTATTTAATCCATTTATTGCATTTTCTTGCAATTTTTGTACGGATTTGATTGTTGAAAAAATGTGTAAACGTTTTTTGAATTCATATTTCACGTCCTTTTGACGTTCTTGTTGATTAATTGTTCAACTATTTCGTCATCATTTAAAATCTCGTATCCCAAATCTGAATGATCAATATTAAACCACTTTTGCACGTCACATTCTCCAGCTGGAAAACTACAAATTTCTTTCCATAGTTGAGTGACTTCACATAAAAGCTGTTTATTTTTATCGTTATCAGTTTCGTTAGCTTCGTCTCCGAAGTTTATTCCAGCTACACAATAGTATTTTGTTTGGAATGTTATTCCACGCGTCGACAATGCTGAAAATTGCATCTTTAATTGTGTAACAAGTCCTCCATATTAGAAACAGATTCACAAGTAATTACATTTTGAAGAAATATTTTCTGGAAACGACATTTCAAACGTTCAATAAACCCCTGATCCATTCGCTGAATCAGAGAAGTTGTATTCGCAGGAAGAAATACACATTTAATATTTTCATCAGATTCTAGTTAATTTAACGGATGGGCTGGTGCATTGTCCATTATTAAAATTGACTTTTCAATCTTTTTTTTAAGATAATATTTCACTTGAGGGACAAAGACATTTTAAAACCATACAGTAAAAATTTTTTGGTTCATCCAAGCACTTTTTTGAACATAGAAATTTCTATTAAAATTTTGTAGCGCTCTCGGTTTTATAGCTTTCCCAATAACTGCTAATGTAAGCCTATGATTTCCGCCAACATTGGAACAGACCATAATTGTCAGCCTTTCTTTCTTCATTTTATATCCTGGGGTTGAAGTTTGTGAACCAGAAGCTAAGGTTTTCATAGGTAGAGTTTTCCAATAGAGTCCGGGTTCGTCGTAGTTATAAACCTGCTCTCTAGTTAATCCTAAATTAGTAATTGTGCATATTAATTTTTCACGGTAACCATTGCTATCAGCAGTCATGACTTCTCCTTATATTGAAAGCTGTCGCATCCCGTGTCTTTTTTCCTAACCATCCTACATTGGGCTTGGATTGAAGATTTGCATTAAGATTTGTGTTCATTTCCAGAGCTTTTTGAATTAAAATTAGCCCACTCAGAGGTAAGCCTAAACTTCATTGTTGCACGAACCAGAGATACATTTCCTCATCAAATTGCGAGTTTATCTGTGGAGTGAGTCTAATTCGATTACTGGCATTACCATCCCAAACTTCCATTTTCGCCATAAAATCTTCGATCTTATCACCATTTTTCTTTATGTCGTTAATAGATGTTCTTGGAATTTTATAGATTTCAAATAAGTTTGCTGGCACTTTCTCCTTTTCTAAGATGTTGTAAAATTTCATATTTCATTTGCAGTGTAGTTTTGTAATTTGAGGGTCTTTTAACGAAATTGCCAAACGGAACGCACTATAAATACGTAAAGAACTTGGTGGAAGAATACCACATACAAAATTAACAATAGAATGACGAATAGTGACTGTTCAAAATTGTTTTCGTAGCCTAGGTATGACGCATCAGTTAACCGAATGTACTTCTCATAATTGATGTAAGGTACACAGTAGATACAGTAGCTGATTCATCAACATACCATTTTTTGGGGGGTTGACGAATTACAGAACATGACGATTTATAGAGTGAGACTAATTATCAAGTTTCCACTGTATATAAAAATGTAAAATGTAAAAACGCTTATATTTGACATTATATTAAAAAATACTTAATATATGTACCGGAACAAATGCGCACTCCATTTATGAAAGTAAAAATTCTAATAATATAAACTGGTAAATAATAAATACACAAGATAAAAATAGTATTGATGGAAAAATCAGACAAAAAACCGTCACAAATGAAAAGCGGTAATTTAAAAAATAATATATATAAGTTTAATTATATAACGAATACGTAATATCATTTATAAGTAAGGGAAACGAAAGCAAACAAATTATAACGTTATGAGAATAATACATTATGTTTAATGCGTCGATGCTTATACTTAGTATATCTAATACTTAGTTCTCTGGAATCGTAATTTCTTATTGCTGGAAGTAAATTATTACGGTGCACACTACAATTGAGAAAATTTTTTTGGGATAGATAAAGGATATAGTCTTTTACATATGGTATCTGCAGAGAACTATGCATATATGAAATTTTAGTGTATACGGGGACAATGAGAATACATCTAAGACATCGATTTTGGACTAATTGCAGTCTATTAAAACTAGCATTTGAGACGGAAGACCAAACTGGACTCGAATATGTTAAAATAGGCCTAATAATTGACTTGTAGATTATTAGTTTATTATTAATATTTAAGTGAGATTTACGATTGAAAATTGGGCAAATTGAACAGATTGTTCTGATTGTCTTCAATGATGCATGGTCAATATGTAGGAAAAGGTTAGTCTCTTGTCTAAAATGACACCAAGACAGCGTATGTGGTAAGACCACGAAGTCTGGTCGGTAAAAACGGTTTTCGACGAGTGAAGAAAATTGCTTTCGTTTTGGAAGGATTAAGAGCAATTTGTCATTTAGAAAAATACTTAATTACATGATCAACACCGGATTGTAACCTATTGCTGATAGTACTTAGCCTGTAGGAACTGAAATACAACGCTGTGTCATCAGCGTATAAGGCAACCTCAATGATATTTATTAGCGGGAAATCATGCATGAAAAATGTTAAATAAGAATGGCCCCAGCACGCTATCTCGAGGCACGCCGGCAAAACAGGATTTGCTACTTGATTTCGCATTATTTATAATGGTATAAAATGATCGATTACTTAAGTAACTATTAATCAGTTTAATTAGATAATTGGGAAACCGGGTAACAATCATTTTATAGATAATACCGTCGTACTAGGTTGTGTCGAAAGCTTTTGCCACATCAAATAACTCCACCCCAGTCTGTTTATTGAAGTTAAAATTATCTGTGATAGAGTCGGCAACTCTTGCTATCTGTTGTAATCTAGAATGCTTTGGTTGAAATCCAAATTGACTACTACGTATTATATTATTAGAATTAGTGAAGTCACATAATCTTTTCAGAATAATTTTTTCAGCGATTTTGCTAAGATTGCTAAGCAAGCTGATTGGACGGATATTGTCTATGTGAGAGCAATCTTTCCCGTGTTTTGGTACTGGAATTATTTTAGCCAATTTCCAACTAGAAGGGAAGTACCCAAATTTAAACACTGCATTCATGAAATTAGTTAACCGGACGATGGCTTTTTGTGGTAACATTTTAATGACAGTAGATTGGAAACCATCGTTACCTACCGAGTTTTTCTCCTTTGTTGATTTTACATGTGTAAAAACTTCTTTGGGAGAAGTTAATTTAATATTAGTTGTTATCTGAAGCGATGCGAGAAATCTATTAACAACTTTATGTACTTTGTTCTTCTGACAGCTTGAAGCTAAATGGTACGAACCTCAAGGTAGTGTGCAGCAAGCAATTCTACTTTATGGGTAATATGCATATGTCTTAGTATGGGGATCATGAATTGGCGGAAGTGCTTCATGATGTTGTGTATATTATTTACATATCTTCCAAAGGCTATTATTTTTAACAGAGAGATTAGAAATTATTTTACAAACTTTTTGTTATTGTGTTTATTTAGTAAATATCGAACTAAAATCAAGAGTTGATTCAATTATTTCTTAATATTTTGTGAACCAGCACGTGAACGACTTTTAGTATAGGATCTTCTGACAATATTTCTGATTTTAATTATGGAAGTTATATATGAAGGGATCGAAGATATGGGGGAAGTATTCTGCTTAATAGGAACAGGCAATAGCTTCATGAATCCTGTTCGTCAGAGTGGTGAGACAGTGGTCAATCAGAAATGGGTAGGTTTAAGTTTACATTATCAGAAATATGACGCTTAAATAAATTCCAGTTCGCATTTTTAAAATTAAATGTTTTACGTACTGGTTGTTGCGGTATGTTGCCAGTTTTGACGATTATAAATATTGGGTTATGATCGGAGGATAGACAGTTAACTGAAATGGGCAGCGTTATATTGATATTTTTGACTAGAACTAAATCAATAATACTAGGTCGAGAGCCAGGTGGTGGGAAGTATGTAGGTTCTCGTGGTGCTAATATTTGTATATTATTTGGCAGAGAAGTACTAAGTAAGACGTTGCCAGCCTAATTATTATTAAAATTATTCCAATACTTATGCTTAGAGTTTAAATCGCCGATTAAAATAATTTTTTTACTTGTCTTCATCAAGGATGAAATATGTTCCCTATAGTCAGTCGATTAGGCGGTTTATAAACTGCAAAAATAGTAGCAACTTCTACATTGCGATTTACATTATGAGTATTACCAACAGTGGTTAAGTAAATGTTTATGCCAACAGCCTGAATACTATGTAATGGGGGCGCTGGCACAATAAGATAGTTTAGTCGTTGATTAATCAACAATTCTACTCCTCCACTATAACGCGTCCGATCTTTTCTACAAATATCAAAGCCAGGAAATTTAACTGTGAGGTTACTGTTCAGTTTAGTCTCGGATAAAGCAGTATCAGTACTATTGTAAATAGCAAATTCATGAAGCTCAGCTAGTTTGTATACTATAGAATTACAACTCCAGCCAACTAACGCAATCATATTATATTTTAAAAAAAAATAAAAAAAAATATTTATATATATATGTATACAATCGCGACATTTTCGCCGGTGATAATATTAATGACGTCTTGATTACTAGTTATAAGTTCTATGCATTTCTTTGGTGTACTTTTATTATCGATTTTTATTCACGATTCAATTATCGATAAGTTTCGAATTTTAAAAATTCCTCCTCAGAAACTTTAGTTATACGGACTTACAGCAATATTATATTTAAATCGACCAATTTTTCGTCTTGATCAACTATCATAACGGACATTTAAACGGTAAAACGATAATTAGATCTTTCGATAATTTTTTCACCAACTTGAACATTTGAATTCGTACAACGTGTTATTCAAATATATATCGGTTATATTAATGGTAAATATATCTATCGAATAATGCGTTCTTCTCGGTATGAGTATATTATACGTGTGTCCTATCGAGTTGGCGATTGTAAAATCTATATAGTCTATTCCAAATATAATTTTATCTTTAACGTATTCGAAATTAACCGAATGATTATTTGTTTTGTTAAATAAATTCTATTAGTTCGTTTAAGCGCCCTTAGGTATGGTAATGTAATAATGTTCGGCTCAATCGTTACTAACTCATTATGGGTGCAGTTTTCCGAAATGTACGTCGCAAAATTTTTTAAATCAACTTCGTGCGGACGATGATCTCTCGCTAATATTAAGATGTCGCGTGGTATAACGAGATTCGAACGTTCATTTTGGATAAAAGAATTTATCCAATATTTATACATTATAGCAAGTTTCAGTGCGCAATGTAAGTATCTCTGACTTGATCCGGTAAATATCGATGATTTTTTATAAAAAAAACAACGTTTATGACGGTTTCTTAAGTAAACTATCCAATCTTTAGCCTTTGGACATCCTAATGGATGAAAATTCAAAAGATCAATTCTATTTTCCAACAACTCTCTTATGTAACTAGATTCCTTCGATGTACACTATTATATACGCGTTCGTGACAGTTTCGCGTAAGCTTCGTGAAATTCTGCGCATCTTTCCAATTAACTTTGTGGTATCTATTGATAAAAAAATTTATCTGTTCCTTTGTACCACGTATTATAAGAGATTACAGTTTTTGTCATCTCGAAGTGATCCAATCGCAAGTTTCTTTATCGCAAAGGTATTTTTAATACTTTTAAAACCTTAGAAGTCGATAACGTACGAAAAGTAATTAGGACTATTTCTAATTCTATCGTCACCTATCCTATCACAAACATACGTATGCACTGTGTATATGTATAACCAATGTTACTTACGTACTGTTTCTTGGCCTGAATTTCGTAATAAGTGACTATTGCTGTTTACGCACATTTCCCAATGAATTACTCCCGTACTGTGCTTTATAATGAACACGCAATATTTTACGGTACATTATCCCCCGATAATTAAAGAATACATTAACATTAATCAGCGATTCTTTTATAACGTTCGGTTGATACGAACAATCTATACCAATCACCGGATACTTTGATACATACGAATAGAGGATTTCATTTTGTATTCATGTGTTTAAGACTCTGAAGTTTTTAAACATTTGATACAAACCGACGTATTTATTTTCCCTATTTTCCAAGCTTTTCCGAGATAGTAAACGTTATTATTTAATAAATTTCGAAAGTTTTCTAGAGTTAATAAATCGTTAGTCGATTTTTCTTATTCTTTTCCTGTAAACCTATTAGTACATACTCGGCTTTCGAATAACTATCAAAAGATTAGTTCCAGAGAAAATCGTTTGTCCTTTGGTATAACTAACTTCTATATAGTAATTAGTAATCCGTATTATTTAAAATTTCCTTTCTAACTCGCGTTTCTCGCTCGATCGATGATTCCATTTTAGAGATTTTTGCCATATTATATATTTTAATGTAATCGAATATTTGTCATTATCGGTCGTTGAAATCATTTGAAGACTACGATATAGAAAATTTTTATTGATCATAGAACGACCCTATTATCATGCTTACAGGTTCACAAAACTGAAAACTAACCCATTTCATTTAGAATATTAATTTTCAAACGATACCAACCGGTTTATAAACCGCGAACCGCGTTTACAGTTTTCAAATTCGAAAACAAAATCAATTCACTTTTGCACATACCATAGCTATAATCATCAACTTAATATTAGAATGAATAACATAATTATTCCTACGTACAGGTAATATTACTTACCTCGGGTTTCATTTTGATAACAAACTTGGAAAATAGATATAAAACATCTTATACTATCTTGTTTACGCTGATTAAATATACTTCTTACGGTGCAGATAAAGACTCGTTATTAAAAATTTACAGAACCTTGATACGTTCCAAATTACGGATTTCTAGCTTACTCATCCGCTAAACCAACGCAGTTACGTTCTTTAGATTTAATACATCATAAAGCAATTCGTCTCGCTCTCGGAGCTTTCCCTACAACGTCAATTATCCAACTGTGTTATGAAGCAAATGAATTACCCCTACATCTACATAGCCACTATGTCATCTTAAAATTTTACATACACTTACTTAGTTTTAAGCAACTACCATTACAAATGAAAGATTCAAGATTATTACCGTATATGAATACAAGTCTTTCATACAAAGTAAAAACAGCGCTACATTCAGCTTTCTTAATTTCTGACAATTACACCTATCGATCCATTCGTGGTACCTCCTTGGAAGACAAACCTTGCCATTCCTAATACTGATCTTCCAGCACACTGATCCGAGAACCAAAACATATTTCAACAGAAAATCAATAAATTACTTTCTCAATACAGCACCTTTTCAATATACTAAACAGATGATGCATAAAAAAGGGAAGATCTCTGTGGCTGTGTTGCTGTGTATTATGATGACATAGTCCATTACCCACTTCAACCATACTATAGTGTATTATTACGTGAACTATTTGCAATTCTGCAGGATATATGAATTGCATCTTTTAAAAATGATCAGGAAATTGTCATTGCCACAGATTCGCCTTACTCGATTAAACAGCTGAAAGAAGATTCCAGATGCATGCATCCGTCGGCTGTGAAAATTAATTCTACGATCAGCAAGCAAAGTGTGCAGACCCATTTACTTTGCATTCCTGGACATGATATGGAAGGAATGAAGAAGCAGATCGAGCTGCGAAAGAAGCCGCCTTCATGTCTCCTGAAGAATTACTTCCAGCAACATATTCCGATAGGGTCGCTGCATATTCGATAAATCTAAGGAACAAGCAACGATTTTTCCGTTTAACTCATAGCGGCATCTGGCCTATTCAACGTGTTCATCACGCAAGATAGGATGAATGCTTTCCGTGTTCGCACAGGTCGTACTTGTTTAGCTCATTTTTATATCCTATCCAAAATCGATCCCCCTACTTGTTCATACTGTACTGTTCAAATCTCTATAGCTCATATCTTAATCCACTGTTCTTTGTATAACCCTATCCGCTCTTCATTACAGTTTCCTAACACACTTAATGAAATCCTTTTATCTAAAAATGAAAATACTCTTATAACTTTCCATGTTCGAACTAAATTATCTTCACCGCTATAATAACAGAATAATAGACTCCGTGCTTTTAGTCTTTGTAACGGTACGTTGCACGGAAGATTAAGAAAAAATAAAAAAATAAAAAAAAAGGAAAAAATCTCTCGCTAGCTGGAAGGTATTTGCAATTATATTTTTTGATTCTTATTTATATGCGATGTTTCTTGCTATTATCAATATTAAAACAACCAAGCAAGTTTAAAAAAAAAAAATACCTAATATAACCGGCTATAAGAAAAAATCGTTTTAATATTATCGCGTCTATATATTCTGTGGTTGATTTTTAAATACGGTTAAAAAGTTAAAAGTGGTTGTTAAATTGTAGCAATTTAAATTTTCAAAGTAATGGAAATTAATAAACGTAACAAAATTCCGAGTAAGCGAATAAGTATTACGTTATTTGTGTTTTTTACAATTTTTTTAAAAATTTTTTATGTTCTGAAGAAAAAAAGTAATCTTTGCAATGGACGTGTAAATATCGTCGTCTACCTTTTATTTTAGATTTATTTTAATTTGTACATAATTTTTTTCTATTATTTCAAGCATTTACGACGTTAGTGAAAATGGGTGACGTGGAACTGTCATCGTCCGAACTTACTGAACGGTATTCGAATTTGGATTCTTCGGTTTCGCATAATTATCCCAAAATCAGCTACAGTAACGGATATGATAGAAGAGAATTTGATAATCATGAAAATACTCTAGAGTGGTTAGGACTTAAACATAGTGAAAAAATTATGGAAATTAATAAACAATTAAAATCGTTGAAACAGGTATATAATATATACATTTTTTATGTACAGCAAATTATATATATATATATTTTACTATAGCACTTTTTGCTGTTCGCTTATAGGACCAATTTTTCAAGAGCGGTCAAAAAAAAAATAAACTTTATTTAGAACATTACACAGAACAATATTAGCGATCTATTTATAATTATTTACTTTATACATATATATATATATACATATAAGTATAAAATATGCATCGACCTAACATATGGAAACATTATATATATACATATATACATATAAGTATAAAATATGCATCGACCTAACATATGGAAACATTATATATATATATATATACATGCAGCCATGTATACTCATGAATCGCATCGCTTATATAATAACTATGTACATACATCGACACGTGTAGGTCGCTATGTACTTACCCAAATATATGAACACTTAAATCTACTTATAAACATAAACACAATAATAATAATAATAATAATAATAATAATAATAATAATAATAATAGAAACGTAACGTACTAGCAAAAAATTGTAACGTTTATTTAAAAAAATGTAATTGAAACAAAAGAAAACGGCTAACGTGGGGTATATAGGCCCACTTTTAAAATGGAACATTTTTGGTACACATAATATATTCGCATAAAAACGACTAATGACGAACAGATTTTTATCTGGCGCTGGACAAGTTTCGAAAAAAATTAATTTTTGGAACCGTGTTTCCGAATTTACAAAATCAAGAAAATTGGATTTCTCGTTACAAAACCCGTTATTTCACGGATATTCAATTTTTTTTTTTTGAAATGAGTATTTAATGCCTCGTGGCTATTACTCGATGTATATGATTATTAATTAAAATACGTATAATTAAGTATTATTAATAATATTTGTCTTGATTAGGAAGGCTGTAAGAATTTCTAGATTGTAGACGTCCGGTATAGCTGAGCTCATCTCCTTAGTACGATGTTGAGCGTATTTCCGGCAGGTCTTCAGTATATGATGGACGGTTAACGGTGCTTTACATTTATCGCATACAGGTGGTGGCTGGTTACCAAGAAGGTACGAGTGGGTGATTTGTGTATGTCCAAGGTACGTTTACCGCCGTTTCCAATCTCGATAGACAAATTTTTCCAACGAGTTTTGGCCATGCCATCAGATCCTTCTTGATGCAACCCAAAATACTGGGCTGACTATGAAAGGATCGACTCCATGATCGCAGTATGCTCTGGACTGAGTCTAGAGCACAGTCCGTACCCGTATGTATTGGAAGGCGAATTTACGACGGCCAACGGGCCGCCCGGTGTACGGCATCGTGTGATGAAATATTACGATGGCTAGGAATCCAAGCAAAGGTGATCTTTGTGTTCCGTTTATACAGCTCCACTAACGAGAAAAGAATATGATCAACAGATGATACTTCAGAGTTTATAGTTCCTATGTATTTTAGTGCGTCTGAGCAAATTACATAATCGTTCCGTGGGAGATCGTCGATTTGGAGTATACATTGAAGAATCGCAACTAGCTCAGCCGAAAGGACTGACAGCATTATCGGAAGATTGAAGGACTGAATTTTGTTTTGGATGGAATATGCACCACCTACATGAAACGTAGTTTTTGATGCATCTGTGTAGCATGTAATGGCTTGAGGTACTTGGAGCAACATCCGTTGTAAGGTTGTATTACATGGTTTGGTTTGCATTTATTATCGGCTGTAGCAAGATCCCAGCAAATCTCTGGCTTGAATTTACTCCATGGCGGAAAAACTGTTGGTATTCTTTTTAGAATATTACGCTGAATCTTTAATGAAAACTGAAGTCTAACTGGTTTTAGCAGTTCACTGATATGAGCGTGATTTGGGTGAAGTTGATGGCTAGCAACAGTTACTACGTACTTTAATGCAAGTTGCTTCCGTCTGTAGCGAAGGGGTGGAGAACAACTCAAGTAGTGGAGGCTAGCTGTAGGCGTCGTTGGAAATGCTTTCAGCGGAAATTCGAAGTGCGGTGTTTTGTATTAATTGAGCAGCCGTGGGTTTGGAAAGGCATATATGATGGAACCATAGTCCAGCTTAGAACGAATAAGGGTATAGTAGGTGCGGAGTAGCCTTGAACTTCTCAGTCCAAATGACTTATTACTCATAATTTTAAGGATATTGAGTAATGGGAGGCATGAATGCTTCATTGCCAGAATATGACTTTTCAAGGTAAGTCTCGAGTCAAAATGTAGTCCAAGGAACTTAAAATGTCTAAGTACAATTATTAAAAGTACTGCACATTAATTAAAATAAGAAAAAACATTTATGAAAAAAATTATACTTCTTTCATAGTTGAATAGATGTAAAAAATAGATTGTTTTTAAAAGATATAAAAAAAAAAAAAACAAAATCTAATATCTAACCCCGTAAATCATTTGCGGTGTTGTTGCACTGCATTTTCCATTTACTGTGGTTTCGGCCAACCTATTTATCGCAGTTCTTATATAAATTTGACACCAGGTTTGCGTTATACCCGGGCGTTTGTTGGTTTCGTTTTTGCCAGAATTAGTTGGCAAAAATAGTACAACATCCTTAGGTTGGCAAATTCCGTTCGATTTTTCCAATGATCTTTCATAATCTGCCACGCAATCATAAACATTCGTCTTCTGCAAGTATTATCGGGATGATTGAAGAAAGATAGTTTTTGCTCATTTAAGGCGCCAATATCGAAGATTTTTTTTATTTTTTTACGTGATACCGTTTAAATTTTTAAAACTGTTATTAAATTGTCAGTAATTTATAACTCAAATTTCTTAATTACCTGTTTCATAACGTAAACACTTAATAAACCGTAATGTCAACTAAATTTTCGTATCGTCCGGTATAATACGCGTACAATCTTCGAATAACTCTTTACTTAATTATAAATAAGAGAAAAAAACCTACGAACCAGCCAAAATAGGAACAGACGGAGAAATACATCAGGTACATTACAACTGAAGTCACGATTATCAGCAATCGAGTTACCCACTTTGAAGAACATATATATATATATATATATATATATATATATATATATATATATATATATATATATATAAACATATATATAAATTTGCTCAAATTTTAATTTTAGAAACTTGCGGAAGAAGATACAAGGAAGAAATTGGAGATTTATTCACGTCTGCGTCAGTTAGAGTACGAAAAAAATGCTTTACAAGATGAACTGAAAGGGCAAAAAGAGATTAGACAAAAATTAGAAAATCGTGTATGTATTTATTTAATTGATATTTATCGTTGCGGAATCGAGCAACTATGGTCGTCTAAAGTTTGTAAATTATGAAATCAGCTTAAATTCTTTTAAAATTCGTCAGAATTTAATGTAGTATACACAGAGACCTGATATTTCGCCATATATATATATATAACGAGTAAAATTTTTATACGGGCGACGAATTTTATTTTTAGTGAGGCACGTCTTAACAGCGTAACGAATACGATACTGTACGTAAGAGATATCACATTTCTATAGACGTGACATCTTTTCTAGAAATATCGCTGTGTCTAGATAAATTCTCAATATGAAGAGTGTATGGAGTAGCGTTACATGATGAGCGCCCTAATTTAAGGTATAGTTCAGAAGATAATGTTATTGAAGAAGCACATTCGAAGTTATCAGGATTGCAAATTGCACGTCCAATGTGTAGAGGGAAGTATCTAAGGTTGCATAAAGAATAGGCGGTCTGGCGACAAGTAATGCCTCAATCGTAGTCTGCTGAGAAAGTACAATTCCTTTTCACTTAACCTTTAAAAAAAAAAAATAGAACCGTGGACATTTAGGAAGAGACGGTTGTTATTGATAATACTGAGAGTTATATTCTCCAAATATAAATATTTTTGTTCCCAAAAGTTTCATATATTCTGACTATATGAAACGTATGAGAATGCGTGCAGAAACTGAAGAGAATACCACATAATTACCCGCTTTAGCTAATGAATCTACAAGTGCGGTACACATAAGAAAGACTCAAAGTAAATATGATTATTTTAAAATGTAACAAATATTCAAAATATTCATTTTAGGTAGTCCTTTAAACGTTGTTAGTAGCGACAAAGCACTTCGTTTTTTTTTTTTTTTTTTTGTTATCCGGAAATCGTTTAAAATTAAAATTAAATTTTCTTTAGGTTGCTTCACTCACGTCGACAATTAATAAAATAGCATGTAAAACGATCGCTCCGGTAGAAATAGTATGCAAGAAATTGTTAATGGTAAGAGTATTATATAAAGCCGAATCGATTATTAAGTATAAATATGTATGTATATATTTTTGTTATCGTAATAATGAATCTTCTTACGTCGTATGGTGCATTAAATATTTTGTGACGTGAATGAACAAAATATCGTGTTTTGACATCCGCGCATTATATAGGCGTTTTATTTTATGTATATAATTTACCATGTAATTAATATTACCATTATATCGTTATATGCAACATTGGAAATATCTTAGTAATGTGAATAAAAAAAAAAAATTGAATTTTAATTACGCATGTTCGTTTTCCGTCGAGTATTATCAGTATCTCGTTGCATGAAGTATTTAGTGACGGTGAAGTAAATAACGTAGGTAGGTAAAAATTATTATTCCTTTTTATAGATGCTGTTTGTTTGATAACGAAATCAGCGGTGAAAGTAAAACCGTAATATTTCTTACGCGATATGGCAAATAATTTCCTGTAATTTTTAAGAAGTTGTAAATAAATATTTTTGAATTTGCCTCTAATGATAACTTATTACAAAAACAGAAATTTCTTTTTTGTTTATATGAACTGTTCATGTACCGTAAAAGTGTTTATCGTTACGTGTTTCAGCGTACAAATAATTTGCAAGAAGAAATTGAAAAATTTCAAACAGCTAATTACGAACTAGAAGAGTCGAATGAAAAACTTCGATCCGAATTACAAGTGGCCATCGCAAATTTGGAATGGGAATGCGCTAAAGTTTTAAAATTAACGAAAAAACAATCGAACTTGGAAAAAAGTTACCCCCGAGAGAAGGTTATTAATTTAAACGCGCTTCGATGGTTTATCCTTTTTAATTATATTTCAAAAATAAACACCAATTCGTGGAGGTTCGCCATGTTGAAAAAAATAAGTAAAACTATCGGATAGATCATAGAAATAAATCACGGTGAAATCAACTAGTGAAAATCCCGGCAAATTAGACTTAGAAAATTTCATGAAATGGATAAATGAGACAAAAATTGAATATAATCGAAATTGTACGTCAGCTTATTCGTAATTGTGACCGACCACGTGAAATAAACATCAACCGTTTATCCAATAAAAATATCCATACTTTGTTGATAACATTTAGTTACAGATTTAAGAATTAGACTGATGATTGCTTTATGTAATTACTTAATC